>OY482664.1:5554284-6154284 GCA_960531205.1 Andrena bicolor
GTGGGTGGCACGTTGTGCACGGATGACTGAGGAGCGCCCGTTCAGCTGTGGGAACGGCGGGGGTGTGGACGGCGGGGTGGGTTGCGGAGGGGGTGGCTTTAACCCGCTTTGATATACGCGACGGTCGGGGGCGGGAGGGGGAGAGCACTTCGTTCGACGCTTCGAAGCTCGTGAAAGCTGGCGAACCTGTACAAACGCGTGCACATTTGTACAGGGTGTCCCGTTTTTGTCGATTCATTTGAATACCGTCGGAACTATTAGCGGTACGAGGCAGTAAAGGAAGGTGGGAAAAAGGGAGAGCACGAGAAGATAGGAGAGAGAAGCTTGAAGTCAGAGCGGAACGAGGGAAAAGTTGCATGAGGTTTACGGGGGTGGTAGAGTAAGGGGGCGAGACGAATGCACCGGTGTGAAATTAGGGGAGGAGGAGGAGAGGATGGGAAGAACGGAGAAGAATTGTAAAAGGAGAAAGGAAAGAGGTAGGAAGTAGATTGATTCTGTTCATCTGAGACAGTGATACCTTCGACGATATTTGTTTGGATCGATTAAATTGGACCACCTTATAGGTATAGATTGCGTGCAGACGCAACGACAGTATGCAGCTTTCTGAGTGTACTACACGCGAACTTTCCATGCGCTTTCGGAGCTTGACACGTGTACTTGCGGAGTGAACTGTGCATGTGGGGGAGTTTATAGGGGTGGCATCACCTTCGTAATATCCGCTAGACTATCCCCCACTTTTGGTTTTCTTCTTCATAACTTCTCCGTTGTTCCTCTTCGACCCTGGTTTTCTCTGATTCCCTTTAACTTTCTTTTATTCCCACGCTGACCTTCTCTTCGTCCACCATCACAATATGTATCGCATTCTCTTTGTTCTTCTCTTCGCTTCACTTCCTCCCCACGTTCCTCTTCGTCTCTTCTTCCCCCCACCCTGACTACCAGTCACCCTCATCCCCGTTGCCACCACGGCCCCTTAAGGTCTTTCTCTTAGCCCCGTCTCGCGGATTTAATTAACTCGGTCTGAGCTTCATTGAGCTATGTTAAGTCACGTCCTTCGCGTAATCTTTGTATTATACCACTCAAAACGTATTTCTCTACAGTGCTTGCATGGCGATAAGCTCCGTGGAGCAAGGTCTCCCTGGGAAAGCTACGTCTCCCGCAAAATGTCTCGCCGGTTCTCTGCGACGGAACGTCCCGCGCTGCTTTTATCCGAGGGGTTAAGTGGCACGAAACAGAAAGAATACCAGGAAGTGGGTGATGGGACACTCGCGAAGTTCGCGCGTTGTTTATACTTGGATTTCCGCCTGGAGATTTTATGCCAAGCTCGCTGCTACACTGCGCACTGCAACAGAACTTGTCGCAATCTCCTCGCCAAATATCAATTTCCCTCGCGAGTTTAATGTTTTAATCTCAAGTTAAAATTGCGCCGTTACTACCGCTCGAGTTTTTCTCTCAAACTCATTAAAAGTAAATTAGCTATCCCTTCGGAATATTCTGTAGTAGGTAATATAACGACAGTAAAAATTATTATTGCAGAATTTTAATAGGTACTGTAAGGCTTCGATTGTCAGAATTAATTGCGGGCGAATCGAGTAATCGAATGTGGTTTGAGTGAAACAGAAAGTACGATCGTCTCGTAAGGGCGCGGGATTCCATAGGGTGGAGAGTATGCTGACGTTCCCTTCGTGGTTCCATGTATCTGTTCCATATTATGGTCGCGCTCCTGAGGCTCGAGGACGCTCCGGATTTGGGGAACTTTCACTTCCACCTTTGAGAGGAAGGAAAAACTTTGAAGCACCCGCCGAGACTCGCTCTCGGAGTCTATTACTGCCTCGTTGAAGCCACGGAGAATCTTACACTGCTTGCCCCGGCGAATGCAAACTACCTGTCGGCGCAGGCATCCTTGCTGTCTTAATAATTTTTAAACGAGACGACCGGAATTTAAATTGGAAATTTTTACGTCCTGGATGTAATCTCGCCGGCCTCTTGGATTAGATGAACATTTTGGACAAAAGCCGATGGTGAACTTTTCATTTAACAAATTTCCTAAAGAACTTCAATTTTGTTCGGCTCGAAAGGAGTATACTTCGCAATACCCACAGGAGGAAGATACTAAATGAAAATTATTCCTATTATTTTCGTTCATAATAACTGGAAGTTGGTACAGTAAAATATGATTCGAAATTTTTTATAATAATCGAAAGTCTCGAGGCTTCGTTTTAACCACCAGAATTCCGCCTAATATTAGTTTAACACTCAGCAAAATCGCGTGGCAGTAAAGAAACATTTCTTTCGAAGAATCAGCTTTCATAACTGGAGAAAAGAGCTCAAGTACCGACCCCTGGAGCCGTCACGCGATTATTATCGTTCCTCGCTTAAATCTAGCGAAACGCTGAACAAATTCCTGCTGAGAACGGAATTCATTCTCGCCGGGAACTTCGTTTAAGCTCGTCCAATTATCTCCGTGTTGCTTACATTTCGCTAAACATTATCCACCGCGTTGGAAGCGACTACGTTACAATAACGCAAAGTCCAAGGAGCTCATTTTTCACCATCCTCTCGGCTGGTCACGTTGCCGCGTCGCGCGGCCCGCTGTTTGCAAAACTAATTGAAAAATTCCTTGCCGCCTTGTCCGGAACGAAATAAAAGCGGGGCGTGTGATAAACGAGGGAAGAAGTCGGCCGTGGACAACCCGCGGAGAAAAATGCTCATCGGGCAAACCGAAGTCGGTTTGCACCCGGGAATTAGTCGACGTTTTTCGAGTTTTGATGGACAACGGTTTGGGTAAACTGGAGGGTTGCCCGGCTACGGGACTAGCTCGAAATTTCCAGCACCCTCGAATCTGTCAGGGAAAGAAAGTTAATGTTTCACCCTAGTTCGCTTAATTTCGTAAGCGTGTCGCGTATGTTTGCTTGCGTCAATAAATGCTGTCGATAATAAAAAGACTCAAATTCTTAGTTAACGTGAATGAACCGTTTAACTCTTGGATAATTTCAACTGTGTAAAAATGCTAAATTACTATACAACGTCATTGTATTGATTTATGATATGAATCAGGATAAAATATGCTAATGCGAACTAGTAGATGAAAAGAGATGTGTGCTCCACATGTAATAGTAAAAGTAACGCGCCATTTCATTAAAGATTTCCAAAAATACTGGGTAATATTTTCCAGTGGAATAATTCGAGTTACATGAGATAAACGTACGGATTCTAAAGATGCATGACATGTATAAATTTACCTCGACCGTGCAACATGTGATTTCAAATGAAATCCCTTGCCATTAAATGGTACGTCTACGCAGTGCTTTCCTAAATTGGGGCAAATGATCTCTCGTGGCGTGCAGCGAAGTCGACAGTATTCCCTCTCGAATAAATAAAGCGCTGTCTAAAGGAAGAAGCCACAACGAGGGAATTACGAAAAACGGAAATGAATGGCAAAGCAGATGGGCCTGGCTCTAAGGTAGGTAATGATTGATGAGATCTCTCTAAAGAGAGAACGACACAGTTGCTCGACTCGCTCACCTCGAGTGCATACCTTTTTCGAAGGATCCCTGCGAATGTATATTTCAAGTCGCGAGTATACTCGTTATACATTCCAGTAGAATTAGAAGAAAAAAGTGGCATTGGACTCGCAGAATGTTACCTTCGGTTTAATTGAAGATACGAAAGAACTTCTTGCAATCTGTGAACTTTCAATTTCAATTTAACGAAAGAATAAATGCAAGTTCAGTGCATATATTTGGTAGAACATTAAGAACAATAGTCTAACGGGTAATGGTATTTCAGTACCTCAGGCATAAAATTTTTTATATATTTTATAAAAATTAATTCATTAATTGGCACCAGCTCTTTCGATCTGGCCAGTACATCTTTCTTAATTAAAGATATGAAATTCCCTTTGAGTCGTTACTATCTCTGGAACTACGCAGATATTTACAGAAACGTATAATTCTGATAAAGTAATAGAACTCCGATCTAAGTGGACGATTTGAAAGGTGCTCTGCCTTTCATCTATCCGCGTTTGGAGGATATTTATGTACTTTATTTCATATCGAAATTAAGGCATTGCTCTCAACAGATACCCTAATGAATCACGTCACATTGGAATAAGTAAAACATGTAATCCAGTGTGTCCTTGGTGAAGAGTTCGTTTTGAAAATATACTAAAGCGTAAAAATACGAAAACTCTAGATTTGCAATTAATAAATAGGTTGACTCGAGGATTTACGTAACTATACCCGAACTAAATGTTAGGATGTTGTTGAACCCTGTTTCACAATTAACCCCCAGGGACTTATGCAAAAGAAAATTACCATTTAACTCCAAGCAGAGTGCATCCCATTATCTACTAATTACAACAAAGACACAAGTAGAATGTCCCGTGGAGTCATCTACACGAACATCTCCTCCGAACAAGTGCATGTAAATAATTCTCGTGGAATTACCATGAACCTGGTATCGGATTCGCAACGAACCTTCCGTTTAACAATTCCACCGAGGTAATAGGATCCCACTCGAAATCCGTTCTTTCGCGATAGCATTATGTACACATCACGCGATTTGTGATCATTTTACACAGATCGTTAGGAATTTTCTGAAAGACTCCGCATCTCCCCTTAGTTATCTGGAGCTTGCTTCCAACATGCATGGAACGTCGACAAACTCCATTCATTCGTTTAATTTTGCTGCCAGAGGAATTTGATGCGACGCTTGAGTGACTCGGCGGAAGTTCAACAAACTATTCCGGCTTTTACCACGAAATGGAGATTACTTCCTATTCTGATAAATATCAATGCCTTTTGGAGGATCTATAAAAGCCGCAGATTGAAAGTCGAAGGGAAGTATGTTTTTTAGATGAATTGACCGAATGTTGTTAATAAAAACACAGTTGGAAACTCTTTAAAAAAATGCACTGTTCCACCGAAACCACGTCAAAGGGCTTAACGCAAAAAGGGTTTGCACGTTAAAGCAAAAACTTTTCAGTTTGTACTTGAAATCTTGAAGGTTTTTAATTATGGACATTCGACCGGGCAAAAGTGTACAAAGACTTTTCGTTCGAAATCTAAAACATGCGAGCAAAATTAATCAGGTTGCCTGGTTTATATACGGAGTTGAAGCTTTACACCCGGTTACTTTCTATCAACTTTTCAGCCACGCCATTCCAAATGCCCTTCCGTTTGCACTAAGAGCATTGCTCTTCAATAACTCCAGAGGTTTTAAAAAATTAAAATGACATTTCAAAGCTAACTTCAGCCTTTCAAAAGTAGGTACTATTTGACACTTTTAAAACATCCTTCTTGCAGTTTGATCAAGAGGAACTAAAATCGAAATGTACTCATTCAAAATAGGTTCGATCCCTTTAAAAATTAAGAACCGATTTTTGTCATTCTGTACTCGAAATCCCCTCTTCAATTGAGCAAACAGGAATATTGTTCTGCCACTATTGATGGACTGGCGCCTCATCTACATACGCAAGCACGTCCATGTATAATCCTTTCCCTGCCAGGAAATTCGGAGTTAGTGACTTCGCGCGAACTTTCTGCAGCAGCGCCGAAACCAATTATCCTACTGCACTCGGCTTTGAAGCTGCGCCACGGAACACGACAGGACCTCTCGAATCACCGCGTCAATCATTCGCCAATTAATCCTCGGGAAATTATTGCTTGGCTTGATTCGCCCGCTTAATGCACCTGACAACCAGATCAAGTGTCCAAAGTGCACTTGCGCCTGACTTGGAGCGGGCCGGAGTCTGAGTCATTGAATTCGCGAAACGGGGCGGCGCCACGCGTGCCAGTTTCGCGAAATTTCCATACGCGGGCATAATGCGTCGCGATAACGAATGTATCGCGCCTGCACTTTACATCTGCTTGCCGGTATTCGTGACTCTCGATGGGTGTACGTGTACGTTTCCTTGTGCAAGAGTTTCGAAAGTATTAGCATTTTATAGCAGTTCGATGGTATAATATTGAATGTTGTAAATCGCCTGTGCCTTCGTTGATCACATTTGCTCCTTATGGAATTCGACGCGGTGATAAAAATTAAATCTGTCCTTCTTGCAATACATTGCACACCACTTACTTTGAGAAGCGAAACAGCAGCGTTTCTGAGATTGAAAATTGTCATTTCATGAATGGTGAATGGCTAAATACATGCGCAAAACCAAGTACGTACATATGTACTCCAGGTCTTCTCGTCGGACCGGCTCACATTCAATTCTACTTGTCTGACCAAATATTGTCCAGTTCCTCTTAGCTGACCACGCGCTGACCTATACTACTTGCACGACCACGATTTCTTGTTTTACGGTCCTGCCACCGTGTACATCATCTAATTGAAGTCAGAATTTGACTAAGTTTTCAACTACATACACACACACATTGACACTCAGAAGGGCAACTATCATATCAACACGTGAGATGCAGATGGAGAAGCTATTCAACTTAATTATACAATAAGTATTCCGCGGTGGAATTTTTTTTACAATTATTTAACAGACATTTTGAAACACGCGTAAGTGTCTCGATTATAATAATTATACCAATGAAGCATAAATTATAGTGGAGCGTTTTCACTTCGCCGGTTGTTTTCATGTAAATTTATTAAAAATACGCCAGCTGGAATACCGCCGCCCTGAGACATTCCCCGGCAAATTAGATTACTACCCACTCATCAATTCCCCTCTCCTTCGACCGGGTGCGTTATCTGTAGAATTAATAAAGGCTAGACGGAAGAGTAGAGAAGGCAGAGATAGAAGAGAAAGAGGAGACCGGTCGCGGCGTGGCAGCGAGCAGGACGGCGCATGGACAAGTACCACTTTCGATTCCGTATTTACATAAAATAATCTATAGCGCGTGGTCGTGGCGAGAAATTACACCGTGCCCTCCACTAACTCCAATACCTGCACCGAACGTCCGCCTGGTTCAAGTATTTATTATAGAAAATCGATTTCCCAGCCGTGGAAACGCCACCCGCGCTAAGTGAAATCTAAACGCCGAAGAACAATGAGTGCCCGCTCGTCAGTTTCGATAGTGAAATCGTTGAAGTACGCCTCATTAGAAGCGTCAGCATTTGCAGCTTAGTAGCAAAGGTCTAGAAATAGTTTTCTAGACCTATTCTAGTAAGAAAGCAAAATTCTTCCATTCTCACTTTAAAATTGATATTTAATCATAGAACCCCTCCGCCACTCCATTGCGTCCCGGAATTAACTCCAAAACTGATTTAATCTCATCTTCAATTACTTTCTACAAAGAAGGGCATCCTTGATCTTCCACTTCCTCCCGAAAATCTCAAATTCACCCACCTCGAGATCTCGCGTTGCACCTTCGAGAACATATGAGCCGAGCAAGGTAGTTAGAACCTCTATTTCTGTCTCTCTCTCTGGAAGCCACGTCGTTCCATCGAACAGCCAACTTTGCGGACGGGAAAGCAATTTCTTACTGCCGATCATATATCTTAAATCAGTTTTACGAGCGGTATACATGGCCCGGCGAGGGGAAACAGGTCGGTGGGCGGGGGGTAAGAATGCCAGGAGTCTGCAGTATCGCCGGGCCCGCGAAAGGGGGAGACAGGCGCGGGAGGAAAACAGTCTCGGGGGCGGAGGTCACGTCATTTCGTGTTATTAAATTTATATAGATGGCACGGACCTCTGATCCCCACGACGTAGATTTGTCAGGGCGGCTGCTGGGGAGGGGGGGGGGGGGGGGTGAAGGGAGAGCGAGCCGACCCCAGAGGCCTTGCGGGAATTCAATATTGCACTTTCCCGTGTCCACCCTACCGTGCTCTTCCTCAACCCTCTTGGGGAAGCGGCGCAACCGGCAAATGTTTGTGAATCTAATGCAACCGTTCTCAGATTTGATGGCGCCGAGAGAGAAAATGTGACGCCATCAAACCGGCTAACAGATGATACTTTGGTAACAGCCGGATCACGGGCTTCGGCCGCGGTGAGGGCTTGAAAAACGCGCGGAATTACTGTTAGATATTCGGGAGAATGGGAGCGTATACTCGACCGGCGATGAATATACTCCCCTTTCAAACTGATTTAGTTATGTAACCGCAGTGACAGCGAATGATCTTGCGAGGTATTACCTAATTACATAGTTATTGAATAATTATTCGCACGGCTGTGGTGCGAATATGGCGTCTGTGAAGATACGACGTGAATACTTTATATTTTACGTCTTCCTTTGCGCGAAACTGAATGCGGTCAAGTTTATGAGGCAGTATATCCTTTCTTTTGAAAGTTAGAAAATGTGCAACCACCAGTCGCACTGAGCTTCCTCTGCAGCTTTCCCCTCGGGCCTCGCAGTTTGGTAAAATTTTAAATATTTTGCAAAATGTAACAGCACCGTAAAGTATGGAGCAAATAAACGCGAGGTTTACGTCATATTACTAGAGAGTAACGTCAGGGAGTATAGAACCAGAAATTTTCGAAGCTAAAATTCAAGCTACTTCGTCCACTAGCCTCTCAAGATCCCTATTACTGTTACGACTATGACATCTCATTACTATTATTCCTAAACATAACCTTCGCGTCAATACTGAAATATATAACCAGGCGATCATAAAATTTGATCGTAAAACCTCAAATTTCCGAAGCTGAAACCAAGCCACTCGTCTTTCCCAAATGGAACCATAATATCACGATATTCTTGGTGTTATTATAGCGACGATCATCCCATCACACTTATTACTAAACGTAATTTCCGTGACAGCACTTAAGAGCTTGAATTTCCCCGCACTTCGTAAAATTCTATTTCGTTTTGAAAAATAAGCGCGCTCATAGCCACGACTGAAATATTAAATTTGTTAAAGGATACTGAAAACATCGTTATCGTTACTCCAATAACGGCAGCCATTTGACTCTCGTTTTGCGTTAACTTTCTTTCTCCTCTACGATTGGATTTTCCATTCCAAGGACAAAGGACGAGGGAAATTCGAGTTTTCCAAGAATCCTATCGCCGAAGCAGGAGGGTCTGAAACAAGAGAGTGGCTGAACGCGATTAGCGGGGAATCTGATCAGAGGATCAACGTCGTTCTCTCACGACCCAGAAGGGATATCGAAGGTTGCTATTTTTTCTCCCTTCTTTTCTTCTTCTTCTTTTTTTTAGAGCAAACTGTCCGATATTCTGGTCGTGTGCGCAAGCCGTGTGTTTACCTCGCGGTAATGGGCAAGCGTGCGTGACTCAGTTTCTTAATTTTTCACTTTCCCTCCTCGGTGGAGCGAGCAGAGTGTCGCTGAAAGCTTTGGTCCTAGGATTTCACGGATCGAAGAAGGAGAAAGAAAATGAAAAGTATAGGCAGGATCGGAATTCTATTTGTTTAGGGAACCTCGAGGAATTCGACACGTGAACCATACTTTCTGACAAAAAATGAAGAGTAACTTCTTTATTTCTGCCTCGTACACCGGGATTTCATGCATCAGCGTTAGAAATATAGAAAAATTTTCACAATTCGTGACTTGGTGCAAAGAAGAATGGTTCCGCAGTAAAAGAGAAGTTAGTAGAGTGGAATAAAATTCTTCGATATGAGGATCCGTATCTAAAAGAATTTTTTTCAAAAGCTTCATCCTGTACACGTATGATCAACTAGTGGCTTAAAATTTTTGCAAAAAAATGCTTTGAACTTTCCTACTTAAAAAGGAATATAAGTATCACGAATCCTCCGCAGAGAAATATTTCTGAAATAGTACTGCGCGTTGTTAACCCCTTATTAACGTATTTCTTGAGACGTCTCAGTATTCTTGGTTTCATCGGCATTCAAAAAATAGAGGGCGAAGCGTAGGAAAGCGCTGGGGGAGGGGGTAGAAAACTTGGGGAGAAGTCGAGAAATAGGAGAGATAACGATAGGAAGGAAGTGGAAACAGCATGCCAAGCAGTTGCTCAAAGCGAGCAGAGCTCTTTTATTTTTCTTTGCCCTCCTTTCTACCCCTTACTTTTAATGATGAGGCTGACCTATCCGCGCTTTCCACGATCCGTGGCGCAAATGTAATCCATGCGGCATGTGTGCCAGTTTTTTGTGGTACCGGATGAGAGCCACCTTTGCAAATGAAATGGACTGCCAGCCATTACCGATGAAACTTCGCTGGTCCTGCATTTCACACGGTCTAAAACGCGTGTATATAAAAAAGAAGCGCTCGTCTTCCATCCTGCAAATTGTCAGAGGTAACTCAAAATTTACGATCGCCCGCGGTTGCCCGTTTCACGCGTTTAATTTAATTTCCTTTTTTTTTGCGAGCCATATTACTTTGCGCGTGTATTCGACAGAACGTGCCACGGTATTTAGTCGATGCAAATTTCGAGTGGTGTAACAGCAGAATTGTTTTTCCGAAAGGGAGTTTTCGAAGAAACAGATGCGTTTCTGGATGATGCTCTGTCATTTCTCGAAATGTGATATATTTACTTAAATAAGAGAAACTTTTCCCAGAAATATTTCTATCTAAATTTTTTAATTTTTATTTAAACCCTACCATTGTTAACACCTTACTATATAACGCGCTGTCTGCTGTTTTCGGTGTATACTTACAGCAGAGGCACAAGACAAACCGGCAGAACTCACCCCGTACAGTTTCGTTATCACAGAGTCAGTGTTCTTCGGAGGAAGTCTCTTGGATTCGTATAAACGCGACATCTTGACATGATCTTCCAACTTCTCTTCCCCTACTCTTCTTCACTGCGGAGCAATGGAGTTCACTTTCATTCAAAGTTAAATACTCGAGGCGAAACTTCCAAACCCTCTACACCCCGCCCGCCCCCCATACCGTCACCTTTAATCATTGATACTAACTCACACCCACTTGGAATGTATAAATAACTAATTAGCTCCGTGACGCGGGACGGGGGGGCAAGGCGAGGGGAATGCATAATTTAAACGTCCATTACCGTACACGCCATAGTTCTTCGCTAATACGCGCCAGGAACCGCGCGCTTTAATTTGTCCCGCGGGAACTCGAGTTCCCTCGAATCTTACTTTTGCGGGGTCGGCGTCGCTGAGTTACCATCGACTTGGGAAAACTGCTCCAGTGAAAGGGGCTGCCGATTGCCATATCGATGTAGCGAAGTGTTGAAGACACGTGGCTGGGCATGGGCTCCATTGAAATCACCAACTTCTATGCGTCATCAGGGATCTAAATATTGCGTTGTCTGGCCCCTCTCAATCGTGAGCCATCCTTAAAAATCTTTCGAGAATATCCGATTCATGGGTTCATCGAGACGAAGGAACGTAAAAGTATTACGAGCTTCGGGAGCGAGGAGCATACTTGCCGTCGGTACGTTCCTGTGGTGCCTATCAAATGCTTCCAGGTCAACAGGCTTCTCGAACCGACGTGGACGAAATTAGCCGCGAGAGCGAAGAGGCGGTTAATTAACGAGAGGCCGCTGAAAGGAGAAAACACAAAAGCAAAAGAGGGAAGCATCTTTTCAATAACCGGAACGTGAGCAATGTGAAAGTAGCCGCCTACTTCTCCCGCAGACCTGACTTATGGACGACGGCCAATATTATGATTCCTGGCGACTACAACCCCAGTCGACGCGTACGTATGGCAGCCATAGGCACGAACCCCACACTATCCAAAGAAAGATAGTAGGACGGGTGAAAAGGGGTCGAGTTGGAGCAGTGCGATTCTTCGGCTCGCTCACTCCCCACGTGGAACCGAGTTGACAGATTGGAAACAGCCCGAGACTTTTATGGCAGCTGTTTCCCGTGCGGCCATAAATCCTTTATCTGGATTGTTTATCGTACGGTGAGAGAGAGAATTTCTCATTTGCGTTAAAATTGTCCCCGGGCGCCCTATACAGGGTGGCCCTCGCAGCAGTCGATGATTTTCTAGCTGCTTCTGGAGGCGCGACGAAAACCACATTTTACTAATGTAAAGTAATCGTGTGTTCGAAATGTAAAAATTAATTGAGAATTTCATCTTCACGAAGAAAAGGCAAAGGCACGTATTTTTAAATTCTAATTGCATGACTATAATTTGGAGTATATTATTCCTCTGGAACTTGAAATTGCATTTCGTTGCAATCGTAATTGTTTTCGTCGGAAATCTGTGAGAAGTAGTTTTAGAATTCTGACGACAGTTAGAAGGGCCACCCTGTATAAAGATCCCTCCCTCTTTCTCCCCCTCCCGTGGTCCGCCGAGCGGATGGAAACGCGTGCACCCGACCGGATGCGACCGCACCTGAATGTGCCTACTTATATCGGGGAAAATGTTCAATTTTATGGGTCATTTCGCGTGGCTTTATGCCGTTCGAAGCCGTGGCGATGCGGATCCGGCGAAAAAATTCTGACGGGCATCTTGGCGGCGACGTCTGATCGCCATTCTCCCGCGAAATTGAAGGGAGGCGCGACGTTTCGGGACTGGATCAATTAAATGAATCATCGGGCCGGCGCGGCGGAGAAATAATAAACCGAGCTCCAAATGGGAAATGTCACTCCCTCGAATAGGCAGGTGTTTCCATTCAATTTGCGTTCTTCTTTGCTCTCCATTAACGGTGTACTCTGTTCGTCGAGTTGAAAATAGTTTGAAACCGGCGCGCAAACGACGCAGGAAATTAGACGACAGCGATTCACTTTTAATCCGCATTAAGATTGACAGCGATAAAATGATTCACTTCGTCACGAAGTAAGTAAACTATTTAAAGCTTCTTTTTAACTGCAAAGACTATTCTCTTTTTAACTATAAGGGTGATTCTAAATCTTGATGTCTAGGGGTATCTTGATCGCGTGAGGGACGTTACACGATCATTTTAATTCTGTTCTTTATGAATGTATATAGGTATGTAGGTCATGTTAAGGTTATCTTGATTCTTTTAATGGCATCGTATATCTTCAAATACGTACGTTTATTGACGAGTTCGTGGTAAGTATTATGACCAGACGGAATCGCGAGGCCACAAGTAGAAACGCCCAGTTCGTGGTCAGACATAGCGCTATCGTTTGCGCTATCTAATATTACGCCTCAAATTGCACATAAATATATGTATTATTAGCAAATTGAATATATCAATATTGCACGTGGAGTTAAGAACTTATTCTTTTGAAAATATATTTTTTCCTCAGAACTTTAAATTAAAACCTCGACTGTACAGTCTGTTTAATGTTCAACAACTGAGCTGCAGGTCTAAGTAGGTATTGAAATACATACATACCAAATTTAAAAATTTAAAATACCATCATTATGACGTACATATTTCCTGATAGAAGAAAATATATTTCTATCCACACTGTGCCGCCTGAAACCTAGAAATTCCTAAAAGACTAAACTTTCATACTTCGTTTAATTCCTCGGATGTCAATCACACTTAATCTTGCACCTTGCATGTAATTGAGAGTAATGAATATCTCATTGGTATGATCTGCGCATTAGTAATAATTAAAAAAATCGTCACTAGATGCTGAAACGAAAACACTCGCCTAGGCAAAGCAGTGCCAGGTAACGTTCGACTTTTTGAATTCGTCGGATTTCATAAAACGACTCGATTGCGTGTGAGACGTGGATCGCGGCCGTTTCTGCACACCTGCACAAGTGCAGTCCGTTTCGGTTCAGGCGCCGTGTATTATCCAAATTGCATTATCGTCCGGTGTTTGCACGGTTATATCGTCAGCCGGGTGTATTTGCCATGGAGCGCTTTGCCGCGCGTACCCAGTCAAATGGCTTAATTGCTTTGTCCACGCAATTACGAAATTGCTTACAATTTACAATCAGCCAGCGCGGCCGGCGCGGCACTCTTCGCCCGCGCCTGATCAACTTTATGAATGGTCGAGCTCACGCGGACGATGCTTTTTCGCTGCAACTTTCGCGCTGGTATATAAATCAGTGCGCGTACCTACCGCGCGACAAATACACACTCACCATTGACGCAGGTTAAACGCTCGTGAACGCCAGTTCAGTTATGTTTGGATATTGTCGCTGGATAAATTTGGCGCGCAGGGGTGATTTACGATTATTTATCACGCGACAATGTTGTGAGGTATGACAATTGTATCGTAAAGTAGCTCTTCAATGATTACTGAGACTTGCAGAATTATTTGGTAAAGAGATGAATGGTGAACTGATATCGCATAGGGTGACACGAACATGATTTGTGAACTATCAATGAATCTCTGTCTAATATTGAATTTGAAAAAAAAACGTGACCTCAAGTTTGCATTAAATTTTAAACATTTTCAACGTCAGTACATTTAACCCAGCAGAATATAGCATTTTTATTCAATTACCTTATGTATATTTCATAAATTGAATGCCGAATGTAGCCACATATTTTTAATATCAGTAGCTATGTTTTATTCTAGAATCTAGATGACATTGTAAAAGTACCAGGCTCAAGAATACACTCGCTCGGATATTTAGACGTGACCATTTGATCTTTGATAAATGCTCCGACGCGTGTTTGTCCACGAATAAACCCCCTCGCCGCGATGACGCCAGCACGTCTGGCCCCCTCGACGTCCCGTCCACAAATACACTCCGTTTCCACATGCCGGAAATTTTCATAAAAATCCGCCGCGGTTTTTCTTCCGCCTGGTGGTTTTAATAAATAGCCACGCTGCGTTCTGTCGCTCATTTTTTCTCGTCCGCGCGCACACACGTCCCACGTCGCTCGTATTTCACAAATATCGAATCGCTTACGGGTCGTAAAGCGTTCCCCGAAATTCTGACCAGTTTAAACCACCGACGGGCCGGGCGTTTTGGAAAATTTATCCCCGCGTTGCGCCGCTTCACGAGACGCGTATAACCCTGTCGTTGTCGCGATGACGTACTCCGAGGGTGACTTCACAACGGCTGTGCGTAGGTATTCCTACGTTG
The DNA here is from genome assembly GCA_960531205.1 of Andrena bicolor. Classification (NCBI taxonomy): domain Eukaryota; kingdom Metazoa; phylum Arthropoda; class Insecta; order Hymenoptera; family Andrenidae; genus Andrena; species Andrena bicolor. The sequence goes on from OY482664.1 coordinate 5,569,085, forward strand.
CTTTTAGAAGACACTTGTGCACGTTGGAAAGAGAAAATCAGTTAAAAAGAAATACAATTTTCCTATTACACTACTTGGTTCGTCGTTTAATCGCATGCTTTCACAAATCAATTGATTGACTTGCAATAGAGTCCCAGTATTCTGACTTCTTCTGTGAAACGAGACGGTTTTCATTTACATGTTCTTCGATTCGTACTTGGGGGTGAAGACTGAATGTGTTACTGGATGCTTTCAATTACTCCATAACATTCATGAAGTTTCTCGTTCTGTTTAGCTTGTAGTGCTGATGCTAACAAACTTGACAAAAATAGCCATTGCATTCTTTGGTTGTATTATTATGTTCAATATCAGACTAGTCTATTTGGTGATGGTACACTTGTAATATGATCAAATTTGGAGAGTAACGGTAGACCTGTCCGCGGTCTGAAGGATTGAGATACGTCTGACCATGTACGAAACCGTTTCACTTTGCTCACCGAGATAGAAACCTTTCTTCATCTTTACTCACTACCTTTTCATTAGGATAGTGGTATTACCTCGACTGTGTATTTAATAGAATCAAAATACTCTTAGTCTTTAGATTACTGGTATATAATAACTTCTATACAAATATTTTATATTCCCCACAATTTCAAATATAGATTCTTACAACACCCTCAATTTTCAGCCCCGTCTAATGGATTTTATAACTACATAGAACATTTAGAATAGAAGCCAGTAGGTACATTTATCCCTGCGTAACATTTATCGTCTCTCTGAACGTGCGAATAGATTCACGTCCGTTGGCTCAGACTGTGAACGTGTTAATTCTGTCCGACTAACTGCACAAACTGTGTTTTCGCCTTTTTTATCCCGACGAATTCTACATAGCTGGATTCATTGCACAATATGAAGCCCCGTCCTTTGAAAATTTATTTACGCCCGCGATTCACTCTCCATCAAGTGTTAATCGACTAGAGAAAGTAAAGGTAGTGGAACCAACGAAACCGAAGCATGGTTTACAATCGATCAGGACGATGGTGGGCATCGATTTTTCAACGGCCGATACAAATCTCCCATATAATCGGGAGGGAGAGGCAGAATAATTTAATAATGCCGCCGGCTATGCGCTCAGGCCGAATTTAACAGGTGACCAGCCATCCTCGCTACTTTTCGTGCGAGCACCAGCAATGAAATTAGACCGAATGATACCGAAACGGCGCAATGTTTTTTTCGAAAAATCCAATAAAGCATCTATTGATCTGACACGGCGGGGAGGGTAAAAAATGTCAAACCGTCTGGTTGTCAAGAGCCTCCTTCCATTCGCCATTTCCCCTCTTCCTGTGTCCTTTCTGTCCACCTCCCCTCGAAACAGCGGGACGGCGAAAAATTTTCGTTGTTTGTTCAACAACTCGGTGGATCCTAAAAATACTTCGTCACCCCCCCCCCCTCCCCGCCTCACGTTATCGCATGCGAAAATTTTCTACCCTTGTAAATTCCGGCGTGTCGAGAATACAGCGTCGCGAGGAACGGTGAAAATTTCTCGCCGGATTTCTGTTTAATTTATTTTGCATGTTGGATTCCATGTTTCACTGACTAGTACTGGATGTACGACTGAATACCGACGCCTAAGAGGATCGTGGAGATGCACGAGAATTGTGAGCACAAACAGTAGAATTTTCTGATTCTTCCAAATTCCTTAAATAGACAACAGAAGCAAGTGTACACCTAAATTCTCGCCTGTAGCAAGTTAATCTCTCCTAATGGCAGAATTAATATCCTACACCTTCGCCCGTCAAATTTTTACACGTCACATCTCCCGTCCTCCCTCGACTCAGAGAAAACAAATTTTCAAGGACCAACTGCCAACGAAACTTCTATTTCCCCCCCTCAGAAAGAAAGCAGATGAAAGCCACTCGACCGTGGGAATCGAGATTTATATTATTAAGAATCGAGCAGCGCGTGGCAGTTGATTCATCGCGTTCCACCGAGTTAGCTCGTTCGCGATTGAACAGAAGCGTAATCCGAGAGAGCAGGGCCATTTACGTGTCGGCTCGTAAAGCATGCGGCCAGCAAATGGAACAAAATAAAACGTAATCAAGAGAATTGGAGAAACGGGGACGCAATAGCACGCGAAGGATCGTCGTTCGAGGAAAAGCACTCGGCCAAGCACGAATGATATTCCGAACATAGGGACAAGGGGGCGGGCCGCGTGGTGGGTAGCGTCGTCTAGAATCGGAACGATATGGGCTGGCGTCGTGGAATTCCTAAACGCAGACCCAATAAAAACTTTTCCAATTGACTTCCCTTGGCTTAATTCACTGGGGCCGAACGTAAGTAGCGAGGCGGGTTCGTGGACGGAAGGTTAGTCGTCGAGGATCCGGTCCACGGGAGGGGGAGAAGATAGGGGTGAAAGTATAAAGGGTGGTCGACTGGCAGCCACAGTTGCTCTAGAGGAGAGGATCAATCAAGGCTTCTTCACGGGGCGTTGTGACCTTTGAAACCGCTCGATCGCGGTTACTGCTGCAAATTGGCCCGTTTGCTATTTTAATAGGGGCATTCTGTTTTTAAAATTCGAGCTAATAACGAGTGGATTCTTCAATACAAAAGTGTAGAGATTTCGGGGATGCTTTTGTCTCTTTCTCCCTCCATTTGGGGATGTAGCGAAGAATTGAAAGCTTTTTTAGGTGAATCACATCAGTCGTGTTTGGGTAAGTGATTCTGGAAAGCATAAATATTATCCCTCGTCGTATATAGACGTTGTAAACGGTTTCAATAATCATCATTTACAACGCGGAGGATTCTATGCGAGTTATTCAGAGTTCGTAGCAATTAGAGTATGTCGCTGGTGAAAGCTCTCTCGTTGCCCTGGGTGAAAAGCAGTTCCACACACCTAGTCGACATATTAAACGAATCGCCTGATTGGGGCACGGCAACTTTTTCCTCTTTACGACCGGCGAAGTTATTGAAATCGTGTTCCACTCTTCAGGCAACGGGACGCGAACAAACGACTTCCCTCGGAATGTCATCACGTGACTGAGATGGGAGGTTCAATTAAAACGAGCTTCATACAGCCACTTCGTTCCCCTGCAGGGGCACACGGAGTTTTAAAACCAGGGGCCATTAATACTTCGCCTTTGAAATTCAAACGATGTCGCGTCTACTTAAGTATACATTCTTTTTAATGGAAGAATAACAAAGGTAACGCGTGCTCGTGTGTGCGCTTGCAACGTGTCATACATAAAGAACACTTGTGACGTGTCCGACGATCATTTAAATAAAGTTTGTGGAGAGTGTACAACCACGGAACATGTGAATTTCTGAACAACAAGGAATTGAATTTAGAAAATCAGTCTTGATCAGGCCTAATCAGTACTTTATTCGATAATTAGTTCTTTGAATCGTCAATGTATAGGTACCTACATATCTTAATCATAACGATCACAACATGATGGCACCAACGACTTCAACCTGATGTTACGTTATCACCAATAGAGTTGTATATACTGGTGGTCACCGTTATCGTGTCCAATGCAACTGGGTCACCATTGTTTGATGACACAATTGTGCCGTCACGAATTGCGTCAATCATGTACAGTGGCACATCTCTCCGAGACCTATGTTGAGAGGCCCGTTTCCACTTAAACCATCCCACACCTCTATACCGAATCTGAGGATCCAGGAACGTTTGCTTCCCCTCGAACCCGATTATTTAATATCTCAGAATTCATACCCACTATCCATCTCCTATCGAACATCAGAAACAATCAGTTCGCAACAAGTGAATGGTGCACCGAAATATACAGTGAAAAGGGCGGATGCTAAATAACAGATGCCTTTCGCATGGCCCAATTTACTCGGAGCCGAAAAAAGGAAAGACTGTACGATGGATCGTGACGAGGGTTGAACGTCAGAAAGGGTGGAACGCATGCTGTGAAGAGAAACTAGCTGGTAGAGAAGACAGCGAACGGATATCGGCGTAGTTCGGTAAAGTTTCGATAAGTCGGTCTCGGAGCGTTTACTTCCTGGCGAGCACGACTGCCTCGGATAGGATAGAAGACTGGAGGAAGTCTAGACTTTGAAAGATCAAAAGGCATCGGCGGCCTGGAAGTAACGCGGTCCTGGTGTCTGGCTTCGCAGACGGTGAGCTTCCAGAGGACCCTCCTTTTCTCTTCTTCATTCCACCCTCGCCCCACACCCTCGCCGCCCTACTCGATCCACCTCTTTTTCTCCACTTGTTCCTGCCTTAGTTCCTATTTCAATCTCCCTGTCCCCTTTGTCGGGCCTATCTGCTTCTCGCTCGCTCAGCCCGCCTTTATGGGTTATGCAATCGTCTTTAAACGCTTTAGAATACCACTGGCTTTGATATTGGAGCCTGGGATCATCCTAGAAATTGCGGTATTTCCTGGGGACGACTGTTCACGCCTCCAAGAGCGACGCTTGCTCGATGCCAAACGAACCGCGCGATCGGTGGCGTGAAAATACGAATAACTAATTGGCAACCCGACCCGAGGGCAAAGAATTCTCTCGGGCGGGACTTTGAAGACTGGTAAGTAATTGAGATTTAATGACTTGGATTTCAATACAGCTTCAGCTCGCCTTCGGAAGAATTCGAGCATGGAGTGTTACAAACTTGTATCTTGAAAAATCCACTGTCTAATCGCCTACCTTCGTTCCGGATGCTCACTCACCTGCATTTTCCCTCCTTTCTTCTACGTTTCCAGAGATTTTACAGAGGATCGAAGCACGCGATGGGAAGTTTCGTGAGATTGTTAAGTTCGAACTTGTGAAACGAAGGGGCTAAATGCGTCCTCTTCTTCGCAATAGGGCTCCCCTTCGTCTCCTCTCTGTTTGAAAAGGAAACGGAGCGATCGACCCCGTTCCACGGTGTTCTCAAATTAGAATTCTATTAACCTATTTCCCGATATCGTGCGTCGCGCTACGAAAAGGAACGTTAACCACGTGATTTTCCTCGACAGGAGTGTACCTTCGTAATGCGAAAGGATAGAAACAACTTCGATTGCTGCCCTGTATCAGTTACAAAGGAATTATTAGTCGTCTCCTTTACCTGGACGCAGAGAGTACTGACGAAATTGTAAGCTGTCGCATAATTAATTATCTACGAATTTGCTGTACATAGAGGATTCTCAATTTAATTAAATTTCACCTAGGTACTGTGAATTTAATCTGACATTGGCATTTCAAAGAACTTTCAATAATTATTATTGAATATTGCAGAGACTGTTATTTACATTAAGTGAATGCGAATTTGCAGAAGCAAAACGACTTTGTATTCCAACGAAGCGACTGCTCATTAAAAGCGCGCGAACCTATGAATGCATGATACAACGGGCGTGACAACAGCAATGACACTCGCCAGGCGCGTTTAGACTTGGTTCGCAAGAACCACCTGACGTTAATGATGCTGCATTTACAGGACACGGAAGCGTGACGCTTTGTCTCCATTCCTGGTTAAATTTACCGTTGTCATTATCACTATTATTATCATCGCCGTTGGCGCCCATTTAATTTCGCGACTTCTATTTCGCCGGGGACGATTAAATAGGCGTCGGGTGGCCACCTGCCAATCTATATGGCGGACTGTATCGCCAGCCACTTTGCTGATTACACGCTTCGGAACGCGCATAAATGTCAAAATAAAATTCACCGACGTCGATTCCTACCTACCGACAATTCTATAAAAGCTGGCAACTCGATCATCGAACTTTGCGCTCCCATGAAAGAATCACGAGGGTAAATCGCCCGAACGATTCCAGCCTAGAAACGTTTCGCTCCATCCATGCGTTTCGAAACAATTTTTACTGACGTTCGCTGATTTTTTTTTATTCGTGCCGGCAACTTTTCCACGTATATGGGTTAAAAATACAAGCTTGTTGATTCATCTCTCTAAAGAGAAAGGTGTGGGAAGAAAAAGTAAAGTTTTATTGCTCCAGGCAGAATGTGATGCTTCTGTCAACATCGTTTTGTTACTGTCTACCAAAGTAACTACAAATTATGGCTGCTACATGCAGAAGAGGCACGAAAGGGAGTGTAAATGTTACAAGGGAAAACAGGAAGCAGGCGTTTTACGCGGGACACGGGAGATTTCAGCGGGGTAGTTGGCAAGAACGAAAGTTCATAGTACAGGAGTTATAATTGCAAATAATGAAATATTTCCTCCAGCCTGTCCCGTCGCGAGCTAGTGGAATACTGCGAGTTAGCAGAACTTATTCCCGCCAATAAAACTTTCGCGGCTCTAATTACCGAAACAACCACGCCCGTTTTATATCTAATTTTCCGGAGTACAACTTCCTCGAATCCGTTTGACGCGAATTAAAAGCACTGCGGGCCGAAGAAACTGCTCGTCACTGAATAAGCTCGTGCATCAATTACTCTGGCGTGCAAAACGGTAAGAGTAGAGTATCGTGCTGTGTGCTTCGTGAGCAAATAGGTACCACACTTACTCTGCAATTAAATTGAAAAGATAAATACGAACGGTATTAATCAGGACGAAGCTCAAGATTCATATAAATATATGAGTCGCGCTTCGGGATCACTTCATTCCTTCACAAGAATCTTCATTGGGAAACGAGCCCTTTTGATGCAAAATAAAATTAAATTCACCGCATTATGGGACAAGGCCCTATTAAATTCTCCAATCCAACGCACCTTTGCACCCACTTCGATGCACAGAATTCATACCGACACCTTAAACCAGCACTTTCGAACCGTTGGGAATATAAAAGCCTCCTTCCTGCCTGCTCGATCCACCACCGTTCCCACATTACCCATCTCACATCGCAAAGAAGCAAACAGCAGGATCAGGGACGTGCGGGCGTGCGTACATACGTCTCGTTGCTCGACAAAAAGACGCCTTCAATATCCGGCAAAAGGAATTACAAAAATTCAGATATTAGCTCGGTGCACGTCGATCGTAATCGTGTGCGAAGGGGGAAATCGTTGATCCGCGAGGGCGAGGGCACGGGAGGGTGGGAGTCGCGGGAGGGAGGCGTAGGTGAGGGCGGGAGTCGCGGGAGGGAGGCATATGTGAGGGCACAGAGGGCTCGGGACTCCGCCTTTGAGATCGTGCCAAAGAACATTCCATATGAAAATAAACCAAATAAACCGTGTGTTTCAGACGTTCGCGTAATAGGAAACGAAATAGGATGTCGATAGATCGATTTGTTTTTAGCTGTTCCACCCCTCCTGCCAGGCCTCCGTCTCTCCGAGACCTGGATCCCTTTTTTTCCTTCCCCTTTCGCTTCGACGAAATGTTTCAGGCTGTTCCCCGTCGTCGTCGCCGCCGCCGTGCAACAGAGTGCAGGCATTTTCTGTTACGCTCGCGAAAGAACGAACCTACGGTGCCTCTGATGTACGCGCGTCTCGTTCGACTGACTGTCGATGGAAAAACCTGGTGCGCACCTTTCCATGAAGAAATATCCAATCTTCCCCTGTCGGTCAAAGAGCGCCGCAAAAAGGGCCGAAGAATGAAGGGATGCGCTGCGCCGCGCCGCTGCAAGCCGAAACGTCTTTACAGTGACGTCAGATCAACGTCAAAAATGCTCTATCGCGGTCTGCTGCTTGGATGCGTGCGTGTTTGAAGATCAGAGCATGATTTAAGTGAAAAGACCGGCGAGATTGGCTCCGAAGTATCAGGAAGCAGTGGAACAGCTCGTTATAGGTCAGACGGTAGATGGAATTATATGTAGACTGTAAGTAGGGGGCCATTTAAAAGGTTTCAAGGAGCTTTACGTCTTCGTATCAAAAAAAAAAATTTAAAGAGTCTAAGATGATCCAAAAATTATTCTAACGCCATCAATTCGAAAGCGATCATTTCCCTTCATGGAGACCTCCGGCTCGTTTCCACGGTTACACAAGTTAAAACCTCTCGAGCATTAACGACGCCCCGTTTCCCTCACAAAACACCACCACGACGTAACCCGGCCCGTCCCAGTTCTGCCACCAGAACCGAAATGAAATTGCATACCCCACTCGCGGCGCGGGTCTAAGAGTTCGCTCATGTGTCACTCCTGGACGTGCTCCTTGATACCAGCAGACGTTCTTCGGTGGGATTTACAGGCAACGGCACGTGAAGCGCGAGTACCTGCGCTACCCAAGCCGGAAAAGCCTTCGCCCAGATACGGGTTCGCGGCGAAGAGTCTGACTGCACGCGGGGCAAGGGGCGACGATAAAACCCAGCTGCAGCAGAGGCGTATTGGGCGGGATGTTTTTAAAACTTGCTCCTCCGCTAGTCGGCACACCCACACCATTAAGAAGCAAGCTTCTGAATCTTCCCGATGGTCGTCTTTTTTTTCTCCTCTCCGTGCTTCCTTGCGAGAGGCCCGCAAAACTCTGCCGCGCACTACGTCTTTCGGCCTCCCCCTGACAAGAATACACGTTACGCTCCAACAACTGGCTCTTCCCTTCCCTCCGCCTTACCGCCTTGCTTTCCGCAAGTCTTTTCCTCTCTTTTTTTCCCCTCGTGCTCGCTTTCAAGGCTTGCTCTCAATGGACCGCTCAACGTACACCGTTCCAGACGAACACTCCCTCCCTCCGCCGCGGCAGCCGCCCGCCTTGTCTTCGAGATTTCGGTTCCGAGGGTGGTGTTCGGATTTAAATATCTGAGAACGGTGAAGGCGGCCTTTTCCGCCGCGTTTAGCCGGGCCCGTCCCTCTCCAAAGCTCGGCCGCGTGCGCCACGTCGAGCCCCTCCAACGTAGGAGCGTCGATCTCCCCGTCAGACAGGCTCCGAGCGTTCACGGTCTTACCGTTAAAAGCCCTGGCTCCTTCGCTCCTCTTTTCCGGCCGATTTCTTCTCGGTCTCTCGTTCCCCTCATTTCCGCTGGAACACCTTCGCGACCGTTTACTCGGCCGACGTTTCACCGTGTACACGTCGGTACTCGCGGAAGACACCGTGGAGAACTCCAGACCGAAGACGGAGGGTGTTTATCGGGGATGGGGTGTAATTGGTTGTCGGTGTTGGGTTCAACTCGCTAGGAACACTCCGCCAACCGTTCGTCGTCCATTTTTCTGAGGGCCTGCGGTTCTGTCGGAGCAGCAGAAAAGAAGGGGCACGTATTTGTTTTGGATATAGCGATTTGAATGTACGGGATGAAATTATACTTCAGTGTCTCAGTATTTCGTTTGGGGTTGTCTTGGAAATTATTGCAGCTTCTGGATAAATTTATTCTGAAATATTGCTGTTTCTGGGGATAGGGTAGGAAAAATGCCACAACCACGTTAATGTGGAATTTCGGTCGAGGATTTGTGCACGCACGAGCAGGGGATCGTTAGCCGATATGAATTTCAAATTCGCGGCGCAACAATATTTGCGCGAGAAATTTTCACGGGATTCCAGCGGTGAAAATAGCCAAGCGGAATCCGAGTTATTCGGGAAAATAATATTTTCATTATTTTTAAACGAACAAAGTGCCGTTTTTGTAATTTCGTTCCGGCGAACACGAGGAGGGCTGTTCCTCTTTTTATTAACGTGAATGTACGTTTTCATAAAACGTTTAATAAATTGCTCCTCCATCGGCGAAGGATAGTGCAAATGCGATCCGTTAATACCGATCCGGGATAACAACGAGAAATATTTAAATTGCGTGGGCGTTCATTGAAATAAACATTGTATAAATCGTGTATATCCGCCGGCCGCGGGCGACTCGTGACTTTTCAAGCACTGAAATTTGAAATTTATAATTTGTCGCGTCAGCATTCCGCAAGCGGCAACTGTCAACGGGAAAGAATGAAAATAGAGCAGAAAAATATCACCGTATCGTCGGAACAACAATATTTAGCTTAATTAAGGAAAATTTCAATGTATGCAGATATCACCGTGCAAACTATACCTCGTCAATATTAACTATGAATGCCCCATATGCACGCGAATGTAAACAGACAAACTCTGCAGATAGACCGTTCGAATCTCGGAAGAGCGTCATTTTTAACTTCCCCGCTGTTCAGTTTACCCGTGAACTACGTGTCGGTTTAAAATAATTCATCTCGTTAATTTTATACGAGCCTGGACGTCTCATTATATCCCGGCCAAACATATTTTAATTACGAAAGAGCTAAATTAAACATTAATCTATTAGCGCGCACGCAACTCATCGTTGCCTTTCCTTGCGTTACACCGTGAACGTGAATCATAATTACTCCGAGGGAAATGGAGCTGGAAAAAAAAGGATGATGTATTCTTTCGAAAATTCTATATAAATTCCCTCGGTTGTATCGCGCCAGAGACCGTTGCGTTCGAAATCGATTACCCGCGGAATGGCTTCTAATTAATTTCTTATTCCCAGGCAAGCTGCCCGTTCCTTCGAAACCAATCAACGCCACTTTTCCTCGATCGAAGCCCGTCAGCGATCCTATTAAAAGCGACGTCTCTCGATTCCACGATTTCCTCGGCGTTTACCAAATTATATACACACAGTCATTAGTGGGATGGACGACGGGCTGACAATGGGGGCCCTCGGCGACGAACGCAGCAATAACAGCGATCCTGATCGGCCAGGATTCCCTGCTCTCATTTTTTGGCGGGGGCGCCTTTAATTAAGATCCTCCGTCGAAATTTCCCCGGCGTATTCGGTTCCTGGGGCTCGACGGAGGCGGCCGCAATTCTCGATAAACCGTGCTGAAAGGAAACTCGTTAAAACCAATCTACCGGCGATCCAGTCGATCGTTTTGCACCGTCCGATTGCGCGGTTAGAAAGGCCACGGAAAAAAGAAACGTCTGGAGGTTGAAGGGAGGAGTGAAGACGCGGCGAGTGGAAAGAAGACGGTCAGAAAGGAGACAGAGGGAAATAGAAAAGGTGTAGACTATGCGTTAGGTCTTACTACTGGTAGAATTGATGATGAAGGCAATGGGACATTGCTATTTTTTGTAGAAAGATTTGTGTTTTTGAATGAAGCTCCAGACCCTAAGAGACTAAACTTCTGGTCTATTAATTGTCAGCCACGAAGGAGCAGTCTGACATTGCTGAAATTTTAAATAATTGTCTGTTAGCATTCATAAAACTAATTGGGTTATTTGTCATTTAACACATTCAGTCAGTTGTGGGAGCTCATAATCGCCATTGGAACTACGCCAACGCACGATTCAACTTGTTATTACCTGTTGCCATATTATTATTTATAATGATTTAGACACAACCGCGTGTTTTTTTCGCGTATCAAGGTCATGATCAAGTGCACCCTCTTCCTTTCAATATTATTACCGACTTCATTCATCAAGCATCCCCGAGTCGTCGATCCAATTAACATCTTCCGAACTCGCGTCAAAAGTATTCTCTATCGCGAGTCGACCCATCCAGATGATGAAATCGAGAGCGAAAGGTGGAAGAACCGCCCCGCCTCTACCTTCACGGCGATGGGGATCGTCTCGACGTCCGCAAGGAGCGCGCCAGCGGGAAGAAACGGACACGGAAGAAAATCAACGAAGAGACAAAGGAGGTATAAACGAATAAGTAGCAAGAACGGAATCAGACATTGGGAACAGTAAAAGGGCGCGGGGAAGTTGGCCGGAAATCGGCGAAAAGATGGGAAGAGCGGAGCGCCGGCGAGATATCAGACGTAGAAAGTGAAGGTGGCTGGCGGGACGCGAAGGAGGGTAGATAATTAGACAAGAAACACAGACACGCACACACTGCCTTTATCCCCGTCTCTCTTTGCGCCGCTCGACTTTCTCTGTTCGGCTAGGGCCCGTATCCTCCTTAATTAAATATAAGCGCCGGCTTACCTCCGCCCCTCAAACCTTACCGCCCGAGCCAGTCGTCTCAGCCCCAGCCCCCTTCCCAGCCCCTGTACCCCCGTTCTCGCGGTACAAGGTACTCCATGCTTGCACAAATTCAGCGGAGACGCACGAACATGGTCGCGTACACTTCTGCAAACGCGGGGGAAGCACCACAGACGCATGGTACACGTACGCGTGCAACACGCGCCGCGTCGCTTCCATCGTCACGCAATTACAGCATGGGGGGGTCGGAGCACGGTTACGGAGGTCACACGCGGGACAGAGAGCCCAGCCACCCTCTCGCCTCGCTGGTAACGCGCGAGAAGACTGATGCGACGCCCGATCATACAACGGCAGAGTGGAACAAGGAAGGGCTATAATCGTTTTAAACGATCGCGCCAGGCCTGATTAAGGATCGTCGATCCTCTTAGCGGCGCCACCGATGGAACCACCCCGCGGGCTTTACGGTGTTAAGTGACATCGCCAGGGGCACTGGATGCTATTAGTTTGTTTTATTAAGAGATATTTACGGCGGGAGGGGAATGGTTTCAGTTGGCAATTCTGTGACGTGTGGTTCCGCGCGAGAAAGGCGATTTGCAAATTTATTTTGTGAAAGCTGCGGTGCGATGCTGTGGTTACAATGATGACAGTTTGTAGGAGCGACTGTTTGTTCGACTGTGAAATCGGGTAACGTCGCTGAGGGCGGAGGATATTTGTTTGGTTTATTGGGAGATGCTTGTGGTGGGAGAAGGAAGGGTTGATTTAAATGCCGCGTGGAGGAAGGATGAACGAGGATTTGGAACTTTGTTTTGTGAATTTGGGCGTTCGTATTACAGTTGGAGAGAAATCAAAGGAGGCACTCAAAGCTGTGGAATTTTCTGATTGTGAAGATCCGGGTTAGGTGGCATTAGTGGATTGGATGGGTTGTTAGTTTTTCCTATTAGAAGATTTGTACAAATACAACTTTGGAATTTTATGAGTAGATTAATAAAAGAAAAAGGACAAACAGGGATGAAAAAAATCTGAACCTGCCATATTAATGCGAAGCTTCAGAGATTCATGGAATTTACCTACTACATTACACTACATTATTTACATACAATTATCTCTGCAGAACTCTGTCTAATGAAAAAATAAAGTGAGAGTAGACTACTAATTTCATACAAAAATTTTCATTACGAATTCTGAATTATTAATGACATCAAACTTCCCACAGCTTTATGCAAAAGTCTACGCAATCATTGAGGTGTACTACTTAAATTCAGATAGAACGAACCTTTCTCTGCGAACTAGGACTCGCAGAGGATTATAAATTGCTTCCGTTTACAGCACGTAACTTGCGTTTCCTAATTCCACGTGCATTGTTGGACGGTTTCGCCGTTGACTCGGTGGTAGCAACTATTTTAAACTTACGAGGTCCAAATTTCCGCCGTTGACCGCGACGTCTCGCGTTGCTGGCCCCTGCGTTGGTATTAAACGCGTTTCCGCCGTAATAATTGCGATCGATCGGTTTGAAATTGAACCGGCCCGAGACATTTCCGTTCTTGCGATATGGACTGAACGTCGAATTGATATTGATGTTTCGTATTTTCGTGTAGAAATCGTGACTGCCGATCGAGGCACGATTCGCACCGATTGAATTACTTATGAAGCCACCAGCATCCGTGTCGTCACTGGATTTCCTTCGCTGTCTGTTCCAATTTAAAGTTAGTGGCCACCGCTTGTGCATCGTGAACGCATTACGAATCCCCCCATTAGAGCCTCCACGGAAACCATCCGCTTGCCCTAATCCTGTAAAGCTGTACCTCGTTTCTTGCTGCTGATAATCCTCGGCTCGTTGACTTGCCACCTCTAAAACAAAACGACCGAATGAACGAACGTGTTTCTCAAACGCGTGTAATAAACGCCAACTCCGCGAATTACCTGCCCTGATCAGCGGCTCGAGAAAGCTCTCGATAGACCTCTTGTTGCTGCTCAGCGAATCGTAGATCCTGCGCAAGAGTCTCTGATAGGCGGTCTTGCTCTGATACTGCCCGGGTAGATTCATCGGACCGGGCAACACAAGGTCGGTGAAGTTCGCGTTGCTCGAGCTGTCAGCAGGTACCACGTGCACCAAGTGCTTCTGTCCGAACTGATCGGTCCCGAGGATCAACTTCGGCATCATCTGGTTCATCTTACTCATCTCGTCCTCGCTGAGGACCACAGGCGTCGAATCGTTCTGCCTGTCCACGGACGTCACTTGAGCTTGCTGTCCGCTGGAATTCCTTAAACTGTCCTCCGTCGCGGTGGTCTCGGTGCTGGGCGCCGCTGTTGTACTAACATTTGCCGGTGGATCGCTTCCGGAAGGCTGAGCAGGATCTGTCCCGTTGCTGTGTCCTCCAGACGCGCGTCGCTCGGGCAGAGAGTTCCTCTCGACCAACCTCCAGAAATTAGTGGACTTGCGCCCTTGCCCCGAGAAACTGTCCTCGAGATTCCCGTAAGCGCTCCCGCTACCCCCGTAGCCAGGTTTGTCGCTCAAGTACGCGTCCAGGTCGCTCTGAGTGGTCACGTAGACGTACGATCTCGGCCAGAGAGCATTCATGTGGTAGCTGCCGTCGATCTGAGGGATTATCGTCAGCTGAAGATCGTGTCGCTGCGGCCCGTGGGACGGGAGCCTCTTGATCCTCCGTAGCACCCACTTGAGGGTGGGCTGCGTGTGCCCCGTGCACGCGTCGCAGTCGATACACCCCTCTTGGCACAGAAGCCAGTTGCCGTTCGGCAGATAATAAACGTCGCCACGCGACAGCACGACGCTGGCCATGTAGTTCGTAACAGTCGGAAACGGGCCACCGTAAAACGGCGCCTCCAGCAGACGTCTGTACAGGTCGTTGTTGCCCGGCGGCGGTGACGAGATCGTCTTGAACACGAACTCGCGGAGTATGTGCTCCCAATAGGGTGGCAACTTAGATGATTGGCTCGCCCGCGCCATCGGGACGTGACGTTTCTGCTGTCTGGAGCTGGCCAGGCAGCCCGTGCAGATTAACAACTGCGACAAGAAATTCGACGGTAGACACCATGCTAGGTGAGAGGTTGACAGGTAAAAGTTCTATGTGTCCTGGGAAAATGGAAGAATTTGTGGCGTCGGGGAGTACGCAGCTTCGTTGGGGATGGGGAATGACCCTTGGAAATTATTAAAGCCGTACGACAGATTTCCAGGGGAACAAAATCGAGTTTAGAGATTTACGTTTCTTTTGATATCTCTTAATAATTACAATAGGTATACCACCTAGTAGCTTCTGTAGTTCCAAAAGCAACAATTAGGTTTCGACACGGTCCCGTCGCGTGTGCACAACTGAGAAGGTTGATTTAATATTATTTCTTTCTTCTTACTTGAGAGAAATTTGAAGTGTCCGGCACTAGGGAAACTCCCCTATTAATCGTAGAATCAGTTTCTACTCACCAACACCATCGAAACAAGATTCCACTGTGACGGATTCATGCTTCCCTCCCTTTAATCGCACTGACATTGACAAGGAATCCGACGAAAAAGGAATGGAAGGGAGTTGGTAGCGCGTAGAGGTCGGTCCAATACGTCCCGCACCTGACGGACGACTGAATCATGTAAAAGATGAGCAACTCCTGGTATCGAACGGGCAACGGCTAGAGATCCTAGCACAGATATCGGGATACCGTCAAGAATGCTGACATTACTCACGACTAAACATTCGACCAGTGATCAAACAGCGTAACTCAAACACTGGCCAGATCGGTTTTATCGTACGTAACTCTAGAACGTGGTGTGCAAGATGCGTTTGAAAAATTGTGGGACTATAGTTCCTGCACTGACGGTGGCAGGAGTTATTTCTGACGATATATATATTGTTTTTCATTAAAATGATTACTGCGAAGAACGAAATAGGAAGCTCCTTCGTTACTTTATTGCTATTCGGATATTTTACAATCAGAAAATCATAGTTGTGTTTTTATCGAGATGATTTGCTATTTAAACGTGCATTCGTGTTGTGTTTGCAAGACAAGTTTGAAGTTCATCTCACAAGCTTACTTAAGGCAAGTAAGTCATTTTGAAACAGGCAACAACTATGCTTAAGTGCTGGAGATAACATGGGTTTAATGATTGGTGTGTTTGCACTGTCATGGTATTAAAACTTTGAAGAAAATTAAAAGTATCACTTATTTTATGAATTTTTAAGTATTTCATGCTATTTTACTCACTTCGTTCGAAATATTCTATAGGCATCTATGTATATCAAATATGTCTAACGAAGACAGCGACAAAGTAACAGAATCCCTATTAGAAGTAAAAGAAAAGTTAGGTGGACTTTAATGCCAGAGCTGATAGGAACTACAGGTAAACTAGAATTAGTCGTTTTCCGTATCGCTGATGTAAATACTAACGATCGATGAGCGCGTTGACCGTATCGCATAGACGCTACCCACGATCGACAGCGTCATGCAGTGGTCGTCTGGTAAAATATGTATCGTCGCGGGATAATCTACGTTTTGATCGTGAATTTGTTTCTATTCCGCGATAAGAACCACCTGTCACGTGCAGTCAGACAAACGGTTCTACCATGCAAAGAACAGAACCCGATGAATTATCGTTTCATTAAACATGACACGCCGGTAACGCAATACGTGACATACGTTATTGAGAACGCATGCGTTTACATTAAACTCAACGATCGCTATATTTTCACTGGGAAAAGTATGCTTTTCACAATAATCGTTCCACCTTTCTTCAGTTACGATGCAATGTAATTATGTGATATGATTTCCTTCTTATTATTTATAAATCACTTTTAATACTTTACTGGTCCTAAAGTTCGTATAAAAATACTATGTCATATTTTTTTAATGTAGATTTCCAAGAAATTTCCTGTAAGCAACTCTTAAGATTATTTCAGACTGAAAATACTTTTTTTGTATAATGCACTTGTGTAAGTTCAATGGCAGAAAATTATTTTGCTGTCATAAAGTATCGAAATTGAAGGGCAATTTTCAAATTTCGTTTCACAAAGTGAACTTAGTTACCAGCGATACTCTTGGAGCCACCTTCCGGTGGCTCGTGGAAGCCAAACTGGGATGAGAAACTCGATTTTGGGGAAAGTAAGACCTAGCTGCACAGACGAGGTATAGGATAGACCTATCACCTTATGGATATTCGTGTCGCCACCCAAACTGTGTTACCGACCCATAATTTGAGGACTTAATGCACAGACAAGGTATAGAATAGACCTATCACGCAATGTAATTTTGTGTCACATGCTCGGGGGGCTCGCGAGCCCCCTTACCATTTTCGTGTCACACCCAATGTTATCGATTCAGTCTAAAATAAGATTACAATGTTACGAGTGGTAGGAATTGAAATTAAATCTTATCGGAAACATTTAAAATCTAAAACGGCCTGAACGTTACGACTAATTTCAAGAAACATGTTGCATACTTCCGTTTACTAATATAATTTGATAGAAGCATAATTTGCACTTATATCTATAAATTTCGATCAGAAATATTATATAAATACAACTGCGTAATAAACATGAAACCGCTGTACGTTCTGGACGTGCGTGGTCACACCTTGTAGGGTTCTTCGCTGCCTTTCGACTCGTAATAGCGGCTTCTTAGGAAATGTCCAAAAAACGGAAAAATTAAAAAATTGTGTGTATTTCTGCTTACAGGTAAGGAATTTTGACAACCTTTGCGTTAAATGCGAGCACCGACTGCATTTCCGACTTTATTCATCGATATGAAAATTGCACAAGATACTGCTTCAACTGAATTATCAATTACACTTGTAAGATTTCATTGTATCGCATTTCACTTATTTCAATAAAATGCAGCTAAGTGATAAAAGAGTATTATTATTTAACGACCCTTTCTTCCCCTACTTACTCGTTCCTATCCTAAACCTAGCCGTTTTCAAGTTACTCCACCTGCAAGAGAAGCAGATTTTCGCGCTGCACCTGCAAAAACTCAAAATTTCGGCCCCACAGCTTCTCTTGCAGGTGCAGCGCGAAAATCTGCATCTCTTGCAGGTGCGGCACTTCCAAATCCCCTTGTTCCGAAATTCATTGCACGATTCTTGCACCTGCAAGAGAGGCAGATTTTCGCGCTGCACCTGCAAAAACTCAAAATTTCGGCCCCACAGCTTCTCTTGCAGGTGCAGCGCGAAAATCTGGTTCTCTTGCAGGTGCGGCACTTAAAAATCCCCTTGTTCCGAAATTCATTGCACGATTCTTGCACCTGCAAGAGAGGCAGATTTTCGCGCTGCACCTGCAAGAGAAGGTTTGGCTTCTGGGCTAGCTGGAAATCCGGAATTTGTGGGAAATTTGGTTCAAGAGGGCTTTTACAATGATAATACGGTTTTCTAAAGTTTTTTCCATTTTATTTTCTTTAAAATACATTCAATACATCGCAATAGTGTGATACAGGTATGTATAAATGAATATTATATAAGTAATAAGTATATTTTCACTTTGTTTTATGTATAAAATCACTATTGCCTCGAGTCTAATGTTGAGGTTGGTAGTGTTTCCATATTTGATGCACTTAAGGTTGTTGTCCAGTAAGAATGATCCAGAAATGTCTCCTATAACAGACGAAAAATAAATTATAGCAACTTGTATGATCTGGAATATATTAAAAGATTTTTATGCAGAATGAATGTAAAGAAAAATTTGTTAAGCCCCCCTCCCATCCTTCTTTATAGCGCGAGGAATCACGACGAATCGAGCTGAAGTAAAGCTCATAATAGCGGCTTCTTAGGAAATGTCCAAAAAAATGAAAACGCTGTTATTTCGGGACTTGCGTGGTCACACCTTGTAGGGTTCTTCACTGCCTTTCGACTCGTAATAGCGGCTTCTTAGGAAATGACCAAAAAAACGGAAAAACTCAAAAATAAAAAATGAAAACGCTGTTATTTCGGGACTTGCGTGGTCACACCTTGTAGGGTTCTTCGCTGCCTTTCTACTCGTAATAGCGGCTTCTTAGGAAATGTCCAACAAACGGAAAAATTAATAAATAAATAATAGAATGTAAGAATAAAATATGTAACTGGAAATGATGTTTGTTGGTTCCTACCGGATCCCAGATCACGAGTATAGTGATAAGATAGAAGGATAAGTGCAAGTTTGAATATTTCATTGGGATACTGGAACTGATAGATTTATGGCAATTTTTTAAGTCCTCTCTGCTTCAGCACCTGATTGAAACATTCCAAGTTACAATTCCTTGGCGAGGTATTGCCCGTTACATCATGAAAGCATGTCTTCCACAAATAATATTGTTAGATATTTATAGAAATTTTTATGTTATATAAATTTGTTTCGCGTTAAATAAACTCGAATAGGACAGAAGAGTTAAAAGCCGTATGTGTTCTTGTTTTGTTGTGGTACTTCTTTCTCTGTTGTTTCGCGGAATACGTTTATAAAATGAGCTTTAAATTGTTACTCTAACAGAATCATTTATAAATCGCAGGTTCCGAATGACCTAGATTTACACGTGTTGAATTCTAATTCCTACCACGCGTAGCGTTACATTCTGTTTCGAGACTTCACCGGTAACGTGGCATGCGACACTAAAATGGTAAGGGGTCCTGGGACCTCCCCAAACTGGTGACACAAAAATGCATTGGTTGATATGTCTATCCTATACCTACATCGTCTTTGCAGGTACCTTTACCTTACAGCCACGAAATAACTGGCTATTGATAACACACGATTTATCACGGGCAAAGTGCTGATCACACCTATGGAAATTTGCATTGCACGACTTGAAATAACGACTTTGTGAAAAATCAATGTTTTTGTGCAGCGCTATATGTTTAAAAATACTAAATACATTTCTCGAAGCGCATACATTACACAAATAGATACAGCAAATGATTAAGTTATAACTCCAAACTATTGTGAAAGATAGCGCTGCAATGGAACAAAAGCAAAACGCTGCATGTTCAAAATGACACGTACGAATTACGTCTAAAACTAGTAGAAATACGGATCCGCTGTAGGCATATCGATATAATTCTCATTTCTTCCCTTTTTTTAAATGCAAGCTCTGAAAAATTGCTCAGTGAAACAGGATGTCGGCGAAAGCCGCAAAACCGGTGGCGCGATCCCTGACTTCGACTCCTGAGGCTAAGGACGTAGCCAGTCTGCAGGTTTCCTTGCCTCAGATGTTGGACCTCGCGCTGGGAACGCCGGAGGTAAAGAGATTTCTTCAATGGTAGGAAATAACAGACGTTTTTAGGGACGTCCTTTCTCCTTTGTGTCTAGATTGGAGCGGTGAACTTGAACATCCTGCACAATTTCCTTCACATTGTGCTCCATCAGATAAATTTGCGTACGACGAAGGTCGAATACCGCGGCGACGACGCGAACCGAATCAAAGTAAGAGGGCTAAACGATATCGAGTACCTTCTAGAGGTCTTGCGCAGTTATATTATCCAAGAATTGGATTGATTATAAAGCTCATAGAGAAGGAAATTGAAATAATTGGCGTATATCAGTGCGATATCATTGCTCTACGTTTGCAGACGATGGTAACCTCTCTGAAGCCAGGACCATCGCTGTATCTCCAAGAATATAGTATCATCGATGGTTCCGGCGATGTGAAGCATCGTGTTGACACTACCGACACCATAAATGTCGACGTAGTAACGGATGGTAATAAATCAGTGTTAAGAATAATGTTGAGTAGCTATAGCAAAAATTTCATACGAATAAAATTATTAACTTTGTAACTTGGAAGATCTCCAAATGAACTTTATCCTGTATTTACCTTATGCCAAAGTGGATAGTAAAATCTTTGTCAAAATTTTGAAAGAGGGATAAACTGAGGAAATGTTTCTGACAAATTATATGCAGGAGGTGTGGCCGAAGTAAGCAGTCAGACAGCTGTAGAAGTGAAAAAGACAAAAGGTACGAAACAGCAAATTGGGCCTGGAGCAGAAGGTGCACAGGAAACTGTTATCTACATAGAACCGGTCATCGATGGTGTTGCTCCTACTGCATTGGGATTTAAACGCTTAGAGCAAACTGTTAGCAATATTGCATTTTAAATATTAACAGAAACACATTTATTTGCTTGTCATACCCCTTTACTATTTATAATTCTTATTTGGTACGATGTCTAAAAGTTGCTTGGAACGGTTTCTAAATTGATAACACGTACATACATACAGGTGAATGAGCTTCAACAGCGTTTTCAAGCACTGACGGAGTTAACAACAAACCCAGAGCTTATCGAACGCCTGAAGGGTAAAATGACCGATCCTTTGACCGACGTTTGGCAGATTATTAATATTACGAAAAGATTGGACGCTAGTGAACAAGGTATTGATAAGGTATAGCTGCATTGTTTCGATTGACCTTTAATCTGCGTAAAGATGAAGCATATTTCACTTTACATGGAGCTCCTTCAAGTTTTTTATTCTTAACTCATGGTATTCCTGTTATCATTCACATTTTAACACTTTCGCTCCTAGCGTCGGATGGATCCGACGTCCGTGGAACGATCTAAAATACCTAGCGTCGGATATATTTGACGTCCACGAAAGAACTTTATATCGAACGATACCGATATAGCACTACGAAAATAATCGTTGCAGTTGACAACAATGGTGCAAGATGCGATCAAAGGTGGCACAGATGTCCCGGCGGAAGACTCGTCGCAGTTCGAAGACAGGCTGACAAATTTAGAAACTGCTCTCAATAATTTGGACCAGACGATCAAGAATTTGCAAGTGATTGCCAGCGTAGACGGAGAGGAGGAGGAGATGGGTGCTTACAGGGAGACGCAACAGCCGTCACAACGAATTTCATTGACCCAGCTTCTAGGAGGGATAAATGTAGCGGAAATGCACAAAGACGTGGAAACTTTGCAAGCGGAAGTCTCGCAAATACGTGGTGAATTGGACAATCTGAAAGGACAAACTGGCACTGGTAATTCATCTTATACGTTACATAGCTGTCATACATAATTTATTACCCTGCAAAATTCATCTTTCAATGAACTATAGAAAGCAGACGAAGTACTACGTCGATTTTGTAAAACTTTCTTTTCTATCAGGAGAAAGTGTCTATAGACTGACAGATAATACGTCACTTTTTGGGACATGCGTTGAATATGTAGCAATATTTTATCATGTTTTTTATCCTTCGAACTTGATTACACTTTTTAAAGGGTATCTATACTGTATGCACCTTAATGAATTCAGATTCATTGAGTACGCATTTATATTGCATAAGGAATTTGAAAATTGAGCACAAAAATTCACATAGGGACTGCAGCGACACAGAGATCAGCAGTGCAGCAAGAGGAGCAAACCGAGCCAGCGGTACAGGAAACACAACAAGCTGAGGTACCAGAAGACACAAAGAAGGCAGAGGATACAGAAAGCGCAACTCTTAAAGAGACAGTCGCCGCAACTCCTAAAGAAACATCACAAAAGTCTGCGGAAGTTCCGAGACCCGAGGATGCAACTCACGAGAAGGGAGCCGCTGGGGAAGCCGAAGAAATAGACTCAGACACCCTGACATACATTAACGAACGCCTGACAAAATTAGAGAAAGATGTAGCCTGTCTAAACGAGAAGGTAGACAGTGCACCCCCCGTTGGGACTACTGGAAGCGCTGAACTGGACGATTTAGTCTCGAAGATTCATGGAATCCAGGCTGACATGGAGAAACTGAACCAAACCGCGGATCATCTGATCGACGATCGAGAAAATCGCGAGGTTCATCTTAACGTGAGTATTAGGCTTCTTACGAAAGATACTTATGTAGCTAAATATTTGAGTGATAGTCGACTGATATTTGAGATAAACGTCGGATATGGACAAATTGTCTACCTCTCCCAATCTTTCTCAAATCAATACTGACTCAACCGAGTGAGTATCTCTCAAATATCAGTCACAATGCACAAAAGTGTTTCACGCAAAATAAACCAGCTTCCATTCACTTTTGACGCCACTTCTAACGAACGAAGCTTCCCCTACTCCTCCACAGGCTCTGCTGGAGCAAGTAGAGCTGCTGAAGACGATAAAAGCAGATAGGGAGGATCTTGAGGATGCTCTGGCCGACAAAGCTGACGCCCAGGCAATAAACAGAAAGGTGAAATCATCTCCGGCTAAAATAGAATTAAGAATAACGACAAATGGGATAATAATTTACTGTGGAGGGTGTTTTCTTCAGGTGTCGTATGACCAATTCGATGCCGCTTGCGACGACCTTGCTCAAGGCCTGGAGGATGCAATTGGGAAATTGGGAAAGCAGGAGTCGATTTGGCAGCAATCGTTGGACGAGGTGCAGAGGGAGATCGAAGGTAAAGTGGACAAGATAGAAATCACGCCGTTGAAGGATTTCGTTCATACTCGGCTGAAGACGCTTCAGGAGAAGCTGAAGAACGTGGCGCAAATGAGACAGGAGGCTGAAGCGGCTGGATCGAAGAAGATGCTCAGGTGGAACTGCACTTTGATCGAGCAGAGGATTTACCTCCCAAGGCTGTGTTGCTAATGTTATGCGCGATTAGGGACGTCCAGTGCATCTCTTGCGACAAGAACGTCGTGATGAAGATGGAGGATACAAATAAGTTCAGAGTGGAACCGTTGCCCTGTAGCATGAGCATGAAGCCGTATCTGACCTACGAATTGGATCAAGTTAGGAAGCAGCACAGAAGATTGCCTCACAGCAGAAATATGATTCAATTTGAGGCAGCCATGCAGGAGGAGTCGAAGAGGCAGAAGAGCGCGAGATCAGACACACTTGTAAAGACTCCTAGGTAAGTCCGTGGGCAAAGTAGATTACTTGTCTTGCGATATTTACTCGGCACTACTACTTACTTATTGTTAGTACTTATTCAATAATGTTCCATGTTATGATAACACCGAGGACGCGCACAGAAATATTCAGAGCCATAGTTACAACTTTTAATTTCACATTACTCGACCTTGGTTCACGAAATTCTCGTAGATTACAAATAATTATATGAATGATTCTCTGCAATTTGGTTGCACTAGAAGGTGCTCCACGTTTACAGAAAATTGATTTCCCTCTGAACACACGTTCAATTGATAGAGATCACCAGGTCAATCGTTACTGCGGCGGGAGTCACACGGTTACGACGCCTCAGCAAAGAGTAATGCGAATGGGCCACTACCTCAGTCAATGGGGACCGGAAGTGGTGCAACTGACGGAAGGAATGGTGAAAGGAACGGACGGTAAGATGTACAGGGGCCGGCAAATCGTTGGGAAATTCGATGTCTGCGGACCCGCGTATTGCGAAGGTTCTGCCGAAGAAGCTCCACCTTCGGTAAGTTGTTTACTCCCAGTGTATTTTGTAGCCTGCAAACTAATTCAAGTAATTGTAATTCAGGAACGACCATCGCAGACTACTCCACGACGGAAGAGTGCTGAGACGCTGAGTTCCACTGTTTCAAGTAAGTTTAGAATACTTATTGTTACAGTTTAAGGCTTCTTTTACACTGATAAATATTAATTATGTTTACGTTACCGTATTTTACTCTGTATGTGTTTAATAATTGAAATCGAGAGCCTATCTATGTGAATGGCAATTAAGGGTTTATAAATTTCACGATAAACGTTCCAATGTTGTGTCAATCAATTTTACAGAAAAAAGAGGCACGAAGAAGTTTCCCAAAGAGGCCAGTAAAGAAGCAACAGAGAAGGTAAAATATAGCGTATTTTAGTTGCATGTAAATTTAAATAATACTTGATGAGACTTAAGGCAGAAACAGACTATTACCACGTCACATGAACTCACGTGCTGTCACAGAAACCTACGTCACGTCACGCGATAACAGACTGTTTCCACATTCACGGCGTCCGTTTATTTTATACGGTAAAAGAAACGGAGATTATACGAGATCTTTCACACTTGTCGTCCCCGCATAGAGGGAAAACTTTGGCATATATGATCGTCGCATTTTTTACCGTAAAAACGGTGCCGTATATACGAATTCCGTGTATGTGTGAAACGGAGCTTAGAGTTCACAGAGTTTACAGATCGCAGAAACAGCTGCAGTAGAAACAGAGGATCATATGTCAGACGCGATACCGCTCGACCCACTGGTGGACGAGGATCGTGTCGTTCCATACCGCGATGACGAGGAAACGGGAGAAGGCGAATAACAAACCTGTGATCGCCGATTACAAGATTTGTGAAACTACTTTTCTCAAGATTATCCTAAACACTTGTATTTCATAAGATCAATTATAAGAAAGTACACGATGTAACGTATAGAATATTAAAAAGATCCGCGATCAATCATTACTTTCATCTTTTTCAATGTTGCCTACTCCTTATTTCTCACATTATACTACAAGCATTAATTTCTCACAAGGAGTAGTGCCATTGAGTTTTGTCACTCCCCACTCTGACGTGATTAATGAATTATAGTCGCTGAAGAGTCACACAATTCCATGGAATCAATTCACGAGGTTCTTGTTTTGTTAAATGTTTTATTATTAAGAGGGAGTTTCGGAGTACACAAGACTATCTAGTGAAGTCGATTTGGAACATCGGTGGTCTGTCATGCTAAAACAAAAATACTGGATCGCACCACGTGATTGCGACCGCACTAGATCGCTCCTCGTTTATTGCACATCACACCGTTCAAGATCCGTTTACATAAACAGAGTGTACACAGCGCGCTCGATAATGTATGTATGTATGTATGTATGCATGTATGTATGTATATATCGGACTTGCTCGTATCTCGATCCACTTCCGATCTCGCCGGTATATTGTTGTACCTTCTATATATTATATATAAAGTACTACGCGCTATTAGTATCTGGTAATAATATATATTTATGTATATTTATATATGTATAGTACGTATATTATTGTATACGTCAGAGCTAAATGTCTACCGTCATAGAAATTTCAAGGTACAGGAAGTATCTACAAGTTTAGTGTCTACCACATAATTTACGACTGACTTGTTTTCGTTTGGTAAATGGGGCGTTTAATCTACGTTTCGCTAATCACTATATAGAGATAGAGATTACCATGAATTTCTAGACGATCTTACGGGTTAAAATCAACGGTATTACACGGAACCATCACGTAAGATCTTAACGACACAATGCAATAAATAGAATGTCAAATAAATATATATTTATATATAATATGTATATATAGTATATAGATTATACCTTTTCGTAATCATTCGTTAGGAGGGGGACAATATAATGTCTTAAACATTAACATGGATATGCATTATCGATTACAGTTAATAATACTGGCAGCTTAAAGTACAACGTGTATGTTTGTGTGTGTGTATGTATGTTTTCTTGTCTGTATGCACGTGTGTATCAGCGTGTACGTGTATGTATGTATATTACGCTCAACCTAAAACGCGGGAGAACGGTAGAGAATGCCGAACGCAACGTTGGGAACTCGCATGAAATCGACGTAATAAAATAAAAATATACGTTACGACTAGTATCACGTTCGCGTATGATCTCAATTGAAACCGGACCAACGAATAGTACGAATCCATGACAGCCAAATTAAGTGATCCTACCTCGATACCGTGGCACTCGCTACGCGTCTCGTGGTTCCTCCAACGTTCGCCGACAGAGCATATCGCCCTATAACTAATGGGAATGCTCGTTTACACGCACACCGGAACTGCAATTCGGTACCTCGAAATAATTATTGTAACACCACGGACGTCTCTCGTGTCGCGATTGATAGCGCGTCGTTGCTGACTACCCGATAATAATATAATAGCCGCTTAATAATTATCGTTACCGTTATCGTTAATTACTATTACTATTATTAATTAGTAGTATCAATATTATTAGTATTATTATCGTTACGTACGAGAATATTGCACACGGCGACCAACAGACACGGTTAAAGGGAACTAAGTAACAGATCACAGGTGAAACTAGGCTATCTCTGTAACAAATTCATATCACATGAAAAAATATGTATCGGTTGCCTCCACTCGCAAAAATCTCCCAAAAAATAAGAGACTGTCGGACGGATGACTCGGCTGACGAGCCATCGATGATTCGGATTGGCTGACCTCGATCGTCCATCGTTCACCAACAAGCTCTCTTTATTACCACCCCTTTCTGCTCTCGATTGGTCAGCCCCAGGGACCAAGCAACAACGTCTCCCCGTCCAATTCACCATCCTCTCCATTCCCATTCGATTCACCAACGTAAAGTAACTGTCGATCAACTTGCCGGTCTGAGCCTAATCGCTTATCAACGACGACGAGCAACTTAAACCCACATTAAAACGATTACGCGAGCATTTTAGCAGCGAAGTTTGGCATTGCGGCCACGGCAATGCACCGTGCTCGACCTTCGACCCTCTTCGTCTCCACTCATTCTCCTCGTGTTCTTCCTCGCACGGAACGAAAACACACGACTTAGCTGTTCTTTGGCTTCCAGCTCTGTCGTAGAGGCCACGCTGGCCAGCTACGCGGGTATTTAAATCTAAGTACGCATTACACCTCGCACGCTGCTGGATTATCAGCTTGTAAGACAGCGACTCTGATCCCATCGATAGTTTCTTACATGGAACCCGCGGCGTTCACGGCCACGGGCACAAGGAACAACCATTTTCTACGAATCCATTCGTTTAAAAGACGAGGATCCGTCTCTCGACCAACAAACACCCTTAAATTCCATCTCTCGCGTTACACTTCTTCACATCCATTGGAATCTTCCTTGGAAACATTTAGTTCCTCTTTTCTATGTAGCCTCGTACTTTACCCCTCTATTCTCCTCGAACACTTCGCTTCCTGGCAATCATACGTTTATAAAATCCATTTTACAGCTCGGTCGGGTGCAAGGAACGGAATATTGAATCCACTTGACGAAAATAAAGTTCGCGCGCCTTCACCGAAGGACAAGATTCGCGCGATAGTTTCTGGGGAAGACGAGACAGATCCCTAAACGTTAGTGACTATGCGAAATCCTTTGCAGCTTCGCCGCTTTAGACCAACCGATAACGTTCAAGCTCGGGCTAATAAAGCTCTGCTTATCGATGTAATCGCGAAGGGATCACGCGAACGGGCAAGATTATATTCGAGGTCGCTCGTTAAGCCTACAGAAACCTTTCACTGGTTACGCTTTGTACTGTATCATCCCCGATTGCCGGCTCGTTCTCTTACGCCTTTGTCTTTCCTTCGACTGTCCTCGGAAGATCGGAAAGCTTCTCGTAACGATCGCGTGAAATGACCAGACGAAAAATGGAAATTCTATGGAAGTGCCGGTGTTAAAAGGTCTCGCCCAAGCGTCGCGTCTTTATCGATAATGTTCCAGCCATACAACCATTGTTCTCTGAATAAACGGGATATCAAAAAGTAGGAGCGCCTTAAACAGCGCTACGATAGATGCGCTACAAAAGCTGGGCTATTACTGGATGCAGAAGACACATGTGCTCGGCACCGCGTATCGGAAGACGGTTCACGCTGAAGTGACGGACCATTTCCGGTATACTGTCGAACGGCTTGCTGAACTGGCCCAGGATGTACGCGTTCAGCTCCTCGTTCTTCTGGATACGCATGTGCATGAAGCCACGGGCGCTTCTGAAAATTCAGCACAGAAATGTGTTCAGTCGATGAAAGATGCAATCGAAGTACAATTGAAGCATCTGATTATATCTCTAGCAAGCAAATTATGCAAAATTTGGGCAAAATACGTTGGACAATGTACGCGTTTGCATATTTGCATAAATAAAATGATATGGTACGGGGAAACTTTTAGGAAAAAGGGGATCGTGATATGTTTAAATCGTTTTGAACAGTATAAATGTCCTTTAAGTCTTTTAAGATTTTCAGGTTTAAAGAAACAACTAGTATAAGCTTCCGTGTTTGTCATTTAAATTCATCAGCTTGAGAGCTTTGCGAAAAAAGGGAGTGAAAGAGATATTGCTACGTATCAAGGTTGCGAACTAAGGGCATAACTCACTTCAACGACAAAGAATAATCTTGTTTGGTCGATTCGCTGTTCCTCACCAAATAACTTCCCTCCCTCAGAAGTCGTAGGACAGCTTCCGCCTCGATTCTCGTGATGGAGCCGTGGTACCATCTGCAACCAAAGCACCAAACGCGAATTCAATTTCCTTGGAGGACAAACAAACCACGATAACGACACTTCTAAAATTTTAACATTTCACGCACAAACATAAAATAAAATTTTGGTTACATAGAACAAACATTGCAAGTAAAACAGAAGTAGGTAGGTCTGTTCATTACAGAAGTGAGGAAGCTTTTAGAATCAATCTAACGGACTCTAAACGTCCTGTAATCTCATCTTTCTGTTGATTTTCTCAACTCCTTTAATTTTACCCGCAGTGCCTGTGGTTTAGAATTAGAATCTGAATAAACCCTGCATCCTCTAAACAAAGGTAGTAGAGGAATTATCTTCTCTATACTGCGTGTGTCGCGACAAGGAGACATCGTGCTGTCGTGGACGAGCTTGGAATGCTTGGCAAGCCAATAAATACCAAGAACGCACCCTTGTCTCTCGAGAGGGAGGTCCACGTCAACCAGATCGGCGGATCCACGGGCGGTGTTAATCTCCAGTGGCAATCCAAGACTCAGGCCTCCTGGCTTCTTCGGGCCGAGCTGACCAACGTTCCCGATGCCGTTCGTCCCGTTGCCAGCGTCCAGATTCAGCGTCATCTTCGGACGCGCCAGACCGCCGCCTGAAATGAGTCATGCGACGGTTAGACGCCGCGATATTCCCCGGGGTAAACATCGATTATACTGGTATACGCGTAGACGCGAGGAACGTCCCCCCTGTCGCACATTTTATGGCAACTCCCTCGCGTAATTGGAACAAATCGGGCCTGCGTTCCGCTAAGATTCACGGCGACAGCAAGGGAATCCCTGTCGATACACGATGACAGCGTTCGAGTGACGAAGGTGCAGACGACAATCGCGGCGAGGGAATTGCTCCAGGAACGATTTATGCAAAAAATTTTGGAATTAATGCAGCGCTATTTGTTTTCTTGGCAATTGGAGTTAATGCTTTCGATGAGATGGTACTGTGTGCTTTGGAGAAGGTGGAAGTTGATAGCTTTTCTCTTTGCAATTTATATAAAAGTTTGTAGAATTTTTAAGTTAGTAGTATTAATAAAATTGAAAGTAAGAGGAAGTTTGTTTATAAAGAGGTATAACAGAACACGAAGATGATTGACTTTTCGATGCCAGGTAATCGTGTCACCAATAATTGCGTCCTCGATGCGAGGACTGGACAGTAATTGACGGGGAATAGTACTTCCTTCAGCGAGGAGACAATCGACCGTGACTTTGAACGCGGCTTTGTCGCGGTATGATAATGGAACGTCTCGTGCTCGTCGATGGATAGCCCGAGTGCTTTCACTCGGCAGAAACAATACAATCGAAACTCCTGCCACGAATTTTTCCCCCTCCAGACAGAGCACACCAGCCAGGACCGAGTCCTACCGACTCTTGAAAGTTTTCGCCCCGCCGCCACTTAAGATTCGTGCGGAAATTACGAGCATTGTTTCCTTGTGCACAATGTGGCTCTAGGAGCATTAAACAACAAGCTACGACTATTTCCCTCCTTCTGGATCAATGAAAGAGAAATCTCTACCAACAATACAAGGCATTACATTTATTAAAGCTGATGTCTCTAAGGGGACTCCGAAGGAAATTCTACGAGAAAGAAATTATAATTTCATTGATAAAATTGTAAGTGGTAACCAGAAATTTGTGAAGCAAAGTGGAAACATAATTCTGATATTATCCTCCGATTACTTTAAATTCACTTGGAATAAGAATTATAGAAATATTCCTTTCTTGATAAGAAAACTTTGAAGGAGTTTAAGTTTCAAAAAGTGCTGTAGCTCTGTAAACTTCTTGGGCAGTGAAGATAAGTGTGACTGAGAAGTCTAGAAAATATTATAGATACTGTTTCAAGAGTAGAGACAGCGTTCTACCCACAATTCCTGTGCCATCATCAAATTCTATCCAAAACTGACAGTATGAAAGGTAAAATGCTTTACTTCAAAGCATTTTCCACCGCGTTTCTTACATCAACGACGAATTTTATCTTTGAAGGGGTAGGAAAGTATCTCCCTTCGTTTAGCAGTCCACCGAGAATTTATAAATTTCGCCAAGTAAATACTTTGTGGCGCCCATCAAGCGTTAGCATCAATATTATTACACCCTCGCGAAAGTTCGTGGATGATAATCGACGGAAGGGCCCGCCATTCAAGAAAGTGCCTCTGCGGCCGCGAGGTAATTTCATTTGTTGGGCGCAATCTCTTAGCGGCCGACTTTTGGAAGGTCGCATGATCCAGGTACGACAGAATTGCTCTGACAGGTGTAACACCGTGTTAGCTTTCTTCGGGGCTAACGCGTTCAGAGCGTTTTGCGCGGCCGCTCGAAAGGATGTGCTTTATACATTATGGATGAGACCGTGTACTTTGGGATTTAAGATCGCCGACTTCTGCCGGGTCCGACGCAATAAATGTTTCAGCTGAAAACACCGAGGACGCCTTCTTTTAATATAATTCTCTGGTACCTCTTCTAGCGACACTTAATACCCCTCTGGAAAGAAGAAACGACATTTATGAAGTGAGAATTTTAGAGCCTCTTCTCGTTAACAGAACACGTTTCATAATTTAAAATTGATAAATATTGCCTGACACTGAAGATCAGCAGAACTCGCTTCATTTGAATTTCACACCGGACTCGTTTGTTCACGAACGATCGCCAGGCAGCACTCCATTAAGAATGTCGACGATATAAATCGCTCCGGTGCGTGCAGCACCGAAGGAAACTCTCGAAAGGCCGTATCCACGGACTCTTCCGGCTCGCCTGACAGGGCACGCGTTTCAAGCATAGTTAAACATTAACGACGAGAAGGCAACTGCCCACTACTCTCCGAGATTGCCTGTGTCTGTATTATTAAATTTAATCCAGCCGTACGGTCGGCTCGATTTATCTGCCCGAATTTCACCTTTCCTCTTTCCCTCAATGACAGACGGAGGGAAAGTTTCCTTCTGTTTCCTTCGAACCGGGGGTGCGCGTGAGCGTTCTTCTTCCTGCGGCAACATTCTACCGACGCAGGAGATTTTCCACTTGACACCCGCACGCTTATTTCCTCGTTTCCTTCGCGGGCTGTTTTAATATCCGTCTCAGACGGAGATACGTCTCAATCAATTTCTTCTGCCTCCTCTCCATCCAGGCCCAGCCGTCCCGCGGGAAATGCGAGCCGAGGAGGCGAGTGCGTTCGAGCAAAGCACGCTGAGGCGACTCCAGTACGCGAATAAGTATCTACGCTGCCTACGGTATTTGTACACGGGGAGTGTAGCGAATATGCGGCTTGGAACAACCGACTTTGGAAACTTGTTATCGTTGGGACGGGGTGTCGCGTATTTTGAGCTGGAACGGTAGGAATGGGGAACCTCTTCTGTGAAATCTTTTTGGATGTTCTTTAGATTGCGCGCAATGAAGAAAGACTACGCTTTGAAGGCCTTTGTGTGTGAGCAAGTCGCTGTTATTGTTAAAATTCAGCGTTTTAACAGCGTAGATTTACCAGAAGGTACAGTTGAACGAAAATAAAATTTCCATCAAGTGTCTATGGGAAACAGATTCTTTCTCCTCCTTTTCCTTTCAATTACCAAAGACCTCCTAAAATTTTCATTTCGAACAATCCGTGGCATAAGAAGAATACATCAGCCCTAACGTTCCCTATTTTGAAATGACACAGGTTCTACCCTTTCGTTACATCCATATTTAACAGCGTGCCCATTCATCTACAGTCGCGAAAGAAATCAGCAATATTTCCATCTTATTGTCTCGACAGACAATTTTTCCGTGGCGAAACGGTTGTCTGGGAACGAAAGGAGAAGCAAGTCCCGGGCGTCGAAACTTCGGAGAAGCCAGCCGTGGAAGTCTCGGGGGAAATTCCTCGTCACGAAGGAGCCAGCGGGATTCTGGACGGGCACCGATGGCGTGTACAGCGCGTGCAGGACGGGAGAGGAGAGGACTTTTAATTCCCCGTGAAAATCAGGACGTACGGCCGATTCTGCCTGAAGATCGTCGGCTGGAGTGCTCCTCGTGGGCGTGAAAGTCAAACAACCCGCGTCGACGATTCGTATTTATTGCGGCAACGAGACATCGAGGGTGAGGCTCGCCGCGGAGATTTACGAGAACGAAGAATTTAGTGCGGCCGGGGGGGATGAACGTGGTGTGTCACACTAGCCCTGGAAAGGAACGGTGTGGCGATTCCATCAAGTCTCGGTGCGCCATTAAAGCGGAAGTGGGTCTGAACGGCGGCGTCAGGGAAGTCGTCGAGTGGCGCGAAAGGGGAGATGCACCCTTCCTTCCTCGAGAAATTTCACCGATTCCATCGGTTTCGATGGATATGATGGTCTTTCTGCTGCAATTATGGGTAACGAAAGCAAATGGAGAAGGGTAGAATTGTTTAACGTGCGTGTGAAAATTGTTGGTTTTTCCCTGGAGACACTCTTGTGGATTGGAGATGGTATTTTGTATGGAGATACTTGGACTGGTTAGTGGTAACTTGGAAAAGATAGGAAAGATGTAATATATGAAAAAGAATTTAGTTTTAAGGGTGCTACGGGATCTGGGTGCATAATATGGATGTGATGGAAGAATTTACTGAATTTTTCTTTTTAAATCAAACTGACATGTTAAATTAAAATTCATTTAAACACGGGGACTGTAAACGCTTGTACTCTGAATTTGAATTTTCACATTGCGTAACCGCGGATTGTTGGCTTGAATGCATTGCAAATTTCAAACATTTACTAATGAGATACTTGGAAAATAAATTGAAAGTAAAGATCAAGTTAAAGTAATACGTTTGCTCGAATATGGAAATGTAGAGGGAGAAATGTTCGCCCACCAAAGGGAAGAAAAGAATACGAAGTTTCTCGTAGAAGTACTTCGTGAAAATATTTCATGAGTCAGTCGCGCCCTAGAAGGATCTCCCCCAATGTAAGAAATCAGAGTTCCGAGCAGACGTCGAAGAGCTTTACGCGAGAGTTGTGATCGAAAATTGCACCCGGTAGCACACTGAAAATTGTCACCCTTAAAGCGGAGACATAAGAAAGTTCTTATCTCTCTATCGTCACACGGAAGAAACCTGTTCCTTCCCTTCGTGTCTAAACTGCAAACTGTTGTACTTCTTCCGAAGATCTTTCTCTTCGAAGCTCTTCCATGGATTACACAAATTCGTACAAGTTCCCTATAAATATGTAGAATGGAAACTTTGAACTATTCTTCCATGACTGTGGACTTTCTTAACCAATACCAGACTTTGCAAAATCTCAGAACGCTGCGCGAGTGTTCGTACGCTCGAAGCTCTATGCCTTCGGTAGAATGGTAAGTTCTCTGCTAACAGAATATACCATGCTCCTATTTACTTTGGTCATTAAGCAGCTCTCAGCAGCTCGAACTCCGAGTAAAGGAACGGCGGAACGTTTATAATCCACTGGAAACGCAGAGTGTACCATATTGGCTGAGTCTCGCGAGCAAATAATTCGCATACGTCACAAAGTTGCTTGCTGCAAACTGATTTCTTTTTCATCGCGCAACATTGCAACATAAAATACACTAATTAAAATGGACAGAAAATGTAATATTCCGCTATCATGCTACCATTCTACTGCAAAGTAAATAGGCACATTCGATCATCCTTCAATCACGAAGGCTCAGACCAGACCCAGCTGAACAATCGATGACACGTCTGTTCTATAACTGTCGTGTCCAAGAAAAATTTATTTTCCAATCCTTCAACGAAACCCATAGAATCTCGAGACTGATAAATAACTGGCGAATCCCCTCGGATGTTGCGAGTCACGGTGAGATCGCAACTTTGCCCATCATCCGCGCCTCTTTACAATTCCGAATCTTTTCAGCGCGCGGCACTACCGTCCCCCACGAAACGGGAAAGCTCGCGAGACGCGTCGAAATGTCCGAACAACAGATGCGGGATAGACCTTAAGATCTTCGCCAACAGATGTTGCAGTTACACAACCCCCAGCCTCCATAGCCGCTCCCCCAAGTCGCGGCAGCCCTTATCGACGCGGTAACAAACACTCGGAGCCTGCTTGGAATGCTTGATACGGCTCGAACCTCATGAAATATGAACTACGAGAGGCGTACACGTCGATCTCATCGACGGATCGGCCGTGCAATTTGCTCGAGGATCACGGGTTTCGCAGGAGGATAGGCGTACCGATACACAACGATCAACGATCGTTATTTACTAAGTGACAGCTCATCGTACACGTGGATCTCCACGAAATGTGCCTCCCTTTTTTCTTCCTCCTTTTTTCTATGAGTAGAATGGTTATTAAAGAAGTATTTAAAAATCTGAGGAACAAAACGAAGGAGGCATTGAAGTGATGTTGATCATGAGGTGCATTGAGACGCGAAAGAAAAGAAAAGCCATTGATCTATGTAGTAAATGGACCATCCTAGTCCCTAAGGTAAAGGCCTTTTAGATAACTCAAGCTCCAGGTTCTCTTTGCTTTTCCATTCAATTACCCCACTCATTGGCGAATATCCTCTGCAACACGATGCAAGATACACATACTTTCGGGTTAAAAGTTCACCCACAAACCGAGCACCTCGATGTTGAACGCCATTCCGCCAGTGACGCGCTCGTCAGTTTCCACCCGCTACTGATTAATGTAAGTTATAATCGTAAACAGTTCCCGCGGAGCATCAAGTCGTCCAGAGACCGACCGTTCGACACAGTTACTAGTTGGCTTCCCGCATCCAGCCACGCGTCGAGAGGCATCTAACGAGCCCTCTGGTCGGGTCCCCGCAGACCCGTGGAACCCGGGAACTTAAAGACACGCCGCTCGAAATTAATGGCGCAGCGTGCTCGGGAAAAGCACGATTGAAATTGCCGTCGCGGATTAATTGGACGAGCGAAGTATATGTGATAAAAAAATAAGTAGGAAACGGAGAAGTGGCGGCGTGAAATCGCGGGGAACGGAGCATCGACGAGTCGAGAAAGGGAAACTGGGTTACGAGACGACAGGTACCCCGCGGAACGAGCATTGGGCCGCGTTTTTACGCAAGGATCCCCGCCACTTAGGGGTTTCGCCGACCGTGACAATTAGTGGGAAAACGTTACCATTCGTTAAAATCCGTCGGCGGGCGAACCGCGGGGAATTAGAGCCTTCGCTGGACCCCGTTCGCTCGTGACGGCCGCCTCTTTGGACCGCTACCAAAAAGGTTTAACGACAAGCCGAGCAAACACGCGGAACATGTCGCAATTGGTGGCAGCGAATAAACCGTACGTGACTGGTTTCCATGACCAGACAAAAATTGTGCTTTTCCTTAGACGGGAACATGTCACGGCGAGGATTCGCTAAACTTCATTCGACTCGTCATCGGTTTGTTACTCGCGAAAGTTTGCTGGAAGTCACTAAATATGACGGGACACGATGGACTTCCTTCGTGACTTTCTTATTTGCTGCAATATACTTTTTTATGAGTTTGAAAATGTGGGGAATATGTAATCAAAGCCACTAGATGAGAGAAGAATTGTTATAGTCAGATAAAGAACTAAAAAGGATGTAAAGGAATTTGATAAATTTTTAAGCAAACGCAGGATTTTTCTGTGTTCCGTCGTAAGGGGATTTAATTTTGACAGCGATAGCCTTCGATTATAGAAGGAAACTTGAGACAATCACCTTCCTGTCTTACATAGTCCCCTGACCAGGAGCATGTTACGTGGTCACAGCTTGTAAAATTCCACGAGGCACTTTGGACGCATACCAAAATGCCACTGTCCGATAAGGGAATTGCCAGAAAACGTTGGTGAGGCATACGAGCAGAGTTCGATCAGACGTAAATTGCATTTCTTCGATAATACCATAAAATGGTAACAGATAGTCAGGCACGATAGCTACCTTCAGCTTTATTATCTAGAAGATCGTATTAAGACGGACGAACAATATGCATTTACGAGTAGGACAAACATTGTGGTGTATTATGTTTCATCTATTCGTTGGCAAAGCTCTAGCAAACTGGAACGTTTAAGTAAAACGGTCTTCAATATGTTTCGAGTGCTTCAGTGGAGAAGAATGAATTCCCTAGTCGACAGATTCGCCAAATAAATTAGCAAAGAATTTCTATAATAACAGAAATGAAGATACGCTGTTATCAGAAGGCAGAAAAAAAGACGAACGATTACAGACAATTTTCCTAGTTTCACCAAATAATATCGACGTTGAAAAACGCCATTTTCTCCGAAAGTATTTCAAACCACCGTTCCACCGATTTCCAACGAGAACTGAACAACTTCTGTAATCACGATTAACGAACGCTGCCCCCGTAATGGCGCCTTGGACGTGTACCAAACGATTAACCAGCTCACATGGAGACCGTTCGTTGAAATAAAAACGACATGTGAAGCGAACGTGTTTTGTCCAGAGCAGCAGATGCAGAAGAAACAGTGGTCAGTCCGACATACCGAAAGCTTGCCTATCAATCCAACTTTCCACAGCCTTGCTAATCATCCTCTTTGCAGGTCTTTCGAATTAGATCCTCGTCCGTTGCGGAATCAGTGGACGTTACTACCCCACTGTCTCTGCGCAAAGAACGCGCAATTATTTTGCCTGCCTTGACACACAATACGGCTGCACACAGTCGGTGTGCCAGCGCTATAATTCCCCGATGAAAGTGGAGGAAAGACAGACGACTCCCTCATCTGGGGATCCTCGGGGGCGAACGTCACCGAGACACAAAAGGAACGGCCGAAAAGCGGGAGTAATTCAAATACGAGTAGCGAGAGTCTCGCATAGCCCGTTTCGCTGGCTCCAGAATTTTTTCTTCCGTGGCTAGCGAACCGAGAGAGGGGAGATACCGAGCAGTGGGCGTTTTTCTTTCTTCTGTTCGGCCGGTTAACGACCACCGTCGGCCTCCGTGCCCGTTAAATGGCCCAGACGCGAGAGATAGATCGGTCCCGCGGAGATTGCGAATATCAATTTTGCCCGGGCGTCGATGCTAAAATCACGGATTACAGCGCTCGCCGGCGAGATTTACAATGCCGTAACAGTTATGTACGACTGTGATAGTTCGGAGAGCGAGGCACCGTAACGCGAGCACCGCGGGAGGCGTACAACCCTCTTCCTAGACGCGTATTTATCGATTCGATTAACGTTTCGCGACAGTGAAAAGGGAATCTCACTGGGACGGTTGCTGGATGTTCTTTATGTGCAAAGGAGAGCTTTCGTTGCTGAGCGATTGAAACGATTTAGGATCTTTGTTAATATGAGATGCGATATGGGAAATGGTATCGAGCCCAATCTGTCAGCACAGAAGTATAATAAAACTGGCAAAATACCCCTGCTTTGCTACGGTATAAATTAGACATTCCGCTTTAAATTAATTTTAAAAGTAAGTGTAGCGCCCTCTGCACTTGGATTTTGAAACTATTTTATCACTTATAGAAGTCCCATTAAAGCAAAGATTCTTCTGGTATATGGGTCATCGAAATCGGTTCAGTAGTTTTTGGCACGAATATTTTTACGTATAATGGTATAGATTTCTATGCAGTGTGTTTTCATCAAAACAAGAGACCTCCCTTTTTGGAGGAACGGGTGCACAATGGAGAAGCAAATTCAGTTTACGAGTCGAAAAATGAGAAACAGTGTTACACTCGCGTAGTCACGGCGTCATGGAAACATGTTAAGAAGAGGCAGGCCACATACAAGAGGGAAAACATCCCCTCAGACAACTCGGAATCCTAATTATTTCGCCAGCCGCATAATTCAGATGCCCCGTCTATTCAGGTATGCGAAACGGTCAGATTCGCCAGCCTTGAAGCCAGATTCCAAATACGGAAGCGGATATTAAGTTACAGGGGCCGTAGAGTGTTCGGTTTACTTCAGGCTTCGTTCTGGCGTTCAAGAGCTGGACTTGACCTTTCGTGCCTTCAGCGTAATGAGACACGGTCTGATAAATGAAGACTACACCTCACGTAGCGTTCTACCTTATAGTCTGATTAAGTAACTTCATGGGCGTACATAATCTCCATCCCTCAAACCATCGAGCCACTGATTTCATCGAATCTATGGTCAACTAAAATTACGTTAAATTATGGAAAAAGTATTCTTTCTTACCCCATACAGGTCTTTTAAAAATATCTAAATATTTCTGAAAATTTCCTATCGACAACTTTCGATTTTAATTAATCTTTTAATCCTCTAAAATGAGTAAAGCAATTCTAATAAAAAACTAGGGTTAACAATTAATTATGATCAAATGGAATGCACGTTACACGAAGCGTTTGGAGTAGAGTCAGTCGTACGAAATGTCGAAACGTTCAGCTTTGTCGCGTGTCACGCCCGCGATATCAAAGCACGAAACTGCAACGTTTGATGGCGCGCTGTTGGTGCTAAAACGCAAACGGATCCGGTGTGCAATCACAACATACCGCCGCCTT
Organism: Andrena bicolor; assembly: GCA_960531205.1. Lineage (NCBI taxonomy): Eukaryota > Metazoa > Arthropoda > Insecta > Hymenoptera > Andrenidae > Andrena > Andrena bicolor. Next base: position 5,608,252 of record OY482664.1, read on the forward strand.
GTAAACGCGGCTTCACAAACGTCGCGTCTATCCGCGCACCCTGTACACAGGACTTGCAGGATGCGCGAACATCAGAGGCACCATTAATTAAAACTGACGCTTCGTTTTATTGGCGTGTGCAGAGAGTCTCAGACGAAGGTATTTAATTAAACGCTTTATCATTAAGATCCTAATAATCTCCAAATTATTACTTTTAAAAATTGAATATTCACAAGCAGTCAGAGTCCTGGGCTAATTAGAACAGAGGAACTAGGCTGTAGTCAGCATCGATTCACTGAGCTTACCTCAGCAATTAGGCTCTTAACTAGTTCATCAACCAATTCCAACTGTTAGTCAAGACACACTGCAACAATCAAGCTCCAAAGTAGGCTGGAGCAATTTAAGCTTACAGAGTCACTCGTGGAATCAGTGCAGGCAGCTGTCGACACACAGACACTTGTTGGAGGACGTCACTTATTACTCTTAAGATTCTATTGATCCTTCAAGGGCTTAGAAAGTATCTCTTTGTAGAATATTCAAAGTCACGTGCAACCAAAACCACATGATAGTACCTACTTTAAATATAGTCAAGTGAAGTCCAAGTCTAGATTTCCTACGTACTATTTCCCTCGGATTTAACAACAATACGATCAGGATGCAACTGCTGTATAGAATTTTCTCACCCGGTTACGTCACAGGCGATTGCAAATCGCGAGGAGTTACCCAACAGCCGACGATGCAACGCGAAGATCGTTCGTTGATTCACTACGGGCTATTTTTGCGCTGGGCAAAAAGCGCATCTTTGACAGGAGCCGCTTAACGAAAGGGTCGCCATTGACGTTCACAAGAGCCGAACCAGTGGGGGGATCGCAAGTAGGGCGTAATATTTCCGATATTTCCAATATGTTCCTGGTATCTTCCCGGGTGACAGAGTACAGTCACTGGAATACGAAACACACGGATCGTGTACGCTTGCCTGTTTATACGCGGTGTAATGAAGTTTAAGAGCACGGAAGGATTTTTGATCGAAAATCGTGTCGACATAGCTGCACACCTTGGGAAAGCTTCCCAAGGGAGGACTTGACGAGTGCCATTATCCTATTCTTAAAAATCGGATGAGAAGATCCTTCAAGATGGATCTGAACTTTGCAATTTCAAAGCTTGTCGATGAAGGAAACAATGACAGTTAGGTATATGTATAAGTGAAAGGACTAACAGAAGCCTACTTCTATACATATCATACTGTAACCTTTCTGGACACCCCGTACACTCGCGTTTTCACTTCCGCCAGTACAGAGGGATGCACACGCCTCAGAATACAGCATGTGTATGGTGCACGCGAACAAAGATATCGCGATTCGAGCTTAAAGCTCTGTTCTATATTCGCGTCACTGGCCCCCCGCATGCATTGTGGACACGCGCAAGCTCGGACGTTTTGTTTGGGAGCACAAAGCGGAACCCCAGCTTCTTCCGGGTTAGTCGTCCGTTGCCGCCGCGGCAAAGAAAAAAATCGGGAATAAAGAGAAACTCAGAATCGAAAACCATTCTCTCGGAAAATGCCCCCTTGCCTCGTTTAATTTCTAGAGAATTCGTTTATGCATTCGCTAAAAAGAGCTTGTGGAACGACGATGTCTTTTTTTTTAATGGATTCATCATTTTATTGGTTCTTTGATACATTACAAAGTGTTTAAAGGATGAATAGTTTTCCGTTACTTTGTGAAGGTGGAGGATGAATTTCCTGAAGGTTACTAATTTTGTCAATCGAAGATCTTGTTAAAGCGACACTGTGTCATTAAAGGTACGTTAGTGTCATAGTCATGGATAAATAATACGAAACGATACTATTCTTGGACACTGTTGCCTTTCTCATTAAGTTCCCTTGTCTGTTTCCCACACTGTTCTTCTGCCAATTTATCCGTTAATTCCCCTCGAAGTGGCTGTTCTTACGTAATCGGCGATCCGTCAGCAAACTCATCAAATTCAGTAAGGGTAAGAAACAAATATACACCGATCAATCAACCGTGGCTTAGGCCTTCCCTGGCCGAGAGGGAAGTAATTGTCGACACCTTGGCGTGGAAAAAAGTACGAAGATTTTCGGGAATCTGTTCCCGATCACGTGCTAACGCGCCAGTTCCCTTCGCCCTTCGCCCCTCGAAACGTAATTTACGGGTCCAAATCGACCGACATCCATCAACCTGGGAAAAAGTGACGGCTCCTCGATTTCTTCCCAGCTGACTGCGATATCATACGAATCGAGGCAACGTCTGAGGATCTATACATACGCAAACGTGAGGGATCGAATGCCTGGCCATACATAAATGCAAGAAATTGAACGAAAATTCCAACTATTCAGGCTTCAATATATTTCTATATACATCAATACTACTACCATCATAAATATAATTCCAAATGTCTACTCTGATTGCCCGTACACACTTAAACTCTTTATGCAAGTGGCGTAACTCAACGCAGAGTCAGCCGCGTCGTTTTTTGCACGACATTAGCCTCAATAAATTCGTTTACTAAGTGCAGAGAAAGCGAATTAACACATTAAAAGTTTTATTAATCCCCAGCCAACAGAACCGGAGAGCAAAAATTCAATTCGCCCGAGGATATTTAAATTCCCAGCAGTGAACGTGTTAAGCTACGCGCATCTCGTTGCAGGACATCCCGGCGCATCAATACGTTCGTGTAATCTGAGCCCACTGTACCGGTATTTGTCGTCCCCTTGATCGACGGGACGCGGTGCAGATTTCGCCCTCGGGGCAACGTGACGCGGCCGCGATGCTCTCCCGAAGCTTTCGCATTAGAGCTTTCGCAATATCGGGGCCCGAAGGGTAGACGGTGCGCGTTCAAACTCCCATCAGTTCGCAGGATGGAGCCCGGGGTGGTGCGGTCGCAGAATCAAGGGATAGCGAGCTTAATCGGCCGACTAATTCCGAACGCCTCGTGACGTAGTCCGTAAATCGCGGCTAGATTCAAGTATTAAGGGCAATCGGTGATCGATGACGCATACATCTTTGCCTGACGCGCGATAAATCCCCGACTCTCGATCCGTTTCTTTAGCCCAAGTCATTTAGGGGACATTAAGCTTCTTTTCCTATTTTCTTCCTCGCGTAAGGCGAAGGTGCTTAGTCTGTTTTTCTGAGACAGATTGATTTCAGGATCGTCGTTTCGACGAGGATGTCACTGAACCCGTTTTATCGGATCTTCGATCCAACAGGCGTGATTCAAGCACGAGTGCCGATAATGGATTCGCGTTCATCGCGTTATGCATGCATCGCGGAGTTACGAAACGCGTTATAGTAATCTCTGTTTACACAGCAGCCAGCTACGCACGAGTGCGTCGTTGTGTTTGTGTAAATTTAGTTAATCCTTGAATTTGCCTTTTGCGATAAGGATTAGTTAGTGGTGTCGTTCCCACCGGGAGGAGTTCCGGATGTCTTTGTACTTTCTTAAGAAGTCGCCTGGTTTACTGTTCGATTGAAAGTGCCGAAGCAACATTGAATTGTAGTTTGAGTTCCATACTGTTTCCAAAAACGAGATGATTTTGCTAGAAGTAATTATCGAAGCGTCAGGAGTTGCTCGAAATGCATTGGAACAATTGTAAATGAAGTCCGACGAATTGCGATCTTTTAAAATTCCTGCTGAATTCTGGCCGCACTCCAAAGAAACGCGTGAAAAGTTTGTAGCCACGTTAGGTGAAGACGGAACATGTGTTAGTAACGTTAAATATTTACTCGTTGAGAGGGGCGTAGGCGCTAAGTGAGGCTTAACGATATTAGCCGCTGTCTGGAAGGTTCATAACGATCAGCATCAAATTACGGTGTCCCCTAGCGTTGATAAGTAGTCAGTTTACCTCGAGATGCCGAAAGTACGGTTTTCAGCGTTTTAATGGCTAGACGCCAGATTAAGGAAAGACGACATCGCTTTGGCAACTGTTATATTGGATAGCAAGCTTGTAGGGCCATTTATCTTACGTTTGAAATTCATATGTGTTGTCTATGCCAAAAGTGAATTCTCGAGTTCTTAACTATCGCGATATTTTCTTCCCGATGAATTGCAGGTTTTGAAACGACGTGAATATCTTGAAAACTAATATGTAGATGTGCTATAAGTAGACGTACTTCGGAAACTACGTGCTATTAATAAAAATGAAAATATATAGGATAGTTATGGGACGCTTCAGTGATTTCATGGTCGCCGACCTATTTTTAGAGGATCTCATATTTTCCTTAAAGCAGATAGCTTTAAGTTTACTACAGAGAACCTAAGTATCCTATTAAAACAGCTGCACACCATAATTTCGTTTAAATACTTCAGATCAAACCCCTTCACAGACTTCACCTCCTTCAGAACTCTACAGTTTCTTCTAGTATAAAGTTAGAAACAAACACACATCCCTCAGACTTACCGAACAACGCAGGCGGTTCGACGTCTCGCACCGAAAGACTGGAAGAAGCCTGCGAGCCGCTGGATTCCGTGCTCTGCATGCATCTGAGCCGCCTCCTGAGCTTCGGCATGTCGAAAGGAAGGTCTCTCAGATCTACGCTGGTGGCGCTACCGGATGTGGTCGCGTCCTGTTGCATGAGGAGTCGCCTCCTCCGCAGCTTCGGCATATCGAATGGCAGATCGGACAGCTCGGGCTCGTTGTCGACCAGGTTGATGTTGTCCAGCTGCGGCTTCAACAAATGGAAACCGAACGGCTTGCACTTTATCCCAGCACGCGATTCGATCGAGATCCCACTGTCTGACCCTTGAATCTCGGCGTCCCCTGAAGAGGAAGATTGCAGGGCCAGGTTGATGAGGTTCTTGTTCTGCGGTGCCCGTCGCTTCTTGAACGAAGTGTCCATGGGCGAGGTGACGGAGTTGGTGTTACCCGTGTTCGTGTTCGTGTTTGTGTTGTTTGGCGCAGTGACGTTGTTCTCCGTGGTGAGGTTCTCCTCGGGCGAGGCCTTCTGCGAGTTGTTGTTACGATTGTTGTCCGAGGTCTCGGACGCGGGCTCCTGCGACGATTTATCCGAGATGGGGGAGAGTATGTGCAGCTTGTTCGCGTGGTGGGTCAGGAAGCCAGTCAGGGAAGGCTGCTGATGATGATGATGATAGCAGTTGGTACTGCCGCTGTCTGAGCTGTGAGAGCTGAGGCTCGTGCTGTGTCGACTCTCGGAGCTACTGGTGGATCTGTTCCCTTCGCTGGTGCTACTGCGAAGGGACTCCATGCTACCTCCGCTGCTACTGGTCGCCATGCTCTCCGTGCTCGAGTATCCCGCTCTGCGCCTGCTGGTTCGTAACTTGAACTCGAGGAGGCCTACTTCCCGACGCGGTCGCAGGATATCGCTCTCGGCCTCGTGGGGCCTGCCCTTGAACTCCATGATGGGCTTGCTCTCGCGGATCAGGCTGCGAGGTCGTTGCCGGTCCTCCCTCGGCCTGCCCTTGAACTCCAGGATCAGCTCCTTGTCGAAGCGTCGTCCCTGCGAGGACTCCACAGTGTCCTGAGCAAAGTTCTTTGGTCTGCTTTTGATCTCCAGTATGCTGCCCTCGCTGCTCTGCGGGGTGTCCTTTGCCCTCAGCGTGGACTTGACTGGGAGTCTCAGGTCCTTGAGGCGCGGATGGTCTGGCTGGGATGGTAGGTTCGGCGTGCTGCGAATATTCAGCAGCAAATGGTCTCGGTTACCGTGGAACTTGGCTGGCAACGGTGCCGTGGATGGAGGCGACGGAGTGTAACCTCTGGCGGGTAGCCTCGGCGACGCGGCTTTCTCGTCGCTGGAATTAATCTGGAGGGATTCGATGTCCTGGGACAGAGTAGAAATATTGTCTGATTGTTGCTGCTGCTGTTGCTGCTGCTGCTGCTGCTGAAGACGGCTCGGAATCGGTTTTGGGCGGAGAAGTACGACTTTGCGTCGATCTTTGCTACAGTGGGACTGACCAGCGTAAGGGGCTGGTTGTTGCTGCTGCTGCTGCTTCGACGTGTCCGTCGATGAACTCGTTCTGCTTACTGGTATTGCACTGCTGCTTCTCATCTGCATTAACAAACAATATTAAATTGCGCCACCGCGAAAGTGAATTATAACGTTTTCGCTACATCAGAAGTTGCTTATACGTAGGGAAGATGCAATTAGACTAGCACGTAACGGCTGAATTATACGGTTTAACCGTAATTAAAGTCCAATTTGCGCTCGGCATAGGGAAATACGTAATTTGTGTACCGAAATTCCACAACGTTTCGAGCTGTATTAGACTTTAATTGCTCTTCATTAAAACCTGCGCCTGCACCCCGCGAGTCTGCTTCCGTAATATGATAAAATGAGGTATCACGAGACTACCCTCGGGACACAGTTACAAAAAATGTTTACCTTAAAAATTACCACTTCGGTAATATTACTGATACTAACAGCAATAAATGCGCATTGTATATACGATCGTTTTCTATCACTGGCAGAAGCAGGAAGGCAACGAACTTTTATAAAAAAATTCCATCGAAAATTCAATCTGAAGTTTTTAATGAATTTTTGCTACTTAAAGGAACACGACCCACAAACCTGCGAGTGCAGCACTGGATGATTCGTGACCCGATCAAGGTCATCGAGGTCGTCGTCGGAGCGATTGACCTTGCAGTCGAAGGCCGTCTCGTAGAGGTGACGTTGCCTAGCCATCTCTTCCTCGTCTTCCTCCCCCTCCGCGTCCTCCTCCTCCTCTTCCTCGCCCTCGTCCTCTCCCTCCACGTCGTCCTCGTCCTCGACGAGTATCGGCTGCGGGTCTATCCTCCGTGTACGTCGTAGCTTGCGCACTTGGTGCCGCGTTAACTGCGGCTGCCGGTGATCTAGCTCATCCTCCTCCTCTTCTGGCGATGCGACGCAAGTGCAGACAGTGGTGGGCAGGTCATGGCTCAACAGCCTATGTGGAGGCATGAGGGTGTGATCCCACTCGGTGATGATGCACGACGAGAGGATCTCGTTTCTGGCTGGGACAGCATGCTCACTCCCCGACGTGGGGCTCACTAGATCCTGGCTCTGATAATGTTGCTGCTGTAGCGGCTGCTGTTGCTGGGACGAATAGGTCCCCCCATCACCCGCCACCGAGTTCCTCTTCGGTATACCCGGCGTCCTTGATCGTTCACCCGGCACGTCGAGGCTCACGCTCTTCCTGTACCTGCTTGGCTGGGATTTGCTTAGCTGTTCCGGCACCTTGAACAGGTCGCCGTAGTAATAGGGTGACGGATGACGGACTGGTTGGTTGGCCTCGGTAGGCGATTGATCGGTCAGATGCACCAGGGCCACGCAATCGACCACTGCACTGTCGATGACTGCCAACTCCTTGTCTCTGTCTACTGAGAGGGCACGGATCGAGGAAGACGCGTAGAGGCTGTTCTTACGCTTTCTGATGTCCACTCGGCGACCCTCCTCGTCATCCTCGCAGGACGAGCCCGAAGCTGATGGGTCTGCAACAATCGAATACTCGTGTTAGATAAACGAAATATCCTGTTTGAATCGATAAAAGCTTCTACCTTTTTGTAACGTATTTCAAATGTTCTCGAAGTCTTCCTTTCGTACCTCTTTAACTTACTCATCCTCGGGCTAACATGTCACGAATTCCAACGAATCCCGCTTAATCCCTTGCTACGGTAATAAGCGTCACTCACGATGTTCATAAAATACACGCAGGCTAAGACAGAGAAGGTGGTGTTCGGAGCCGTGGCTGGAATATATAAAAAGAACCCGCGCGGCTGGATACCACTGGCGCGCGAAAATGAAAGCGCCAAAACGACGGGAAATTTTCATAATCGTTCCGCCGTAACGACGGTAGGATCGGCTACTCAGGCGCCGAAGGACGAGAGCAAAAATGCTTATGGGGAGAACGAAATTGCCGTGAAATGGCAGCCTCCACTCCTTAAAAATCACTTCCTCGGTCCGCGCGATATTACCGTAATGGTTTCTGGCCTGCCCGGCTGACACGATCTCTCAGCGTCCCCCTTTCCCTGCACACGCTTCTTACGCGCGCTTTGACTCGTTTCAGGCGTCATCTAGCATCATCCCCTCTCGAGTTTACGATCCTGCCATGAGCATCCAAGCCTGCACCTTCGGTGAGACCGGGAGGAAGCATGAAATTACGCGTGTTAGATGAGCGATTTATAAGTGTAACACAAAAGCAACCACGGAAGATAGACGCATCGATACCGAAGTGTGATTTGTGTTGATTTTTATATCTACTTGGTAGAAATGAAAGTGTTTAGTATATACAGTGGCTTGTCAAGATTAGGAAGATTCCCCGATGAGAACAGGAATTCCTACGTGCAGTTGTTTCCCTAGAATTCGTTTGGACTTGTGACGTGGCAGACCCTTTCGATCACAGCGTAAATACAGCCACATGTCCTTAGCAACACGAACACCCGGTACGTTAGCCAACGTAGACACGCAGTACAGAGGAAAGGAGTGGAGATAATGGGAGCATTATGCTCGGCCGGAGGGCTCTACCGAAATCCTTCCTCGCTCCTCCTTGCTGGGGCGGTAAGTGCAAGAGGCACACCATAAACCACGCCAGAAGCTGCTTCTGACAGGGACCGCCTTCCTGGATCTACCGAAAAACTTCTCCAATGGAAGCAAAAAATTATTATATCGAAATCCCGTCTGATCTCTCGTGCAGTCGTTTCCCTGAATCGCAGAGCAGCACTGATTCGATACACTGTCTCTTTTTACTAGTGGGTAGGAAAGTACGGAGAGCCTGTGACCTATTGGATTAATTACTTCCTGACGCATGCGTAATTTAATTGTCAATCTATAGGAAAGCGTTGTTTAGAAAGGACATTGTTGAACGTTCGTATCGCCGATCCGCCCTGCGAACCATGACCGTTCGATATGTACGGCCAATTGATGCATTGTTGAAATGGCGCACGCCCAAAACATCCATCATGTTTCCGTGTCAACGACGTTAACGTTCGCTTCGCATGCATCGTACACAGGAAAAAAAGGGTGATATCGCTGTGGGAATTTTCGACGATGCCGTCTGTAAACGCTGCTCGAAAAACCCAGACCACCCGGTGAGAAGTGGATTTTAATATCTAAAGGAAATGGTCACGTAGCTCCTCAATTATTAGGCGGCAGCGTGCAACGACATAGCAATATGAATAAAATACGCAATATCGAGTCGCGGCCTGCAGATAGAGCAATGTGCCTTGAAACGTTATATTGAAAGGATAAAACAGACGGAGCACCGAGGGGTTAGACGGCAGCGGATGAACGAACAACAGAAATAAAAGCCGACTAACAATAAGTCAGAGGCAACATGAATATGCATCCGCTGGTGTCCCGTTCGCTCGAATTACAGAAGATGTCGGTCGAAATCTGCAGAGAAATAAATATTTAAAGGGAAACGGTCTGCCGTGGAACATATTTAGGCGACGAAAATTAAACTTGATCTCCTAACATTTTGAGTAGCCACAGACGTATTATCTCTTAATAGCCATTTCTCTACATATTGCACACGTTTTCGTTAATTGCAATTCTGTTTCGCAAACAATGAGATGAGAATAATCCCTGTTTCACGGAAATTAATTAGACAAAGGAAACAGTTTCCATCGTCACCGTGGTATTACCAGTACAATTTCTTATCTAAACGGCAAAAACGCCATCGGGGGCTCGTTTGAAGTCGCCCGTGACGCGATTAGCAGCGTCGCGCGTGTACCATTTCCAAATATCCCCCAGTCAGATCAGCGGAACCCTTTCGACCACATCCAAGGGCGCGCACCCACACGGCCATGCAGGCGAACACACCATGCCCTGGCGTGGGGCCAAATTGCACCGATATTGATTACCGATCGATAATCAGATTTGCTAGGTATCCGCAAAGCAGTGGACGTCGCGATGAGGGAACCGCGGGGGATGCGAACGGGGGTTGGAGACTCGCTGAATGACCGAATGAGTTATGAAGTAAACGAGTGGCCAGCGGGGGCTGTCCGGGCTGCTGATATATCGCGCGAAACCCTGTGCACGTGCGAACCGCCGACGAAAAGCTGCAGATAACGCGGCGAGTAGGCGAGCGGTCGCGTGAGTGCTTAGCGAGAGATATATTGTTTAGCGCGCGGCCATGGTGCATGGAGACGCGAGCGTGACCAAGGTGGTCGAGACAGTGGGCAGCTTATTGAGCTGGTAAGGGAGTGTATGGGAAACTATGCGTTACGTCGAAACAGTCCTCATTGTTCACAGGTTGGTGTTGGAGTTTGCGACGTGCAACCTCGAATGCACCTTCGTTGCTTTACTTGTATAGTTTGTAGTTAAATGAGGTAAACATGTGGAGCTTTATGTTAAACGGAAAATGTAGGATTTATCTGAAGGAGATTTTCATAATTAATAGAATATTTCTGGTGGTTTGTGAATTAGACGTGAAAGGGTTGAGAAATCTTATATCTTGGACAGAGACTTTTCTTCATATAGTTAATTATTTCGGCGAGATTTGTATGTAGTGATTAACACGGAACACCCAGTATGCCAAAGCTCTACGAACCCCAAGTAAGCTGAACGGGGTGGGAAGGTGGAATGGCTGATAACAGCCGAGAGAAGCCGAGCGTTCGTGAATGAGTCGACGGATAGGCGTTCGCTACTATGAATAGAATATGAATACTCGTATATGAAGCGAGCGAGTGACGAAGCGAGTGATCGAAGGGACGTGTACCGTAGAAATAGAGTGTACACGCGTACAGTTAGGGTTCGTGATGCACTCGAGGGGTATACTGTCTACCCCTAATGAATCTATTAGGGTCGTCGAGCGACGAACCCCCGGCTGGCAATCACTACAGATAACACAGCGGCGCTGTTACGCAACGCGTGCACCGGCCTGACCGTGCAGACCAGCAGATAACTGTGAATGCTCGGCGAATTATTCGCGAAAAACCAGTCTCGGAGCGACCCTGTCCGACACGTATATCGTGGCAACGTAGAATTTGCATCTGCAAGTGGCTCGACGAATCGATTAAGCTCGAGGGGATAACCACGTTAGAGATTGCAATTTCTGACGAGCTGCGAGCGGGAGTCAAGGTCACTGGAGATTAACACTTCGTACTTGCACGTAATAGGTTATCGGAATTCGCTTATCGAACTTGTAAAGCGCTCGTCCGTTTAGTGTACAATGGGCAATCGAGCCAATTGCCTGTGGAGAAAGATAGCACGCAGGAGATTCTCGTTTTTCCACACCTCCAAAGACTTCAATTCGGAATATTATGCCTCAGTTGCGGAGATGTAACCTTAATACCGAGGCAGAGCGCGGCAGCTTATCAGAATCACCACGTGCTGAATTCACTTTACATTCATTTTCATATTGAGCCTCCTTTCCACACGAACTTGCTCTGAAATTTCAACGTCCCTTGCACGTAACCGTGCCCATGTAAGAATGTTCATGATGTGCCACGATAGAAAGGCTTAACTCTTGGTGTAGTAGAGAGGCGAGCAGCTACTCGTTCGAAACGATGCGATAATCCCCGGAATAAAATGCCCGGGATTTCATCAGTCCCGTAAAAACCTCTGAACTGTCACTTATACAATCTTCCCTTCCCTGGGCCGTTCGAGGGGGTAGAGAAGCCAATGACGAGAAAAATTCCAGCGAAGGCTTTATAAAAGAACAGACCTCCGCATCCCCGTAGCCACTTCGCTCTGCTTTTTATTAGATATTGTCCCCGTAAGATAACCGTGGTGGGCTCGGATTCTATGGAGCACATGTGGATCGTGGGATTGTATCGTCTGTAAAAGAGGAAAGGAAGGGGGTCGACGAAGGGCGAAGATAGTATAAGGAGGGCCTTAAACGAAATCAGGAGCCACAGGATCATCTGGAGGCTTTTTAGGTGGCGGCTAAAGGTTACTCGGGCCTCGCGACGATGAAACCAAAGCCAATCTCGGTTATTGGTTCCGGTGTATACCAGAATTCATGGCTACAGCCACGGAATTGGAAGATCTCGCGACTGAAATGTGTCAGCCGTGCCAAGGGTCGTCGAACGACGGGGTGTCTAATAGGTCTGGAAACGTAAGGCTTCCTCGATACGGCACCGTTCGTTCTTCTAATTATTCCCTCCACCCTTGCCACTGTCGTTTTCTATCTGGTATTTACAACATAAATTTATGATTCAAGAAATTAGTAATATATGGCGGAAGCGGAGGAAAGAGATCTGAGCAGTGAAAGGAGGGTGGATGAAAAGAAACTTAACGTGCTTAAATGTGAAGGCACATTTTCTACGAAGAATACAATGTCGATAGCCGTCGAGGAAATTTGATTAAAGCTTAGCAGATCCTAATATCAGGGACATCGATCCCATCAGGCCTCCTTTGAAGATTCAAATCTCGGCCTCCCCCGGAGCACGTTCTCCTCGAGCGAAAGGTAGCAACTAACGAGTCAAGGTTACGAAGACAAATACGAGGCCGGCACAAAGAAAAAGTGGATTAAGAAACGAGGTAAGATGTTTGCTTGAAAAGCATGTCGCCTCTCATCTCGATATTACGCGAGCGAACACTGGCGTGAGTTTACGAGCGGATGTTCCATCGCGATGTGATTGAAGCATCCCCTGATTACAGAGATACGTGGATCTTTGACAGCGACGCCCCTGGCGCAATCTTTCTTGATTAGTGTCTCGATCGAAGGAAATATTACATCACCATGAGGCTAAATAGAGGGACCCGCCTTCACTTACTTATTAATTTGCCACTCAAGAGTCTGGAGCGGGCAAATGAACCCGAAGAAGATTAAACAACGTGCAAAGGTGCGCGGGAGATACAAAGAAACTGATTACTCAACAAATATAAATCTATAAGCATCAATGTACTTAAAATATTCTGAATTCTCAGCCTCATAACTTAAAGTAATTGGTAAAACATGCGATTATATAAAAAATTCTCTTTTTTCCATTCCACGTCTTCCCAGATCCCGGCTTTGATTGTTTTCTCGAGACGTTCATCTACGCGAGAGGAAAAGAAGCTGTACGCGCGAGGATTCCAGACGGTGGCGAGCGGTGAATTTAAAAGGCGCAAAAAGGGGCAACGCCTTTGAGCGTTTTGAGTGGCAATTACTCGGTCTGTCCTCGAATTACTTACTCCAGTAATTTTATTCTACCGCCGTCCGCCCCTGCGCCGTCGCCAGCCCCTCGCCAGCTTATCCTTTAGGGGCTCACGCTGCCGGAAATTATCTTAAAACGCCATACCGGCTCGCTTCTCAAAAGAAGGGCATCTTACGCAGTTTTCAGTCGAGGACACATCAATACGCGGAGAAAAGGTACGGCGCCCAAAGTTCGCGCGGGAAAAAAGGGATATTCTGTAAGGAACAGACGAACTTCTGCCCTTTGTGCTCGCCTTCCCTCCTAGCAAAAGGAATTTCAAGAAGGAGACCGTTACACGGCGACACGTAACAGGTTTGAAGGAAACATTTCTCGCGTTCGGCCTGGCAAGTACATCAGGGCGAGTTTAACGGCTGGAAGAAGGCGAAGAAAAGAATGGCTCGTGGCGAGGAAGGATGTAAAGAATGCAAGTTACGTTTCATCTTTGACTTGGTAGTTGGAGTCCTCGGCGAATATTCTCTGGATGTAGCTACCTACACTGTTCTTTGATAACTTGTGGTGTTGTATGGATCTTTTTAAGAGGATTTGTGTGATTTAGGTGCACCATTGAAGACCTACTACTGTTCTATAAAAAAAGACCCATATGTAGGGTGCGAATGAGATATGGGTAAAGTGACGGGCTGTTTGGTTTGAGCGAGTTTCGTGGAATGGATGCGCGATAAGGCCCGAAATCGACACGTGGCAAGAGCGTGTGAATGCGTGTATGAATGTGTGAGTGACCGCGACATGAGGGATGACGCTCGGAGAAAGAAGCTCCGGGGCAGTCGAGAGAAAAGCGTCAAAGAGTCGACACAAAATACCAATCAGTGCAAACGCGAAAGCAGTGTAATTCTTATTAAATATATTCATCTTATTTATTCTGATAAATGTCTCATCTCTACCCTACAATCACCACCAATGGTATTCTCACACATGGTTATATAACACTTCAAATCCAAAAGTCCTCATGTTTCTATCAAACCACTACAATACAGTACATTCCTCCTGACTTCTCCACCATTTCTAACAAACAAATTCATCAACCCATGATATAACCACCTGTACTCCTATAAGCCATCACTTTTTCTACGAACACCACAGAGCTGGTTCCATAGCAAACTCTCCCCGAAGCGTTCCCAAATGTCCAAATCCAATATCGCGGCTGTACGCGGCGGCCAAATTGAACCCTCGATCTAATTTAACTCGGCCCCGAACCACCCCTATCGCCTCGTGCGCGTCTTCCTGCACCGACACCTGAGGATTCCACGAGAAAGAATAAGTGGAGAGGGGGCGACATCCTAAACTCAATTACACCTCGTTCGCAGAATGATTTCGCCTCCGGCGGACGATGGCGGGGCGGCGTTTAGTCCGACTGTTCCTGCGAGGGAATAAAATCAATGTTTCGCCCGTTGCAAAGGGTTTTCGCGACAGGACGCAGGGAGGTGTCCGAGGAGGGTGTCGGAGCTGTCGCTGGCAGTGATAGCGGCCCGCTCGGATTATCCGCTTTCCCTGTCGGTAGACATTGCTCAATCTACATCGGTGGTCACACGTGAGAACGATGGTTTTGCGGCCGAGGGCGTTCGCTCATCAAGGGCGCGGACCTGATCAATCGTGTTCAGAGGCTCGCCAACAGTTCCAACCTACTGTTTGTTGCTCCTGATTTTCTCTCTCCCCGTTCATTCTCTTCTTCGTTTTTATTAATCCAACGTTCGGTTTACTTTAGCTTTCGAATTTAATCTTACGCTCGCCATGTGTACTCCCGGTGTTCACGTGTTAGCCTAGTGTAAACGTGGTGGAATTTTTATCCGTAGACATTGCAGGCCTCCCTGCTGGACGTGGAATTTGATATTGACTGAGCTGGTGCGGAGGAAGTATTGTTTGTAGCTTCAAACTTGTACATAGGTTTCTAGAGGAGCTTGTAGAATCATTGCGCGTATTACAAGGTTTCAAACTAAATACGGGGAATAGAGGCAAACAGCCAATAAGCTTGTAACTGGCAGGTGCAACAGGAGTTCGAACGCAGTCATATCGCGAAACTATCTCCCGTAGCATCTAAGGGAGGCAATTTTTGGGAGCAGACGATGGAACATCTTGAGACACTACTTAGTCTCCAAATTAGTTTCACTCGAGACCCGAAAAGTTTGCACGTCGAGATATGCGATCTCTAGCAACGACAACTCTTCGCAGGCAGGTGGAACACCTGACACCTAGATTAGCCTAAGCGTTCGTGAAATTATCTCCCAACGATATGCAAATCGTGGCATAAATGCTAATTGTAATTGCCCATGAAATGAATTCAGGGACCCTTTCGGTGGAACTGCGTAGGGACGCGACGTCCTTACAGCCTCTGGCTCTATGCCTCCTCGTTTAGCCGCGGTAAAATGGCCGCGGCCTGTTTGAAAATTTTCTTTCCACCTCGTTTGGAGGCCCCACAAAAGCAAATGTCGTTCCGTCGCGCGATAAAACGGGGACAAAGCTCTCGCCCCGCGATTAGCGAAAATATCGCGCGACAAAGAATCCAACTTGTTCAACGAACTACGGGGGGAGGAAGTTAACTACAAACGGTAAGGAAAAAGTTCATTACCTCGTTCATCAAACGATCATTGTCTCGCCTATTTTGGAACAAAAGATCAAACAGTGATATAACTCGCATCGCCAGGATTTTTACCGAATTCCTATTGTCCCCTCGTTCGACGCTTGAAACTCTTTCGAAGGTCTTCGGGGGGGATACTATCGCCTGCAAAAGTTCATTAAAGTGCAAATCGTTCGCAGTCGTTCGTCCACGAAACGTGATTTCAAAATGATGCATGCAATGGACCACCGTGGAGGATATTAAATCACTGGTGGGCACACAGAGCTCGATTTCACGGTACGCGAAACGAAATGATAGGGTTACGACGCTGATTTGTTCGCAATGGGCACTGCGAATGCCAATAGTGGCCACGTAGCGACGCTTCGTTAATATATTAGAATGGGACTCGATAATGGAATTGCTTTCATGCTAAATTGCAATCTTTTGTTTCAATGCGGGCCCACTGGGCGGAATATAGTAGGGGCGAAATTTCGGGGGGAACCGCAGAATGGTGAAAGTTGCAACAAAAGCGTTTCATTGGACTTCATTTCTTTTTTAACCAAAAGTTTTTTGAAACAATCGAAGTGTTCCAATTTTTAAAATCTGACCATTCTCACAGAAAAATCCATTCGATTGAGGAAATATATAAGCCTCAACAATTACCCGTCTCTCTCAATTTTCAACCCCTGAATCCACATGTCGATCTTCCCACCTATACCAAAATCTCGACGAATTTCGACGTACGCTCTCCAATCCTTCCTGTCGCTCGAACACTTGAGATCGCTGCTTCTGCATAGAGATCCGGATGATCGAGACGCCAGTCGCCAGCGGCAAAACTGCTCGTCACGGAAGACACGCGAATTTAACTCGTGGGAGATTGCGAGCGGATTAAGATCTCGCCGTGAGATCCGACACGTACTCGGTCCCGTCCAACGAGCAGAGGCGGAACCATGCCGTTGACAGTTTGTAAATGATCTAGTTTACCGCGCGGGAAACGGTGGGCGGAAGGGGTGGGTCGGCTCTCGAACGCGGAACAGAAAGGGAAATGAGAAGGGGCGGAAAAGAGGGGCACGACGAAAGACGGAAATTTGGGATACCGTGAACAGAGCGGGGAAAGGGGTGGAAGGCTCTCGGTTAACTATTCATCTTCGCGGCAATCCAACAAACTTTCCTGCGCCTCCACCCACCCCCAACCCCCAAGCTCTTCACGTTGTAATACTAAAATTGTCGCACGGTAAATCGCGCCGTCGTAAACATAACTCGCTGGCGAGCCCTTAACGTCTCGCAAAGAGGGCTCTGCAAATGATACAACGGTTCATTCTATCAGGCTCAATGCCGAGTCGGAATATAGTCATCTGCGGGATCGTAGGTAATAGCGTAGAAAATGAGGCACGAGAAACGGTGTGGGGGATTTTCGAGTAATACACGGTGTAAAACGGTTTTGAATGCCAGTATCTCAGGGGAAGAGGAATCGAGGTGACGTGGCGTGTGCTGAATACTCGTGAAGCAGCACACTAAGAGGATTTTGGAAATTTTAACAGTTTTACTAAAAACTGGAAAAATTAGCATTTTTAGCTGTCAATGAAACGATAATTGTGAAATTAGAATCCCCAATTTAAGGCGCGACGAAATATCCTAAAAGCGCGAATCCACGATGCGATTTTACACGAGACTTCCATCTATGAGACAAAAATCTCAGCAAAAACTAAATGTAAATAATGGAAATAGTCGCGACAGGTGAGATTTTTGAAAATATATCATGAAACTTGTTTCGTGAGAGTCTAATTTCGTGAAATTAATAACAAAATAATAAAATAACTAGATATGATAGTTTCATCTCATCGTGGATTTGCACCTCAAGTGTTTCCGCAACATTAGATGTCCCGCGTGGATATTTCGTAGTCAGTTGTCGACACCCTCGTCGATAATCATTTTCGCTTGGTCACAATTATTTCATATGCACGGGCATAGGCAGCTGAGACAATAGATGAGCGTTTAGCCAGCGTTTGATGCGAATCAAGCAACCCCTGGTCGCTCTAGCAACCAACGAACGGACAAACGGACGGCTTGTCATTTGCATACGATGAACCCGCAGCAGCGTTAACTGCTCGGGGACGCGGAACGAGCTACAAGTCACCTGGTACCGGTAATTGAAACGAGGGTAGCTCTTCCGCGAGGGTCGGTCCAGGAGACAATCAGTATAGGAGAAAGTTCTTTCATCGCTCGAGTAATGACGAAACTGGTACTCTCGCCCAGAAGGGACGAAGGCACTGATTAACACTACTGCAATTCCCGCCCCTGTCTATTTTGCGCAATTACTTTTGTGATCAGAGTGCTCCGCAAGTAGCGAGGAATTTCAAGACTCAAAATATAAAAAAAAATTTAAATGTTGGTGGGATTTAAAAGCTGCGATATGGATTTTGATTGTTTCGAGGATACAAATAGATGTGTTTTAGTTATTTATAGAACTGTTGTAGTAGGAAGTATTTGCTTGTAATGTTCAGTGGACTATTTGCTTACATCTCCCGTCCAAAAGTTGAAACGGTTCTGCCTAGAATGGGGCATGAGAAAGTTACGGAAAGTGGCCCTTCAAATCCCACCCCAGTTCCCCGTGTCACGGTAATTTCAAGAGCTTTCGAAAGATCGAAGTTGCAGAAAATTCATTTAAACTTTAGGCTTCCTTCACCCGCGGCCGCGTTACATAAGTAGGTACTCCCCACCATGTTGCAACGTGACAGGATTCACTCTGTGCTATACCTATACGTCTTTCGTTAAATACAAATTCTCCAATGTACAGGTTGCACACGGTACACAAGACGGGTTAAAGTTTTATTTACTCCAATCATTTTTACGGTCGACAGTAAAAGAAAGTATGTACAGAGAAAACACAATTCCGTTTCCAAAGGAAATGTATTATGAGGAAACGAACGTTACTAACCCCTCGCCTCTGCCCCCACCACTTCTAGTAATAATAACAGCACAAATAGAAACCAATCAAACCCTTTCACTCACCCTGCAAAGTCCAATCTTTTCTGGCGAGTAGAATCCAACCACAACATCCTCGATCCTCAGTATAAACCAGAGAAAACGCAAAAAGGCTGGTATTATACAAAAGAGACCCCCATGAAACGGGAATCACAACCTCCACGCTAAGAAGAATGGAATGGAAAATCCGAACAAAATCATCCCCCAAAATGCTGGCAACTGGCCGAAGCTTAACGAGAAATCTCGTCGATGCCTGGTCCATTCCGTTCTACTTCATTAGGTTTAATCGGCCGATTTTTAATTACTTCGGACGCTCTCCAGCAGCCCTCGAAAGAGAGGGCAAGAAAAATCCCCCGTGTCAAGGGGCCTTGTCGAAACGGTTAATAAGTATGGGTGAGGACAGAGGGGCACGAAACCAGGCGGAGAACCCCTTGAAACTTTACAGACTGCGAGTGCCGCGCGAGGGCAGCCTGGATGAGCAGGGGAGGGTAACGGGGGATGGTTTAATTAAATATCACACGACATATTATGGGACGAGGTCGGCGCGCGGTGTCAGTAGCAAGTAACGTCAGCCACACACCATGGAGACCGAAAAGTTCGAGGTAACAAAACCGAACGAAACGATCGTGGCGATCATGATACTGGAGCACGTGCGTCTAGCCGGAGATAGGCGGAAGAAGGACCATCTATACCCTCCACAGGGTACAGCTTTCAAGGGTGAGTGGCAAATCGCGGTTAGAAGTGGTCAGCAAAAGATTCCTTCTGCGAAATCAAGTGAAGGATGACTAATCAACTGAAGGAAATCAATCATAGGATGATTGACGAGTCATTCCCTACTTTTTAAGAAAAGAAACTGACACTTATTGGTATTCTTTTGCTTAAGTTTTGAAGGGTAAAATGAAATTAGACATGACGAATTAAATTGTGTTGGAAATGAGTGAAGAAAGATTATAAAAGAATTTAGTTTACATTTCTTGCTTGTTTTTTCGCGTGGTTTTATATTTTCACTAGTTGCGCCACAATTTGCTGGACACTCTTTTATAAATCGCCTCTGAAAGGTTATTTCGCTTTAGTCACGCTGCTCCCTTTCTCCCGCCCCTTATTTTTTCCCTAACGGCGGCGTAACTGGCAATTCAATTCATGGTGAAAGAGACGACGTCCCAATGGTACAGATACCCATGAAAATCCGCTCTTAACTTCGCAATATTTCTGTCGAACAGCCAATGCTGCCAAGATACGCACGACCCCGCGTATTTTGCAGGAAGGAAGACTCGGGATCACGATTCTAATTGTCGACATTCATCCTGTTATGGACAGCGGTGGGGTCATCTATCTGCCGATACGGTCAGCAGAAGCTTTCCAAAGTCGGCACTGATAGTGTACTGAAGTTTAAGAAAACTAATTTCAGCATTCCTGTGGCTTAGGATAATCTTCAGAGATGCGTCAGTATAAAGTTACTACGAGACAGGCTGTAAACCCGGAGTCGTTCCCCTTGTCGGACTCTACGAACTGTCGTACTACTTAGGACGTTGCGTTGAAGAACTACATTTGTACAACTTTTATGTATTATGTTCTTGTGGCTGAACAAAAAGAAATATGAAACTGTTCCACTCTTGTTTGACTGGTATAAATGTCATTCACATTTATCCATTAGTGTAACTTTCATTACACAAACAATAAGTGAATACACCTTAGAGTGCGATAAAGAAAAGGATCTCACTTTCTTTAAAAATAAGTGTGATACTGGCACCACTGACTG
Source organism: Andrena bicolor (assembly GCA_960531205.1). Classification (NCBI taxonomy): domain Eukaryota; kingdom Metazoa; phylum Arthropoda; class Insecta; order Hymenoptera; family Andrenidae; genus Andrena; species Andrena bicolor. Next base: position 5,628,613 of record OY482664.1, read on the forward strand.
CCTCACAAGCTAAAAAGTACTACAAACAAAAAAGTCACTTCACCTACGAGAACAGAAAACTTGGAGAGGACTAAAGTTCCAAAGAAACTTGGCTATACAGACTACACTGTACACACGTACAACCTAACACTCTGAACCCAAGATCGGCTTAAGAGTCGCCTCGAAAAATATTTGCTGATCCCGAAGCAAGACACTTTACACTTGCTCCGAAACAGCGGAAGTTCGTCTGGCCCGTCATTACGTTGCTTTCTCAGCTAACCGATCGCTCTCCACCGGTCATGCATTATTTATAGCACCGCGAACGGAAGCCACCTCCGTCTAGAGCAAACATCGTTCGCCTCCATTAGAATGCCTCGCGGATCAAGGCAAGAAGTCGTATCAAAGTGAGGCCAGCCGTTCGCCATGCTGTTCTCCAGTAGGATGCCGAAACGCTTACCCACCCTCAGAGTAAGTTTGCTCAGGTCCGTTCGTCGGGTCGATCCTCCCCCTCCCACGTTCACCGTGTGCCACGCGAATTAAAAGCCCATGAATATGGTAAGGACGCGGATTCCCCGCCGGTGTTTGCCCCGGGATCAGTGTTACTCGGCAATCTGCATGGCCAAGTGTTAAAACACTGGGAGACGCAGCGCTGGAGAACGCTGGATTCCCCGGTTCGCGTTCGGCTGCGTCCCACGCGTCGGATAACTACATGGGGTTAATTACAAACCGGAACTACGGGCATTCCGACGCGACGATCCGGTTCACCCGGGACCCTTGTTACCGTGAAACGGGCTAACGAGTGGCCAAAGTTTACGAGGCGGCCCGATTGCAGATCCGGGGATCCGAAAATCTGCGGCTGGAACGCGGGGGTGGACCCACCAGCAATGTGGAATCTTTTAATTGTGAGAGACTCCAAGTGTACAGGGATTGAGGTTAATGGAGATAAATGGTACCTGCTGGTACTGGGACTTTGGTACTGGAGTTCCTACGAACGTTCGTTACGAATAATTATATGCAATTTTTTGGAATATCGGTTCACGAATGGAATATTTTATTGTTGTATAATAACTCATTTGTTGCACTTATGGTAACTTGTATCTCCTGAAAGCTTCTTAGCTTAATACGTAGTGTCGTATAAAGAAATACTACGGTGGTATCTAACAAGTGTTTTACTAATTCACCTTCTCACCCCTTGAACCACATTCTGGTCAACATTCTACGTAACAACTTTCCATTCCATTTAAATCACTATTCTATAAAGAATTGTGATTTCAATTCACTGCTACTGTTGAAATACCTGTTTCCCCAATAAGTTCACTGTACACGTGCACGCTTTTTGGTAACATTCTGTCCGACAAGACACGTATCCCCTGCGATTCGAAAACGTTCGATTAATCCGCGACCATTCCCGACCAACCTGTGTGCACCGTTCAATTATCGAGGGGCTCTTCCGCCTCTCTTACTCTGCGTTAACTGAGTTGTTGCCTCGATAATTCGTACATCGGAGTATCAGCCGTACCGCCGAGGGGTCGCCGCATTAATTTGCGGCTTGGCGCGGGAATTTCTGTTAACTCCATAATCTGAAACTTACGGTCTCTCGGTCCAAATACTTCGGCCGACAAGTCAATTTCAAGTTCGCAACATTCAAATCGAAAGAACGCTTCGATTCACACGTAAATTCTTCTTAGAGGCGTTTCAACACATTCTCTAGCGGTCATCTTAGATTCTTTAGGGAACTACTGGTTCGTAATTTTCGTAAGATTCACTGTGCAAATTAAATTTTACCCACAGCTGCTACTGCAAATTCCTGGTAAATATATGCATTTAACAGTGAGAAGCTTGGTAATTCCATTTTCTATATTATTGCATTGAATTTTCATTCCAAATAAACGCAAAGGCGCGAGTGAAAATTGAAAACTAACTTCATCTGTAGGAATATTCGTAATATCGTGCTTTGAAACGGAGATGGCTATGTGATTTATACGGCTACGTCCCGCGCGGTATCAGAAATAGATTTCACCCGCGTCCAAGGTCCAAATCCGGATTGCCGTTTCGAATCCAGATTGACGTTCGAGTCGCTGCGAACCCGTGGACGAAAATTCCCATTTATCGCGTTCGCTACAGCCATACGTTTGGAAAACTACGTGCCGCAAGCCAGGCTACATTTTCACTACCCTTAATCAACCCAGTGTCCATACCTAATTTGGCGCACCAAAAATATAACAAAAACAGGATCAACCTCCTATATTAAACACTCCCTAGGCTATTTAATTTTAACATTCCGAAAAAGTGGAACTAATAGTTCCTTTTATTAATATAAAATGCTAAATTATCGGTGTCGCCTGCACGTGACGTTCATCTGTCACGAGAAATTACTACGTCAAGAATAAATGACACGTGATAATGAAACTGGTCAGAATTCCTGACCGCGCAGAGTAACGATGGGACGCCAGAAATTCCCAAATATTTAATACATAATTCAGGCTCAAATGTCCGTTGCCATAGCAACAACGCACGCGATAGCATTCGCGACGCTAGGATCGATACTACCGATGGAATCTTTGGCAGCATTACATTTTCGCGATCATCTGCAACCCTGATGTTTACTCAGACGCCATATTATGTACGATCCACTATCTTCGGCGAGAAAGGATTCAAAATAGAGGGAAAAGAAGCTGGATGAGTCGGTTGGCAGAAAGTTGGACGAAGGACGCGGGACCAATCGATAAGCAGAGGCGGAAGAGTACGGTGGCTATCATCCAGACGCCAGGCTAAATCTCTGATTTACGAGCAACGGTTTACGTTTATTTATTATAATGCTAGGCACGGCTTGATCGCCCGATATATGTTTAATCCGAACAGTTCATTAGGTCGGTGCTTCCTGGAATTTACGAGTCACTGCCCTCCTCTGTATTTCTGGATTTGCATGTATTTACTACGATTTATGGATGGCCAATATACCTGTACACAGATACTGCACCGTGCTGCAGTTGCTGGTGCATTGACAGTTGAATAAAAAGTATTGCGAATTTAGAATGGTCGATCGAATAAAGGATCACACCGAATCTTTCTGCATTATTCATTTTTGTCTTTACTTAGAACAGACCTTGGGTTCAGCTTTGTGCTTAAAATTGGATTCTATTGAATTTTAATTGAGCCTTCTAAGATACCTGAGTTCTTTCAACAATCATTGATCCCTAATTTCTCCTTATAATTCCTTATAACTTCCAAGCCCTCGATTTTAATTTCGAGATACAAAAATTCAAATTTCAATCTTTGAACAATGCTTTTAGTCAACTTCGAGAGTGCACAGATTTTAATAGGTAAAACTTTTACGGAATCCAAACGCGTAGCGAGGTATTCTAAACGTTGGCGAGTAAAACGAACTCGTCTCGAGTGACGGGACGAAATATGCACCACTTACCCGTATAAGGTCGGCAATAGTTGCGATTTACTTTGCTGTACAACGTCGGCAGAGACGACTCCGCTCCCGGCTCGACGTACGTCTTGTTCTTACTATCCCTGGGGTCGCTATATTGCTCCACGACCTCGACTTCCGCCTGAAAACAGAGCAGAAATTGTTTCCTTCCGTTACGATCCAACGCCAACTATACGCTGAAAGCTCCCCCGGTCCGTCGTGTATTATTTACACGAGAAACTGGGCAAACATTCCAGCCGACGTGGTTCGCCCAGAGCGGCGAAAGGAAGAGCGCGAGTCGAAGCAAACGCGAGTGCCTAAATGGGGCGAGAAATACCGGGCAAACGGAATTAAACGACAGTTAAAAGCGCGTAGAACAATTTTCCGGGTTTTGTCGCAAACGGCTCGCGTCGTCATAATCCACCGCGCCGTGAAAACTTTCAGTAAAGAAAGCACGTACGAGCAAAAGCTCCCAGTCAAGTGCGTGCACTCGCGTTTCCCTGTCGCAAATTCCTTTACAAGCGGGATCGTTGAAGAACGCCTGCGAGGAGTGGGTGAAACGTGAACTGTTAGAGCCAATAAGGGGATCTCCTCGTTGTTCCGTCGCCAGAAAAATTCTCCGCAAGGTGAAACGATCCGAACGGGACACATAGTTTTCCAGGAGCGTGTTTTCGTAAACAACCGAACCGCGAACGCAATTGGACGGGCAGAGCCAGGGGACGAGATTCGCGAGGGTGGAAAACAAACAGGAGAACAATAGAAATTATTGACTCGGTAACAATACTAATTTGGCAGCGAGGAGGCTGCTTGGCGCTCGTGCACGCCTAACAACGTCCAGCTTCGTCCCTACGGGGGATGCCATCAGCAAGGGTTATTGCGGGAGTTTCTTCGACTAAGCACGCGACACGTTAGTCCGACGCAATTCCCAGCCCCTGAACGCAGCCAATTGCGGTAATGCCTTGGCCAAGGCCGGCGGATAAACATTTTTAGCTCCCCCTCCCCACGGATGATCGTTATTTCCAGAGAAAACAACCCCGTCTCGCGTTTCCTCTTCCCGGTGGTTTATCCGCCGGCTTGGTCGGGACAAGAGCTTTGAGCAATTGGAATTCCACGGCTGCGCTCGAAGGAAATATTGTCCGATACGTCGGCTAAATTTCCCTCTAATCTCCGTGCTTAATAAAGGTACTCGACGTTCCAGTAATTTAACCGGATACCCTGGACGCTAGCAGAATACCGAGAGGAAGCTTAAAACCTGCTCCACCAGCGGGGAGCAATGTTTTGTGATAATTACAGCATTTAAGTAACGATTATGGTCGAATGAGTTACTAGAAATTACATTTTCGAATGCGTTCAACACCTCGGTTAAAATTACAGTCCGACAAAATACGGGAATATTAAGAGCTCAGAAACGGTACAGCTTCTCATTAAACGGAATGAGTGCGTGCAGAGTGGGGCGTATTTCAATTTACCCGCCGCAGAAAGAAAGCTTTACTTTCCCCCCGAAGGAAGACTCGCGTTCGCGATTCTGGTAGCCCTCGATATTAATGATAATAACGATAATAGGAGCAATAACGATGGCCGCGGGGCCTAAACGAGGGACGACGCACGCAACGGGGGAACGGAAGAGAGGAGGAAGGACGCTCGACTTCTCGGAGGAGGCGTCTGATCAATGGCCACGGAAGCTCCTGCTACCACCCTCGAAGAGGCTCGGTGGGGTGGTTGTATCACGAATCGAGGAGATGGCTGGAAGGTAAAGAAAAGGAAAGACGGATTGAAATGACGGCGGACGGAGGCACAACGTCTGCCGGTACAAGACGAACGGGAAGACGACGAGGAAGACAAGTAGCCTTAAATTGAAAGAGGCCAAAATTGGAATTCTCCTGCCAAAGTTGAGCGTCGTGCCCTCCGGGGGCTGTTTCGAGCACGGAGGCGATTGCCTTCTGGCTCACGCCCCCACCCCGTCGCCCCCGGCCGTCTCGCTGGAACAGATAAATTCGTGGATGTTTATACGGAAATTACGGGGACGAGTTTCGGGCGGAAGAGTCTGCAAGGAGGAAGCGGCTCGATCGACTGTCGAAAATCCGATGACTGCGGCGACAGGCTCGACTTAGGCGAGCGCAAACATACCCGTATTGCCTGATCCGTGGATGTCGTGGACCGGCGTGTTGACTGATGCTTCGCGATGCGCGAGGGAAGAGGGTAGATTTCAGCCAGAGACGGGCTGTATCGAGCATCTTAGCTGACGGGGCGTGTTTCGGCCACGCGATCGATGGAAACGAAATTAATGGTGGTTTGCTTTATCCAAGGATTGCAGACAGGGTTGTTTAAAAAATGGATAGGAGCACCTAGAATCGTTAAGATAAATGGTGGTATAAAAATGTGATCGTGAAACATTTCTCGATACTACACCTAGTGTGTCGGGATTGAAAACTAATGATCCGTAATAATGAAACAGGAACAGCTGCGGAGATCAGCTTATTTATTAGAGTGCTTAAAATTTTCTTTTCAGCCCTGCAATAGAATTAATTGAATTTCGATAATTAAATTCGTAATTGATATTTGGTCCAAGCGATGTACCTGCGCAAGTGGTGAAAAATAGGAAAATGGAGGGTTACAGCCAAGTAATCTCCTCGACTTCCGAGAAGAATGATCGCTTGGTTATCGGACGATGAATATCGAAATTCTCCGTCGATGAATATAAAGCGGCATTTGCTTCGATCAATGCTAAAAAGGTGTTCAATTATCATTTTTCACGAAAATGTTCTTGCGTTAGCGAAAAATGGTTGTACAGTCCGTGGTGCTGTCACGTTAAAATAGCCTTAAGGATCGATGTCAGAGTTCGCCCAATCGATACAAGATAAATAAAGGTAGAAAGTCCATCGCGTGACATAGTAATCTACTTCCCCCAATGAATTTTAAGCCGTACTCTCTGGGCACACATTCGCGCACAGACAGCAAGAACAACTATATTAACGCTCAACCAATAATCCCATTGGTTTATCGGACTTTAATCCGATTCAACGACCGCTGTGTTATTATTGGCCGCGATTATTAGCCCGCACATAATCTCGCTGCATTATGGTATTCGCGACTTTGAATGTATTGCATCCACGATTTTGCATTGCACTACAGAAATACAGTAATCTCATAAAGAAGACAGCGTAACATTCTGTAAATTGTCGAGTCGTCGGAATCGATTGAAGTCTACCCATCTCTTTTCTTCTATTTTTCGTACACATATAGAATCAATAAATCAATAAATGGGCAAGTCTGCTGCACGACCACTCTTGTAATATATTTCACGAGCTGAGTCAGAGGCGAGGAATCGCTAGCAACCTTCAGAGATTTCGTGTTCCTGCATAATGTCCTACTCCTGCTAAGTACACGCGAATTTCGCCACTAAGAATGCTTAGCGAACTTTGGAAGCTTGGAATATGCTTGATACACTCTGAACACGATACGTGGAGAGGGGAATATTGAAATGATGTCTGAAGTAGGATTGAGCAGTTTCTGTCGGAAGGAATATCTGTTTTAAACTTGAAATAGAAATGATATATGTGGTACGTAGATTGATGATAAATTTGTCGCGTTATGAGTGATCCAGTTGAAGATAATAGCCGCCTGAAACTTTTGTCGAATGTAAAAAGATATAATCTATGAGACCCACACACAGAACTATTAAATTAGTTTATTAAATGAATATATTAAATATAGTAACAATTGTCACGATACAAATAAAAATCCCAGAACCTGTAAGCGTTCTCTACAAGAAAGTTTTATACGTTCTACCCAAACAAATCTTTTATAACAAACCGACTATCAATCGCAGAACGGATTCCCCGATAAAATCTGAAAGAAGCACCATTTCTCGTTTCATAGTTTACCAAAGCGTGTTTCATTCCCACCTCCCCATTACCCAATGTTCCTCGGAGCCCCACGGTGCTTAGGAAACTATAAATCCCCGTTTCACTTTCGCAGGAGCCGCGACCGCGAACTTGCAGGGCGCAAGGTGTCCTCGCACGCGCTCGTCTGCTCCAACTTTCCCGCGGCGTGGCTCTTTGTTGGAGTGATAAATGCGACCTACAGCCGTGCCCGACCTCACGCATAAAATAAAGCGCTAAAGTATTAAGTAGGGCTTACGAGCGAGAGTCATAACGATTCACCCTCTTGAATCAAGTGCTACCCGTTTCCTCTCCTCGCCGCTGTCTCCCTCTTGCCCCCTCCGCGAGGAGCACTTTCGTCAGGGGCCGCCTCGGTGACAACGAGGCGAAGGAAACTTTTGTTCCGCGCTCCCAGGTGTCCCACCACCCCCATGTCCCTTTCCCTCTGCCCCCCCCCCCCCATTTACCAGCCTCCTCGCAACCATCATACTCTTTTTTTCCAAGACTTCACCTTTCCTCGAGCAAACGAGATTAACAATTTGTCGATGATGACGAGGAAAAATTACAAGTAATGCTACGTTTTTTATATAATTTTATACGAATCCTGGGACGAACCAGTTCGATTTAGCTGAATTGCTACTGTAATTGATACTCTGATGCTGATGGATACTCGGAAATTCTATAATTTGTGTAAAGAGGTGCAATCAGGGGTAGAAAAGGAATTGGTTAGACTTGACCCAAGTGCGCTGAAGCTTCCAAAGTCTCTAGTCGTCCATGATGACAGAAATGATCGTGTTCTTATTTATTTCGGGTCTGTTTTCTGTATTAAGGCCTCCGCACGGACCTACGCGTTAACAAGGCACGATTTAACACCAGCTAAGAGTTACGTCCGGTGGCAAAGTAAACCCAGATCTCGAGGCGTTACGTTGCGACCGCGTTTTCGAGGACACCAGAGAGCATAGTCAAGGTGAACTGTATTTCAACTGCAGAAGCATTTAGGCGTTACGCTCGGGGCAATCCGCAGCACCAGAAACTGAGTGCTGGAACAATTATAAGCACCGCCGGAAGTCACCCCCGCCCCTTTGCCCCGTTTTCGCCCTGCTCGCACGTTTCCCCTCTTCCTTCCGTTCGCTCGTCGTTCTCTCTCGCCCGGTGAAACACGCTCCGCAACCACCCCTCCCCCTGTGCGCCCCATCTCTGTACACCGTCCCTATACCATCATGCCCAGGGGGTATTTTGTCACCACCGTAATTATATTTCTCCCTTCAACCGATTCTTCGGCGCGCCAGCCAGGAGAAAATATCAATACTGCCGTTAACCAGCGGGACGAATCCTGAGCCAGTACTGTGGCCAACGAGCCCGAAGATAGAGGGTTAGACTAATCACGATCGGATTAAGATTAGGGGGTGTCACAGAGAGGCGCGAGGAAAGGTCACGTTGAAATTTTCATGGGAAATCTTCGAGGAAAGGTACGCAATGGAATTTTATAGATTAATTTAGCTTGGGAAATAAAGCTAAATTCGTATGATAATTCTTTCGTCTTATCAGCCTCTTTTTACTCGACACAATTGTAACTTTCAATTTATAGAATAAAGGAAGGTCTCAGCGTGGTGTGATTGCTAAGTGAAATGTCATTAAACAGTCGTCGATCATAATAAACTTGTATGTAAAATATTCTGACACTACCGTTGCATCTATCACGTAGACAAATTGAAACTTTAACGTTCGTAATGAATTTAAAAACTGAAGGATTCCAGCACGTCTTCGTAATTCCTTCTCTGTTATCTGTTATGGTCGTTCAATATCTGTCAATTCTCACTACTATTCATTACAATCTCGATTGAATGTTCCAATAGTCCAAATCTCGCGCAATTTACACATTATCGGACAAGCATCGACGCAAATGGTACTCACGCTGTCGACTGTAGGACTCGGTAGCGCCCACTGCACCGTTGACGTTGCAGTAGCAGCGCTCACAGGACGTCTTTTGTTCACGAAATCAACTGGTAGACTATAGTCGTCGCACAGGGAGACCTGCAAGCAGAACAACAATGGATTAGATCGTATTCCTGTATCCAATTTCATTAACGTAGTCCCAGAATTCGACAAGATAATTATCGTCTATGATAAGCAAACTCAGGCTAAGGTACACGTGTCTCAATTTCTTAAGAACTGCATGACGGGTACAGAATCGTTTCACCTTAAACAGTGAAAAACTCAGACAAATCTACAGCAATTATTCAGAAAAGCATCGCATCCCGTGCACACGCTTATTCGCAATTAGTTTCCCCGCGGTAAAGCGGAAACGTTGCTCGGCGAGTCATTAAAAGCCCGTACCCGAATTAAATCGGATAATCGTTCCATCGTATTTCCACGCACATGGAATGCACCCCACGCGCTCGCAACGGCTTCCCTCAACGAGGAAAAAAAAAATTTCCGAACGTTAATCCCCCGAGCCGCGGCGAGCCTCCCAAGGCACCCCAAGGTTGTGCCTCGACTCGCAAAATCTCCGAACGAGAGCGTAAAAAACAGAAATCGCTCGCATAAAGAATGGTCGAACGGCGGATAAAAGCTGGCAAAACTGAGGGAAGAGGGCGAGGGGGTATGGGTGCGTGGGGGCGGGGAGTGAGCCTGCATGGAGGCAACGACAGTGCTGAGTAGCGCCAGGGTTCCTGCCACTCGACAAATCGCAGGGTAAGCACCCCAGCCCCTCGACCCCCGGCCCCTAAGTCCCAATCGTCGACGACTGGACCGGCTCATCAGCGATATTTACTGTCTGCCTGGAGGATCGATCTATCGATGGTCGCATCTACCACCGTTCTACCGCCCTTGTCTTCCCAAGCCGACCCCCACCCACGCACCCCCGACGACGACAGTGTACCAGCAGCCAGAGAGCAGCGGCGTCCCACCACCTACGTCTGTGCATGCATATAAATCGAGACAATCGCGGCTCCCCGGGGGCGGCTTATCGCGCTGGAGTTGAGCCGCGGAGGGGTGGTCGAAGCGAGCGCCCCAGGGAGGCCAGGCCACCCAGCCTATCGAGGGGGACGGGGGTGGGTTCCATGCCAGAGAGACCCCTACATGCAAATGGTCCGCATTTATTGTAAGCAAAAGAGTGCCGTATGAATATGTGAAGTGGGAAATGAAACAAAACAAAAAGAGAGAGAGAGAGGGGGAGAGAGGGAGAAGGAAAAAGCGGAGCCGCCAAGCGAGGCTCGGGGGTGAGCTGGACCGAGAGAGGCGTAAGACCGGGTGGAGATTGAACGAAAACGGAAATGGCCGGGACAAGCCGATATATCCACGCGTTTTTCGCGCAACATCGCTGTATAATGGGGGGTGGGGGATGCGCACGTTGCGAACTGGAAAAGACAAGAGGAGCTTTTTAATGATCGACGCTGTGGGAGATGTGAATAACGTAGAAGGGGGTGGGATAAGCGTCTGCTTGATTGAAATTTATGCCAAATGTTGGTCCGCTTTCTTTGTGTAACTTTCTATGCGTGTTATGTACCAATTTTTATTTTGCAACAACTGTTTACGGGAGATTGCAAAAGTGTTTTCAGGTGTTTTAGGTGTTCAATTTGGGAAGTGAGATACCTCGTGTTCTTTTATTTTACTTTAGTTTTAAGAAGACGAATATAAGGGTGCAAAAATAAATTAAGTTCAGTAAAATTATGAGTTTCAATAATGCTTTCAAAAGGATGTCTGAATTTTCACGCTGTGTGAGCGAAAATCACCCGAAGGGAATGCTACTAGTCCAGAACTTTCACTAAATTACTAACCACTCGTAGAATATGGTTTAATGGAAAATCTCGCCGTCTCGTGAAATTGCAAGCTGTGAAATTACATTATATAAGCGGCATGAAATGAAACAGAACAGTTACTATAACACCGAAAATTAATTACGCACGGTAATGTTTCTAAATTAAAAACTTCACGAACAGCTGCAACGGTACGATGAAATCCTGTGATGAATATTTTCCATTTCTGTATATTTCTTAAAAAGCCAACTATTAAGTTAAGGCGCAATGCTGTAAACTCAAGCGAATGAATAAAAGATCACTGCGCGAGGCAGAGATGAATTTTTATTTAACTGGAAACTCCGAAACGAAGGATTGAACTGTTGTGTCACATTATGATTCACTGCTGTGAGTCCAAATAAAATTCATCCAGCCCTCTGCCCGACTTCTTTAAATCACGAAACTGATGCTAAGTGGCATAGTGTTTCCCAGACTTGGCTGGCTTCGGGGTGAGCGTCCACCCCTGAAGGGAGTAGAAATACTTCCCTGTCCGCGAGGAGGTGGAGGAAGCCAAATGTGAACTAGGCCGACTGGCCATCGCACCAGGACGGCCAATGGAATCTGGAGAAACCGCCAAATAGCCTGCAGCTGAGGATAGCGTTTCACCGTTTCAAATTATAGCCGTTTGGGGAGGCAGTGTCGTAAGATACATCGTGCTATCTACCCCTATTCGCGACGAACACCGAGTTCACCCTCTCCGGTTACGTATTCTATTCTCGCGTTTTATTTCGCCGGTCTTTTCAAAACTCGAATCTAATACGTTTCAGTTTTCACTCGACCCAGTCCATGCTTTCACTATTCACGCGGATGAGTTTGAATTTTATCGAGCCCGATGATAAATCATCGCCTCTTCGATGGTTCAACCGCACTTAATAGATACCTTTCACGCCTATCTGACGTGCACCAAAGTGATTTGCTTTCTCATAAATCTTCAGGAGCAGCATACATTTTCCAGCCACCTCGCGTCCTACTAAGGTCGGAGGGCCCAACGAGTTCTCGAGCGTCGACATTTATGAAGTGGCTATATTACTCGGTGCTTTTCTACGGAAATACATAATGGAACTAGGAACTCCTGGGTTAGAAATTATTCAAGCGCAAAGCAGCGTGAAAAGGGCGCTAATGTGCCACTCGCGTCATCACATTTTCTCTTTATAAACTGAGCAAACTTTATTCCAGCCACTCTGTTATAAATTTTAAAATTTATCGCAAATACTTGGTCCACTCAATTGAAGATAATAAAGAGTACAAAATTTAGAAAACGTTTTCCCGCCAGACGTACGAATAATATTCTTTCGTATCATCAAGAAATACAGTTGCCTATGGTCCTAATTCACACTAAGCCACCCTGTATGAAGAAAAACGCCCAAGGATAGGAGGAAAATCCGCGAAGTTCGGTGCAACCGTTATTCCCTCAGCGATCTGGCCAATATACGACTGCTAATTCCGTTCGCATGGACTCTCGTAAAAGAAAGAAAAAAAGGTGAGAGGCTCTCGCGCAGGAGGGTAAAATCGTGACCCCTCCTGAGTCCCCCGTCGAACCCTCCCCGATCTCGACGAAGGAGACGAAACGACGCGCATTCTCGTTACGGAAAGGCATTCCGCGCGGCCGAGATTAAGCGGGAATATTTAGCAAATGTTTCACATAAATCAAAGCTGCGCAATATGTTCCGAGTTCGGAGCGGAGGCTATGTAAATTCATGGTAATATCGCTGGCCGCCCCGCGGAGAGGGAGAACAGTTTCGATTCGCGGCGGAGGGGAGCGAGCAGGGGAGTTAAATGAACGGAAGTTAGACAGAGACGATTGTGCGAAGGGGTACGCAATTATGAACGAATAGATGGCAAATGATCGAGGAGATGAACGAGAGATGGTCCAGGACTGTAGGATCCTATTGGCCGAAGGTGGGATTGATAAAAGAGGAAGAGGATTAATGAAAAGGAGACAGCGTTAGAAAGAGTCAACGATAGAGAAAGAAGGCGAGGAGGGTGGACAGAGTGCGACAGAGAGAGTAAGCAAAGCCCAAAGAGGGTAGCGAGCGCGTATTTCATGAACCCCCTAAAGCAGCCCTAAGCATTGCTGCAACCGCCACAATCCCATTCATTCTCTTTATGGGCTCCCAAGTATTCGGGAGCGGGCTTGAATAAATCGGAAATTTGCCCCGGGGAAACGGGCCGCGGCCCCCTTCCCGCGATTTACCTACGACTTTCGAACTGGTCATTCGCGTTTGCCACCCTTGCCTTCCCGCGACTTATCATTCTGTTCGATATCGGAGTAACGAGGTTATGAACGTGTGGCACTAACGGTACAGAAGGTTTCGGTACATCGATTTTGGTCTACCTATAGACAGATTCGGAATTTCTCTCAACTCAGTAACAAGAGGAGTGTGTGTAACTTAATTATTCTTCAAATAGGAGCGTAATTGCCAGGACAGGCGGAGCTAGTAGTATAACTCGTCGTTAGTCAACCGCGACGACAAGGAAACTCTGCCTTCCGACCTAGTTCTAATATTTTAGGCGCTGGAGCATTCCTGCGTATATTAAATTTCGGTAGCATCATAGCCAACTATGTAGTTTGATATAAAGTGCTGCTAAAATTGTCGGAATATCCAGCATAGTTGGTACATTGAACGGTAACAGCGTAATATTGATATTTTAACATAAATCGCGGGAAACAATCTGCCAGTTCGCGGCGAGAGTTTCATAAAATTGTTACATAGCAACACAATGGATAATTCCATTCCTCTGTCTAACTACGCAGAGAACATGGCTGCGAGAAATGCTCGGAGCTATTTACGGAAGTGGAATATTACGCTAGGCAGAAGCCATAAAATGCCCTGCTAAACGCTCCGTAATTCTCGTGTAAAGCATAATTTTTTAATTTAACAGAACCAGAAGAAATCTACAGTAACTCGCAATTTTATCTCGTAGAAAACTTTGACGTTCACTTAACCAGAATATATACGCGTGTCGTTTTGTTTCATTTACTTGAATTAGACACACTAAGTGGTAATTAAAAGGAAGAGGTGTAAATGCTAAATAAGAGAACATATACCACACAATCGTTTTTGCAATTACCTAGCTGTGCCAATTTGATACTTTTCATAGAAACAAATTGTGAAAAGTTTAAAAATTTCATTGCAATCAAACTGCTGGGATTCAATTGTTCTTTTACGTGTATGCACTATGCAGCAACCTAATGAATAGGTTTTTGTAGCACATTTGTGAGCTGAGCTGGAGATGTAGCTGAATCATGCAAACAGATCGATCACGATGACACAATTAACCCCTAACTTGGAAGGGTTGAAACTTGAAGGGTCCTGGTGCTGATGCCTGCACGGAATCCCTAAACGCTCGTTAGTAAACTGTGAATCTACCATCTCACGGGCTAATTTGCATCTGAATCAAGATGCGTAAACTATGCTGCACAAAAGAGTCTAATCAGAATCTAAAATTCCCTTCACAGGATTAGACTCGTTTCAACAATCACCAGTGAAAATTGAATCGATAACAATGAAATTCTACTTTCAAAGCTACCTCTCTGCTGCTTAAAAATATCCCCATTCGAATAATCCGTTATTCGAGAAAACAAGAGAATGTGATATTAAATTGTAGAGGAACAAAAAATTTGAGGATTACAAATTTCACAAAATTTATCTTACTATTAGCTCGAGCCACCAGAAAATAAACACCCAAGGACCCCTCTAAAAATATTTGCACAGCCTGGCGCGAAGTGATTCAACAGATAATCCGGAAAGAAAACTCGAATTGACGAACGATCTTACACCCCCGTTATCCTCTTAGAACTGTGAGTCGCTTGATTCATACATCTCTGTTACAAGTTATTTTCCATACTCTGCATATTTTCGAACTAATCCCAGAATCAGATCAAAGTTTCGTGTTCCTAATGTCCAATTTAAATCACCAATTAGTGGTGCCAAAGATCAGACACTGTTCTCCTCTCACAAAATTCTTTAAGACACCCTGGGGCTTACAAAGCAAGAAATATAGAGGAAAGGAGCCAAAAGCTACTACCGCT
This sequence comes from Andrena bicolor, assembly GCA_960531205.1. Classification (NCBI taxonomy): domain Eukaryota; kingdom Metazoa; phylum Arthropoda; class Insecta; order Hymenoptera; family Andrenidae; genus Andrena; species Andrena bicolor. The sequence continues at coordinate 5,643,721 of OY482664.1, forward strand.
ACTAATCATGATCGACGACAAGTGAAAGGTCTCCAATTCGAGATCCTGCTCAAGGATCTTCATCTTCCGCACGCAGATATATGGTCCTCAGTCGGGTAACAGGGTAAACGCGTTAAAGTTTCACAGGACGAAAGGCCGGAACTGGACACGAGAGCTATCTTACCCGAAGCTATTCAACATCGTTTTCGAAGAAGCACGCACGAGACGGACCCTCGGATTGGTTCCATCTTTTACAAAGAGTCCCTCAGCCAAACCTTCGCTCTTTCCCTCGTTTTTCTTCGTTCGTTACATTATATTAGTCGGCCCCGCGGGTAACGTTCTGGCGACGCCTGACAAGTTGAAAAATTATGTAACCCTACTGTCGAGATGACGAAGTGCGAGGTATAGAGTTCGTTCAGAGGAACGTCAGCGAGGAAGATCGAAAAGGAAGTAACAACTCGCGAGATATGAAAATTTATGGTCCTAGCAAATCGTTTCTTCGTGGTCATTCATTTCATAAAGTGGAATAAAAAAGGAAATAAAAATAATACTGTTGAATGGAACTGTATCTGGTGAGATATAAAATGTTGATCCTCTACACATTGTAGTACTGACTTACCATGAATTAATATGCACGTTAGCTTTTAATCGCAAGGAATATATTCTAAAATGACAGCAATATAGTAATATATTGCACAGTAGACTCTTGTTGAGATGTGTGAATGTTGATAGTAAAATATCTGAGTCTGTCTGGAAACGCGTGAGTGTGTAAATTTGAAGTATTAAGACTCATCAGGTGATGCTATTATATTTGGCCGGTGAGAAGCATTCATCTCCCTAAAAAACATATCCCCATTCCTCCCATAACGCAGTCCCAGATGAGAAACTCGATCCTTCGCGGGACACGATAATAAAACTCCACGCTAAAATTCCAAACGAATTCTTACACAGCCCTCAAATTTATAAATCTCACGGGTGTGCAGAAGTATGCAAGGAATGTAATACAATTCTCGTCGATCGAAACGCTTTCCCACCACGAGACTGCAGACACAAATCGCGGTCTCCAGAGAAGGAATCCAATCCGTTTAATAAAGCACAACACAGCTACAAACCACCATTCTGACTACTATACTTTCAAACCTCATAAATCTGTCAAGAATTTCTTCAGCCACTGATTTAATAATCCTAAGCACACGGGCACAGTCCCAAGTTAATCGACATAGAACGAGTCAATCTAGCATCGCCTAGAAACAGACACTGTCGTATGTCAATAGGAGAAAAGGATATCAGGGAAGAGCAGAGCTAAGAAATTCCGTGATTTCACGATTTAGAGGACACATTCTGTCCCTTCGTCTTCATTTAAACGAATCCGCGTGTCCCTCGGCCCTGGCCCGTGTCCTTTGGTCCTTCCAATCGGACAGAAATGTGCCACCGAAGGACCACAGGCCTTTTTGTCGCATCCCCGGCCCCTTGTAGGGTCACGAAGGGTCGTGGCAGGCCTCTTCAAAGAGAGCGAAACTCGCCTCAAAGTCGGCGACCAGAGAGACTCCAGCCTCTTCCCTGTGTAGAATAAGTGGAAACGGGTCCATGCAATAAGAAGATGGACTAGGGGTTGTCACAACGGTCTCTAATCGGCCCGGTATCTTTAGACTTAGCCCAGCCTTCCTTGCCTTCCTTGCCGATCTCTCCTTCACCGCGTCTGCCCATCCAACGACTCCCTTACAAAGGTTCTTTAACGAGCCCCTCTGCCCTCGCCGAGATGAAAGAGCGCTCTTGAATATTACGTTCCTATTTAATCACCCGCGATTTCACCCATTGTCAGCTGGCAAATAGGGTTTCCAGGGTGAAATATCACGCGTACCTTCCGTCGTTTTCATTGTTTTAATAAATTCTTTCAATAAAACGCTTTGGGGGGTGAAATATCGCGAGTCGCTGCTTCAGATTTCAGAGAATGTTGTTCTCGTCTTGCCGGGGTGCCTCCGGGCAACGGGATATTTCGCCGGATACTTGCTCCATGGCAATTTTATACTCCGTTAATGATTTTTTTTATAATATCTGTTGGTAGAGTACAAGATACTAGTACTTGGAATCTAGGAGACTTGTGATGGGGATGTTCCACGTTAAGTCGAGGATTTTGATGATACTGCGATATGAAGTAGTTCACGTGAAATTAGGAGGAGTTTTATTCATCACTTCACTGGACGATAATTTATTTAAAAAATACAGGTCGTCAACGTTTAAAATTTTTGTCGAATTTCGGAAAATTGGGTATTCAATAGTTCAACATATAAACCGTATAATTTGATACCGAACCCACCACGAGGGATCATCATCGCCTCGCATTGCGTCACTCCCTAAACAAGATTTCTCTCTTAATGCACGTGTCATGTACTCTTCCTGTGTTTCGCGTGTCCGTCCATGCCCTCCCTTTCTCGTGCTTCACACCTTCGCCCTTCAGCAGCAAAACTTTCGCTCGAGAAAGCCGCTCGGACCATCGTCGACCTCTACGTCTCCAAAGGGACGAACAGCCACCCCCGTGTCGAGAGGACCTTCGCCGCGATGCTCAATTATACGGAACGTCAGGACAAGGAGCAGCCCTAAGATCTCGAAACTTCGACTCTGAGCGAGATCCCACGCGCTTCAGCCAGCAGACGCGAAGACTTTCTCGGTCATCCAACTTGTGGACGAATTGCGAACGGTCGTTAAAGTTCGAATAGGAACGCGGGGCTCGTGAGGAACGCTAGACCGTCTCGGGAACCGAGTCCACCCTTTGAAACGGCCCCCAGGTAAAAGTGTAAACGCTTCAACGAATGAAACGCGTGAATTCTCGACTATGAATGCGTACGAGCGCTGTAGATTGCTCTTGGCGTCTCGCAGGGAGAGTTGGGAGGGGAGATAATTAACTTTTTCCCGCGCTGAAGTTAGAAAAGTGCGCGGATATGAATTTCGGAAAGCCACGTCGAGCGTGAAAGGAGAACGCGCGGAGTTACCGTTAACTGCACCGCGAGTCCGTAACAATTTTAACTGTGGAACTTTCTGATGAAACTGTATAACTCGCTTTGCAAACATTGCTATAAATCGTTTGTCCCACAAACATGGGTGTCAGCGTGAAAACGCGTAGGAAAATGGTGTTGAGAAAGTAGATATTAGCTTCGCAGCAGATAAAAATGAGAAAGCCATAGCTAAAGTTTTTTTAACACGTGGAAAGTTATATAATGATGAAGAAGTCAAAACTGATCCTACGGACGTAGACCATTACTCTACTGACAGTGACGAATATCTCACGGTAGATGAAGAGTACTTATAATCTAGGTTAAATCTAGAGTTGCAGGTTTTCGGGACTTCAGTTTCGGAATTTCAGGATGGTTGGAAGCAATGACGCGAAGTGTCCATTACCCTCGATGGCCAAGTCATCTCGCGATAATCTGTGCAGCCCGCAGCAACGGGACGCTGCTGGTCGCACGGAAGGGTTGAACCGTGCGGCTATAACCCCCGCAGGTACCCCGTACACGTACCTACGTGCCCACACAGGGAACACCATCGCCCCTCGTGCGCGTATCTACGCGCAGAGACGCCGTGATTGTTCCGCCGGTTTCTCTATTGGGATAAACGTCGACCCCTCCTTATCACCCCTTATCCTATGATGGAGAGGGTCCTTGCACAGTCGCGGGAACGGAACCCCATCGCCTAAGGGGCTGCTAATTGATTTTAGAAGTTCCTGCCCCGGGCCATCCCCCGCCCCGTCTCAGCCGTTCCACCGTCGGAGCAGAGTTTTCGGGAAAGACAGCTACGCTTCCTACCGTCGCGCCGTAAGAGTCCTGTTCCCAAGTCGTCTTACAGGTTCCCTGAGAACCGACAGCATCCTCCTCGACCACCCCCTTGTTTCTCGTTAAACGGAGCTCAACGGGCACCCTCTCTTTATCCGAGGGAATCGAAGTTCTCCCGTCCCGATAACGAGACGTCGCCGTTCTCCACGCGAAACATCACCTCCGTATGCCATGGATGCCCGGTGGCGCCAGTTCGTTGCAGGTCGATTCGACAATTAAGGGAGGAAATTTGTCGAGGGCATCGTTATCCAAGGATTACCAGCTGCATTCTAATATATTTCCATAACAGACCCGGGGAACGACCCGGGTATGAATTCTGAAGCCAGAAGTCACGTTTAAGAGAAGTTTTAATTCTTCGGAGTGGATCGCAGAAGTAGGTTACAGTGTGCGGTTACAGGCACGTTTTCAGTGTGGGTCGTATTCTTAACTTTTATTCTTGGCTATCGCAGGATAAATCGTGGACGCCTGCACTGTTAGTTCTGCGTTAAATAGCTGCGATTAGCATTTGTGATTGGATACTTAGAGAAGGAGTTTCAATGGGAGAAGAAGGTAGTCTCCAAGGGTGTGCTCCGTTCGGATAACGAATGTTCGAGTAACGGGTAGCTTCCACTGCAAAGTGCTCGTCAAGGGACAGTCATTGCCATACTTGTTCCGAGCCGAAGAAATCGTACAGAAGAGGGCGGGATCAGAAGGAAGCGGCGGCAACGGCTACTACAGTCTTGGTTTTAACGACGCAATCAAGCAGATCGTAGGAAAGGCACGATACTTAAAGGGCGGACACGGGCTGCTCACGGTGATAACAAGACACGGGACCTTGAGGGCATCTCGACTGGGCGGAACCACTCGGTGAACTTGCAGCAAAAAGTGGAAGGAGAGTTCGCTTGCCAGTCGTAATCACCGGCACTGCAACAATGCAACCCCCGGGGCTCGAGTTCTTTCTACCCCCGTTCCCTCCGCATCTCCCCCTCCCCCTCCGACACCCTGGGCTGTCGTTTCGCTGTCTTCTTCACTGTCGCGGCGAGCAGAGAGGCCCAGCATTCATTCCCTTCCTTTCTGATAGCGTCTGCATGTACCCGCGACTACCGAACAACCGAACGGACCGTGCACAATAAGCTTCCGGTTTATTAAAATCCCCCCTCCCGGGGCTTGCCAGCCTCTCGTCACGATCAGCTGCGAGCCACCCCGAGTGCTCGCACGTACTCGAACCGCGTTGGGGTTTTAGCCAGCCCTCAGTGGACGGCGTTGCTCGCCGCGATACGAGACGGACCGTGAAACAGTGGTCAAAAGTTTGGGAAATTCTATGTCAGACACTGACGACAACGGTATCTCTCTGCGTTGTACGAGTAGAGAAACCGAAACGAAGAAGGGGCGCATATAAAATTGATTTCGGAGGGAACTGTCGAACTGGAGTAAAAAATTGATTGGTTTTCCAACAGGTCGAAGCTCCCTCGAAATTAATATTGCTCGATCGAATGGAAGCTGTCCAATTCGATTACTTCAACGCTGGCGGTGTTCCCAGGATGTATGTGACCCTTTTCTGGTTAGCTGCTATGTTTCGTGAAAGAATATAGTGTAGTGGCTTTGTTCTTTAAAGAGGCACAGGGAATTTAGATTGTTTCTCATCCGAACAGTGTTACCTGAGAAAGATATAGAGAACCTTCAGAGCCCCCTTCTCGGAATCCCTTTATCCTATACCTAAGTAGTTTCCATATCTAATGGCCGATCCAGTCAAACGGATCGTCTTTCCTATCATCGAATATCCCAACATCTAAAGGCACACGCCTGCTAAATAGCTTAATGTGTTCTGCCAACAGGCCACAGGCGTTTTCTTCCCACACTACCATCCCACGCTCTGGCCTTCGTCTCTTGATAGAGATCCATCCGTAACGTAGTATGTATCAACGGCAACCGCGGCGTCCCACGTCTGCGAGCGAGTGGCAAGAATCTGCAGGATGGAAAGGGTGCGCTTATCTTCAAGCTTCTCGGTTAGACAAGCTCGCGACGCTAAATCGTCCATTAACGCGCACTGAACCCTTGAAAATATCCTTTGGCGGGGAAACAAGACGAGGGAGGGAACGAGAGAAAAGACAGAGAAAAAGGGGGGGTTCGCTCGCCCGCGATCCGACTACCGGCAAGATATTACGCGAGGGTGAATGGGCGAGGGGTGGAACAGCAGGGCGCAGTACCTTTGTCGCCACTTAAAAAGGGTCGTCCCCCCAAAACGTCGTGAAACGGCGTCGGCGACTTCTGCGAAGTCGTGCGAGACGCAGGTGGCCCACTCGCGTTATCGTTCGTTCGCAGTTCGTCGAACACGGCAACCCTTCGGCTCCTCGCCCACGCGCGGAATCCGCTCTCGGCGGAAACACGAAATCGCGCCCGAGGAAGCCAAACGTCGTTAATAACTCGCGGTACATTTAATGCCCGTCCGCTTTGAGTGATGCTGCGCGATGCTGGGGCCCAGGGGAGGGTGTCAGGCGATTGCTAATTACCGCTGGATACTTTCTTCGAGCGAGCACAGACATTTATGAAAGGATAAGTAGGAATAAAGCCTAATTTTTTATTTCTGTGGATGTTTATGGAGCGCGCTTTATCAACAACTTATTGAATATGAAAGATAGTAAAAGTAGAGAGGAGCAGAACAGAAAAATGAGAAGAAGGGAAGTATGTGAATATGCGTTCTACCAGAGTTGAAGAAAACTATGAAAAATTAATGTCATTATTCTCAGGCAAATGAGATTGCTTTCCAAACACCATGACGTCTAATTCTTCCAAAGTACGTAGAATAAATACATTTCAGTGCCAGGATTATTACCAGCAGAGATGCGGTTATACATTTCCCAGCGTTAGTCTCGAGTTGCCCAAAACTTATTCAACGCCATTACCGCGTTATTGTATACACTTAACTCGCCGAGGATCGCGTAATGGAACCACAGTGCAGACAATACAACGCGATTTGAGATCAAGTTCTACAGCAATTTCACCGCGGAAGGGAATAAGGAGGAGGGCGGAAAAAGAGAAAGAGTGAACGAAACTCGGATAGAGGGAGATCCACCCCCCAACGGCGGATTCGTCGTAAATCCTGACGTTACATCATTAATGCGGCTGGCTCGTTAATTAATTCGCCAGTGTTGTGGCGTGGCTCGATACGTCGTGCGTGGGGTGGCTAAAGAGGCCCAACGATTTGCTTTGCGTAGCGACACGCGTGTATTTACTACGCCGATACGATCTAATTACTAGAATGACACGTCCAGAATCCCACGCGTCGGTTTACCGAAAATCATTCGACATGTCCTGCCACTTGCAATATGTGCGCATCGAGGGGGGAGCACGGCGATTGAATTTTCGATACGTCTCACCGATACTTTGCCGCCTGTATCGATTCCGTCGACCAGCCGAGCTGAAAACTAACGCAAACCTCCGCCACAATGCGGTCTGTGAAATAGAATAGGCCCTCTGGACCGGCGACTATCTTCCTTCTACGATATTTACAATCTCCTACGAGTGTGACTGATTGATACCTCGTGAATTCGCGAGTGCATCAATTGTAAATATAGTAAACACGCTTTCGAGATAAAGGAATTCCTTTAGTGTACAGATAATTCACGTTTCAAACTGAGTTAGCAAAACTAAATTCATCGTATAGGAGCAGGATATCGAAGTACGACTACTTTCTATAGAGGAATGTAAAAGCTGCTTTGTGAATGAAATCAGCTGTGAATTGGAAACGAGTAAATCGTTCGACGAATTTTGAACATTCGTCTAATCTCAGAATGAAGAAGATTCTTGTGACGTGTGATTGATTCTTTAAATGCGTATATCTTCTGCACAGTTATATACCGAGCAGTAAATAATTAGTCCAAATACATGGTAAGATTATTTCTGAAGCTCGCCCTTATTCGACCAGGAAATGTTGGTGAATCCGTAGGATTATGGTGATATTTTTTATCCAGCCTGCTGTACGAGACCAATTTGGGATCGGTAAGTATGACGAATGATCGCGGCCAACGAGAAGCTCGGAGCTACGAAATTACGGTGCTTTCGTAAGGATTATTCGCAAACGAGTGGTATTTTTTAAGCCGTGGAAGGAAAGAATTCTCGAAGCAGCTGCGAGTGACGCGTTATTGCTTCCCTCGTGGAACGATGTTTCTCGTTTTCGTCGCATTCCGCGGCGCAACATCTGTCTTAAGAAGCTACGAACATTATCGTCACTGTGAAAATTGCTATAACCTACATACGCCGTCAATTTACCTCTCCGGTGGTAAAGCGATACTTAATGGCTCCCAACACCATCACCCTGTTAAATCATCCTCAGCACACCTCAAGATCCCTTGCACCTACATCCATTTAACATTTCACTCTCACTCATCCTAATAGTCCAACTTCACTTGCAGTGTAAAACCAATTCTTCCATTCACATTCGCGAGCATCGCGCAGTCGCGACAAAGTTTCCTTCGCGAATTGATCTTCGATGGTAACCTTGGTGGAATGCCCGCCCATTACACGGTAGGTCCTAAAATTAATCAACGACTTTACACCGCCACGATACTAATGGACCCATCAAACCTCCGTTCCTCTCTTGACTCATTAACTTTCATATACACGCTCGTTGGGTGCAGACCGCGAACGGGTAGCAACGAGGTTGGTGGAAGGGGGGCAGAGGGTTCGACTCTCGACGAGAGTCTGCCCCGATGAAACGGAATCTCATCAAAATGGACGTGAATGCGCCTGGGCATTGATTCCCGCGCCCCCAAACTCTTCCTCCGCCACGGAGCTTGTTACCAGGGCTTTTCCAGGATCGACCGGCATCACGCGCGCATACGTGCATAATTAACGAGACGTGCCACGCGGCGCCGACGATAAATTTTGACGTACGAACCCGCAGCGACACGGATCACACGGCTAACGACGTGTCCCCCCTGCGCGTCCAACTTTTCGAAACGCGGCCGCAACATGAACTGCCTAACACCGTGGCTGCGGTGAACCGCATCGGCATAGGTTTCGACGGTTTCCCTCTTTGACGGAGCGATCCGGGGCTACCAGCCTTTCCCTCCTGTCGGGTAATACGATCCTCGATCGAATCGTTCCCCGATCCTCTGCCTTCATTGGATTCGTATAACGTACTTGTAGGTGTGAACCCAGCGAGTGTGTTCAGATCGCAATGGGTTCTTGTTTAATAAAGGTAGAGAGAGATGTAAAGTAGGCGAATGTGTTAGGATTACTTCACGAGAGGCGTACAAGTGTCTCGTGGGAAAAGGCCTTAACGTGCTCGGTCCTCTGCAATGGTTGAATTATTGCAGAAGGTTGTGACGACGGCTGCGAGCAGATTAAACTGTGCAAAGCCGATTTCGGTGAAAGGCAACTTCCTACTACCACCCACGCTGCCTGTTCCAGTTGGGGGCTGATGACGCGAGTTTTATGGGCGGAGGAGGATGATGGTTCGCGTGAGAGGGTACTAACGGTTGCGGGATCATCATTGCAGTGTGGGAATTGCGATAGACCTGGATGGAACTGGAGAAATGATTGCGTGCAAAATTGGGTAGTTATTAGAACTTTGGGAAGAAATTGAACACGAAAGAAGTTTAATAATTAAGGTAGATGTCCCTGTTAAGTGGGCTTTGATTTTCCATCGACTGTGGCATGTAAATTTATTCAGCCAGACGGTTAAACATTGAAATTCAGAACAAAATGGAATTTTTATTTAAGATTCAGAAAATAGAATGACTGAGATGTAAAACACACTTTGAAACACGTATTCCTCTTCTCATACTTAATATTCATACATAAAATCTCCATAAAAGAGACAGTTACCTTGCAGTCGCTGTTGGGAAATATGAAACACGCAAGCAGCTATAAAATAACTTGCGTTATAAGAAACTTATAAACCGATGACGTTGTACTTTACAAAGCAATTTGGCTGTGCTCCAAGACTGCTTAATAAATCTATTTATTGAGGAAACCCATTTATCACATGTAACACAGTAAATGTTAGTTTCCTTCCCTGGAGTTCGTTTGTTCAAGGTTTCAAGAAGTTTTACTCGGGCAACTGGCTTGTCGGCTTCGACTGCAGGAAAGAGACGTCTGGGACCTGAAATTTCCAGGTGAAAATGTAAATAGAGCATTGTCGAGCGCCCCCTCAGCAACCAGGGTATTGTCCAGTCGGAAGAAAGTATCGTCGACTGGCTGGAAGCCGAGGAAAAGTTTAATCGTTGCGACAGAGTGCGACGTCAGAGATAAGAAGCACGAGGAGAATCCAAACTGGAGATTCTCGTAAACGCCTCATGTTTGTCTCGTATGAGAACGACACAGGGAGGATATCTCCCCGTTGAATCGAACGTCCGACTTTCACGATATTACTTCCGCGTTTGCCCTCTCTGTTGGGAAAGCTTCTTCCGCTTGTTCCTTAGCTTATTGAAAAATCCTGTTGTGTCTTCCACTACGTTGCAGAAGGCATACAGGAGAAATGCATTCTATAAACGACCATGCTTAACACATTTGCCATTTCCAGAAAAGTCATTTAAAGTTCACCTTTACTATTACGAAATCCAAAGAATGTATGTAGATACATTAAATATTCCCAAATTCGAATGTCATTCAGAACTACAGTAGCCCAGAACACCCATCTCTGTTGAATTTGATTACGTGAACCACGCTTGATTGACTTTCACCAAAAAGGAAATGTGATATTTGAAATATTAGAACCTTTCCCCATGGAGGACATTGAAAATGTTCTAAATTGTAAAAAAGACAGAAGAATCTTCAGAAAAGAGTACCTACCAGTGGCGAGTGAGAAAAGTGTCCCGCGTAAAGGGACCCCAAGTCGCCCAACGTGTTGCCAGCGTCGCATCGTTCTTACTCAACAACGAAAGATACCGACAGCCATAGAACCCAGAGAACGATTGGATTTGATCCCCAGTAGCATCCCTGCGGGCATGTTCTGCGGGTTCGCGAGACCGTGGCCGGGATAATCGCGTCCTCGACGATAACAACGTTATCGGCGAAGCAATTTGAGTCCGCGGTATAGGGTCGACGGTAACGATTAAGCGGCACAATCGAGCGATCGCCGTGGCTGGCGGTCGGGATCCTCGAGGTACGTCCCGTGACCCTGCGACTCGACACGGATCGCAATACGTTCAGGAATATGCCTGTGAACACGGACCTGGCCTGCTATCTACGGACACTTAATTAATTCACTTTACACCGGACACCCCGTTTGTAATGCGGGATAGGGGCGCCTAAGAACCTCCGGGCAGTAATTGATTCAAATGCTTCAAGGGTATTACAGGGCGTAGAAGACACGGTGTGCGTGGCACCCGATATTGCTCGGTTTACCAGGCTAGCGAAACCGCTGGTGTTAAGAATGACTTGCCCGTGAAGTACGCGGCGCACCTGGAACGGTCGAGCAAATGTGCTCGGAATGAGAAATATTGGCTAGAAATTACTGGGGAGATATATTACTACTGTGCCCAATTACTATTCCTAATTTCCGCAGTTCCTTTGCTTCAATTCATCGTTGAGCTTGTGGAACAGGGGATGCGAGTCTATAGACGCATGGACTGTGTAGTCTAAGTGTAGCGATTCTTGGACAGATTCATAATGGAGGAAGTAATCATAGACAACTCGAAGCCACGATATCAGTTACTGATATGTCCGTTTGGTGGAAACTTGGGACATTATCAATGAGTCAGAAGTCAGACCGTACTTACTAACGGTTTCGAAGGGGGTGCTATCGAGATGGGACGTTTCTCATCAGAGGGGTCGTTACAAAGGGTCGAATCACGCCGTGCATCGAGCAATATCGTATGATGTATGAATTTAATTAAGTAATTATACAGAAGACGCTTCGTACATTAATCATCGTGTCCGTCACTCCCCGCGCGACTGCCACCCCTGCGCTTTATTCGGCTTTCCCCGATTTCATTGTACCACAAAATCTCCAGACTGTGTTCTCCGCTCGCGAAAGTTCCGTGTTTCAGACTAACCCACCCCTTAGAGGCGATCGTTCTAACAACGACTCTTTTCATTCTGGATCCCTTTGTACGGTGGCCGAGGGCAAAAATCGTTCTGCAGTTTCAGCAGTGTAGATGTACGTGTATATTCGTCCTTTAATGCTTGTTAATTATCTCGTTTCAAAATCGTGGTGTTGCGATGTGGATCTTTGCAAGGAACGGAGGAAATTTGCTTGAGTTTGTGACTGAATTTTAATTATACTTATTATAATTACCGTTAAGGAACTAGTTTCTGATCAGTTTAGAGGGTTTCCCGATTTAATATTTATTTTTAACCTAATAAAACATTAAACCATAGACTTTTTTTATACTAAAAGTTGAATTAATGTTTAAACTTCAAGGAAAAATTTTAAAAAGTTGAAAATAAGTATATAATTTAATTATTTATAAGGTATGAAATAATAAGGTGACTAGGAACTAGTTTTTGATCATCTAAAATTAACAATACTAACTGCTTTCACAGACAACACCTATATTTTTTAATTATCAGTTTTTATGTTAGTAATTATTTCAAGCAATTATTTATTGACATAAACTCAAAAGAACGATTTATTTCATGAACTGATAAAAAATTAGTGCCTGATCAAGAACTAGTTCCTTAACGGTACTATTTTGTAGATTTTGGGGTGTGTGATTCTGTAGGTAGAGGTTGAATATAGAGATTCTGGAATTAAAATTAATCTCGTGAATATCTGTGCGGTAGTTCGTATAGTAATTTCCAATTGCAGCTGTTACAAAGTGTGAAGTTACTTTCCAAGAGATAAACTCACTTCAACGCGTCTTCGAGATCGTTGTTTGTACTTCCACGACAATTCCGGGCGAACAGGGAGAAAAGGGTGATTCTAAGGGAAAGACCGTGCTCTGTCCGAGAGAACTAATTTCATAGTTTTAAGGGCCACTGGAATTGAGCTGGTTCGGGTCATCGCTAATTGGGTGCTGTACTGGCTAGATTGCGGTCACCTTGTTAGAGACCTCGTCGACTTCTCTGTGAAAATGTATCTTCCGACTTGGAGAACGAAGCTTCCTCCTTTATACACATGTGTTGCTCCCTCGGTATGCATGTGTGTGTGTGGAGAAAGGTATTGTGATGAGTGCGGTAACACAGCAATATACCAACGCGATAGCAGCCGACCCTTGACTTCAAGTTAAGAGTTAATTTTCCAAAATGACTTAGAATTCAATAATATCTCCCACTCGAAATCGCTCAGATTCTAATAATATCTCTACTTCAGAAGAATTCTGACTTTAAATAATCATTTAAAACTAAAAATGATTTAAAATTCGATACTCTAAATTCAAAATTATACTTGCAATTCGTAATTACATCAAATTCGATTTTAAGTTAAGCCACACGGTACGATTGTATAATACTACCAAAGAATGTGATAGCTGCACATTTTCACCCATGAAGTTCCTATTTCAGGGCTGTGTTCAAGGGTTTCACAAACATTCTTTTCCCCCCTTCCTTAATTTAGGACCGTTCGACCGGCGAAAACAAATTGGCGAGAATAGGAAAACATTTCCGGCTGATTGCTAGAAATATCTGGAAACCGCTGAAAAGGGGTTGGACCACGCGAAAGAGGGGCAAGAGAAAGGGAATAACCAAGGGACTCCTGAAAACAGTGATCACGTTTTTTTAATTAAACCGAAAGTTAGACCCCCGTAGAGCAGAATCGCCCCGGACAATCGGGACGGCCGGTTTAATCACGGCGTAATAATGACGGCGGATAAATTAAACTGGACCGTAACGTTATCCGCCCGAACGGACCCTCGAAGAAAGATCGCGCTGCGGAAACAAAAGGCCGACGAAACGATTCAATAAATTTCAGGGACACGAGTATCCCCCGACGACGAGATTGAGCTCGCAAAAATCTCGAAATCGATCGACTCAAGCGGTTCACTTACCAATTTTATTCGCAGTTTCAGCGAATCCTCCGAAACTACACCGAATCTTTTATTTCTCGAAAGAATTAGTCTAAAGAAATTTATTCATCGCACGGGATGAAGTGAGTCGCCATTATAAAGTTAACAGTTGGAAAATACCAAGAAATGAAGTGTGCTATATAGTTAAAAGATCAAGTAATACAGCGACTATCTGAAATATCGCGAGGTCCCAAGCGACTATTATTCTTCGGAAAGTTCCATCCGATAGTTTCGCTACGATCACCCGGCTGTCAGGCTAGATAAACACTTATCGGCACGGAAATGACGATAAACCAACGCCATAGACGATCGTGTGGTGTGTACAGCTCGTAAATCCGTATTATCGTCCGTAAACCGGTGCAGTTTCCGTTATAACTTTCGCCTGAATGTAAACAGCTATTCGAGCGAAGGTAAACGCGCTTTATGCATTCCTCGGTAAACAGAGAGAGGCCGGGAGAGATAGGAGAGATAGAAGATCTTGTTGGAATCATTTTGCAAACGATGATTAAGGGATTAACTAACAAGTTCCACGCGTCCTGAGTTACAACGCCGCGAGTTCTCTGTGAGGAATAGTGTCTTAAAGGGGGAGGAAGCATTTAAGTGCTGAAATTTAATTAATCTGTACTGTAGTGTCACTCCTACAAGCAATTATGTAATTTGGATATAATTCGTATGATTGCTTCTAAGATCTCTAAGTATACACGAATATAAAAGGCAATTCCTGTTTAAGAAAAAATTGTGGTTGACAATAAATAATGGTAGTATAGAACTTGACCATTAAACCTACAAGGTCTTCCCATTTCGAAAAAGGAGACTTTAAGGATACTAGGGTTTCTTTTTCAATTAATTATAAAGAAATAAATTGAAACTGTCACATCTTCGACACAATGTTTAGTAACATTATAAGTTTTAAAAATACACGTTTATTTCGCCCAAAATATGAATTATTGATGACGCTACAGATGAATCATTAAAGAGGCTTTGTGAAAAGGTTTCTTTTGTTTTCCAGCGTTTTTGACGAAGCGAAACGAAATTCAGTGACCTGCTTGTAAATTCTTCTGCAGAACCTCTGCTTCTACACTGGAGTTATCACTACAAAACCAAAGAAACTTTTTTAAAGCTCTTTCAATGATCCATTTGTGGCGTCATATATAATACATATTTTCGACTAAACAAAAATGTTTTTTCAAGCTTACGATGTTAATAAACTTTGTATTAAAGAACATGTCTCAGTTTCAATTTAATTCTTTGTAATGAATTGAAAAAGAAATGTTTCATTTTCGACAAAAACAACTGCATAGTACCCTTAAAAAATATCTTAAACCTTCTTCCTTCCGTTATTCATCTCCACACTGCCAGCTAAATTAAACATCTACCAACATTCCATAGATATCGCTGCAAAACGCATAACGAAAATGCAAAGTCACTTGCTTAACCAATTGGATGCTACTCCATGGTTGCCATTTAATCGATATCCCTGCCAATTCCTCATCACAGCGATACCATCCGACACTACTCCTGCCCCCAACAATTACCAGCGTAAATTACGTCGGTACTCGCAGCTCGATTTCACGTCGTAATTCTCAAGAAGCCACGGGCAAATGGAGATGAATGTGGCTCGTAGAGTTACATGCGTTCGTGTACATAAAGTAGCAGCCGGTAAACAGTACGAGTCACGGGTGTTTAAGCACGACCGTGCGTTTACAGACAGTGGATACACGCTCGACGGCCATCGTCCACGCCGACGAACCATCCGTGAGTAATGCATCGTAGATAACGAACCGAAATCCCATCAGAATCCGCGTTTACGGTTTCAATATTCCACACAGTGCGCAACAACGACGAACGTGAGCACGAACGGTCGCCTGTCCAACGAGCTAGTTTCGCGGGAAAGAGAGAAAATGTTGCGCTCGTGCGAGCTACTTCCGGTGGCGATTTGCACGGCGTGTTTGATATTCTGCTGCACAGCGTGTTCCCCGGATATTGGACAGCCACTGGACTTGGATCAGGTAGCCGTGTACCGTTTTTCCTCGTTCGATATTTAATGCAGACGGAGGAGCAACGTACAAAATTATTAAACATTGAGTGATTTGTGATAGATTTGTTATTAGAATACAAAGCCAATGCTGCAGTTAGAAGTTCCACTGCCTTCGTGCAAATTTTAATATTTAAATAAGTGCTTCTATTTGACTTGTATTTTCATCGACCTCTGAGAACAAATTAATTTGAAAATAGTTTTATTGATTCTTTGGTTCGTACTACGTGAACAGCTACGAGTGTATTAATTATTTCAGTGAGTAGGCGAACCTACTAAGTAATCATTTCGAACGATGTGTATCCGTCGACGTTCGCAAACAGCCGCAGGATCTCATTCCCATAATCATCTGGAAGACTCGTTGATTCGAATCGTAGCAAATGTTAACGCGGCGCGCAATATTACGCGATATCTACCAGCCTGATGCAGATTCGTTGACGCGCGTAAATTCGGAGGTGTTGGCCCAACGAATCGCGAGTTTGCACGCTCGCACTGAAAGCTGTCAATATTGGATCGTTACGCGCGATCGAGGACATTAATTTTCGAACTTGCCTGCATACGCACGATTCTAATTCGAATTTATACGCGTCTGGGGCACAGGGAAGTAGATATCGCCTGACAACATAGAGTAGTATCCAATTACTGTGTTTAATAGGACAATATGCAACGTTATCGAGTGATCATAAAGCGGAAAACCCGTCAAACCCTATGTCAGTTTTCAGGAGAGTGGTTCTTCGTGGCTGGAACACCCATAAACGCGAGTATAAGTAGATGCGGTCGCTTCTTAGTCAGACAAGCGTCTGGGAGCACGTTCAGGATAAAATACACGGCTCTCAGTCACAAGAACAATATTCCAATCACTTTCAACGTGGATGGAAGCGTCAGGGAAAGCAAAATCATTGGAACATGGCAACTGCAGGGATCGAAAAGGAAACTTGGTAAGTGTTCTTCCTGACTTCTTTTGTAAATGTTAATACTCAATCCTGATCTCTTTAATTTGCTCAGATATCAAATTATAGGATTTCAAGAAAGCAAACTTAAGAGAAACCTTAACTGAACCTCTTCTAAATTTCATTCAAGTACTTTGCACTCGAGCAAAGGAGTTTCTAAATAATGCATGCCCCATAAATACAGACCTCCGAGAACACAGAGAGGATCAATAAAACTAATATTTCCTCTGCCACGTTATCGATATTAGTCTGTAGAAAGTGAAAAGTGTTTGATCAAAGTTCACCACAACAATCTATCACGTCGCGGTGATCGATGTTCCTCGCTCCTCTTTAAGGAAGATACAGATTCGATCCAAGAACGGTTCAACGAGCCAATCACCAAGTTTACTAACTTTGAAATTTTATATTCCCAGGGCCACTCCGCCACGTTATAGTGTTCGTAAACTATAACACTGTCCTCGCCATGGTAGTTTGTTCAGAGGGTACCACGTCTCATCATCCGGGATACAAGTTCTCTATGATTTGGTCCCGTGAGAGGAGTCTGCCCTTGCCGATCTTGAAGGAGCTTAAGTCGCAACTGGGGGCATACATTAATCAAGGGGAAATTCGGATGGTGGATCATGGGAACTGTTAAACAAACCATAAACTTCCATGGTAGAGCGCACCCCTCTTATGCGACGCTAGCCTATGATTAGCTTCTATTCCATTAGCCTAAAGGATAGAGTAAATTACGTTATACTTTTCATACCAAATCTTTGCGTAAAGAATAATGTATGTATGAGAGAGTAATTTGAACTGCAGGAGTATTAATCACGTTAAGCTGAGAGAAGAATGTAATTCTCTACGTATAATGTAGCTGACACTATAAAAGCATCTTGAAATTTGTGCATAAATGTATAATGTATAACAATGAGTAATTAATTATTATTTCCTACAATCTTATAATTATACAAGCTTCAACTTTCCACCACGCCTTGCGTTCCTTTTATATGCAGAACTTGGGGGTAAAATTCTAGCATTAAACGCGAGAAATATAGACAGTAGAAGAATATAATGGAAAACACAATAGCTAGGTAATAATTTTGAAACCATAATTGTGCAGTGTGTCTGTGTAGACCACCCTCGTAGAATGAATCATTCAAGAAGGGTGACTCTGAACTTACTTGTTCAGCTCATGAAATATTTGAGGAACAGCCAACTGAGGCGAAACCATCAACACCTGCGGTCGAAATGGTCTCTTCAAACACTCCGCTATACCAGACCACGCAGAATTTCTTTCAAGACATGAATCACCAACGAAACTGCTATAAACCACTTCTCAAAGTAGACAGAGAAATCTAAATTAAACAATCTATCATACTGTATTGAATTAATTTGAAGGAACAACGATTAAATAAAGAATTAAATAAAAATTCTTTTACCACGAGTGCCCGAGATTTCCGAAATATCAAAATTCTGTTATTAAAATTCTTTAATTTATGCTTCAATTTCTCTTCATTAAAGCATATATTCAAACTAACAATGTAGATCGCGACACGTGTACTATCGTGTACACCAAAGAAAAATGAGTGCAATATCACGTATTTAATCTGAACGGCAGGTTCACCCGTTTCTGCAGTAGCATTGAAATATATTGCCCTGTTACGCGCACTCTGCACAGGCTGTTAATTGAGCCTGATTACAACTATCGCCACAACTACTATTTGCAGCAGCTACGAGCATCGACGCACCAACTCGACGTAAAATATCGAGTGCATGTCCGCTGGAATACAGGGGGCAAACTTGTGGAGATAAAGTATTCCGGAATGGTTTAAAGTTAAACCTAGGCACAGCTAGAATTGATAAACTATTTTCCAGCTTTCAGTCCCATCAACTTTCACGTCTCATTCATACTCTTTCTCTCTCATTCTCTCTCTCTCTCTCTCTCTCTGAAGGGAAATACAGATTTTCAGCACAAAGCCCCCATAAATCTGACGTATCACAATGACCGTCTCCCGTAATAAATATCGCACGCAAACACCTAATGGGGAATGCCATTTCAGCGCTCGAGTTCGATGATATTGTTTATGGAGACTAGGTATGGGACCGCGATATAATGGAAATTCCGGCGTCCAGCCGACTATTTATGGGGTACCGTCATGTGGTACCCATTGCCGTGCAGGACTAACCCCTCCGGCTTGCCATGGTATATAGGCCACGTGACCATCCCACAGGGACAACTACCACACGGTCTTTCGTCTCTTTTTCTGCTGTTTTATACCGCCTATCCCCCTTTTCGAGCCCCCATCCTGGTTTTACAAAATAATTACGCACCCGATGCTTTCAATTACACAATGGGCATCTTCAAAGGTGTGTACTTCTTTGGTCTCGTTAATAATTAGACGTGTCAGTTTAAAATTTCTGTGTGGTTGGAATTAGATAAGCAAACTGTGGCTTTTCAAATCAGGTGCAGAGTGATGCTCATGGAAGTACCTTAGTTTCCCGAATAAAAAATTGTAATTTTAATTGTAAATGAGAGCAGTCACTTTTAGAATGAGTTCCATATAATTAAAAATTTATTTCTTATCACATTGAAGTTTTCTTAAAATTGACTATTATTCTGTATAATAAAAACGATAACATTCCACTTGAGAAAACTATGCAAGTGACCATGACTATCTCCCGCATCCCTCCCCATAAAAAATCCTTCTTTCACAGTCCAGCGCGGTTTTAAAACGAAATAAAAAATCCTTCTGAGCAGATATCTTTTTTAATCCTACGTATCGCTTTATGGAGGTCGCTCTGTACACATTCATATATAGATGTTGTAGCCTGCCATGTAAGGAGCGTCCTTTTAGATAAAAGGGTTTCCTTCTCCCATTGTTCGAAGAATACTTCTTTACCCTAACAAGACGACGGTTTATAATTAAGTCGATTCTAAGACCTTCCTTTGAAGCATTGGATGTGACGTCATTGGACCATTCACTATGCTATTAATGGCATATCACCCCATACGGTGTAGGCTACCGCACTTCTGTACGCCACAGAGATATATGTTGTATGTGTATGCCACGTGACCGTTCCACGGGGACACCCATTAAACCGACCCCACGGATCATGATGTCCCATGAACATCACTTGAGGCCTACGCAGTGATGCCAGAATCGTGGGACGTGGGACAAATGCTTACCCCCACCATGACCTACCGTCGCCCCCCACTTTCCTCCCATCGCACCCATTCTGACATCACTGGGCCTACGGGATTGTCAGGTTCACAAAAGAGACACAGGTGCAGGCGATCAGGGGGGTTCGAGAAGCGCCACTACCCCCTTAACTCAGTGAAAATACCATCAAAGCGTTCACTATTTCGATTACTCAAATGAAAATAGATAATATAAGACTGTTGTAATGACCAACGCCAGGGTTGCAACATAGGTATGTATGCAAAACAGAAGCACACATCACAGTTTTCATTGCACATATTTACTAAGAGATACTATATATGCACCACACGTCAATTTCACCGCTTTTTACACGTTCGCTTGCACGCGCAGCACCGCGAGACAAAAAGCAAAGGATGCCTAAGCGTGTCGAGGTCGGGTCGAAACGCGCCAAAAACATTCTCCACTTCGGCGCACTGCTGCGTAAAAACACTGTAAACAACGCAGGGAGGTTCTCCTGTGCTGGAAAAATCTGTTCGTTCTACTGTTTCTCATATAAAACTGATACCGATTATAAGCACGAATCAATGAGCGTGTGTCTAAGTTCTGTTCTACTTTAACAAGAGCCTTCTGCAATGTGTAGGTACAGTATTGATGAAAATTCTAAAGTCATAATTATAAACTGCCTGTTAAATGTCAGAGGTAACCAGTCTAAACTTACTGCAACTTATTACACTCGACGTACGAGATAAATCGAGCTCCCCTGGAGCATATCACGATATTCGATAATTAAACTTTAATCAGTACTTGATATTCTCACATACTTGCCCTCGATAAATATAATAAAACACGTAACAAGCCACCCTTCTTTCTATGGAGTACATCACCCTCTTTCATTTCAATTTCATTATTGGCCAATGTTCGACCACTGACACGAATTACCAGGGAAATTACCCTAACTGGATGAAACTGTGTGGGAAATTGATTAGGCCGATGGAAAAAGGTTGTATTAATTCGCAAAAGAGCTTCGAATATTCTAGAACAGTCGCGCAGAGCCACGTGAATTATTTTCTTCAATGTCGTCCTTTCTTTGACGTCCGCCAATAATCTGGCCAAAGAAAGGAGGTCCTTGAATGTAACAGATTCATACCATGTGAACAGGATTCTATGTAGCACATAGCTGCATTGTATATACTATTTACTGGCCCTCCGAAAGGCTCACTGAATCACCGGTGTTCAAATCTTGAAAGGCTTTCGCGGATTAGCACCGAATTGACGTTCCTTCTTTCGTTTCCACGAAGGGATCGCATTGGCTCGTAAAGATCGTATTTAAGCGAGCAATAGATATTGTCTAATTGATTCTCCTACGTCTTTAATTACTTTTGCAGTCATTAAGAATTCTCTGAGAATATCGACCGCTTCCTCATTAAATACAATATCCTAACACCACAAAATGAAAGCCACGGTAGAAATTAACGATGGAATATAAAACGCTGAGGGTAAAAACTTGTAAACTGAATATAATAAAATATTTATCAGGTAATTCATTACATGAAACCAGCCATGATTAAACTCAATATTTACAAAGTTACCTAAATGGCTCCAATTATGTACCAAATAAAGGATCTACGGTTAATGGCTCCGGATACTCCGTAATACCCTTAAGTCCAATTCAACAGGACTCTTTCGATAAGTCTTTAGGACTTGTACGCCGGCATCATTAATTTCGTGATTTTGGGATTCTATTTTCACGATCGAAGGGTGATATAGAAGCGTGTACAGGGGAGATAAGGGTGCGCCCGCCAATGACAGAATATCGCTTACTGTAGAGTCCTCTATCGCGCCCCTTGCCCGACTTCCCATGGGATTACGTCCCCCTAAGCTACATTTACATATACAGCCAGAGTGCTGCTCCAACTACCGCCTGGTAAAAGGAAAGAATTCAATAAAAGACGAGCACCCGTCCATTGTCTCAAGGTTCTAAGCCTGATAGTCCGAGATCAAGACCGAGGACGAGGGTGGAAGGAGATGGTTCCTTAAAATTGTATGGTTGCCGATGAGGCAAGGACTGATTAACCTCACAGGTAAAAGAAACACTGTGGAGACACGAAACTGCGTAGCATATCTGTATATCACTGATAGAAATTTCAGTCTGCGTGAGAGTCGTGAAAAGAAATATTACAGCAGAAGCTGGAACAGAATTAAAATAGGAAAAGGAAAGAAATAGGAGAATACCAAGACCTAGGTAGTTCGTATTGGTTTCCCATATATACTACCGATTCAAACTCGTTTCATTTCCCTAGTGACAGTTTTCTAATTAAAATTTCGCCCCCATTCTTTTTCAGAGCAATACCCCAGTTATCCAGTGGGAAGCTGACAGGTGAACGAACCAGAGTAAAAAGGAAACAATAAAAGTCCATCGACTGGAGCCACGGAGATGATACGTCGATACCTCGAAACCGTATTAGGGTTCTGTCAGGGACCAATTTTAGCTCGTCAGGGGAACCAGTTGATTTTAATTTGACTGTCAGTTCCTTACTGGTTGTATCAACGCGCGAACATCTTTCTTACCGCTTCGCAGACTCGAATCATAATAAATGAAGTAGAAGAAGTGAAATGGGGAGTGTGAAAATAATTTAGTTTTCACTATTCGACACGAAAGAATTAAACAAATTTTACTGGAAATATTGAAAGCTATGTCCTTTGTTTTTATCTTTTATCTCTTAAGTAATATCTTTTGGTATAAACTCGGGGAAAGAAGAATAGTAAGCTACACGCTTAAGTAAGATTAAGGGTGGCGGGTCTTAAAAGCCATCGAAGGAATAATTTAAGTGAGTGAGAGATTATTCCTATAGTAGATACATCGCTCCTCTCCAGAATCTGTGGGATCATAACAAATGGCTCGAACCACCCTAATGGAAATAAAAGAACGCTGAAGGTGTTGTTGGCCGTTGTTGGAATAACAGCTCGTGGCGACTGGGAGAGAACGAGCGACGAAGTTAAAACCATAGTAAGAGCAGAGAACGAGTAGCTGAGAGTGGCGGAGGAAGGAAGGGTAAAGGGAGGGCGACGAAAGCAAGAGTGAAACAGTAACCGAGAAGACGGCGAAAGTAAGACAGAGCCAACAGAGGAAACGTGGAATAAAAAAAGGAAGGCTGGTGGGAAGAAAAATAGCGCTAAGGGGGTGTCAAGTACGTATACTAAAATACGACCACCACTGGAAACTTACCCTAAATAAATATCCCCTACTTATTCTTCCACGCGCTTTGTCCCTGACAAATAGCAGTTCGGAACACGCGTTACAACTTCACCGGAAACAATTTCGTGTCACGCATCGTGGCATTAATAATTAAGCCACCCTCTCGCGCGATCCATTCACCTTATTCACCTCGTGTGAAATTTTCCTCTATAAACCAACCAAGCTCATGTCTATAAAAAACTCTTTTTCAACACCCCTCGTCTTACTAATGCTACAATAGAAGTGGACTTTGATTCGCCAAAATCCGAAAGTAGACACTCAACGATCCATTACATACGCAAATATCTGCAGATACAACTGCCATCCAGTTCACAAGCATCTTATCGGATTAAATGCAGCGGACACGTAATTTAAAAACTCGCGACACCTCTCTTCCGCTGGCCCACGCACCCTGCCAGTAAGTAAAAACGCCTTCTAAGCGAGGCGTTGTTCGCTTAAGCCAAACTTATCAGTCGCGGCACGCAAGCATTCGTGACCTCGCGAGCAGGCTCATGCAAATTCGCCCGCGTGCTAACGCCCGTCTGCTAAGAGGAGGGTAAGAAAAAGAGAGAAATTGCCTATCGTTCGGATAAAGCCGACCTCAGATCGGACTCGCCTCTTTTCCCCGATGCTCGTGGCGGCTCTTCTAAGCCGCGGAATAAAACCCATCTCACGAGCTCGCTTGTTCCTCCAAGGGAAGACTCTCGAGCTGGGAAGACGCAGGAAGCCTGGTCTGAACGACCGTCTTCAGATCTCGGAGACTAACGAACTGGACAAAGTATATCGATTCGGTGCCTACTCGCTGAAACGGAATGTCATACGACGCAGGAAGCTTTCGGCTGTTTAGAAGCCCCTACTCGAAACAAACGAGACCATCTTCTCGAGGATTTAGATTTACCTCGGGGATACTATTCTAAATCTTGTAACGAGCGTTTCATCGATTCGTTTGCACTGTTTCGAAACAATTTTTGGTACTGTGTGTGTCAGCGAAACTGATCTTATCTTCAGAAATTTAGAGGGTAGTTTCATCACTGAACTGTCGTGAATATGTATCTACGACAAGTTTCATAAATTTTTGTCCGAGAATATAGATGTACTCTTCAAAACTCAAAACATTCGTGATAGGAAATGATTAATAAATTTTTCTATCGTGTCACAGTCTATCGAAATGGTCCCCGCCACGGAAGAACAAATATTTCAGCAGTAAGTGGGGTAGGAGAATGAACTCGTTGCCGAAAGATCGCTGGGTAAGTCTACAAAACGTCCGGATACAAATTGAAAGCACTTTGTGCCTTCTGCTGAGCGACTGTAACGGATGCCTCGTCTTTTCGAACATTCTCTTTCTAGCCAGCTGGTCAGCCTGAATTGCTCGATTTTTCAGGAAGTCTATTTACCTTCCATTCGTGACTTCGATCGACCGTACTCGACCCTCGGTGACCCCATAGGAGCCCCCTGAAGGGTGGAATTTAATAAAAATGTCCGCGATAATCGGACAAAGCTGAACGCCCACGAAAGGAAAGAAAACAACTACCATGCTGTTTTTTTTATATATAAAACACAATGAAAGATTAATACAGGCTAAGATCGCCGGAAATTTTTACTTCTGATTCATTTACAGAGAATAATTATACTGCAGCACTTTTTGCTATGTAACAATCAAACCTTGGAAGCTTTAATTTTTTGAGACAACAATGAAGCTATTCACTACTTTCAAGAGTTGAAGAGTCCTTCTAGAAAACACTGTAAGTGCCAAAAATTAGATTCTAAACTATTACCATTGACACGTAGACCATTTTCTGATAATTTTTTTTTATTTTGCCACTTGCCATGTTTACTACAGGGACTCTTAAATTATATTAAAATAGCAATTGAAACAAAACAATCCCGAAATTTGATCGAAATACAACATTAATTGTTTTTGGATTTAGCGAAAAATCGTAATCCCATTAATTAAATGTTACGAAACACTGTACAGCCAAGCATTAAAAATATCCCATGCGAGTGTGCAGTATTTCAACCGCGCCGGAAGAACGGGGGTGGTGCGTGTAGCGTCGTATAAAGTCACCCCCCCCCCCCGGTTTCTTCTATCCTCGTTTCGCAGCTTGGGACACGGGAAGAGGAATGTAGACCGTAAAATGTAATGAAATTTCTCGAGCCCGGTTTAGCCGTTCACACGGTGTCTGCTACACGATAGAAGAATCAATAAAAAAATACGAGTTTACATTACCTCGTTGCCAAAATCAAAGGAGGTCTCTATTTTGACGCACATGTTCTAAAGATCATTTATTCATCGACATCGCCAGCATACTTTAATGTAATTGAAAAAGATAATAAAAATTATAAAAAATTAGCGTAAAACATTTAGACCGAAGAAAGATTTTTGGATCGAATTCGCCGAGGCCCCTAAATTCAGGCCACCAAGCAAGGAAGCAATCACTCGAAGACATTTTTAATTCGCACCGCCGCTGGCGTGCCTTTTGTTCCAGTATTTAGTTCCGGCCAGTTTGTGAGCATCCGTGGAACGGCCAACCCCTCGTGCATTCAGCCCCTAAACCACCCTTGAACCGCCCACGAGCCAGACGTCGCCTGTGTGGATGCACACTCCTCTACAGGGTGTATCAAAAATCAGTCTGCAGGGATTGAATCGTTGTCAGCGTTCTCTACGAAACACTTGCATTCCTTCGAATGAAAGACAGAAGTTAAATATTCTAAATGTAGAATTTTCATCACGCTACATGTCTCGAAGCCTCGCGTGCACTGTGCCCATGAAGCTTAATTTGAAACTAACGCAGACATTATACGTACAAGCCGCAGGGAATAGGACTCTTTATCGATACCCCGAAATCGAATGATATTTTTAGAATTTTTTTCGTGTCCACGCTGTTGCATATTACCGGGCGGTAAATAATTACCCAATTCAGCGAAACAGTTAAATTGCGTGACAGGCTGGTCCAAGGCACACCCTGTAGACGAGCGCTCATGGACGGGGAGGTGGAAAATGAAATCACAGAGGCACGTACGCAGGACAGTCGGATTAAAGATTAAAGGATTTAAAGGAAACGAAAAAGCTGGGAGAAAGTCTACTGTTAATGATACTGAAGAGAATCCTCACGAACGGCTATTATCGTTGGACACGATTCGCCTGTAGCCTTCTTAATCGGGGACTCCAAAATAGTCAGTTAAAATGAAACGAAACGCTTGTGCGCTGTGCAAGGAAATGTAATTATAGTAATTTGTGACACCACGACCTTCTTTCTTTCAAGCAGAAACTGTAACTTTTTGGTCTTATTTGATATTTGAAATTAACACCAATACTTCGAACACTGGAAATTCGAAGATAATCGATACAATCTACTTTTTAAATAAGGATTAGTGAATTTATGAAGAGCAATTGTTAAGCTTGCAATTACGTTATCACCGCTGTACTGCAACTCGAATCAAGGAAATCTTTCGCTACTTTATGCCAACGCCATTACTTGCAAATATTACGCGCACACAAGTTTAACAACCGTCTCACGGATTCTGCGTGGCAGTCAGTGACAACAATTGTTTCCGTTGCAACTGAACAATTCCGATTATTCCCGTCCCCCTTGAAAGAAGGAAAGAGCCACGGACCTAGGACGCCGGCGAACGACAGTCCAGCCATTGAAGCGACGAGAAAAAAGGCCCTGCAACGGCCAAGAAGGAGGAGGAAACGGGAGAACAATCCAAAACGACGTCTCTGGAGCAGCCCTAAAGGGGTGAGAGGAAATCCCCGAGAGCATATCCCGACAAGAGTAAAACCACGCGACGTTGGGACATAATTGGCCGTAGAATTAGCAAAGGGGTCTCGTTGTTCCCCGTCTTGCGTGCGGTGGACCACCGAAAGGACCGACCTCCACCGTCGTTCCACCCCCCACCGATGTCCCCATCCCCCGCACGCTTCCGCCCGAGAAGCACGGAAATTTCGAAAACGAAGAGAATGGAAATGGACACGCAGCCACCAGCCAGGTCTAAATGGTTTAGCGAATTACGCCAAGGCCGAGATTGGATTTGACTTTCGTGGCTGTGCAGACGAGAGAGCACACGTAACTGGCGGTCCACGTGGCAACGGAGGGGGGGGGGGGCGACCGAACGGGGAGGGAAAAAAGAGTTTTCGACTTTCGAGCTTAGCCAATTTGCCAAAATGTCCTCCGCCCTTGGCGATCTCGGGTGAAACGGGTGTCGCGGGTGAGCTAGGATCACGCGACGAAGGCAACGCGAAGGAAAGACCCGTTTATATTGTATCCGGGTTGATGGGATTAGGTGATTCATTTCATCGAGTGCTCCTCGTTCACTGATTTTAATTGCTTTCAAGCATATAGCTGCTGAATAGGGGTTCCTTAGCGGCTTTATATTTGAAATTGACACATGTGATCCCCTTCAGTTGCAATTGCTACGATCATCTTCTAGATTTTGAATGTGTTCGATTTAAGGGTAGGTACTAATTGGGCTGTCGTTTTTGTCGAAAATGATGCATTTCTTTTTCAATTAATTAGAAAGAAATAAATTGCAGCTGAGAGAGTTGGTCAGTAATCTTTAATCCATATTTTTGGCGAAACAAACATGCTTTTTTAAAGTTTATGATGTTAGTAAACATTGTGTCGAAGAATAAGTCTCAGCTTGAATTTATTTCTTTGTAACTAATTGAAAAAGAAATGCTTCATTTTCGACAACAAACGACTGTCTACTTTGTATCCTCAAGCAACTTTTGTTTTGGCTTTAATATTGTGTTCTAATGTGTGTGTAAATATAAGAAGGAAACGAGAATTTCTTCTAACTTCTGAGATTCGGGACAAATCAGCCTGCCATCTGTAAGATGGGATCCAGGGAGGATGGTGTCGCGGCAAATATCCTTAAATTGCGTGCAAATATCTCCTGTATCGGATCTTCAGGTGGATTTTCGCACAGGGGTGGTTATCCGCAGGGGGTAGAACGAAATAGAAACGGCGAAAGTATCGGAGGGTCTCGACTACTGTAATACCTTTCGATTTCTCACGTGTAAACATTATTTTCCCCGCTGAGCTTTCTCGTTTCACCTTACTGAACGTAAAACCATATCTTCGGACGCCGTTAATAATCGAAGCACGTTTCTCAGCCGCAATAAATATCGAAGTAGGCATGTACCGCTCAAAATAATTAGAGGATCACCTACTCGAATGAACATTTGCCACTAGGCTCGAGCTAGTCAATATTTTAACACCTTCGATATTCATTATAAATTAGTACTTAGCCTTCAGAATTTTAGTCTTTTTCTATTATTTCAACTTTTTGGTTCATTGTTCTAAAATGGACAGTAACCCATAAGAATACAATTCCCAACCTCCAATTTCACTATTCACTACTCGCATAAAAGTAACTTCGCGTAAACAATGGCATTACTTCTCACTACAAAACCCCCGCCACCGAAACAAAATTTAATGTTCCATTAAGAAAACCACAAATAAATACACGGATGCAAGTCAACCGTTGTCAAAACAAACAGACATCATTCATTGCGAGCTTTAAAATTCCACTGAAAACATTCAAGCCCATTCTTTCACAGAAATCCCAGAATACCTCGAATTACTCGCGAAATACTCGCAGTGGAAACGAACCAGGACGACCAAGCGAATAAATACGAAACAGCTGGATCCTTCCTATCGTTTCGACTTCCAAGTGAGTTGTTTCTCTGTCGTGCAAATGGAAACGGAAGCATAAACCCTTTCACGAATGCAACGAAATCTCGCGAAAAAAAGCACGCCGTTGGCAAACCGCGTAACAATTAATACCGACCTACAGGGACCTTAATGAAATAACTTGGTAACCCCGGGTGTGTGCCGTGCTGCGGCGTATCGAGCCCCGAGAGTCGACTCTGTCATTGCCGTCTGTTTGACCAAACACAGGAATCAGCCCGGTCTGCTAAACCGCGTTCCACGATACGCTATAACGAGAGGGTGCCTCTTCCGCGCAGAGGACAGGAGGATCGCTAATGAATCCACCGCCCCTCGCGCCCCTGTCAGAGGATCAGCCTGAGCTCCGTTATTCGAGTTCCTGGGCGACGCAAAGTAAATCTCGAATTAGTAACTCTGACAAAAATGCAGGGACCCGGGGATGGGGACACTTTATATTCCGTTTCCATGGCGCGAAAAGGATGAGAATTGTAAATTGAAACTGTTTGCCTCGGTGCACGAAGAACGGAGGGGAGGGAGCGAGGAATATGAATCACGTGCGATGGCCGTGATAACGCGTGCGTGTACTTTGAACATCTAAATTCTGGGAGTGAATGTATTACGTGTAAAAGTACATAGAGATGTGTTGCTGTGTGGAAGATTGTTCCTTTTGCAGGACGAGATAAGGCCTCACTGTGAAGTAACAGATAACAGATATTCGGATCAAAGTCACACTACGTCAGTGAGGTAATTTCGTAATAAATATTCATTCCTTCGATGAACGTTGGAATCTCTAAATAAAAAGAAAGGGACACGTAAAAGCCATAACTGTTTCTTGCAAAACCCTTTCACCCTACGACGTTATTCCGAGAGCCCTCCTTTTAGTATTCATGGAAACTCCCGTGACACGTGTTCCCGTCGTTAGACTAGGTTAAGTCTCGGTCGGGTGCGAAAGGAAAAGCCACTGTTTGCCGGTGCTGTTGCTTTTTCAGCGTTTTTTTCACAGCCCGAGCAAACATCGGGCGCAAAAGCGAGGCACGCCATGGACGCAAGCGTTCCCATCCTCAGGTGTCTGCGGAGGACCACGACCGATCTCCACCCTAGTACGGCCGTGCACGACCACAGATTCTCGTCGGTCGTCACCCTCTCGGTGGCATCCCTCTCTATGCACCCCTCGGTGGCCTCTGCGAACGGCAATCATTTGCATATCTGCCGGTCGAACGTATGCGCGCGTTCCGCAAAGGGCGGCCAAATTCTATTATCGAACTATGGTATGTGGATCGAACAGAGGGGGCTGACCGATCGCGAAGGAATAAGAAAAACGGAAATACCGTGGATGATGAAAGGCGTTCGTGGTTCGTGGGACCGTCAGGCCGGAGAATTTGTCTCGGGAGACCTTTGAGTCACTCTGTCACGAAAGCTGCGGGATGTTTTGCGTGGGATAAAAGTGAGAGGTGTGTATGGACGGAGTCGGAGAGAATCATGAGTGGAAAGTTAAGTGAATGGCAAAATTGATGAAGAGAAATAGAAATGACTTTCGAGGGATATTATTCAAGTGTGTTTGGAATTGACTTTCTTCTGCTTGGATTAAGTTGGTTTGAAGTAAAGACGGTGATATGCATTTCTATATTTGAGAGGTGAAATTGATATTTAGTAGCAGTTCAAGAATTTATTTTAGTGAAGGTGTGGCCAGATCAGAAAAATATCATCGACGCGACAAGAAAATGTAACAGCTCGCAAAGAGGAATCTGGGATTCGTGCTGAATATCCGATGCCGAAGAAAGAGGCTACACCAAAGGGCTGGTAATTGCATTCAAATATTACCTCGCCTTCTAAGTAACAAGTTAGCCGCTGTCTAACACAATTAAAACTTTCTTCTCGCCAAGATCTCTCGACCGTTTCATTTTCCTCGGCCGTCATTTACAGCCTGTGGACCCATCACCGGACGTAATCGGCTATGCCGCATAATTAAAAATGAATTATTAAGTACAGCGTTACGCAAGCCGTCTTGTAACAGGTGGCACAACAGAGGGAAAAACCCGGCATTTATTCACGACGGAATAAATGAAAAATATAATAAACAGAGGACCCTTCGCGAGATCCATTTCTTCCCAGAAAATTGTTTCCTGAAAACCGTTTGAGAAACTTTAAGTTTGCCTGCCAGTGGTTAAACTTAAACCTCAATATAGCATTTATTTAATACTAAACGGAGCATTGAAATTCTAATTTGGAAAAGATTCATGCATGAAATTTCTGATTTGTCGCCTGAGTTCAAAACTTCACGCGAACTTTGCTCGTCCGTCTCGCCAGAACCACGGGTTGATTCAACTCCGAAGCGAGAAGGAACTCCTCGCCAACTGTCAAAATCCGTTCAACTTTCCACAAAAGCCCAGAAACTATGCCTGGGAACACATTCACGCACGCACGAACACACGTGAACCAGAGATCGTCTCGGGGAAAAACTTCCTTCCGGCAACGCTGCGCGAACACGCCGAAGGTATCCTCTCTAGAATATTCAGTCCTGGCGAGATGTTTGGCGGAAATGTACGCAAGAAACCCTAGAGGAAATAAAAGAGGAGTTTGTATCTCTGCTTCTCGGTGGGGAATGCAATGGAAACAAAGAAATCTCGTCTTAACAAGTATACTCACAAAACTCTACCATGTTATATGTTACTCGACATAATACTCTAACCTTTTTCATCCCCAAAGCAATTTCCGCAAGCTGGTAAACCATGCCCACTAATTTCAGAGACAACCTATGCACATAGTAGAACACGTCGATCCGCGTGCATTCAAGGATTGTCGCAATCCCGCGAATTAAACGAGGCGACGGTGGAGCAAGTAATCTTGCAGTTAATCAAAAGAAGTGTCCGACAATGTTCGCGTTGTCCGGAATGGCCGAGGCCGGAGGAGGCGAGCTTATAAGCGGTTACGTCGACCGAGCGTCGTCTCCTCGGATGGTACGGAATTAAATGCATCCTCGAAATGCGGCGCAGTATTCATCCAATCCTGGGGAAAGTCTTAGGCAAGTCCTTTGTCTCTTGGCAAAAAAGGATCGGAAGGAGGATGATGCCAGACCAGACCAGCCAACCAGCCTTATAGCCGCTCCACGGCGGGAGACGAGTGCTTACTTTCGCTCTAGGATTGCAGCCGGGGCCTAATGAGGAAATACACTTTCGCTACGACGTGACAAAAGGGCCGGTACGCATAGTGTCAGCAACGTCAGCAGCGAGTCAGGTTCATTCCTCAAATGAGAATTCCCGTCCCCCTCGGCCTCGACGCCCGCGAAAAGACCTCGGTTCGAGCACGCACACGTGAAAGGGATGCTCAGACCCCCCTGCGTTCAGTCGATAGCGAGATCCAGAATTCGCCTGGCCCACCCCTTGGAAACTGCCACGCCGTTGGTGCGTGACCTACGACTTCCTTTCGTACGCTTCACACCGCCACGTATTATACTTTCCTCTTTCGACTTGGATTTTGTGGATAACTACTTGCACACTGAATGTTTCTGTCTGATAAAATACTTCGCCTCCGAAATACTCTAGAATTAAGTCTGACTGAGGTTATTCTTCCTGTGACTTCATTATTTCTGCAAATATTTTTTGCAAAGACGGTGGTATGGTAGAAGCGATATGGAATATTAATCGGTTTGATTGATTTGCCGGAATAAATGGTAATCGATAGGAAATGAATTACAAGACAAGAGCACGATGCAAAATCCTTCCTATCACCCTGAATACAGAGCTAACGCAACTAATCATATTAGAAGAACATTAAAAGAGCTTCCTTATTAGCACTTCCCTGACACACCGCGCACTTGGAAGTTTGTCGCGTTCTATTTAGAACTCGATGCTATTTGCCTCGCTCGACTGAAAAGCTTCTTTTTATCATTAGTATGAAGCCTCGACTCGGACTAAGGCGAGGAACCGTAAGTAGCTTTCCTCCTTGGAAATGTAAATGGCTTCTTGACTAAATGAACTCCTCGCGCAATGTGCACGATTTAGCGTTGAAGAAAGTGTATTTCCGTGAACCTCAAGTCTTTGCACAGTCGATGACAGCCGCCAGTAATCCGTAATCGTAAACTGCAAGCGATGCTAACACAAAGAACCGGTGTTAATATCAGAAACGTCAGCTCCCATTTATACCAGAGATCGCGATCGTTCAAACGTAGCTTTTCCCATTTCTCCCAGTCTCAAAGCATCGTAGACACCGTCTGAGAAATTATAATGAGAGGAACCGCAGTTTCCCTTCTTTTTTACGTGAGCCACATAAAGGCAGGCGCCACACGGAAACCGTAGATAGGCATTACGAAATAAAGAAAAGGGGAAGGCGCGGGGAAAGATATAATGTAAATGGGAGGGTGACGCGAGCAGGGGTCTCGTAAGACGAGCTACATTTTCCCACTTTCGTTCCCCGTTTCACTGGCAGCGGCAACCTTGCGTCTCGTCTTTCGCGATTCTCAGCCGTACTTTCTGCGTGAATGAAAGTCCTGGCCCGAAATGAATCCGCGAATGTCCTTTCTTCCAGGCGACGCGGATTCCGCCTTTCTCATTCTTCTGTTTTTTTGAACAGCCATTGTACCACGCCTGACCAGACACGGAGCGACTCTACTCGCCAGGATCGGCCATTATTGCCCACGTGACAGATGTATCCGCTTATTTATTAAATTTCCGCCACATTCCTGACGGCGTTTTCTTCTGCAGGGAGGAAAAGGCAATCTCGCGAGAAGAATGGGGCGATCAATTGCTGTACGATTCTGACAAATGGTTCCTTTTAACTGATCTAAACGGGGCAATTAGTCTGTTCTCTTTCGTTTATGTTCCTTGTGAAGACTTTTGCTTCACAAAATGGACCTTAAGATTTATTTATGTGACAACGATGTAGACCACTGTATGAAAATTTAGGTGTCCAAGGTGTGTTTTCATCTTCACACACAAAGAAATCTGTGAGCATGAAATTGCATGAACCTTAATCGTTTCGGTTCGTGCCACGCGACAATACGTCCATCTATTTATTAAATCCCCTAATCCTCTCCGCCCTCAGTTTCTCATAAGAAGCTCTCTCGAAGGAGAGCAAGGCGCATCGTTTAAGAAAAACTTGGTAGCAACCTCATCATCCCCACGCGACGAGGATCCAGCAAGATATCCGGGCAAAGCCGCGAAGTGGACCTCGGACACGCCACGGGGCCATATAAACAATCCACGGAACTCTTTCCTTTCCGAGCTATGTTTCTTTACTTCGCGTGCAATTTCCTCGCTCCTCTAACATTTCCCGAGAATTGGATTACGAAAGGAAGAAAAGTTGCCTGCAGAACAAAACGAAAGTAGGAGAATAAAGGAGGCAAGGCCGTAAAAAAGTCTCGATCCTCTGGAAACTTTACCCTGCGTGTTCTACATTCGTTCCTGTACATAATGATATCCACAACGAGCTTCTGGATTACGTGTCCGTATTAACGATCGATGTAAAGGCGAGAAGCAATGGAACGATCCTTCTTTCACATCGGACAGCCTCAGCTCGGGATCGTTAACGAAAATATTGCCGGCGAGTAACGCGGGAATCGGGACAATAGAATGGAACACGGCCACCGCGTTTTAGCCTTCGAAAATTAGCCGCGAAGCTCGGTATAGCGTGTAATTAAAAGATTGAAAGGATAAGTGCTTTCGTATGCTCCTTAGCTCCGTAGCTGCCACGGTTATCAGGGATAGAGAGCCGCTGACCCCTCGTGCCACTCGAATTTCGAGATTATCGATCATCCGGAAAGTTTTCGCGGCAGCTTCTTTGTCGACGGAATAATTAACCGCGCGGTGTATTAGGTAAGAGCCCGAACGAGATTGATGCGTTGAAAGGTTTCGCCGAGAATCGTTTCCATGGGAATAATTGAGGGCTCGAGAAGGGTGAGACAGAGGGGGAGGGGCAGCTACTAGGGAGATTTAAAACACTTTCTTGGGGACGAGCGTCGGTGCCGCGTACGACCAGGCCGATTCCCAGAGGTTTTACGAGATTGGATCACGTTGGTGTCACATATTCAACGACCGATATCGGGAATCTATCGATTCTTTATGAGTAAGGGGGCTGTATACGGGCCACGGATGGAATACTGAATGATTCGGTTACTTACGACTGCGAAATTAACCCTACGACTTGCTGCTTTGGTCGCTCACCTGTAACAGAAAAATATATGAATGGATTAGTTTATAGGATTTTGTTAACTTGCTGGTTGTTAGTGGTTGGAGGGGAGAATAACATTTTGCTGTCCAGCGAAGGGTGGATGGTGATAATTATTTGTAAAACTAAATTAATACCTCCCCGTGATAGACGCGCCTTTATTTATATAGCAACTGTGCGGAAGGGTAGCCAAACGTGGGTATCAATATTATTAAAAGATACTTGAAACACTTTTTACATCCAGTAAACCTAGGTAACCCTACTCTCTGAATCTGAAACGTTTTCCAAGAGGAAAGATTTGAAATTCCAAGCGTGGCTGTTACGTGTAATACGTTTAGTCACGTACAGCGTGAACGCAGAGACAGGCTGCTCGGCCATAAAAATTTTACGGCGATCGGAATCGATGGACCGATAGAAAGAAACCGCAGAGAATTTCAAAGTGGAATCGCCGTAGTAAAACAAGACCGGCTGAAACCCTTTAGTGCCCTCTTGTAATAATAGATACACGCAGTCTACTTCACGGGCGGAATGTCGAGAACAGCTTGAGGAATAAATCGACCCCTGTGGACTCACTTGTTTAGAACCCCTTTACTATTCGACGCGGACACCCCTTTGTTCACTGATACACAAAATTTGTCAGTGACTCTGTCGCCGGAAGTCAGCAACCGCACTGACCGGTCCCAAGGTTCGAGCAAGCAACCCGCGTATAAAAATCGTCACAGATCGAGAGCTACGTAAAAAGGAAATTTCAAGTTTCATATGTCACAGATATTTCCTAAAACATTCTCCACGCAAAACAAAGGTAGAGTTCGAGGGAGCCAACTATTTAATAACCTGATCAGAAGACGAGCATCGATCAACGACAGAAGCTCCTCCAAAAAAAGATACAAATTATGTTTCACCTTCCACCCTGACATCGACTGACAAAATCTAGTGCACGATTTTGTTTGCTCTCACGAGGGATTCGAGTCCTCGCTCGAGGGATGACTCATGCTCTTCCTGTCTGTTTTTAACCCGTCGTGGCGTCGGAGGCATCCGGGGCGTCGCGAGGGGCTGGAGTTTAATCTAACAACCCCTGGTTCACTTTGCATGGCCAGGGACGGGCCCGGCCTCCCAGAGTGAGCTGCCCGCAAGGGGTGCGTTACCCTGACCGCCCTCGAGTCGAAACGCCGCGATAACCTCGGACGAACTTCTGGTATGAATAACGTTTGTCATGAATTATCATTACGCGGCGCGAGTCGACACGCCTTACGTCGATTCCAAAAGGGGTGGCCTTTGACATCCGCAAGATTACGAATCTGTGATAGGGGGATGGAAAGACGTATAGTCTCTGGTGCGAAGAACGAAGTAGGGGGTGAAAGCTATACGGGACACTTTATCCACGTTTAATCAAAGTAACAGATATTGAAACGTGTACCGCTGTTAACCCGATTTATCACGTGCCCCGAGCAGCTGAAATATATTAGGGAGATTGACTGAATTTAGCGCCAATT
This sequence comes from Andrena bicolor, assembly GCA_960531205.1. Taxonomy (NCBI): domain Eukaryota; kingdom Metazoa; phylum Arthropoda; class Insecta; order Hymenoptera; family Andrenidae; genus Andrena; species Andrena bicolor. The sequence continues at coordinate 5,680,146 of OY482664.1, forward strand.
GACGTAACCCGATTACCTGGGGCGCTCTGATTCTAAAAGGGTTAAAATTAAGAAGCAGCTCCGCGATAATCAAAGAAACAAAGGGACTTGCTCAGAGACAGACTGAAGGGCGAAGCTTAACTTCGTTTTAGGCAATTCGCTTCCGAGTAAACAGGCGAATGGAAAGAGAGTGTACACTGTGGTGGAACTTGTGTGGAATATTTAACTGATCATCATTCTGTGGTCGTGCTTTGCATGTGTGTCGATTGTACAGGGTGATGGTATAATGTAGTTTCTAATTCAGGGACGTAGTAGAATCAAATTGTAACGCACTCGATATTACAGCCGTCTTAATCATAAGCTGTACGGTTTGTCAGTCGTATCACGTAAGAGATTCAATTTTAGATTCGTGTGCGATCTACGTCGTGTTCCTTGTCCTATCAAATCGAATTTCATCTAGATTTCAGCTAAGTAAACTAACATGCTAAATTTTCAGAGAAATAAATTCTTAGAAGCAGATGTGTAGATTCCTGACTTGGGACAGTTATTAAAAGAAGGAGCGCTTATCACAGCATCTCTAAACCAATAAAATCATTTTTAAAAGCTATCACTGCAGAAGATAAAGACACCCATGATTTCCTCAGACACTTCCAAAGTAAGAACTGATTACGCAGAGTATCGAATTAATTGACAATACTTGGACAGCAATCGTGAAATATAGGGTAAATCCGGGAGTATTGGTACGGCAGGAGAGTTGGTACAATTGCTATATTCAGACTCTATACGTAAAAACGCGTTAATGTGCAGACCAATTGCTTCCCTAGAAGCCAAACTGAAGTTTTCAACTCGATTTTCAGCAAATATTGTCTTAAAGCAAATATCGACTAGGTTTTCTGAATCAGCATAAAATTCTGAATATTTTAGGAGTATTCTGATAAAATAAATAATACCAGTGTTAGTTTTACAAGTAACGACAGCTCCGGATTTACCCTATCGAATTTCCAAAGGTGATACATTGATCGAGGCATCCTGTGGCAACATTTCCACCGCCAATTTCGCGTTCGCGCAATGATCTCGGAATCCTACGATCCGTATTTGTCGCGGAACATTCTGTCCCCGACGTTTCGGCATCTGATCTCATCTCGATTTCAGTCACGCGGCTACGAGGATTTGAAGCTCGCCGAGCGTGACGTCATATCCGGAAGGTACACCGAAGAACACGAGATCTCTTGGCTAGACCACCGACGCGAAGTTTCCCTACGTCTGTCTGTGGACGAGCGTGTATTTGCTTGTACGCCATCGGCCGCGAAGGTTGGAGGTTCCACCTCGAAGGTATTCGAGGACCCGCATTGATTTCGTATCGCGTTCAACTGCAGAATTTTAAAACTTGAAGGGTCTCCCGCGTGCATGCGGGAATAGGAACGTACGCGGAGGAAGGAACAGAAAGTATCGTGTGTCAGGGGGAACGGAAGATCTGTAAAACGAGCTACGAACAACGTCTTACTCGGAAAGCCACCCTTGCATTCAGCAGCGTATCGCGTGTCGGTTTCTGCTCCTCAGAATTGGAAAAAAATTTGCTGGCTACGCGGTTGTTCGTTTTCGTACAGCCGAAGCACTGTGCTCTCAAAATGTTGTACATTTCGATGTATCTACTATGAGTCAGTGAATAATTCGGTGTATTTAGGTATGAAATTATGAAAGATGGTGAAAACCTATAAACAGTGCACTAGGTCAAGATAAAGTTAATTAAAATCGCCAATAAACTTCGGTGGTCGCATTAACTACCTGTTAAGCTATCAGAGTTCTCCCAACCGAGATCGGTCCACTTCCGCCACATTGGTGCGGCGTGGTGCCTCTCATTCAACAATTCCCACAGGTTACGATCGCAAAATTGTCCACGGAACGAGCGGTTAAGGGCCGTAACCATCAGCAGTAGCTATCCTCCACGCATCCAGGCTACGTGTGAAGCTTTTACGAGCCTGAAAATAATTTCGTCCCCTGAATTTAGCCCCTTTCGACCCGGAGCAGGAAGCTTTTAAAGCATTTTACGACACCGTTCCGGCACGATCCTGATCTCGGGGCTTCCCTTCTCGCGAGACGATGGCTAATTAAGATCACCGTGGAGGACGGGACGCGCGGTTAGAGGCGCGCCGTGCCTCCTCTATCTGCCTGCCAGTCGGTTGACTCGCGAGAATTTCATTTTCCAGATGCCGCGACCGCAAACGCGGCGTGCAAATTATCGGGGCATGAGCTCGAGGCGCGTTACGCGCAGAGATGCGAGCGCTGCATCCTCGAGACAACGTGCAGGCTGAAAGGGTGCACCCTTTCGCCCCCTTTGAACGGTGCCCACACACCCCTCCACGGACACGTGTAATGCCACATGGCACGCCGACGTTAACGACGCACCAGCCGGAATGGCGATCGGAGTAGACGAAACAGGGCCGGCAGATGTTGCCAGGTTCGCGGTAAATTGCACCGTTCGTGTACACACGCGGTAATTAGTTCATAATTGAAACGCCCTGCAGGCGGGAGACGAACGAACATTCCTGCGCAAGTCGATGCACGCTGATGATTTCTCTTGGGTGGAGGAGAATGTCTTGGACACGGGAGAATTGTAAGCAGGAGCTTTCCATTTGAATTAGATGAACATACCTAAGTAGAATAAGCACGCGACCGAGTATAGCTCAGCTAAGTCTGACCATTGCTCGATACTTTCTACTTGCGCGTCAGTGGTTGATACATATAGATGATTGGTGTAGGTGGAATAATACAACGTTGTACTTTTAGAGATTGTCTGGAGCTTGCTGCGTCGAAAGCAAATAAGCAGATACGTGTTGCTAAAATTTTCTAGGCGAATGGTTCTACGTCGGAACGGTGAAAGTGGAATTTACCATGCTGCTGTTTTGCCCTTCGATTTCCATGTAAAAATTGAGGAAAGGACGATGGGCGGTGTCGCACCCCACGCGCAATCTTTCGACACATTTGTAATAACTTTCTCCCTAGCATGACCCCATCAGAAGTTCCCGTTCAAAGAAAAGGAAATATGTCGACACCTCGTTTCTTTGTGACACGTGGGACATGGAGCAACATATTTTTCGAGAAATATTTCTGCTGCTGAAATTTCGTCGCTTTGGCGTTGCTATTAAACAATTTCCTGCGCCACTTGGTGAACATTCTTCGTAAAGTACTACAAAATATAAACATCGGCCATCAGGTTTCAGTTTCGTAAAGAATTAATTGAATGCTTCGAAGAATAAAATTAATACTTTAAGAGTAGAGCGAGATCCTTAAACCTGTTTAGCATGGAGGAAATTGTAGAGTCAATATTTTTGTTCGCGAAAGAAGCCAAGCAGAAGGAAGCACGCTCGTTGGAAAACTTTAGACGAAATCAGGATAATATATCGCGCAAAAATCAACCAGCAATTCGACGTAAAACCGCGGAAGCCGGGGGTTGGTTGGTATCTTCGTGGAAAATTTCATTATTCTCCGCTTGATGGAAAAAGTTTCCCGTCTCTCCACAACTCCGCTCGATCGATACACAGATGGAACGCTGATAAACGCGCGGATGAACCGGTGCGTGCATTAATCGCCGAGAGCGGGAACTCGTCGAGAAGGAAAGAGGACTTCGCAGACACATTTGTAAAAATAAACGAGGTCTTTGTCCTGCTGTGACCAGCCAGTCGATGAAATTTCATCAAGCTTTCGGTGCAATTATATCCCCATCGTCGGCAAATATGTATAATGCCGTTGAAATTGAATTTGCGAAACGAACCTCGATCACTAAGCAATCATTCTATATTCCTGTCACGGTATTACAGAAATTTATTTTTAATCACACGCGTGCCTTGCATCGCATTTATCGCAACAAACCTCGCTGATCGATCAAGGCATACAAATGGAAGTAAAAATTAAAGGTAACAAGTGTAATTGCAGAGTTACAAAGAAGTATTTAAAAGTGTGGATCATGGTTAAAAGTTCCTTGGTACTTTGCAGTACGACCTCGCGTGGAAACGATTCGGAGGACAGTCAACCAGTGCCGTAATTAACACTACAGTAAACACAAAGTAGCAAGTAATTACGTTGATGGGAATAGGTGACTCGCCCTCTTAACCTCCAGTTTATATGAATCCTATTTCTCCAGCAATCTTTTCCACGACCCTCGCGAACGGATAATCAGAGAGTTCGCTCGAGCAAATTTGCTCGCCGAGGCTCAACGTAAGTAAACACTTCGAGAAGCTCCGTTAAATCCTCAGAATACACTCGGGAAGGGTGAAGGAGACAGATGATTTCCTCCCAGGGGAGGACACAAGTGCTCCGGAGCCATTGACCAGTGCCAGTTGCAAGGTGTCACGCAACCAAGATTCATAAGGTCACCCGCGGACCCTTTCAGTTTACCCTTACGATCTCACTGTATATTTACAATGAAACTGTGCAAGCTGTGTCACGTTTTAATACACTCGGGTCAACAAACACCGTCGAAATTATTAGGAATAACGAAAGATATCTTGGGTAAAAGATACAGAATCCTTGAAGGAACGCTGCACAGTGGATAAAACTTCTTTTCGAACACCCAAAAATTTCTACACTCTACAATTATAATTTCGTCGCTTTTCTCACGAGTTTTCCCCATTCAACTTTATAGCCCTGAATTCCATCCTCTCTTGTTACAGCTGGAGAATTATCTGAACGGAGAATTAATTTAAATGCAAGAGGCGCTCGAGGAGATAATAGATTGAGGGTGCGAAAAGTTAGGAGCTTTTAACGCGGGCAAGGTGTTTCAGAACGATTGACCGCCAAGCAGATCCGCGTCACGTGCGCAAGATTCATGGTATCGACTGCAGACACCTTAGAATCTATTGTTTCGACTTTAGGGGGGATACACTCGAGTCGTGACCCACACATTGCTGATCCCATTACTCCGTCATCCCTTGCTTTACGATCATCGTTTACTCTTCTACTCGAGCCCACCAGAACCCCCCGACTTCAATTATGGACACTGGCCAATTGGAAAATAGCTCTCAGGGATCTGCCAGTCACTTCGCGTATGCACGAGCACCCCATGGAGAAGGAATGAAAGGAGGGTTCCAGTTGGAATGACGGAGGACGTATGTTTATGACGCTACTTCATTAGAATAGGGACAGACATGCTGGTGGCACGTCAGTTCACATTAGGAGACATTTTGTGTCATTCGCTCGCGTGCCACCTTGTTATCTAATGAATATTCTTCTAATTTAGCCATAATACAACGCAGGCTTCTAAACGAGGGACAACCTACGCGACAAAATCTTTCACTTCTACTTCAATTAAGAACATCACTCTTTTTCAATACTTCGTCACCATTTGGAAGTTTGAAATCGAACTCAATATGTAGCACAGGAATTCCCATAAAAGTATAAATCAAAAGTAAGAAGAGAAAGCTTCTGTCACAGAAGTAACAAGTAGCTCGTGACTGAACAGCCTCGTAATTGACCCGATGAATCGTAAACGCGAGCAGTAAATAGTCATTGGTATTGTTTTACCACCATATTTTCGCCACGCTTGCAAAACGTTCGAGGAGATTACCCAAGTTGTTGGATACTCGATCGATCGCCTTCGACAATGGACCGAACGAACAAAGAGGCGAAGGGAACGGCGAGGGTGGGTGCGCGGATCGACGAGGAAAAAAGCGCGCGTTTCTTCTCATCGACGAAGAAACAAATACCTGGGCGTTGCTCAAGCTTCCCGATTCATTGTGATGCCGTGCAGGCAGCGCGTTATGATAATAAGGGGGCCGAGAGGCAACGACATTAGTAAGATTGATAACGGATTGTTAAGGAAAGTGCTCGGCCACCGTGATGGATGGTCCGAGTTGGAAAAACATCCGCTTCCTCGGGAATCGTCGCGATTTTCGTTGCGAATGCCTTTCCTCCCATTTGCCACGGAAATAGAACTTGTCGGCTCTCCTTCGCTGCAGTTTACAAATCTCAATTACCGCCGCAAATCCACTGGGTACGCGATCCACGAAGCGAATGCGTAAAACATATAAATGAGGGGAAAAGTTTCCGAAGGAAAGTGACGCGTACAGGGAATCTTTTAATTGTTATGGATACTTAGCTACTTATTATTTATACCACTATTCTTCGCTCGATACCTCATACTCCGTCGCAAACTGCTTTGCGTTTCAGCTTCCTTGTTTGACACTGCCATCATTGACAGCTTCAATTGATGCTCGTCGTTTGCTACATCATTTTTGTAAATTACCTATCTAGGCTTTGTTTCGGCGCGTTAATGGAAATTCCAAGGTATGAATGGGAAAGGAAGTGTAGTCCGAGCTTGGTTCGTTTAAATGAATCGATGCCGAGCAAATAAGGGAATTGTTTAGATATAAATGCGTATGACAGTGGAGTGCAATGTGTTCGAGCATCACGAGCATCCAGAACGATAAAAAGGGCTAGCGTGCGTGTCCGCGCAGCAATTACAGCGCTGAGCAATCAAGGGTCATTAAATTAACGCCACCCCAGTCTGATCCGTGTGTGAATGCACCTTAATTACAGAAACACGAGCAACGATTCGCCAGAATTACGGCTGGGCTTTCTGGACTCGTACAATGAGAGGTTAATTCGTCGCGAAATCATTTGCACGTCGGAGCAAGTGGGACGATACCTCACAGATATTGAGGAAAAATGGTGAGTAACGTGGCACTCTGTTGAGTTTCGTGTTACTACCTTTTAAGCGATGAGGTAAGATCAGTTTCAACTTCATTGGAGCTTACTGCCAGACCCTATTATCGTTTTACATCGTTATTTCAGAAATATTTAAGGGTTGTCGTCCATCTACTTTATGATAGAACGCAGTTCCAAAAGTCCTGAGTCCCTTCTTTCCAGAAATAATAACACTGGTCGCGCCTTACTGTCTCAGGCTTCGTGTAACTTCTTGAAACTGATTTTGCAACGTGATCTTCGTTAATAACTTAAATGAAATCTTTAGTTCAAACTGCAGCCAAAACCTTTTACGAATATTCAGCTAAACGTCTTCTGGACCATCCTGTATTTCAGTAAAATAATCGATACCTACGTCGAAACGAGGAAAGACATGCAAAAGACGGCGAAGCGAAAGAGGACAATGCATCTGTGTCCGCCTAATCGAGAAAACAAGGGCTCACCTATAGAACCGTTATTTGAAAGGCTCGAAAATGAAGGCACGATGAGTATCGAAAAAGGAGGCTCGTGCAAACCCAACAGACAGCGTAAAAAAATACACACCGACGTATATCGTTTCAGGGTTTCCGTAGAGGCTAATGAAAAAAACAAGCAGTTTCTGAAGCGCGCGCGTCGATAATGCAGAAGCATATCCATGGATTCGCAGAGGCGCGAGCAAACATGGAAAACGACGAGTAAAAACGGTCAAGCATTAATCGCGAGCGCAATCAATGTCGGTGATCGCTTTAATCTTCCCACATTTTCCCCGATGCGGCCTGCATATCGCGTGCTGGCGCTGGATATTTCTGATACTCGATTTATACGCTTATATTCGTCCACCCATAACTAGTAATAGTATTGAGGGTTTTTAATACTCGAGCGATTAAATAACCAAACGCTCAGCCAGAGGTACCGAAATGCATTAAAAAAAAAAGAAATATAGGTACCTGAAATTCCATGAAGAAGAGAAAGGTCGCAGAGAAAGTAACTAGTTTTTTTTTCATTACCAAGGTACTTTCATTCGTGTTTCAGATATTCAGAAGGGTGCACGACGAGAAATATTATTTTCTAGTTCGCATTTCAAGTGCTCCATATCCAGGCCTGACTACACGTTGCTACACCTCTGTGCCACGGAAACAACCACTGATTCTGGAAGTTCGTGATTGACAGATGGACAGTGATTCGCGGGAACCGTCAAGGAGACGGGTGTACTAATGCAAATGTGGCGCGTAATTAAAACCTCGAGCGGCCTATGCGCGGCGCACGAATGACGTTCCGACAGGCGTCATCGGATCGCCATTGTCCCGCGAGAGTAGACAGGAGGCTGAGTAGAAACAGACCAGAGATAATCGAGGTCGAAATCGGCATCTGGCGATTGTTTTAATCCGCCTTTGTCGTCCTTGTTCTGCGTTACTGAAACGTCGAAACTTTCGGCAAGAGTCTTGATCAGTTGACGGCCAACGTTGACGTAACGAGGAACCAGGCATAGTACACGTCAAAAGTAAAATATTCACGATTAGAAATTGTGACGAATGAATTTCCCCACTGCTCCACGTTTCCACGTGCCATTCCACGCGTGAATCATCGTGAAATTATGCAAAGTTTAACCAAGAGCCATTTCGTGGCGGTGGGTTGAAAAATATCCCAGAGATTTCGAGCTGACACACCTCGGATAGGTAATCAGAGTTACTTTCACGCGGTGGAATGGATATAAAAGTAGGTCAATTAAAGTTAAAGATCGAGGGTTTGAAATAGTGGAGCTCTTTTTTCGACTGTCTCTGGCCCACGTAACTGCGAGATTATGCAGAGTGGGATTTTCTAGGACCAGCGAGGCTGGGTTTACTTCGTATTACCTATTCTTTCGTTCACCTATTTCACCAGTATTTTCCAGTTCCAGTTATTTTACAGCATCAAGAGGCTTTCGACCGTCGCTAGTAAAGCGCACGGGAGTTTAATACTCCGATAGGAGAAGCGTGTTTGAATGATGAAAATATGTGTGTGATATCTCTTGAATGACTGAACGTCTGTCAGAGGCGACAGAATGCATTACAGAATTCCGACGTCTTTAACGTGCATCCGGCGTACGTTGCACGTGCCGCGTTGTAATCTATATTCATCAAGCGTCATAGGTGTAATGCTAGTTTACATTAATTACAGTTACGATCTATGTCTGACCGAGGCCATTAGCTGTATCTTCACGCTTCCCGCAAATTCCTTCGTTGCTTGAATGTTTAATTCGCTCTACCTAAATGGAATAAAGAGAGACGTCTATTCAGTATCCGCTCCAAAAGACCGGCGAATACATTTCTCGAGCCAAAAAGTTGGAAATAAAACGAACAGATAAAAATCTATGTCTATCCATCAAGTTCGTACCCACAATATTCTGTAAAATTTACTAGTTCTTGGGACCCAGTTTAGCAGCCATAACAGTTCATCTTTCATTCACCATAAGTTCGAGAAAATTACCATTGAAAGCCATTTCTAATAAATATACGACCGAAATTCAATTTGTGTGTTACTCTGACGCAAACTACCCCACTTTTCAAGTACTCCCACGCATTCCCATGCCAACGAGTGCAAGCAAATGCGCCCACCCCCCTGGAACGCTCTCTTTCCGTTCCAATCGTCTACTTGCCAACGCGAGTGTGGCACGTAATCAAACAGCTGGGATCCGAACGTCAGATGGCGAGAGGTAACATATTGACAGCCGTCATCGCGCGATCATTACGCTGTGCCGTGAAACCAAAGCCAGCCGCCGTCATCAAACGCGGGCGAGCAGGAAACGCGAGGGTGGTGCTGGGAACCGCGTGGAATCGATGGAAAGCTGCTGGGTGCTGGCACGCTTGCCCGAGGCAACGCGGGCGACAGGCTTCGATTACTTTCTTCCGCGACACATGCAGCTTTTCGCGCTTTTTGAACTAGGGGGGCGTCGCTTGGTGCTCGAGACAGAGGGAGGCGAAACTGAACGGCTCCGAGTTATCGAGAATATAATTCTGGGATTGCTGAAGATGGTAATAGGCGGGGCTCGAGTCGAAACTGCGGAGGATTCGATGAAAGGAGATCGAAGAGGGATTCGAATTTACTGGAATAGAGAAGCTTGCAGCAGAGGCGCGATTTCACTGGAATTGAAATGCAAATGAGAAGCGATGGGAACTTTTAAAACGAATATTTGAGTTTGCTGGATAAGTGTGGCACGATTAAGAGATCAGCTAAAATTATCGTGGTTTGTGAGAAGAGGGCACAGCCTGGATGAGCGCTATTTTTTGTGAAAGAGGTGCATATAATCTAGGAGTCGATGAGCATCTACAAAGCTTGGGATATTATAGGTTAATCGTTAACCACTTTTGTGGATAGTGACTTCAAACATTAAGTTCCTAAGTGGTCTGATGGATTTCGTTAAAATTTAAGCGGTTCTCAAATAGCACACTGGCATTAAATAAAGATAGGCAAATGGTAATTATAAAAGATCGAATCTTATTTCTACTGTGCCGAGTTCGAAACTGTAAATTTTAGATTTTTTACTGAAAAGGATTCTGAATGATCTGGATATTCCACCAATTATATGTGAACCGTCTTTTTCCATAAAACATCTAATACCTAGCATCTAATTCTAACATAACAGGAACAATTGATATTCATAAATTACATTTTAAACTCCCAATAGAATATTATTACTACCTCAAATTTAAAAATATAAAACCTGCAGTCATATCGCGAGCGTTTCTATAATTTCCTTTCCAGCGATATCCCTCGTCGCGCTAAGTAAATTCTCGGTCGAAAATTCGCAAGGTTAGGGTGGTTAGCGGTGTCACGGTTTCTCGAGCGTTAAGAGGAACCGCCACCAGCAGCAGCACCACCACGCCAAGGCCGTATGAATTGGCGAAACGTCACCGAAAGCTCGGATCGCTTTTCGTTCGCATCAAGCATTCTTGACGCGAGCGCTGCCGAGTGGCCGCTGGAAGGAGGAACGAAGGAACCCGCAGCCGGGGACAGAACGGGAAAGTTTTCCTAAAGTCCCTGATCCGTGAAAAGCAGCGATTAAGCGATTTATAAGTGCAGCATGCTGCGTGCCGTGCTCACCTTCCTCCGTGCCTTTTTGCTACCCCGACGGCAGAGCCCTTTTACCAAGCAGTGTGGTATCTCACAGCCGCCTACGGCGTTCGTCGCGTTTATTCCCGCGAGGAGACCCCCAGCCATCGCACATTACCCCTGCCGCCCCTTCGTGAACGTAATACGGTTCGTAAAACTGATTTCAAAAAGTGAAACAGCCAAAGAACGAAGCCCCTCCCTAAGCATCATGGTCCACAGATGGAAATAGTAGTTGATATCAACTTTGATAATTAAATTGCTTTGAAAATGAGAAGAAAATTTAATGAGATTGAATGTAAAGGAATCTTTAAGTAGGTGACTCCTGTAACGAGTCGGGCTACTATTCAGACTACTCCTTCAAATTTCCCAAACATTCCTTGATTCCCGCATCCCACCAAGATTCCCCGGCGACTGAATAAGATTGAATTTCTATTCCAACAAGCCGTAATAAATCAAAGCCCCGAACCCACGCACACCTAACAACGTCAAGGACGAAAGTTTTAAATACCACGAGCAAGGGAACGTTAATGTCAGCCAGAGGGACAGAGAGGGCGAAGCCAATGAAACCTTATACGGGCAGAAACACCGGCATTGTGGGTGTAAAATTACTTTAATTAAAAGTTCCCGCGGCGCGGAAGCGTCCGCGATAAAAATCCGCGGAATAGGAAGCGCGCCGGCTCGAAACTTTTCGAAGCGTAGATCGCCGAGATAAATTGCAACGGTGCCATCAATTTCACGGCCACTATCCTCCGAGCCGTCGGGAGAAAAGTGTTTGCTATGCGTTTTCGCGCATCGAATCGTGCGCGGGCGAGCACACTCGTGGCGCGAAACCAGTGGCCGCGAAAGGATATCAGGCGAACGACGGAAGGTGCAGGCACGCGAAATGAAAGAGAAAGGGTGAGAGGCGGGGAGGAACGTAACCGTGAAAAGACGAGCGAAAGCGTAGACACGGGCGGAAGAACAAAAGGGACGGACTAAAATTACAATTTCACGGAGCAAACACAGTCGGGTGGACGACCGCGTTCGCGTTTGCGTTTCATTAGGAAAAACGACGAGACAGAGAGCGGGACAGCGTGGCAGAAACGTCAGGTACACGTTCACGGGCGCGTAAATCGTCGCGCTCCCGAGGAGCGACCAAGCGCAGACGTCGCGGGACGCGTTCCTCGCTAATTATAGGGCGACGCGGTGGAAAAGAAACGGCTGAAAACTTGATTATGAGCGAAGGGAAGAAAAATGTTCCCGGCAAGGTGAATATTCATACTTTCACGCCGGCATCGTAGATATTAACCGGCGGCGAAGTCGATGAGCAAGGACGGGGATTTAAGGAAATTCGTAAGAATGTCATTATTGGGATTTGCATGGAAAAATGGACTCGAGACTTCGTGTCGAGGAATTAATGTTTCGCTTAAAGGACCTTTAGACGGTGGAGAACGTTTAATAGAATGCATGGTAAAAGACGGTCCTGGTGGTCGTGGTCGACTGTTGCGTAGGCGTGACAAGATAAATGGTAATCAAAATGGAAAATAAATGGCCAGCGTCGAACGGACTCGGTATCATCGAATGATCGATTCAAACAGTTTCCCAATGAAAAAGGACCGAATTACACGGTACGTTAAGGACGTCCTAGCGGAACATCAATCTGGATCAGGGGCACCCCTCTAAGACCTCGATCTAACACCCCAGTAGCAATTTTATGCAACTGCATCCAGGAGACCCTATGACTCATTCCAATCTACGTGAAAATCAATAAACCGTTCTGTTCCAACATTTCTGGGTATGAATACAGCGACAGACATGAACGAGAAAATAATTTTATTAAATTATAATTTCGTTGGAACAGACTTGTAAATGAATTAGTAAATATTCTGAGAGAGAGTGGAAAGGATAAAGTTGACGCGAGATGCAATGACTACGAAACGTGGGGGCGTCTGACCATACGCTGACCACGACTACTGCAGAAACTGGTCCAACTCCGATCTCTTTACCGTGCAAGTTTTTCCCCTATTTGCATACGAATTATTATATTTAAAATGTATGATAGAATCAGTCAAACGTTAATCTTTGCTTGAACATAAATCATTGCACCGGCATTTATAGAGAATTAATTAAGATTTTTGAATATATCGTTTTCACGCTTGTAAACTGTGGCTGATGCTGGGTTAAATATTATTTCACGAACAATAACAGTTGGATATGTTTTAAATACAATATTCAAACTTTCTATGCTGCATCATATATAGACCCCAAAAACTCTGTAAAATTTCATTAAACCATACCGCCTATTTTAAAACAACTTCATCGCTCCCGACGAGCATTCCCCATCGTTCGCCAATCCAAAGTAACCACATCAAAAGAACGAGCGCTACAAGCTCAATTCCATCAGCGGCAACTCCGTTGGATCGATACATTAAAAGCATTCAAACTCGCCCTTACCGCGGCGAACAATTAGTTAATCAAATGCACAAGCGAAAATTCCGTAAACTTCGCCATCGCCGAGGTTCCCCATCCACTTCAATCATGGGAGCGTTGATTCGACTATCGACAGCAGGCCGAATCTTATCAAAACGCAGGTCTCAGCAGCTCATCGATCACACTTCTCGCTATCGTCTCAAGAAGCTCGCCTCTTCTCTGTTCCGCGCGGGGCTTGTATCAGCCCGGAGCGAGAAGAGGCGCGCAACAATCTATGGAGAAGACGCTGGAACGTTTCCAAGTCGGACTTCCCCGTGCCGCTCGTAACCGGAGGTTTGACGAATCTTCGAAGTTTCCGCAGTGCGGAGTGGCGGGCGGGGGAGCGAGGGAAACGGATTCCCAGCGGGGGTACCGAGACGATGATGCCGATAACCGGCCGACGAAGAAAAACGTACTCGCGGCGCCCCGTTGTTTGCGTTTGCTGATTGCCCTGACACGTCTTCGCTCTCCTTTACGCCTCTTTTTGTCGCGCCAGCGGAATCCTGATAGGATCAACCGATCACGACACAAGGATAACGTTCTACGCGAGCACTCCCCTCGCCTTACACCCGCGAGTTCCTTTGCCACTCTCGTTTACTCCCACTAATGCCGCAATTAGTCCCCCAATCATGTGTACCTTCCACCCATCGAGATCGCACTACGCTTTTTACTGGACTTTCATTACTTCTACCAGAAAAGTAATTACCAAGCTATTTTGGTCGTCAATTTGACCGAATGCCTGTTACGTAACTGAAACGGTGGAGTCGATGTGACTTTGATCGACAGGGCGGGCTGAACGTAAAGCTTCTTTGACTAAACACGTGACCACGGTTACGTGGTATTGCCGAAGTGGATAAAGGGGAATCAATAGAAAAATGATTCTTGTTTCATCGGAAATTCTAATTCTGTGTACTATAGTTAAAATTCAACATCAGTGTTGGAATCAAGGGGACTCAAAGTTTCAAGTAGATGACTGCTGTACGTAGTCAGACACAACGTGATCGACCAATCATGTGGGTCACTTGTGCTCTGTGCTATCTGTAGAGGGTTAAGCAAATTGATCGGAATGATTAGAAGATCCTACACTTAAATGACTATAGTGATGCTTAATACGCGTTTTGCCCCCGCTCTACTCGCAGCAGTCCCTCCTACTCTCTCATTTATCCCCCTCTAGCGGCGTAATTATTTCCCCAAGCGTGCGTATCCACAGTGCAACGAGACGAGCACGATTACTGATAAATTACGCGGCACGTTGGGAAGCTACCGATTTAACGAACACTGGATACCGATAACCAAACTACTCTGCATGCGTCGGGTTATTATAGGAGTTGCGGGTGTCAGTCTTGCCGCGGAAGAGACAGGCGAAATCGAATTGCTGTCTAAACGGACAGTGCACTTATTCACTGTGCCGTTCTAATTGTTATACGTGCGCAGATTAATTTGACGAAGCTATATTTTGGAGTTAGGAATTAGGAGTAGTAAGACAAAGCTACTATTATTTAGACTGAAGGAGATGCACAGCTAGATTTCTATGCTTATGCTTCGTGTGGGGTAATGACACAGCCAATTTACTAATGACGCCGGATAGTAATTAGGACAAGTCCCATATCAATTGAACGTGCATCCCCGAATGCCATGCCTACTTCTCTTTAATTTAGAAGCCACCTGTGAATGCCGCTAAAACGAGCACGAGGGTAATCATAATTAATCAGCTTCTGCAGGCACTATAATGATATTTTAATAATCTGCCCACAGCATCGTGACCACCGCCGCCTTTGAACAATGTGTTTACGTTCTCCTATCAGGAAGTTTCAAAAGCTCGACCGCTCAAAAGTTTCACGGCAAACGAAATTAAAGGGAAAAGGGCGGAGGCTGGGGGCGAAGGGGGCGAGCGACGTGCAAAGGGAAAGCGCGTAAAAGCTGAGGATGGAGAGACGGGAGCACAGAAACTGGTATTCTTGAAATGCAAAGGGCCCACTACTGTCGAGGGTGAGCCTCTCCCCCATCGAAAATATTCGTCTGATATTTGCTACATAACTTTTTTCATATGATCGCCTCGCGGGGCTAATATTTCATTCTCGACAATAGGGAATCTCTGTAATGAATCTTCTAACCCATCGCGGGATTGCTTGGTTATAAGATTTGGTATGCGAAAAGTAGATACCAACTTTCCTTGTCATTTGGCTTTCCATTAACTCAGCCACCTTTACATAGCATACTTAATGAACATTGTCGGATTCTTTCTTCGTTCGGTACTCAGAAAATGTTTAAAAAGCATTATAGTAGCATCGTCCAAAGAAATAGTAAAAACAGATGAGTACTATCTTCCAAATGTTTTGGTTTTTTAGCAGCTTCATCTAGGAACTAAAACACGTAACGCGCGTTAGAAGGGTGCTTTTTTTAAACCTTATCCTATGCCTGTCTCGTAAGTTGCAGTCAACGTCGAAGCAGTTCGAACTGACACTGCCGAAACACAGGGGACCCATTGGAACAGGGCTCCTTGATCCTCTCAGCGGGTATATTCCAGCGACGTTACGTATATATTTTCCCTGCGTTTTTCTCGCAGCACTTTCCACCCCAAAGGGCTGCGTAATGCCATAAACATGCCCCGCTCTAAGCGACGGCCAGTAAACCTATGCTATTCCCACAGCACGTTGGGCTCTGTCCTACCGCCAAAACACAACGATTACGAGCAGACCATATATTATTCAGCGCACACACTACCGCCGCTTCACTTTCGAACAGGTAAACTCGTCGATTGCGGCGGTTTACATGCACCATAAAATGGGTAAATTTCGAGGCATTTGAGGATTAAGCGTTCAGCGTTGTCAACAGAGTTTCTTTCACTCTCGGTCACCAGTTCGACAGAAGAAATGGAAAGTGAAAGAAAAATGGAATCTGAATTCATCGAATAGAAATAGTAGCTTGCAGAAAGACAAAACACGTTGTGACCAAGTAGGACGCTTACTATATGCAATATAAGATCTTCATCTACTGGAAAATAAAGTTTCTGATGAAAAAGATTTGTTCTCAATATACTAGGAGTTTGTCCGTAATCTGTGGATAAACCTCGATACAGTTAAATAACAGAATATCGCGGAAATTTTATTGCACTTCAATATTTTATCAGTCCAATATCTTATCAGGTTTGCACCAGTAGCACGAAATATTGCGTATGTAAATAACGTGCAGAATTTTATCAAAATTGCATTCTTGTTGCAGCTTTGACATTTGCACGAGTTGTACGAATTATATATATCTTTTTCTTTTTTGTTTACAATGCGCTCTCTGCGCAAAGATTCAAAGTATCACAGATACCAATGGAAATCGAAAGTGGAGCAGTGATATGAATCGAACGAGGAGAAATATTTTTCGAACGATACATTTTAATTGGAATGACTTCTGTGTCGTAAACCTCGACGGACCTTCATCGCTCGATCGCGTTAGTTTCGATGGCGTTCTGCATCGATGACTCGACCGCCGAGACGCGGAGTGTCTATTATTCACATTCCAGACATTCCCACTGCATTCGTTAATTATTGAACCCGCGAAGATTAAAGGAAACTGACATTTTGTAAAAACGAGACACTTTCTTACCTGATCGAAAACAATTCTGAATGCATTTATGCAAATGCTGCTAGAAAAATAATGAAGAGGTTGCGTTTAAATAGGTAAAACGATCAAATGGTATAAAAATGCGAGATTTTAAGTATCTACGTAAGTTTCAGTAGACTTTCACGATAATGCTTATAAACTGTCGAAGTGTATAATAATTTTATTAACCAAGCCAGATTCTTAGCAGAACATTCTTAACTCGTGTGAAGAAAGGAAACCTGTACTTCAGAATCCCTCGTAAAGACGTTATAAACGGTCCGTTATCGTAAAAAGTACACTTCTATTTAGAAAAGCTGTTACGGGAGAACAATTTCGCTCGCTTTGTACTAAACCCAACGTTTACACTTTCAACGTTGAATAGTTGATCACCCGTCGGCAAAGGATATAAAATTTTACGTTCACAGTATGAAAAATAATGTGTCAATGGCTGTTGGAGAATAATTTTATGAACAATTTCGAAACACTGGTCTTCGGAACTGTGTTTACGCCGATGGCCCTTTTCGTCGAGGCTCTCGTTTAAACGACGATAGTCTCGAAAGCAAAGTACAGCCAGGAGGTAGAGGGGAAAGCTGGTTCCATTAGAAACGTTATTAATCTCATAAAACCTAACGATATGCTATCCAATCTTACTGCGCCATGCAGCTCCTTGATCCTCGGAAGAGACGAAATGGAAAGAATCGTCATTCTACGGACATAATTTAAGGAAACGTTCGCGATATAATTCCACTGGGCCGTTTAAGAAAATGAAATCGTGGTGCACTCTCTGACTTATTAAGCAAATTCCTGTCAAAGCATCAGAAACTCTACTCTCCTTGCAACCACCTGTTCACAAATTACATCCTACGAGCTGAAAACAAAATTAGTTCCAAACTTCGAATGTTTAATTTATCAATGGCAGCTTTACCGGTTCCGCGAACTTCTGCAATCGACGAGTAAAAGAATATGAAAACCACGGTTCGTCTGGATTTTACGAGGTATAAAAGTAGCCTGGATTTAGAGACCAGAGCTGGAGATCA
This sequence comes from Andrena bicolor, assembly GCA_960531205.1. Lineage (NCBI taxonomy): Eukaryota > Metazoa > Arthropoda > Insecta > Hymenoptera > Andrenidae > Andrena > Andrena bicolor. The sequence continues at coordinate 5,697,971 of OY482664.1, forward strand.
TAAATGAAATGACAAAGCTTAGTAACAGAGGGGAAAAGAGTTTTCAAATGCGAACGAATGAAGTTGCTGGAATGTTAACGAGGGAAAACAGAGGTAGATGAAAATGAACAGGTAAACGAATACAAAGGCCGCAGGTAGGAAGTGTCTTACGCACAGCCGAGCAAAGGCCAAGTAGTTTTATGTTACAATATCATTTTCTTTACTTCTCTATAGAGAACCAATACTTTGTATCACAATTTCCTGAAACCTTCATACAAATGCATTTTTGTTGAATCAATATCCTTCCTAATTACCTACTTAATCCCCACACAATTTCTACCACGAAAACTTTCGAATTTTCAATAAACGCAGCAATGTTATATGAGTTTTAGCTGGGGCTCGAACTTTGCCCCGGCCCCTCGACTCTATTACAGATGCAGAAAGTTTCCCCTGCACACAATCGTCTCGTACGATTCCGAGATACATATGTGCCATCGAGGAGCCTGTTCACCCGATCGCGGAGTATGTACATGGAAACAGAGGCATAACCGCGACATCGCCGTTGAGAGGCAACGTGTAATGCAGTTGAGTGTACGGCTTTAGGGTCGCTGATATGGAAGAGAACAGCGATCCTCGATGGACAAGAATCGAAGAACGAGATCGTTGTCCTAGTTATTTGCGAGCTCGTGTCGCGTTTGCACGTGGGAGATGAAACGATGCGCTCGACGTTTTTCCCTGGCGTGAATTCACGCACGTTTCGATTTTTAGCGGTCGATGAAGTGAGAGTGAGAGATCTCAAGGGAAAGTGGGGAAACCGGTGCGTTCGTTAACGAGAGACAGAAGTGTCCTCGTGAGATTTTAGGCCGCGTTAATGAGAGGAAATTGTGGTAAATACAGACGATGACACTCCAATCGGAAGGAACGGATTTTTCCGTCGTGAACACGTCTGTCGACGCTGATGGCATTTGGTATCATTAAACTGTCGTCACGCTGGAGATAAATATCTTTTTCGTTTAAGTGTAATAACCATCGCGGATATATAGTACCTGAATGCAGATATCTGTTTCGTGAATGAAGGGATGAAATAAATGAAATTAAATGGTAAAAGTTTCAGTACAAGTAAACAAACATAAAATTGTGGAAATGGAAGAATTAATTAACGGGAATTTGCGAAGGTGTTTATCAAACAAAAATATTGTAACAGGAGATTACAAATATTTTCTAGACGAATGTTAATTCAAAATCCCATACATCTTCGCTATAAATTAAACCACACAGGATTAATAATCTAATCTGAAATCCTCTCGTGCAACAAGAGCTAACTATTGAATTCGAAGCTAATCAACTATCACACTGAAATACCATCGTAACGTTTTCCAACCCGGTGCACTATACCCTGAATTATAATACCCAAAGATAACCAAAGCATCCACGAATCTACTCGCCAAAGCAGCGTACTCCCTGAAGTAAAGAAAAAACATACACCTACAACCAAGAAAGAATTTATCTCACAACTATTTACCATCCCACCAGTAGCCACAGCATCCAAATCACGTGCACCACGACTCGTTGCAATGATGGAAGAAAATCCTACCGCGTCCCGGAAGCCCGGCACGAAAGGAACCGGTATCGCGACAGGACCAACAGACACACAAGCCAACAGGCCACGTGTTCCAGCGTCGGTGCCGAGTACGATCGAGATGGATCGAGATCACGCAGAATCACAACCGTTTCAATGACTCCCTCCTGCGTCATTCCCTATCCTCTCTCTCTCTCTCCCACGTTTGGCGATCAAAACACGTCCCGCGACGGTCGACCTGCGTACCAACCACCCCCTACGTGACACTTGCCCGCAGACTCGCTGCCTATGTTAACAAAGAAACAATAATACCAGACGAGCGCGACCTAACCTCCGAAGGAAGCTGACCGACGACGAGATCGAAACGACCAGCCGGACCGAGAAACCTGCCGATGACAGCAGGGGACGTGGACGTGTGTTTACACTGACAGGCTCGCGCGCACAGGGGACGTGCGTACGTGAGGGAGGCGAAACGTCTCGCGGGGTCGTTAGCTCTGGTGCGCGACGGAGCACGGTGGACGATGACGATGTGTCTTGAGAGAAATGGACTCACCTTTCGCGCGCAGGACGGTACCGGATGGCAGGTGCGGGGCTGGCGCCGGGCAGACGGTCAACACTTTAGCCTGGGCCTCGGCTGGTAGGCTGCGATAAGGGGGCACAAGCTGTACGAATCTCCGAAGACGCGGCTACGCCGCTCGAGTGATCGGTGTGGACTGCAGAAAAGCCCGCAGATGATATCAGAGACTTTGGGGTGACTGCATGACATCATCGCCGGCCAATCGCGACTGTGCCGGCTCTGCGCACGCGCCTCACCCCTAGCCGCCGGGCCACCCGCGATATATCGCAATCGATTGCTCAACTTCGCGCCCCCAGCTACCGACACGCCGTCTGCTGACGGCGACGCGCGACGCAGTTCGAAATGACGCGGGAACCCGTCCACCCCCACAACGGAAACCAACGCGTAGACTTTATTCATACTTTGTGGCGTGGTCCTATTGAACGTGTCACAGGGCTGCGGATAATTTTTCGGACGTTTTAGAGTGCATTTCAGGAGTGGATTCTGTGAATAGTTGAACAGAGATTTACGGTGGGGTGCATTGATATGTATTTTAATGTCTCTGTTGTTTTTAGAACGAAAGAATAATTTTTATAAATGACGGCACTTTTCAAAGGTATTAAGTAGTCCTTCCTTTTAGACGTGTTTCCCAAGTTTATCGTATAAGCATGTTTGCTTAATTGTACTGTTAGAAGATAAAAGCCATTGTCTTCCTAATTACCTTACTCACGTTTTGCATTATCAATTCGCATTGTAATTTTCGTTTCATTCGTTTCTTGTTGTTTTTATATACCTGCCAGGAATACTTTCACGATTTATACCCTGGTATCTTTAACCAGTTTTTTAATGTCGTGCGTTTTATTATTTTGGTAGCTTCTATTCAAAATAGATTCGATGCCGCCATGCATAACGATACCTCGCAATTCTTGCACTGGGTGCAGCGGCGAGCATCGTGTTAGTGCAACCCGTTACACGCCGATAGCGCGAAATGCCGAGCCTCGAATCAGAAAATGTCACCGTGCACGAGATTGGATAGGTTGTCGTTCCACTAGGTGGACGAAGTTAATTGCCGCGAATAGCAATTTCTAGTGGTGCGCGCGTTTGACGTGACCCGCCTTTCGCGTTGGTCGTTACCCCGTGGAGACTGATGCCACGAATATCCCTCGTTGGGGAAACGCGGTGAATAAGAAGGAAGCGGCGCGCGTTTTAGGAGAAAACGATTTTCCATCTGCGCTAATGATAGCTTCAGAAATCGTCGTGACAAATTTTAGACCCTTAAACGGGCACTGGCTTCTGGCTGGTCGTTAGCAGGATGGCACACGAATTTCGACGTACATCCATACAGTTTATTACAAAACCACCAGCGTATTATCCTTATTTTATGAAAATTCCCTAGTCAGAGATTACGCGTACTTTCAGGGATTCTACTTTGAAGATCTGACAGTAAAATTGCCTATTTAGATTCAAATGTCTGTATTCACTTAATTCAACAACCCTTGCAGAATTCATTCAAGACTGAACCCCTAATACTTATAGTACCTACATGTTTCAATATTTCCCTGCTATAAACAGTACAAATAAAACGTTTCGATGCGTATTCCTACCCTCCACGCTTAAAGGGGTGGTACGGGTTACTTTGAATTTATGAAGAGACAGAAAACTTCCGCGTACCTACCGTGCTATTGAGACAGTATCGTGGCGTACGCGTGAATATTCTTTTCCTTTGTGAAAGGGCAAAGAACGGTGCGAGAGGCGTTCGTCTTCGTGGCGATCCACGGGGTCAACAGTTTCGTCCCTTCCAAATTACCGCGGCTCGACCTGGAAAGACGGAAACTTTCCCGGAGAATTACCGCCTTTCCACGGTTCCTTTCTCCGCATTCTATGCCCCGTAGTTCAGAAGCACTCGACACGCTTTTTCAACGGCAATTTCACCTTGCCGTTACAAAGGAGCCTTTTGTATTCGGCTGCATGATAATGTTGTCTCCCATGCAAACGTCTCGCTGCGCCTGTGTCCCGTGCATGTGCACGAATCCCGTTCACGCGCGGTCGTGATCGTCACAAATATTTGACGAAGGTTCGAAGGGACAGGGCGAAAGACGAAACCGCGTTACGCACGGCATCTGCGGGAATAATTTTACATATTTTCGCCGCCACGGGCGAGAAAAGAGGCTTACGCGATGTCTCGCAGGGTAGCAGATCAGAAGAAACACAAGGAATCGGGTGTCTGAATATTTCCATCGTCTGGTGAAGAACTTATCGAGCAATCATGAATAAGAGGAATGAGGCGAAAAGTCTCGAAGGAAAGTATATATATTCGGTATGAAGTCTCGCGATTATTACTACGGTTACTCGATAGTTCACGACGATCACGCATAGAAAATTAAACTTGAATAGATACCTATTAATAATAATTTACACTGACGCATCCAGTATTCAACCACCAGCGCTGTTGCACTCGCCGAACGTTGCCTATCAAGTAAGTCCAGACCTACGGTTCGATCGCAAATTCTGCTCGGAGCGAAAACGATGATGGTTCCAGAGCGGAAGGGGAGTATCAACAGGGCTCCGTGGATATTTCTTCCGATACGCCACAAAGGGGGACACCGTGCTCCGTCCCGGAGTTCGTTCCTTCGATCTCGACAATCCCCCTCGCCGTGGAACAAAATCCTATACAATCCCGATATTTCCTGGATCGGTTTGCCTTTCGCGACTTTGTCTTTGAAAGCGAACGACAAATCCCCCTGGTCGCCTCTCCGCCCCGCTCTTTCGCGTATTTATGAAACAGCAAAGCGTGCATGCACGCGTACACATGTCCTCGAAGTTTGTTCCCTCCGAAGCGTTCGCGGAGAAACGTGGTATGAGGAATGGTCGAATTATGCGACATATTGCGGGGCCCATGCTCCCTCGAGCGCCCACATGCTCGCGCACCGGAAAAGCTCTTTCCATCGACAACTGGGGGAGGGAGGGAAGGATTGTTTCGACTATGAGCGACGTACGCGAGCTTCTTTCCCTGCAACAAACGGGGAGAAGACTCGCGTTGTCGCAAATTAGCGTAATTATACGGTTCGATGTATCTATAGGTACACCTGAGAAATAGTTGTGGAAGATAGAAGTTATTTAGTCATAGAAGTAGAAAGGGTGGATGGATTATTTTGAATTTCATTCGATCCAGTATAATTGGAAGTAATCATTCATAGAACCGAGAGGGTTAATTCAGGGCACGTTATTCACGAGTGCGATTCTTTGCGATAGCATGTTTTAGTGGATACCGTGAGTGGTATTGTACTGCCACAGGTAATAATTTACAGAAATCCTGGATCAAAAGTTGCACTCCACAATGGATAGCCTTATTCCAGTCGCTCGACAATCGAACAAAGCGGGACAGTTCAGCTGGATTGAAAGCAAACGCGATAACTGATTACTTCTTTACAATAAAACCAGTCGGAAGGAGAAGATCGATTATACTAGGTAAGGAGAAGCCGAGAATACGTACGAATCAATCACCGAGCTAGTTGGCGGATTAAGCTCCACAATGCTCCTCTATTACCTGTATCGATCAGCAAGGAGTGACGTTGCAAACGAAATTCTCTGTATCGCCGATTCGAATAACCAGTGTGGGATAACTGAGATTACGTGCCAACGAATAGCAGCCACTTCTTTTGCCATGACACTCTCCTCCATGAGAAATGAGATACAAAGGTATATGCAAGATAGAAAAATTGTTAAAAAGATGCAGTGTTGGAGAACAGACTCGTGTACACGGAGCTACCTTCGTCGCGTACAAATTTTGATTTCAATAACGATTTATCCAATATGCTTACGAAGCAGAATCAAGCTTAATCTGCTATATGCGATCTTCACAGATGGTCACGTTCGATGTTATCTTGCCGTCCATGATCACGAGCTGTGCAGTTCCATATCCCGGTTAAAGGTGAACATTTTGAGTACTCCCAAGTATATAGATTACAACAGAAAGCAAAGCTCGTTACGACCCGTATTATATTAATACACTACTTATAAATGGTACTCAATACAGAGTAAAATCAACTTACTCCATCTTCACACTCAGAATTATCTTCAGAAATTTATACAAAACCGTTGAATGTACCGTCAAGGACCCAGTTCCTGATCATTTAAGATGCAAAGGGAGCAGTTTCTGATTAACCTAAAACATTTTACTATGAGCTATCAAATGTTTGCGTATAAATTTAAAAATACTTCATAATTATTTAATAATTTTTTTGGAATAAATTTGTGTCGTGATAAACTTATTATTTGGTATTTATATACTAAACTGATTAGGAATTGGCTTCTGATCAGGAACTGGGTCCTTGACGGTACTACTGCTTTCCCAACATAAGAATAGAACGGCACAGAAACCTTTAAATCAAAATAATCAAAATCTCCCTCGATCCGTCAAGATTTCCTGTCTTAATGCTCATCCCAAAATGTCTCCAACATTTATTATGCATCCGCTGCGAAGTCACGTATATTTCGAATATAAGCATTTACATACTCCCTCGTGAGTAGCAAGCTCTATCATCTATATCCATCCAGCAAGGGAATTTTACCTTCGCCATGTGCGAAATTCCTTGAGAAAATATTAGAACACGGTAAAGGAAACGTCGGTCGCGAATAAATTGACACCTTTCCCGACAATTCGACTATCGAGCCGGAATCACGAGCTTATTTCGTTATTCCTCTCCGTGGCTTCGTGCCTGCGCGTCGTCGACGTTGTCTTCCCTCTGTCGGTCTAACGTTTCGTGTCGAATTCAATGGCAAGGAAGGAGCATCTCATTAAGCTGTTTTCGCGGGAAGCTCCTCCAACGGCAGCCCCGGCATTCGCTTTCATTGACCTATTAACACGCGAGAGACAATGAGTCTCGAAAATAAGGCGCGGCGAATAATATTGCGGCTAGGTGTGCCGAGCGTAGGAAAAGGGGGTCGATTTTTAGCTCGCGGCTAAACGATTTAGATAAAGCTTGTGAAATATCGAGAACATAATAGCCCTGTTCGTTTTTCACTCTCTGACAACGACGATACGTCACGATCGCAAGACATATCGGAAGATACTTGATGCCGTCAAACAAAGAGGAGATAGTGGTGGGTACTCAAATTCCCGTGATCTACCTACAAATTGTCTGACATTTCTGGTAATACTACTGTGTCGGTAGAATATCGTGAATGGTCAGTAAATTCGACTTCTTAGCAATTAAGCTTCTCCGAAAAAGGATATTCACTTTAACTTCAATCAACATATAGATAAAATATTACAGTGATTTAAAAGTGGCACTCTTCAATGAAAGAATTCGAAATTGTAGCCATAAATACACCTATCATTCCTGTTCCAACTAATCAAAGAGTAGTCGATGAAAAAGGAGAAGACTTCCAGTTGAATTAGAAACATTCACAGACCACCGTAAAGCTAACGACGAAGCAAAGAAATTTTCAATTCACCTTCACCAAATACATACTGCTTTGGTTCAGCCTCTCTGCACTGGTAATCTGGTGAAAGTGGCGTAATAAAACTTCGACGCGAAACAACCGCGACGCAGACAGCCAGGGCCAGACGATGACCGTGGTCCAGCAAACGTTGAATATTAAATTCAATTTGTTTAGTCGTAGACGTCCCAGCAACGCCGCGAAGCGACGCGTGTTTCCATCTCGCGGATTTACATAAGTGACTTATGGTCAGTGGGTATTACCCCCGATGGCGAGGGTGCCACGCTCGGATATCTTTGATGTGACGTTCGCGTAGGGATTCAAACGGGGTTACCTTTACCTCACCGACACTCATTTCCCCGACAATCATTTCACCGACTTCAAAGCGCTTTTAGGCGCTAATGAAAGGGTTAAGGCGGTACTCTGGTGTACCTGCCCGCTTCTCAACGTCATCTTCGAGGATTTATTTAAGAAAAGCTATGAGGTTATACTGCCATGCGTTTTGCCTGCATATTAAGGTACGTTTCAAGTAATACTCAAAATTTTTTTGAGTTTTTTATCCCACAGGTATATACATATAGATAGATAGATATAGTCCGTGGCGCAAGCTTCTTCAGAAAAATTCTTTTCTGACGGGCGATGGTGTAAGGACTGTTATAGTCATCCAAAATGGAGAAACTAAGATTTATTTTTGTTGTTGTGGTTATCGCTAAGGTTAGAATAAAACACTAACAAAATTATACTCAGTTATCTCTCTTTTCAGTACACCCATGGCGTAGATGTTTCATGCTTTTTTGAGATTGTCTGTACACTAATGTTATAGTACACTATTGTGTACATTTTTGTTATGTTCCTATTGGGCCGTTAAATAAATAATAATAATATACACCATGCTCGTCCATGAATAATTGTAAAGTACAACAACTGTAACTGATAAGTATCTGTATTAATATCCAGATTGGATATTGCTGCCTTCGCTGCTCGTTTCAATTTTCCACTTTTGTTATCTTTAACTGTATTCCCTCTTTTGGTGTCAATAAAAAAAGAGCTGGATGCATGACATACGGAATCATAGTTTTTTCACAGACTTCAACTTTGTGGTTACGAAGTATTTTTATCAGTCCGACTTTCAACTGGTAAGTTGCAAATCGCGCGGCTAGAAAGCATATGTAATATTAACAATATTACACCAGTAATAGTAATTGAAAGAATCTTTCGAATTATTCCAAGTTTTAACACTTTATAAAAACTTGATGGGAGATGTTGAGAAACGGAATTTTTTCTTACCAATACAATTCCTTGGCCCATCGCCGAAAGGTATGTAATGCATTGGATTTCGAGCTGCTACAGCATCATCGTTGAATCTTTCTGGGATAAAAGCATCTGGATTTGGATAAATATTAGCATCCCTATGAATTGAGAATACTGGGATTACCAGAAACGTTTTCTTTGGTATCGTAACCTTTGTACCATGGAAAGTGTAGTCGCATGTTGATATTCGTTGTAAGGATGGTACAGCAGGATATTTCCTTAATGTTTCTGTATAAGTAAATATTGAACTTGATTCATCTTTATTATGAAAAATGTTAATTTAGATATAATTCAGTATTTTTAATGAAACAAATCCTGCGGCTTTATATGTTGAAAAATATAATAAAGGAAAATTCTGAAGTATGACTGATTTTTGCTGATGATTTAATTTGACGACGTATCATTAAATTATGTAAATTAATTAATTTATTTTAACAGTAGCATAAGTATCTGCAGATAATATATGTGTATCTTATTCTTAGACCAGATGCTTGTAATTAAATGTTGAGCAGAAATATCGCCTATAATTTTTTTAAAATCAAACAGATGCAACTTTCATTCAGAAACACATTCAGGCTCAAGGTCTGCGTGTAAGCTACTAATGATAATTTATTTCAAGTTAATTGCAGTTTTATTTGCCGCTCAAAAATTTCATACGCACCTCGATTCACCAGATCCAAATACGTCATATCCTTTACTTGTTCATACGTTAGTTCACCATTATTCTTCACGTAATGTTCCACGATTTCTTTTCGCAATTTATCCTGTACATCAGTATTTAGGGCTAACTCGTAAAGAGCGTTACTCATGGTTATCGAAGACGTCTCAAAACCAGCAATGAAGAAAATATAAGCTTGCGCAGTTAAGAAAGTGTCCGTCAGTTCTGTAAAATACGATTCAATATCCTCCATGCTACACATACGTAATTTCCTAAATCGTTGCCCTAACCAGTTACCCAACACATCTACCTCAAGAATCCCCTAAAAACGAATATCCTAGATATTCCTCAGTCAGTGTCAGCCGATTTGTAATCTGACACCAGTCTAATCTCAATGGTAGGTACAGAATTCAGTCTCAATTTCATTCTAATCTAGTTCCATCTTTCCCTACTTCCTTGCCACTTTAAATGTTCCACGAGACCAAAACTCTGCCAGTCTAATCAGTTGAAGTAAAATCCTCGAAATTCTATCTTCCATTACATTATCCCTCCAAATCTGATGCACTTACTAATATTCTCCAATTTATCCGGGCGTTTCTTAAGCTCGAGAAGCGTATTAACGAAGTCGGGCCTGACGACATTGTTCTTGGTCCTGTAGTGCATTGTACCCATGAGGACTTTTGTGAAGAACGTTGTAATATCTGTTGGCGGCAGCACGTAACCAAGCAAATTGTAGAGCCATGGCATGGCTTCACTAACTCTTAATCTAAATAGTTTAGAAAAGCTAGCAGTGAACACTTTTTTGCCCATCCGACGAAACTCGCTTTCGTTGTCAGCCAGCGCGTTAGTTTCGATCCCAAAAGCGCAGCTACCGATCACGTCTGTTGTATATTTCCCCGTCAATTCGCGACATTCCACGGGCTCTCCCTTTGCCACCATCTGCTCCAAATATTCTTCCAAATTATCTGCACATTCCAGTATAAGACGGAACATTTCCTTGAGTTTGCCAGACGTAAATACTGGCGTTAATTTCGTTCTCAGTGACCGCCATCTTCCTACTTCCAGATTGAACAAATTTGGCGATAGTGGTTCTGCCTACGATTATTTACGGTATATAGAAGGTATATAAAAATGATCGTTAACGGTGTACGGAACATTCTTCCTGGGATACACAAACAATCGGTATTTATTTTGATTGTGGACATATAATGTAGAACGGATGATCTAATCTCGAAATGAACAAAACGAGAGACAATTAGACACATGTTTACGTACCTTCTCGGGAACTGGAGTACCTCGATCAGTGAATTTCGAAAAATCTCGAATCAGAACGTCCTTTATAAGATCTGCATCGCGTAGAAGAAGGAATGGCGTTCTTCTCGCGAACATTCCTACCATTGGCTCATCTCTGTACTCCTCGTAAACCATCCTTAAATAATCTCCCATGAAAATCCTTGTAGATAGAACATCTTTCATGTTACCGAACAGGGGAATAGGTCGTGGTCCATTAACCCCTCGAATTTTCCAAAAATTGAAAGTCGAGGTGAAATAGTAGTAGAGCGCAATTAATACTGCTGCGATTCCAAAGAAAATTTCTACGTAACTCGCCATTTTTTGTATTTGCCCATAATCTGGTTGACAATCAGATTCAATAAATTATATTCACTGCAAAACATTATTATCATTGAAAATCATACATTGACTAACAGGTTTGAGGTCAAAATAGGTTGATCAATTTTCAAAATGTGTTCCGCGCGAAGGGTAACGATTCCAAAGAGGACAGAGCAGACAAATCGTTCAAAAATCAAGTATTTTTGCGAATTATTTAATTAATTACTGAAGAATCCTATTGTTTCATTCCAAAACATTAACTTATTTTATACCTTGTGCTCAAACTCTATACAACATGAAAAACAACAATCAAACAGGAATTTCTTGTAAAAAAGAGACAAAATCATATTAAACAAAAATCCACTAGTATGTTGCATCGTAGTATATAGGAAACAATTGAAGAGTCCTTGTAGAAAACACTGTAAGTGCCAAAATTGAAAAACAAAATTTTCCGGGAAATGTTCTACGTGCCAATGGTAATACGACGGTACAGAATTTGATTTCTGGCACATATAGTGTTTTCTACAAGGACTCTTCTATTATTTACCAACACACATGCTGTACTATCGATATTGCAAATTATCTCGTTATTTTGACGTCATGAAAATTGAGACAGAGCTTGAGCAAGAAAAGAAAACATTACATTACTGCTATAATAGCCAGTGTCTATAACGAAACTAGTTTTTTTACCTTATTTTTCTTTCAGGACTCGTGATGAAATGCAGTATCTATAGTGGCGTACCTTCCGTGTTAAACCGACGACGGACAGTGCAATACGACTTAAAACCAAACTTATATAGCATCCTTGTGCCAGACAAAATATACTAAGATAAAACTAAGGTCGGGATCAGATATATTGGACGGTCGAAGTTCATTTTCGCGAACAGCGATCGAGGAGAAATCAGCCACCACCATCGTGGAACCACCACCACCAAGGATCGTGGATTTGTCAGTTTGTAATTGCGTGGCCCACAAAGGGTATGGCGGGGTAGCGGGAACACTGCTCGGCTCCGCCTGATGTAACCGTGTGACTGTTATTTATTCTTAGCGTAAAATTTGTGTGCGTTACTAAGCTATGCGTAGACCAATACGAGACGAAGTTATCGAGAAAGAATATTCGTATTTTGACTAATAAAACTCCTGAATTTAGGCTTACATTTACCTCACCGACAATGTTTTTATCAACACAGTGATGTCAGTGGTTGCATAAAAGTAACAATCGTTAATCATGATACGTACCAGAAGTTGACATCGCTAAGTACTAAACATTGTCGGTGAAATAACTGTCTGTGAAATGATTGTCGGTGAGGTAAAGGTAAGCCATTCAAACGAGGGATGCTCGTTATGAGGACCGGTGTAGAATATCATACGCACGTATTTCGTTTCATAGCACGCGTGCTGGGTTGCTTCATGGCCGCCTCGAATTAGCGGCCAGAGTTCAAGACTGCATAGATATTACCGTATTATTTTTTTAAAATTACTCTGCAACCTTGGAGCGTTGGCTTTCGATATTGATCCTTCACTCCCCATTGTTTTTCCAAGATGAAGTTGATGACTGTGACAGCCTTCTTGAGAAAGACCTTCTAAGCGACTTTGGCAGATGAAAACTAAACTTGCTAACTGGATCATTGTTGCATCAGAGATTAGTTATGCCCATATTCGCTTTGCTACATACGACACGATGCCATAGTAACACTTTTGCACAAATCTAGTGACTAAAAACTTTAACGTTGAATTAGCTGATCTTGCAAAGGCGTTTTCAAATGACACACGAATTCATAAGTTAAATAGGATAACCCATTTAAAGGGTTGAATAAAATCATATATATCAGATGTAGTTGTGCTTTAAAGTACAATAGCTGAAAGCGAAAGGTTTCAGTTACAAGAGAGTAACACCACGCAGTGCGTGACGCTGCGAAACCGCGGTCCACGGGTTGTTGAAATATTGGAAGCAACAGGGGACCAAGAAACGCAACCGTGAAACATAATCCCAGATTTCATGCGAAGATTATCAGTAGTGGCCATGGGAGGGATCAAAATGGAAGCTGCGTAACAACCCCCCGTAGTTGAAGGGTGGCACACCAGACAGTAACAATTTTTCACTCATAATTAACTGTCACTGGCCAACGGTCAAGTAATCAAACTGGAAACAGAAATCCATCACACGTTACAACGTTCGACGCATACCGCAACTGTTCTACGTCACCAACGTGAAATTGAAAGCGCTGAGAGATAACAATAATCATCTCATGAAGTATCATAAATAATCATATCATATAAAAGATACCTGAATCCTTGGATACTTAGGAAATGTATTTGACGAGTATGGAGATTTTATCACTCATTCTCGGAAACAAAGCACATTCAATCCAACAAAAAAAATACAGTTGCAGCTACATAGGTATATGTTATTAATTCACACATCATGGACAATCAAAATCTCCGTACAGAATTCATAGAACTCGCCCAGCGCCCTCAGTCACCCTTAATTAATTCCTCCGCGAAACAGCGAGGCGCGAAGAGGTGGTAAGAAAAAAATTGCATAGACTTTGCAATTCTTCCTGTTCGTGGGGGAACACGACACCGTAATAAATGCGTCGGTTACCTTTTCGTGAACGCGGTGAGCATAATAACGAGGTCGGCGACGATCCCCATCCGCCGATTTCATTTTCCGCGGCGAATCGTCCGCTCTGCTCGCGCAAACCGACGATTTCCGTCTCGCGGCGGGCGCGGGAATGCTTCCCTATCAGCAGCGAGCAAGCTTTATCAGATAAAGTCGCGCTATCGGTCTTGGGCAAATAAGGGAACCGCTGACAGTTCGGCAATGACACACACCGCCCATAGTTACGACGGCGTACGTGCCGCGACAGTTATATTTTTTCTCTCCCTTCGCTCCGCGCGCCCGTAATTTCAGTTCCGCCCCCGCGCGTTGCAAGGACGAGAACAACGAGTCGGGTGAGTAAATTCAGCACGATCGATTGTAATATGTTCGCTCGCGTGCACCTCTGTAGATGTGAGCGTCGGATGAAGAGGAATAATGTAAATGTCGGGAGCTAGGCGTAAGTTTTTGGGCGAACGAAAACGGACATTCATTTCCGATCCAGTGATGGGAAAGCTGGGTAGATTGCTCGCGAAATAGGGTTGCATGGACTGACACTGGCTGATGAGTTGATATTCGTGCCATTTGTGGTGAAATTTAGTGTAAAGTCTAAATTTTGTATGAATCTACACCGCTGGAAGTGCGTCTGATATCTGATGGGTGAATTTACGTAGAGATTGTCTGATTCACCAGCTTTGATAACCGACAACTGATTAATTACTATTCTTATCTGCCGCGAGCGCGACGTCTATCTGTCATTGTTGCTAATACCTTTAATGCCGGCCTTTATCGCCATACTTATATTCGAATAATTCGTAATTTATATCAGAGAGTGTTCAACCTTGAAGCAGGTAATATTATTATCAATTCCTACAAAAGTCTTCAAACTTTGACGACTACTGTATACTGTATTAATATAATACGTAATTATCGTTCTCAGATCATGGACACCCTCTACCCGAATCTGTACGAGAGATTCAAAAGCGAGGGCCTCTGCCCCGTTTGCCTAATGGAAATGGAGCTGGCGCCCAGATACACCTGCACCAATGGACACACGATATGTTACCGTTGTAAACCTTATTATTACGGCTGCCCTACGTGTCATTCGCCGTTGGAGATGGAGATGCCTGCCTCAAACGCCGGTCCATCTTACTCACCACCACCCACTCATTTCTTACCCCATCACCTGCCACAGAATATCCATGTGCACGAGCCGTGCGCACCGCCGATTGATGATTTTCTCCACCACGAGAGGAACTGGCTTCCACCTACTGAAAGCCAGCAACTGAGATCCTGCGCGTACGCTCATCTAGGATGTCACGTGAACGTACCAGAATACTTGGCAGAAATACACGAATCTCGGTAAGCAGGATCAAGTTACAAGCTGGTCAGCTTTTTCGTGTTAGAACTTTCGGAGGCTGTCTGGTATGATCTGTGATCTCTTGAAACTTGATTTCAACGTTCTGCTGGGTTCAAGTAGTTCAATGAAGAGAATCTGGGGAATCTTCAGGGATTCGGATGAAGAACGCGTTCCCAAATGAATTCCACTGTCGATTCGTCTTTCAGATGCCAATTTCGGCCCCACCTAGAGGAGGAGCAGCTTCCCACGGACCTGACGCACCGACACGACGACTTGGTCGAGTGCAAGCACCGAATCGTGGGCTGTAAGGTACGCGCGCCCACCTGGAGGATCTCGATCCACGAGGATCACTGCAACTATAAGGAACGTTTCGAAGAACTGGGCGATATCAACGAGGTGTTGGATGGGGTGACGATTACGGACGACGAGTACGGCGACCCAGAGGAGTTGGTGGAGTGCAAATACAGGAAATACGGCTGCAGGGTCAACATGCCGCGAAGACGGAAGCTGATGCATCAACAGAAATGCAACTACGGGAAGTACGATGAGGGAGACTGTCACTCGACCTCGTCGGAGGGCGACTACGATCCTGACGAACAAGTCCCGTGCAGGTGGAGCGAATACGGCTGTAGGGTAAAACCGAAACGTAGTCGAGTAGAGACGCACGAAGAAAAGTGCAATTACAAAATGGAAGAATGCGCCTACAAAGAAAATGGGTGCGACGCTCTCTTCCACCCATCTAGAAAGTACGCTCACGAGAGATCGTGTCAGTTCGCCGATTAGTTTTCGCTGAATTAGATATGTTGCTAGCAAAGCGAATTATTGCATAGAATAGCTCAATGATATTCGTGGGTGGATTTTGGAATTTAAATTTTAGGGAGAATGTTATTAAATGGTAGAAATGAATCTGTTACTTTAGTCTTAGGATTCTAAATATTTAGTAGAGAAATATCTTAAAAAAGTAGTGTACAAGAAGTTGTTTTTGGAATGGCATTCATAATGCTTAGAAAATTGTTTCTGAATGTATCAAAGTAATAATTCGTACATAATAAATGGAATATGTCTCGTTAAATGGTGTGGAGTACTTTTTGAAGAGTAGTTAATAAAATTCTAAGGAAAGGAGAGTCCCATAGTTTAGCTAAAGTATTCTACTGACACATAAACGCTCCGTCACCTTTTTTACTCCTCATAATCGAAGCTTTATTTATGCGGAACGTTTCGTAATACGCGACAACGAAGCGTTCTTAATCTTCCTGGCGCATAACGGGAAGACGTACAAGCTACCTTGGTACTTCGAAATATCGATTCAGGCACACATTGCTCGAGAAGGCAGTGCTCGCACATCGAATACCGCAATATTAATTACGTTACCATTAATTAGGTTACCATGGCGGAAGTTTGTCTGATCCGTGGCAGTAGCCCTTCTAACGGCGTACAAAATTATCCCTGAAAGCGATGTTACATTGGAAACATTAGCCAACATACTTCCATTCAAATAAACCCAAGTCTAATCAAAATAGAAATTTTCCAGGGAATTAAATCCCATTCGTTTAACAATCAATTCTGCTTAAATTCTTATCACTTCCTCGTCGTCTTCGCAGTCGAAGATTCACCCCATCAAAGAACAAGCCTACTACCTAAATCAATAACAAACCCCAGGTGGCAAATCCAATAACTGCAATCAAAACAAGGGATGCCGAATTCACGTAGCCATCCGAACGCCAAGGGCTTAAAACACAAAATTAAAACGCGCGAAGAAATCGATGAAATGCAGACAATGAAACAGTAATCGCATCCGAAGGGAAACGGATTCCGCGACTCCCGGGTTAACAGGTGGCCTCGTTTTAAACGGAAATATCGGCGCAGCTCGCCAACGAAGGAATGTAATCCAACGATCTAATTAATTCCCGCCAGGCCCCCGCCGCGAATTAGACAAACGGCTCGGTACGCCTCGGACGGGAATAAAGCGCGCCTCCACGCCTGTCACGCGCTGCATTCGTAAGGAAGTTTAGAAACCCCATTAACCGCGATTTCCAAGAACTCCGGGGGATTATACCAGCGGGGATTATTCTCTTACCAGTAGGCAGGGAACACTTCCTAAAACGCGCTTATCCATCTCGGTCTCTCCCCCGTAGGTACACCGTCACGCCGCTTCTCACGTTGTATCGCCGGCGAGACGGCGAAACTTACACTGCCATTCGGGGGATGATCCGTGCCACGATCGCCCGGAATGATGGGAATGACGGCGTGGCTGGGATATCGAACACCTGCAAGCTAATGGTGCAGCCTCCCCAGCCGCCAATCATCGCGCAGTTTCGTGGCATCGCAACGCCACACTGGGCATTTATAGCGGCCATTTATAAGGGCGGCGAGAAAAAGCTTGGCAGGGCGAGCTGTCTTAAACGTGACTGCGTTCACGCTCTCGTCGAGAGACGGTTGGATCCTCGGAGGTCTTTTACTCCAACGATAAATCCTGTTGGACGCGTTTCTGTCCGTGTTCCTTTAGATTTCCGGAGACCATGCTGGTCGTTGTACTGCCAGCATGCTGATGAATCTCTGAACGAGGTTTTTGCACCTTTGGGTGGGGAACAGGATGACGATGGTGTGTTCTTCGAGATTGAGGTGGTCGGAGGAGGATGAGATGAAAAGTGAATCGAAGTGGAGTGATTGATTGATGTGGATGGTTATGGTACAAAATTGCGATGCAAATGAGACTAGTAGCTATTAGTGAAACGAAAAGAAAATCAATCCATTTTGAGATTTCTAATTTTTGTATCATTAGTGTAAAAGGATTATTTAGGATATGATCGCGTAAGTGGTCTGCTAATTATTCTCATCGCCGTATTTCTTTTTACAAATATAAAAGAAACCTCTGTGCGGCTATGCTCGTCGAATATCGCGACCGAAACGAAAAGTACGAGTTCAGGGGAAAAAAGATTCGACGGAACATGAAAATCTCAAAAGATTCCGGGGTCTCGGAGATACACCTTTCTAGATACCTACTACATAAATATCGAACGAACCGGAAAACGGATAAACTCTTGTCCGTTCACGGTCCAGGGAAGCCGTCACGGAGTCTGCCAGAACTTTAACGGTCAAGGGTGACCCAGCCGCTGGACAAAAGGGAATAGAGGCTGTTTTACATAGTAAAGACCAAGGAGGCCTACCAACGCCACCCAGCTGGATTCTTAAAGAGGATATTCGCTCTCGAAATACGAAGACGCAAAGCCGCGGCGAACGAGTGAAGCGTTCCACTTCCATTTCCTCTCATATTACTTTAATAACTCCCTGCTGACGCAAGATCTAGTCAGGCATTCCAAATTTTTATGCAGTTTTTCCAACTTCCATAGAAAAATGTGGGACGCTTCGGTAATAACTGTCGAATCAAAGCTCGAATGGGAAAATTGATTTCTAAGAACGCTTTGTAAAATGTACACTCCCTTTTCCTCGACTTGTACCACTCAATTAGCCAACTAATCGAGAACTGGAATTTCAGTTTTCAGAGATCTTGAGCGAGCAGAAATTTCAGATTCCATCTAGGCGATGAATATTAATAAAATACGAGGCACGAGGGTAATTAAGAATCGACCTTGACGTATTTCCTCGAGGCCAAAATTTTCATCTAAAGCGACATTACGTCGCTGGTATAAATAAATCAAAGTTGGTCGATGAAAGGCAAGGAAATCAGTAGCTGTATTCAACAGTCTATGCTAAGGTAGACGCGAGTTAGTCGCGGTGGTACGGGTGAAAAAGGGTGGCGAAAGGGGTGCGAGTAAATTGCACCCCTGGGGAACAGGTCTGACGAGTGGCACGAAGGGCCACGGCAAGCCAGAAGTCAGGCAACTTTAATTAAGACACAGGTGTCTCCTGCCTATAGATACAGAGCTTCTCAAGGAAGAACACACGACACTGCAATTTCTTCATCACTGCCGGCAAAATGTCGAAAAAGGCAAGTTAAGGGTACATAGTGGTGGTAGAAAGAGAAGTTAAAAATGGTAATTTTATATAATTATATAGTATACATATATGTTTTATAATAATTTTGCCATCGTTTACCTTTGAAACTTTCATTGACACCACTTTGGCAGTTTTGGCACCAATGATTATGTGTATACTTTAATCTTACTTTCATTTCATCGACAAAATACTAATTCTAAAATTCCTGTAACTCTGATCGTTACTTGGTGGTTGAAGAATTATTCTCGCAAGGTCAAGTTTGATGTCTGATGCCAAAAGGATGCATCCCCCAACCCCGAAAATGCTAACGATTTCAGGTCTGAAGTGAATTTAATGGCAGACGGGGACTCCTTGCCGGAAATCCAGATACAATATCTCAGCCACAATGCCGACTGGTTTCCTAACCCCAGAATCGCCTTAATGCATGTATTCATACAGTAAGCTCGCGTTTTGAATCAGAAGCATAGGTAGAATAGGTGCTACGAGGATTTTGAAACTGTACGCCACCTTGTTTGACAAAGCAACTCCGTCTCGTCGGATATCTCGTGGTTCTTTCATTCGAACGCCATCCAAATACCTAAATCCTAGCTGGCAAACCATGACACCCAACAGTGTCTTTGTTATATCTTTCATAAAGGCTGTTTGGGGACCCCTCTCCGCCAGCAAGCGTCAAATATTTGAAATTCGTATTACCTTGTTACACAAGGAACCTCGAATTACACGGTGCTCCAAAAAGTCTGAATTCCTAAAAATTAAACTCCAGTGAAAGTCAATTAGTTTCCCCCGGTACTTTATGCATATTGATGCTGGGGTACAGAATCTCTAATAAATGAACGTCGAGAACCCCCTCTGCTGCGAAGATTTATCTCTCAGAAGACCGTTCGAAGGAGAAGTTATTGTATACCATTAACAATTAGAGCAATTGAGACTCTGAGAAATCGACCTAGGAAATTGAGAGATTCCCTTATAGGTTTAGAAAAGCTCAGACCTTCCAGGAGTTCGAATTTATGAGGTTGCTCGGCAATAAAGAGGCACTCGTTGCCCTCGCGTGCCTAATTTGCGCCGCAGCATTCGGTATTAATAACTCGATTACATTTCGATCCCTTCAACTAACCGCCTGTTGCGTAATACCCAGCCACGAAGGACATTAACGTTATCTATGTTCAGCAACTAACCGTCGATCATCGACCGTGGATCATAGAAAGGCCCACGAGACCGTCTATAAACTATCAGAACCGAGCTCATGTGGTGGCCACGGGTTCTGGACCATAATTTTCTCACATAAATACATCTCGCCTAGGTAAAACCGAGTATCTCGGGTCAGTCCAAGGTCTGGTACACGCGAACCCCATAATTCACCGAGGCGTTACTCTCGCTGCTCAGGAGGGAAAACAGTCGTATCTCAATTTTGTCAGGACATAACTATCAACGTCCCGGTAACGAGAAAATCCAGGATGGCGGTGATTCCGTGAACGGGGGAACAGCACGATGATTGGATACCATCGGAACCTCGGATCCCGTGGCACGTGCGCGATTATATACCAGCCGTCGATGGATCGCGACTACAATTGAGCCTCCTTGAAATCGAGACGTAGAGCCTGTTACAGACGAGCGTAGCCAGGATATTCCCCAAAACCACTAGCTAGAGCAGGGGAAATTGTGATAATTTAAATATAATGGGTGATTGAGAGTGTGTCTATTGTTTAAGGGAAGAATCCGGACACTGAAAGAAGTGGAAAATGTAAAAGTATATGAAAAACATAAAAGATGGTCCCTATTTTTACTAGTTATTCTAAGAGATATGGAGAAAAATAATTCTTATTAGTTATTAAGTATTAAGTCTTTTTATAGACAAATGTGAATCAACTTCTCAAGTTTTGCGATAATAAAAACGTTCTATGTTTCGGTGAGAAGTAAAGCACAGATATTCTACCCCTTAAATGTTTGAATTTATTGCTAATTAACTGCAGTGGTATTCGCTACAACTTCGTCTGCAACCCCTGCCTTTAAATACGTTTATTTGGTATAAAACAATCCCCTTGGTCCTGAACCCGATGTTTCAACCGGTTCTCGGCTATTACATTAACAACACCGATACTTGTTTCCGTGCACGTACCTGACAAACGACTTCCGCGCCCAAAGTTTATCAAGAGGGAAAGTCCCCTGGCACGAGATTAAAATTTTTAATATAACTCTTTGAGTGGAGAAGACGCTCTGTTGTCGATAGAAACGCAGCGCGAGAGGAAGAGCATCCGAGGGAGATGAAGCACGCGGGAAGGAGCGAATTTAATGAAACGCGAGAAAGCCGGAATAAAAGTGTATTTGTAATGCAAATACGTCCACGGAGCAGTCTCCGAGGGCCGAAAAATGAAAAGACCGAAACAGACTGAGAACGAAATCGACCGTCCCATCACTCTCGGTTAATCCGATTTCAGATTCTTCGACGTCTCCAAATCACGCCCCCGTCGCCTCCCGTGGCCTGCAATCTTGCCTAAAAAATCCTGATTCCTTTATTTTAATTACCTCGGGGACTCGACCGATCGTCAAACCGAGAGCACGACTGGAATCTTTTATTAAACGAACTCTGAATCCGCTGGGGTAGCAGCGTTCAAGCTATACCCTCGCTTACGCTTTATTCTGTATTGTTCGAGCTTTATTGGGAGGCTATATGGGAATGAAAATGATTAAGATGTTGAGTGAAAGTTGAAACTCGCAGCATTGTTAACTGAAGAGTCCTTATAGAAAACAAATACTGCAAGTGCCAAAATTAAAAAAAAATCCAATGCGAATACTATAATATGGAATTTGATTTTTGGCACATTACAGTGTTTTCTACAAGCACTTTTCAACTGTAAAGTCACTATTTCGATTGGACAATCTGGAGGTGGTGTGTTTAAAATAAAAGTGAGGAAGAAAATGATAAATATTTTATTTGTTTGTGTTCATTCTGCGGACTTCCAACAAGCGTAATAGTTCAATTTGATTTCAGTCTTCTATCTGCCCCAACTTCGAGTATTACAATAACACTTATCCCAAATTATATAGAAAACGGCAATTTCTTTTTAAAACTCACTATCGCGAAGAGCCAGTGTAATACGGTATTGGATGCCGATAAACATATTTTCCCGGGCGAATAATATTCCCCCTTCGCGCCGTCTTAAGCGTGCAAAACCCATCAGGCAAATATTATTGGAGCTTCCTCGGCGAAGATGTTCACGCAGGGAAAGGGACGAAAGAGTACACGGCGAGTGTCGAGAATCGAAGGAATCATTATTTACCGAGAGCTGGCTATTGTCCTCCTCGACGGATGCATTGTCGAATTAAGGGCTTTTGTGACAGCGAATGGCTGAGGCGCACAATGCGTTCGACTCTCTTTCACTCCTTCCACCGCTTTCCCTCTTTCCCTCCCGCTGGATCGTACACACTTTCCCTCTTTCTATATCTCCGTACACTTGGCCCTACCCTCCGCGCGAATCGCTTTGACAGTTGCCTCCCAAATGAAAGCACTTTTCCGCCGAATAGACAAAATAAATCGAGGCCCCCTCCCCCCACCTATACAATGTCGATGATTTCGTAACAATGCGTGTCTGCCCGGCGTCGACCTACGCACGAATAAATACGCAACCCCGTCGCGAAAAATCCCTATTGCCACGGGGATCAAGCTCCGCGTCCATTCCGCCCCTTTATCGACCATCACCCGAATGTAATCACAATTCCCTTCGATCATCGGATATCACGGCTCCGCCTGGTTCTCCCCAATTAATCTTATTGATTCTACACCGAAAGTTAAATTGGATATCATAGATCTCGTACTCGTAATCGGATCCGATTGGGAACCAAAACTATTGGGGAAGCCTTTATTTATTTCATTGTTTCATTACCCACGTGAACCTCCTTCGATAAAGTGGACTGAAATATTAATCAATTTATGGAAGTTTCAAAACATTATGACTCTTGAAATTTCTCTAAGAAATAGTTAAAAAAACGCATTGTGATATAAACTCGTTAGGTGAGACGAATAAATACCAAAAATTCCGTGCACGGTCCCTGGAAATCGAGAGGAAAAGCGACGCCGCCAAAAGGCCAGGGGCGCTTGTTCTTCCGGTGATTTATCGATGATAATTAAAGAGCCGAACGTCACCACCGGCTGCGTGTCGATGACCAATGGCCACTGCGTGAGGCTCGTATTAATAGTACCTTTTAATAGCCACCCAGGAGCCTCGATTCAGCGGCCATTTCCGGCGTTAAATAAATACGTCGCCGACCATGTACACGCGTAACCAGGCCCGTGATTTTATGCAAATTACCCATCGACACCAATATGCGCGGTAATTGGCCGCGCCAGTAAAAAGAAAATCAGACGGGACATTAATCATAGCATTCGTACGTTCCGATTAATACCCTCGATTCCCATTTATTCGAATACGAATGTGCCGCATGTTTATTCCCAGCCAACAATTACCTTGCGCTAAAAACGTTTAATAGGTGGAACAGTCAGTCGTGGATGTACCGTAATAAAAAAAAACGTTGCCTATTATCGTTTTCGCGTACTCGTTATTGTGCTTCTCGCAGAACGACTCTCAGAACACTCAAAATACACTTTTAGGGTAAACGCGCGAGTACCTGGAAGCCCTTCTGGACGTGTTTCAGGGGAGTATCGAGAGACGTTGCGCGGAAAGCGCTAAGGACTGGGCAGGAAAGGAGGGGGCGCCTTTTTAATGGCACACACAGGTGTCGGAATCCCTGTGGAAAATGAGCTATCCATAATGCCTCGCCTTTCGACGTTATACGCGTGCCACCAAAGTATCGCGTACTCCACTTTCGCGATAAGAGGCCTGGGCTTCGCCGTTGAATATTCCCTTTCGCCGCGACGCCCCGCAAAAAGCGTAATTACGGAGCAGGACATTATCGCCGATAATCGCCCGCGGAAAATCTTTCTATTCTATCCTTGGCACCGTTACTAGCACCCTTCTATGTTCTACTTACGTTTGCATTCACTAGAGAATATATCCCTTTCGGAGATAAGATTGTAAAGCTCACACCGTGATACACTGAGATTTTCACCAGGATATTGGGGAAAAATTCTGCTGAAAGACAAGCCTCGTGCCTCGCAGAGTCTAAGTTAGACACGGACTGTTGCACCGAGCTGAAAGCTCGGAGTACCATAGAATACGGATTTTCTCAGCTTCGGGGACCCGTGCGCCTTGAATTTTTGTTTCATAAAAGCGAATTTGCAAGCTTCGTCTTAGCAGCTTTATTTTTTGTTATCGTCACACGATGTCGTACGCAACGTGGCTACGTGCGAGTTGGAAGCTGTCCGGAGGACCGATGCCTTATCTTCGCGACGCATTAGTTGCCGGGACTTTGACGAACCAATTAAATAAATGGTGGCGAATTGTACACCCGACGACAGGGCGGCGTCGAGGCGCCTCCATCCACGACGCCTCGGCGTTTCTTCCATTAAGGACCGCCCCCCATCTTGCAAAGCAACATCGGGGCCACTCTCAGCCCTTGCTCGTCCTCTTTCGACGCCTCGTCGCCGTCGTTGTCATCGGCGGCGTTACTGGAATTACATTGAATCTACAAAGGGTTGAGAGAAGACTTTCATCAATGCATACGACGCCCCCATTGTTCCCCCCGTAAGATTGATCTCCCTGGCTTCCTCAATCTACCCCATAGAGTCACGGGGCGAAACACGTCTTTGAAATTCCGCGCCCTTCTTATCACTGACAAGATATACATTCTCCGGTGCTGGTTGAAACATTTACCCTCTCCGGAGACATATTTGCCAATCTGTCCATAGAATATTGTGTTTAACTCGTACGTCACAATTAGTGTAGTTCCCACAACGGGGGGAAATTTTTAATACCCCTTCAAAATCGAAGAGGATCGAAAAGATTCATCGCACAGATCGCCAATGATAATCACGTACTTCTCGACAGGGCAACAGCGTGTTCCACAAGGTATCCCTTGGAAATGGTGAACAGAGATGAGAACATTCCCTGGGGTAAAAATATGTTCCCTGTGAGATCGTTTCCTCTTTTTGATCGAGTGGCCTCGGCCAGTATGCCACGGCTACGGAGCAAGGGATGCCGGGTTGAATTGTAATAATGCACCTGCATCGCCAAGCAACGTTATACACACACCCTTCTCTCGCCAGATGGATTTAGGTGTGCTATCTCTCGAGGAGGCCGCGGAGAAACGTATGAAAGCTCGGATGCGAAATACGAAGCGAAAGTACACGGACGGGGGCGCGGAGCAAAGGAAACAGGCGGTTCCTATTTAGTGCTTCCACGTCGGCTATGTCAACGTTATTATACCGCAGATTCCCAAGGGAGCGGCGGCGCTCTCGGGGCCGCGGCGCGAGAGGGGGTGTGACCACGACGAATACATCGCAAAAGTGGTTTTTTAAAATATGGATAAAGTGTAACGCTTGCAGAACGGGGAACAGCGGGGGAGAGGGGAGGTTAGGCACGCTTTGAACAGGCCTGTAAATTATAACGACGCCTTGCAAAACCGCGAAGAAGGACGCTCCAAATTTAACAGCATATTTCCGAAGTATCTTCAGAGTGACAAGTACGAAGCAGAGAAAATCGTAATATTTGTTCAATCTGCCGGGCAATGAGGTGATTCATTTGAGATAACTAGTGTGCTATGTGACAGTATTTCAGTTTCTAATTTCGCTAGTTTTTAATGTGATGTAAGATTTCTTGTGGGAAGAGCAAATATTGGATAAAATGAGTAGTTAGATGAAAAATTAAATGGTTTCAGGTGGACCGACTCTGGATCTTCTTATGTAAAAATATGAATGTGTAATGTTACGCATATGTGAAATATATCTGTGGTAACTAATGCTCGCATTTTCCGGCAGCTGAAAACCCTTCAATAATGTATCACGTAGATCTGTAGGTATAAGCGGCCAGAAACGCGTGCGCGAGCTCCTTTAATAAGTGATGAGGCGTAACGATATCAAAACATAGAGACAGGAAAACCTCTGCCTCCAGAGACCCATTCTTCTTGCCCTTGCAATCGCGAATGAAGGAGGAAGCCTTCCAGGTAGGATATTCGGGATAACCGTGGCAATAACCGTTTCGACCCTCGACACAGAGTGAGATTGAAGCTTCTTTTATTCCTGAACGCGCACGAGCCTCCGCGTGGGCCTGCTCAAGGTGATGAGTTTAATGAAATTTCTCTGCGAGTGTTATTCGTGATCATTCCAGCAGTATAATAGAATCTAATTCACATTAGGACACTATAATTAACTTTGCATCGGCGCAACGAAAAATAAAATTTGTTTGATGGGACGTCTGACTATAGCCCTACCTCTACCACTTACAAGGGGACCACATTAGGTATCGCGCGTCAATTCCCATCGCCAAAAATCACAAATATATCAGGAGTGTCTACGCAATCACTCGAACACGGGTAAAATATTTTTCATTTCTTGAACTACCAAGGAAGTATCGCTAACTACTCTAAAATCGGTGCGTACCACTTGACGTGGTCCCCTTTTTAGGACACGCGCGGCTAGCTCTCCGTTTTAATAAGCCACGTAACTGTAAGAGCTTATTATCGTAAATTCAGCTCCAACGATCACCATAAAGAGGTGGCTACATTATCGAGAACCAAATACGCCGCCCTATCAAGCCCCACCCCAGCCGCGACAGGAAACGTTTACGGATGAATACAAAAGCAGTGGAGCGTGCTCGTTAAAAATCAGCAAGCTTCGGTCGTGAAAACACGCTTAACGATTCCAACGAATACGTAAAGTCCATTGATGGGGACCCTCCGTAAGACGTGGCTGCTCCCTTCGCGTCGAGGAGCGAGCATTAGCCCGATACGCTCGCGTTTTTACGACAGCAAGACGAAATACCTACAAAGTACAGTCGACAGCTACGTTCACGGACTCGCCGGTTTGCTCGCCTTTGTAAGAAACCCACTGGCCTGGCGCTAGCGAGTGGAAAAGGAAACAAGAAGCGATGGAATTTTTCCTCGAACTCTGGAGAAAATAAATAACATCCCTAGGAGGGGTGGTCGAGGGGCTAAGAGGAACTGTTGACTGGAAATATATCAAACCGTTCGTTTGGATGCTCGTCTCCGCCTGTCAGAGTGTGTTTTATGTGGTCCGCCGGATCACAGAAACAATAATTCAGAAAGATTTAGCGCTCCACATGATTTCTCTTCGTGTATACTTCTCGATGGGATATTCGAGCTTGTTTACGGTCCTCCTGAGGACTGCCAGCTTGATGATGCTTTAGGGTAGTTTCATAGCAAACGGGGAATACGTAGCTGACATACCTTTAGATACTTGTTTTGTTTTTGTATTTAATATTAACAAGGGGTGTTCGGTTGCCCGAACACTCCGATTTTTCTGAAATTGTGCGGGTTTCTTGAATGCCTCAATAGAAATATCAAAAGGCAATTTTTCGTTTGTGCCTGCTTTCGGTTCTTCAGGGTGAAAACATCCCTCAAAGGTTAATGTGTGATTTACGCACATTTATCAAATACCACATTCATCAATAACTTTATGAAATTTCCTGCATTCGAAATTCGAAACGATAGCAAACGCCCAAACAACCGAAAGAATTTCTGATCATCGGGCAGATCGATTCGATAGTGTCGAATCGGCGTGCTCGCCCGCTAAAAGAAGGCGCGTTAAGCGGCAGGAGGACGCGGAGAAAGTTCGCAGCGCGGAAATTGGATTCAGAGCGGCCGCAAAGGGACGCGACGGACGGGCGAGCTCGGGCCAGCAGAACGATTCGATATTCGAGCGAGAACGGTTAAATTGAGTCTAGCCGGTCCTGGACTTGGAGTGGTACTTGCCAAGGGTGCCCCCTCGCCCCTAACTGCGCGCGGATCGCCGAGTCAAGTTGCTGTGCAATTCTATCGAGGGGCCTACAGAAGCTAATTGGCCGGTCAGCCCTTCGCCAGGGCTGCTGCCAGTTAGGTCCCGGGCATTCCGACAATGCAATTTACGTATACGCTGCGGTCCATTCACCGGCGAAACCTCAATTCCGTTCAGGAAACGAAGAAGGATCCCTTTCAAGGGGACGCCAGCCCCGTGGATCTGCTGGCTTACCGATTATCGTGCACCACTGCGATACGTGGCTGCCACGCGAAAAAAGACCTTGTATAGGGAGAGTCGGGTTCGAGAGGATTGGTGAGTTCCATCGAGAAGTTCTCGTGAAAATTCAACTTAAATAGAAGGGGTTTGAAAGGCGAAACGCGTAACGATACTCATATGGGAACTGTGGGACGTAAACGATCGCGAGGATTCTGGGTTTCGAAGAACCATTGAAGGGAGTATGATAGCTCGAATGAACGTTTCATCGAAAGAGTTATGTTAGAGGGTTGTCTAGATGACCTAGTCAATAAGGGAGTATAGTGAAGTTTTAATATGACTTTTAGGAGAAGTATATGTTTATACTTAATGAGAAATGGTAATTTTGTGTGAGGGCAAGTATTGAGGAGGAATATGTAGAATTTGGAGTGAATGGAAGCATTTTGAAACTTTATTAAGCTGTTGTGAGTTTTATATTAAAGGGTTGGCCTTTGAAATTATTTCCAAGCGATGTAAATGTTCAAACTAACATTGTTATAAGCAAGTGTTTACATGGTAAATCTTTTGAAGAAACCCTCGGGTAAAGACGAAAAAACCAGAGAGCTGTGAAACAGTTTTCTCCAGCGTCCTCTGCAGAAAAGCTTCGCGAATTAAGCTTGCTCCACGGATACAGAAACCACTGGTTATCCAAATTAAAAAAAAAATAAGTTGTTCTGGACTCTATTTTATATAAACATACACTTTTTGTATTTTCTAAGCTTGCACTGTCGACTCAATTATATACTTTGCGAATTTGAAGGGAAAGATATTGATCGAATGCTCGACTCACTTACGGCTGATACAAGCACGAGCTTTCCACTGTCCACAAGTAGATAAAGAAGAGTTTCAGCCGATAATGCAGTTGAAAGCTCGAGAGCTTGCGCAGAATTATCAACTGTAGAGGTAACGCTGGTAAGAGTTCTCTGTATTTATCCGAATGTAGAGCAATATCGACTACTGTACGGCATACAAAAATAAAGAAAAAGGTGTTGAATGAAAAAACACAGCAATTTAAAAGTAACAGAGGCACGTTTCGTAGCGCAAAATGACTGTGACTGATACAAATATGCGACAGGCCTCCACTTTTTTAATAAAAGCTTGCAACAGACGAATGCAAATAAAAGCTTCACTCAAAATTCTTAAGCAGCATAAAGGATTTTAAGTTCAAACAAATAATGAAAGCCATGGTTATTATCCTGTTACGGAGGCAACGAAAAGAATAAAATTTCTCGTATAATATGCTCTCGTATAATATTGGAAGGCATTCGAGGAAGCCCAATAATATTCACTTCCTGTGAACGTAAATAAACTGATTCTTTAGTGATTCGAATAAAATGGGTCAACTAGAAGTTTTCAATAATACATGTTGCATTTTGTGATAGAACTTTTAAGAATAAATTATTAAATTGATTAAATGTAAGAATGAAAATGAGAAATACGTAGAATGTATATGTGAGGCGATTTTTAAATGACTTCGTTCAGTTTTTTTATGACTATCTGCGCCGCATATAACAGATATTAATTAAAATTAAAATACGTGTGTGTTCAGGCAGAATGCGAGTACAGTAGAAAAGAGGTGTTATTTAAACCGTCACCAGACCCTGTTCTACTACACTTCATTTTCCTTCCTATTATTTCCCATCGGTGGTCAATTCCAATTATTAGATTAGAAAGTATTTATCATCACGTCGAACATTGTGCTTAGAAAAAGAGGGGAATACTGATTCATCGGTTCTCAGCGACAGCTATCGAATTTCTCATTAATTGCACGGTGTAACGCGAATAGGGGAAGCAACAAAATATAAAAATCGTTGGACGCGACCGTCGAGAGCTTGACGTGTTCCGCGCGAAAGATTGCGAAAAGCTTGATACACCATATTATCGGAAAAAATTCTTATATCGCGAATATTCGCTCGACCCTCTTTGATCTTCGTCTCTTTTAGCATCGAACGTGTTTCTGTAGAAATTTATAAAAAAAATTCGAAGCTATTTTGCACTTTTCCGTGGCGACCATATCACAATCCCCAATGCAATAACTAATTCCAGACAATTCACAAAGTGAGAAAAACATATATAAATCACACTTCCGCCTTCGGACTTACCTCTGCTACCTTACTTCTTCTTACTTCTATTCAATTCTTTTTAACAAGCAGAATTCATAAAATTTAATCACTTTTCATTACTTCTGTTCAACTCTGTGCATTTGACTTCGATCGTTCTTTCGTGCAGCGCGAAACTAGCATAATAACGTCGATGGAAATCGTAAACGTTACGGAAGTCAATCGCCATGGTAAAGATAAGTCGTTTTAACGATTCTCAATCTCCGGATTGGATTGCGTTGCGTCTCCAGGCGGGAAGGAAACGATCCAATGGTGAATTTCCGGCGGTTCGTTTCCGTCTTCCTCGACGTTTAGTCATGGAACACACTACCTATTGCGCCCTGGTTACTCTACACTGTAATATTGGATTTCGCGGGCCGTCATTATGAGCAGTTGGAAATGTTGGAACTATTACAATAATACGTCCTGGTGCCATCGAATACTGTTCGAAACTGGAAAGATACGTTACTTAGGTTTTTGAATAAACTCTTCCTGATCCTGACACACCTCCACCTGAGATATTTAATTTGAAGGACTGACTTGGTTCTATTCATTGACAAATTGAAATTACTCGATCGAATAAATACTGGTAGTCACGGTAAGCAGTCTCATTTTTCTTCTGCGATGCATTTTGGAAGAGCTACGTAATGGAAGAATTTGAACAGAGATATTTGCAATAACTGAATAGAAATATTATTTATTCTGCTCCCGTCTATAGGTAATCTGTCATGGTCCGTAGTTTCTGTAGAATCAAGATATGTTTCCGCCTTATGACGGTTTTACTACTAGTCATATGTACGCATCTATATTCCAATTTCCATTGTACAATAGACCGTAATCAAAACCGTGCACATAGGAAGTGAAGCAACAACTCAGTTGCCATTGAGTACACTTAGATATGACCCGAACCGAGCGTGCCCCAGATTTAAATCGATTTAGACGATAAGGAACTCGACTACCTTTCGAAATGTATAAAGCCAATTATCAGAACAATATTTACTCCACGCGTAATGATCAAATGTAGGTCTATAGTGCTCGAATAGATAAATACTCCAAAGTCAAATATAAATACGAGAGTGAAACGATTTTTTTCATTCAATGAAAAAAATAATTGTGAATTTGAAGTGATTGAATAACGTACAGTGAAAATACGTGAAATTAAAATTTCTCCTCCAGCTGTCAATAAATTAAATAACATAACTCCACGTGATAATATTTACTAAAGTATCGCAGAGGACATGGGAACACGTAAAGTAACACGATAATGGAATTAAACAATATTGACGCGAGCCAACGATTTTAATTTACACTTCCACGT
Source organism: Andrena bicolor (assembly GCA_960531205.1). Classification (NCBI taxonomy): domain Eukaryota; kingdom Metazoa; phylum Arthropoda; class Insecta; order Hymenoptera; family Andrenidae; genus Andrena; species Andrena bicolor. Next base: position 5,729,540 of record OY482664.1, read on the forward strand.
ATCCCATCAACAAATTGGTGTCGATGCTCGATACCTGCCTCGAGTACCTACTGTCCTCCTAATAATCATAACATGCTAAAGATTATTGATTTTCCATAACGTCCGCCCGCCGGAAACGCGCGTAACAACGCATTACTTCAATCGGGAATATGCTAATGAATTTCTGCCTTCGCCGTGCAAACACTGTTGCCGAACTATACACAGATATACATAAATTTGCACACAATGGTGTTAATATCGAGTAACTATATTGGTGTATAATATACCACAGAAGCCGAGGAAAGCTAACACGGAAATGAATACACGGTACCAGCTAGTAGTACGAAATAAAATTTCACCCACTGAAAACGTCAGCCAGCAGCGCGTATTTTATTCCAATATTCCCTGCACACGAAACTCGAAAGGTAGACGAACGAAAAAAATCCTGTCGAGGGTCATCGTTTACCCGTGATTTTACCGTGGAGACGATACAATGGCGTACAAAGGGGAACGAGACGCGAATTCGAGCGACGTCGATTAAAGGAAATCCTGACTCAAGCACCGTGCGCCCTTCAGCCGTCAGAAGTCGAGCACATCAAAAGAATAATCCGTCTCCGAACAGTGGAATCGATCTGGCGCGTCACCATCAAATGAAAATCATCCACCGATGATCCACTTTTAATTATCGTTAGCCACGTCTGGCGACACGTCTCGATTGGATATTGTGACTTTTCTCGCAGTTTCGGCGTTGATTAACCGCGACGGACGGCGAGCCAATGGGGCACGGGAAGAATCCACGAACTCAGACCTGCCATCGTGACGGTGGATTTATCGATTCGCGATAAAGCGAAGAACGCTTCGAGGAATAACAGTGGGCACGACAGAGCTACGTGATTAGTTGGCCGTGTAGCCTAGGCTAGGCTTCCGATCAGTTTCGTGGCACGAACGAGAGAATCCATCCCGTAGACATATTGGATTGAACGGAGAATGTCAAGCTCGTTCCCTATAGGCACGTAATCCACGCTCGTGTGTTTGGATTGCCGCGATGTGTCGAAGTGAAAAATTCAATCAGGTCTGGGGATCCACTTTGTTCGAAGCATTTAAAGCATCGGAAACTTTCTGCTTTCGAAATATCTCAGAAGCTCAAACACTCTAGCTTCCCAGTAGTATAACCGTCCAACAAAATAAAATGTTTCCACGCGCAAATACCGAGGAACTCGGAGTTTCACGTTCCGAATAAATAGATAATTCTCCACCAACGGTGATATCTCGTGACCGAATATTCCATCGAAACATCGTAGAGAACTAGCAGATCTAAGAAAGAAGTCCGTTTCGACTTTAGCAGCGAGTCAGCGTTAATTGGAAAAATTAAATTTCCCGGCCCAATTAGCTCCTTATTGTATTACATTCCAGCTCGGCGGAACTGGGGAAAAGCGAGTAATTTAAACAGTACTCGCCCAGCTGCAGTAGTCGCTCAAATCTTTGAGCATGCGTGTTCGCGTACGTGCCTGCGCGTTTTTCTTCTTCGACGTCGTAGTTGGCCACATATTGTGGTATGCTGAGAGAATCGTTTCAGTATTAAAGGATGAGCAACCCTTAAATATCTCCCCCTCCCTGCTCTCGGAAGATGAAGCGTCTCCTTTCATACCAGCGAGCCTGCTCGCGAAAATTCAATCATGCAGAACGCCTGTCAAGACCTCGTTACTTCTTTCATCATTGAAACGAGTTTCCTCGTTTTTCATCAAGCCCCGAGAATTCTGGGAAGGAACGCGGACGCTGATCCGCGGAACACGATTTCGCTGATTTACGAACTATCAGGCCAGCGAGAGATTCGAAACTTCTGGCCTGCAAACTCCGAGCAACGTTTTTACTTCCACTCTGGTCAGAGACTCGATTTTCCTGTCCACGTGTAGGCGGCCGTGTTCAAAACATGCCGCGCGGAACGGAATTCGAGAAAACGCGAAACGAAATCGTGGGGCTACGAGTGTTTCGTATCGGGCTCTGTTTTCGAGATAATCGATTTTGAAGAGTGCACTGGGCACGCACGCGCTCGGTTGACGGACTTCAAAGTTCTTCACTTTGTGGGCTGTTCCATTGTACATTGAAGTGCTGAAACTAATTCTCTTGGAAACGGAAGCCCGCGGGAAAGAATTTTATTCCACAACTTCCATTTATTTCTTCCAGGGGAATCAGCAAGTTTCGGGCTGTACAGAGCAGTTTGGAATACTCTATAGAAACGAAATTTTAAGTGAACGAAAGATGAAGAAAGTTATGAATATGCAAGTATAGAAGTTTGGAGGATCCACTTAACTAACGATGAATAGAGTTGTAGCTGGTATTAAAGATGTAGATAAAGTTGTTCAATTTTATTATTATTGAAATGTTTGTCCAGTGTCTTCGCACGGCGTTTATGTTTCTTGTATAGTAAAAACGAATTACCGCGGGCGTGAAATTAGCGTGAAAATTTCATTCCGGAGGTATGAAATTCTAAAAGCAGATCATACGCTACGTCACGAGAATATGCTCTGTTATGATATGCACGTACGTGCCATGGGAATGCGATTTAAAGCGAGCAAACCGAAATGTGTTTCTTCAGTCCCGCAGACTTGGGCGCATTTTCCCGTCGTAAGCGAGCGTAAAAATAGCTGCAGCAGGGCGTGAAATCATCTCGACTTCAAATATTCATTGAGTGTGACATGTATTTGTATTGAGCATTCAGCAATGAAAAATTGTGACTCGATACATACCCAACTCTCTTTAAGTATTACTTTAGTCATTACAGAATAAATAGCAGCTCTAATAAATATTTTTATTTTTCATTCCCGACGTTATCTTCATCATTACCCGATAACACAACACTTGTTTACAATCGTCGTCCAGAAATATTTCACCAAGCCCAAATAAAAATTCGAAGATCAGTCAATCTCTCAATTCCCATCTATCAGATATCGAAGACAAAAATCGTCGAGTTCCAAGCTCCACCTCCGACAGAACGATAACCGAATCGTTACAGAAATGCTCGCAAACCCATTTTCGCTACCACCGCGAGGCAAGCGTCCGCGGGCGGCACGGCTGCGAGGGGCGAACGTTCGTTACCGTCCATCCCCGATGCAAATTCGAAAAATCCTATTTGCGATAATGAAAGTGTGACACGAGCAATCCCCGTGGCGCCTCGCTTTTCGACCGAGCTGTTTCGCAAATGTCGCGTAGAGCCGCGGCGACGGGACACACCGAGTCGAAGTGTTAAAAGACCAACGAAGAGGCCGAATCAGCAATTCGAAACACTCCACCCTGCTGTTCCGATACAAAGTGCCGCGGCCCTGTCGTCGCGCAATCTCGTTGCACGGTTTAGTGAAAACACAGGCCACCCGCTGACGATACGGCAGACAACAGAGAACCTCTCCTCACCGAAAGCACGCTCTCCGGGCATTTTATTTCCGCAACGACGAAGATTGCGCGAGCGAAACGGGCGAGCCCGTTAGAGCATCGCGATTTACTGGTTACACATAGTGTCTTTAATTCAATTGACCATTAATCGAATTTCGCTAGTGTTTACATCGACCCTTTATACGCCCGGCGATAGTGAACGAAGGTTCGTGAGAAGGACGAAGAAGCTGAATCGTGTACCTGCCTCTCTCATTCAATTTGACGAGTGTTTTGCTACCAGTTGGGCGTGATTTTTCTTCGCTTCAATTTTCTGCTGTAAATCATACCTCCCTGAGAGGAACGAACGTTCAGAGCTGTTTTCTTGGAAAGCGAAGGCTCATTTGCGGAAGGTTTATTCTACGTTTCGTCTGATTTCTCGTAAGAAGCTCACCTCATTTACAGATATATTGCTAGTAACAAATCACCCAATAAAATACACGCGTTACGTCTGACTTATTCGAGTCCACCATTTCTATTCGACATCTTCTTCGCTCGCCTTTGTCCCTGGCCATTCTTCCGTCGAAGACGCTACAGCGGTGTAATTCCGCGCGGAACGCGGGAACAATTACGAGCGCCCAATCTTAACGCCCCTTAATTATCAGCCACGGCTTGTTGCCGTCTCTCGTGAGGAAGCACGAAGCGCACCGGAAAACGCGAAAGCCCGCGGAATGTTGCCCGTGTACGCTGAGCAAGAAGAAAGCGTGTCTCTCGCATAATTCGCTTGTACACTTCCGTCAAGAGCGCTCATTCTTCCCGAGCAACCGTCGAGAGTTGACTCTGTCTGGCTTATCCTGCAACCGGGGTATTAATGAATATGTCGCTGTACGAGGGCGTGGAAAGGAGTCGCGCCTTTCAAGCGCCGCGACAACGGCTTCGTTTAAGGAACGGCACGCGCAAGAAACCGGGGTGCGACCATTGCCAGCGAGATGCGCGAGCTGAAGAAACGTTACCGGTGTCGCGGACGATACGCTTGCCCCTGCCGATGCAGAAATCTTGCTCGAGGGTGTCGAGATAGCAGCTTATTGACGCGATATCCAGCCACGTGAATGCCACTTTTGTCGAATCGCTGGAGGTACGCGCGCCTTAAGAGGGCGTTTAGATTCGCGGTGGATAATTTTTCTGGGCTTTCCCAGCTCCGAAAACGTTCCTACGCAAGGGCGCGATTTCACGGTAATATTCAGGGCTGCGTGGGATCATTGATAGGGTCAGGACACGGGGTCGTCGATCGCAGGTGAATCCTGTGCCAGCGGTTCTCAACGCGGGTCCTTGCCGCGCTGGAATCGATCGGGCCTTTTACCAACACGAATAAACATCGCTCCCACACGGCTGTCTGTCAGGAATTCGCGATAATGGGAGACAGACTCCCCTGGAGCGACCTATCGCGGTCACGTTCGGTGACCTCAAGACGATTTCTAAATGATAATCGTTTTCTGAGAAATCCGTCTTCTACTGTGTTCTTTTGAATTTGATCGTTTTGAAGATTCTGGGACACTTGGATATCAGAGATTTTGCAGAAATACTGGAGCCGTCGAAGGGTTTGTCCACTGAGTGAATTATTTTCTAGGGTACGATAATATTCTGTTAGTAGAACACTGGATGTTAATTGATTAGCTAAATTCCTATCGACGCGGTCATCTAATTACAAAAGTGATTGGTTAATGGAAGGAGAAGCTTGGTAATCTTGATTCTGTACCTAATACCATTATATACAATATCTGACTTTCCGTATTCTCGTTAAATTTGGATGCACGCCATCGTGCAAAAGGGAGCTATTACGATTTACGGATGAAATATAAAATTCTACCCTTGCAAGCGAAGTAATAATATAACAGGAATTACCCGTTGGAAAAAGAAAAGCAGGGAATTAAGTACTATGAGAAAACAGAGTCCACGACCACATTAGCTGATTCAATTTTCCAATCGACATTCGGATGAAAACGTGAGACGAAAGGCTAGAGGGTAGAGCCTGAAAAGTGCTTCGCAGATAAAGAAGGAGCAGAGGAGAAAGTTTATATGGCCGAGCAGCAGACAGGATCGACTAGCATTTTTCCAGTGCTCATTTCAGACTGCATTTATTCGCGCGTCAAGTTTGTACAGTTCCTTATAACGATATGGAAATCGCGGAAATTCGTTTTCTCGCCTTCCGAAGCTCTGCCGTTATGTCCGTTTCGGTTCGCGAAGCGGAACACGCGAGACGAAGTTCTAAACCTTGAATGCTCAAGCTTTTAAGCGCGCGTCGTTATCACCGGTAACGAGGGCAGAGAAGAAATCGCGTTATCGAGGACTGACTATAAATCCCTTTACCCTGTATGAGGAGTTGGAACGTCTCATTTAGCTGAGCAATAAGAAGAACGCGATAAGGGAGATCCATTCGCGTGGAATGTGAAGCTTGAACGACTTCGTGAACTGGCGTCGATCGAAGACCAAAGGGATGGAGATAATTGATCGGAAGCTCGGCGACTTCTCGATACATTTACGGTTAAGCACTCCTGCAAAGGTTAAAAATCGTAAAAGGAGAATCGATGTATTCGAATTTCAGCGATCTGTTTTTAAAGCGCGCGGGACGTCGCCATATCACCCGCGACTGGTTTAAGCGAGAAATCCCGAGTGCAGCTGCTGCGCACTTTATCTATCAATCCTTCGAAACTGAAGCATCAAATGGAAAAACGAGATGGGGAATCGATAAGCTGGGCGACTGTATATCTAAACATCCAGTTTTCACGCGAGGTATCAGCCTGTCAAGACAGCTTGATGAAGGAACATAGAAACTCTACGGGCTCGTGTCTCGGTTGTAGACAAATGGAATCGTTCTGTTGCCAAAGCTATCTCTTCTCCCTTCGCTGCGCCGCCTGCCGTTGCAACCCGGTGAAATGTTTTGCTTTAAGGCTGCAGCGTTTTTTCGCGTCCCCAAATGCAAACCTACCTCTGAATTTACTGTCTCTCGTTTGCAAGAGGTGCGCGTATAAAAGGATACTTGCAAACAGGAATGCTAGTCGAGATAATTAATTGCGGCGACATGAATTTCTCCAGATTGTGTATACTTGAGAAATAGTCCGACTCAAGTTATTTAAAAAACAAATCGTCGTGTTAAAAATTTTAGTTTACACCTTCAGGTTTACATAGAGAAGAATTCTTCTTTCATTCTGCCGCAAATTATGCATCAGCTGATATCACAGTCCTTGCAATGTCAGATTAAATACCCTCTACTGTCTTGGGTGATATTTCACGCACGCCGTGGCAGGTGGCTCCTTTAAAACTTAAAACTTAAAACTTAAAACTTGCAAGTAAACAAGACCAGCTACCCCAAGAAGACCAATTTCATCCCTTTTTGACGGTTCACTGCGCAGCCCCAGATCGCCTTGGGCGCCATAAATCGTTCAATCGTTATCGAAGCCCGCAGTCCTCGACATTGCTTGCTCGATTTCGATCCACTGAGCTCCACGCAATTTTACACCGTTTCACGGCTTTATCCGCCAGCTTTGTTCCGTTTTTATTGCCGCTTTCATGAGAACTTTGACATTTCCGAGTTCCACCTGGGCCAATGGTCCCGACTGAGAGCTTTGTTTTCTTTCGGTAACACAGCGGGACAATATACGTCGATGTCGTTTGATATTTCAGTGACACCTCTACTATCCGAAGTAGTACAAGCACGTAACTGTTCGGACACGTGAATTCCCGACGATAGAACAGAGTGACGTTTGTCTGGTATTCACATTTTAAATGAAATGACACCAATACGAATGTGAAGAATGAAGAAGTCACAAAGGAATGATTTTCTCAAAGTTTTATGGGTAAAGTTAGTGGGACTCTCGTGTTGTTGTATTTTAATTTTAATCTTATTTCGATTCAACGTTGCACAATTAATTATTCCGTTAGAAATATACAAATCTCTATCGATTTAATAGAGACTGTAGATCGTTCCAACGAAAATTCACCCCTGAATGTAATTGCTTTATTACGGCGTCAGCCTCTCACTTTCTCTTTCACGATCAAAGGACGTAAGGTAATCCGCGATATATAATGATTCCCCGTCGGAGCACGTAATCGATTAAACTAAGCTAAAGCTGTCGTACACGCGCAAGTAATTTATTTTCTTCGTTCATTTCTTCATCCCTTCTTTTTTTTTTAACGACTCCAGGCCTCGAGTAAAAACGAAGGAAAAAGATGGTGCTACGTGCTCGGGCGCAAAAACCCGGAACTCGTAAAGAACACCTGAAGCTAACTCCTACGTAGCAAGTAACCCGATACCCTCGATTGTGCTAATAACACCTGTAATAAATTTATCGAGAAGGAATGAGATATGGTCTATTAATCTTGGAGATATTTCGCTAACAGCCGAATATTCAGAGAAACGTTGCATGCACTAAAGTTTCTCCAAGTAAACATCAAACTTGCTGCTGAATGTTGATACACTGAATCCTCTTTGGCGGAGCTAATGATAAGCATACTCTTGTTTCGGTGGAAAAAAAAACACTGGTTACACCGTGATTTTATTTGTACACCTATTAGACAATTTAACGTGGTCCCAGCAAGATAAACTGGCAAGAAGGGCGTTGTCCATCTGATAACGGTATATTTGCCCAATGAAATCTTCCCCGTGTTGCGTTGTCCTCTCGTTTGGCGCTTTGCCCACTGATAACGTTTTCGCAATTACAAAACAAACTTGTCGCGTTTCCCGTGCCCTTTGGTACATTTTCACTTTACCACGAGGCTATCGAGTCAACGAAATTTTACGTAAGTCAAGCTCGTGCGAAGGAAGCATCACTTTCGCAATTACTTGTTCAATCTTGATATAAATATCGAGGACACTGTGGTATCTTCTTCTTTAATGTATTGCACAGGAGTTAATCCAAGTTTAACTCGATGTTGGACAATTGTCACTGAAGATATGTGTTCCCTAAATGCGTCTCTCTTCAACAGCATTATAATTTTAATTAACCATTTCAAATTATCGATTACTGTATCTAATCTGGCGAAAACGGAGAGCTCATTTCAGATATTAGCTAACTTATCTAATCTCTGAAAAATTACTATCAGATTAAATATACATATAAATAGGGCGAGTCAAGAGAATTTCTGCGGATATATTTTCACACGTTTCTAATGACAACGTCTCGATAAGATGGCGGCACTAATTGCTTTCATACTTTCGAGTATTCTTGTTCTAGCAAACGGTACGTAACGCTATTACAAAGTGTCATTGTTTGCAATTGATATTTATTTGAAACGATAAGAGCTTCTTTATTCTACGTTTAAATGTGTAAGACGAATGTGGTGTTGGCGAATAAATTTTTTATATTTCTGTTATCACAGCTGGGCTCGTGCCAAGGATTATAGGTGGGACAGTGGCGAAGCCAGGTGAAATTCCTTATCAAGTAGGTTCGAGACATTTTCACGTTTACTCGTGCTATTTGTCGATGGAGAGCGACACTTATTAAATTACTGCAACTATTCTTAGGTCGCTCTGGTAGATTTAAAATCGGGGAGACATTTTTGTGGTGGATCGATCCTTAAGGAGGATTATGTCATAACTGCTGCTCATTGCGTGAAAGGGCAAGTGAAATAAATGGGATCTTACATTAATATCGTCTTCTTTTGTTTAATATTAAATGGTTCACATCCCGTCGTACGCGTGTATTTAATTACAGAAGGATTTAGTGAACTAAGGGATGAAGACAGCGTTTAATTAAAGCATAATGACTTTTGCAGGAAATCAGCAACGTCATTTAAGGTCATTGCTGGCACAGTGGATTTATCAAAGGCGACGTCAGAAGTGTCAGAACATTTTGTCAACGAGATTTATATTCATGAAAAATACAATAACACAGACTCGTGGATAAACGACATAGCCCTGATCAAGGTACAGGAAATTAACTCTAAAAACATTTAGTTTCTTATTTCGTCCCTTATGCCGAATATTTCAGAAAACATTTTAGAAGAAGCACGAAGCTCATTGGATAGTTGCAATTAATTTCTACAAGTTTCTTATTTTTCATAAATTTTAAGATCGTTCTGGTATGTTAAAGTGGAATTTGAAACTGAGAAAAAATATTCCCTGCTTAGATAATATCATTGTACAGGAAATATTATTAGACCCAGATCATTTACGACAAACTTAAAAAATACACAGGTTTCCACACTGTTAGTATGAATATTTATTTCAAGAAAATCTGTCTTACATCAACTACAGAAACTGTACCGAAGTAAACGATATACTCTTTCGTGCGAAAAGGGATGAAGACTACTTTAAATTTCAAAAGCATGATACGAAACTTTCGAAAAGCTAATTTCAGCCACTCGATGCGCGGTGCTTCAAATTTTCCCCACTTAAGATGCGTTTTCTGCGACAGTTTCTTTCGTAAGATCAAAGACGAAGGGATCGCTCGAACCACTAACTTCTAACGACTTTGCACACCAGATATCGCAACTAACGACGTAAAATTCTCCACAGGTGAAAACTCGTTTCGTAAAATCCGCTCTGATATCTTTCGTTCCCATGCCCGCTCCAGGAGAACTCGTTAAAACTAATGACTCGGCCATAGTCTCTGGATTTGGTAAACTTGCGGTAAATATTACGCCAAACCAACCCCACCTAGCAACAGTAGACTAAAACAGTTAATTAACATCGAATCTGTACACTATCCATATATTAACTAACTAGCTCTAAAATTCCTATCAACGAGACTGGACAACGTATCCGAATGTTACAGTACGACGGCGACAGAACGGACCTCCTCCACTGGGTGAAAATCAGAATCGCGAGCCAAGACTACTGCAAAAATGTGTACAACGGGAAGCAACATATCTACGGCACGCATCTGTGTGCATACGATCCCACTGCTGTGAGAGGACATTGCAAGGTAAGCCCTTCCATTCAAATTGCCTATTGTGCCATCCATTTTCCATCGATATATCAGACACAGGGTTTCTAAATGAAAGCGGAGTCATTTTCTATAGGGTGATTCTGGTGGTCCTTTAATGGTGAATGGAAAACTGGCTGGACTTGTATCGTGGTCGAAACGTTGTGCCAACACCGTGTATCCATCTGTGTACACGCGCGTCAGTTCCTATATCGATTGGATTAAGAAGCATGCACTGTAATCAATTTGTAGTTAATTGAACGATACGTTGCATCGTGGTAATCGATCGACTCGGTTCACCCTAATCACTTGTGCATTAAGAGCCGGGAAAAATTCTTCTCGTGTATATTTATGAAATATAGTATTCCTGATTGAATTAAATTTTATGAGTTTCGAATAGTAGGGGAGTTGCTTCATCGTGGAATAGAAATTATTATAGCTCCCAGCAGAAAGGTTTATGACTCGGGTTGGTTTATCTGTAAGCTATCGGTGAAAGGATACTGTGGATTGGAGTTGTAGACAAATCGAACTAGTCGATTGTGTTTCGATTGAAAATCGAAATGCGACCTGGCGCAAAGCTTCGAAGTGATGCGATGAAGCTATTCAGCTGGAAATCTGTACGCGAAGACTTTCGGGCGAATATTCCTGCACTATCGAGAGATTATGGAATGTTATGGATGCTTTCACAGACGCTGCTCTAACAGACTTAACCGATACGAAATGGATTCTTGAAGGAAGCTATAGAAGGAGGGAAGAAGGTAATTATATGTTTGTATTTGTACAGTAGGTACAAATAGTACTTGAATTACACGAGGATGGATTGGAAAACCTCTGGCCATAAATTTAAAATAGAACCTGCATGAAAACGAATCAAGATATGGAGGAAGGGATGCAGAAATGTAGAACGAGCTGGTATTTTTCAACGAGAATTTCGTTGATTGTATTCGAAAAGGGAATATTTCTGTAAATGGAAAATGCAACCTCACTAATCTAATGGGTAGAAAATGGAAGCACAAGAAAGAATAATACGGAAAAATTGAGAGAGGAGAAAAAAGACACGAGTTACAGGGAATAAAGTTACGTACCACATTGCAAACAGTGATGGAAGCCATTCTGAATCCAAAGAACACACTAAGTTTCCCCAATACCAGTACTTCCGCTAAACGATGCCGTACTAATAAACCGAAGTAAAGGGCTGACTTTGTTACGTATGAATAGGGTTAACGCGCTGCCATAAGTTCGCAAAAAGGAACCGCTCGTTCGTGAGAACGCGTAAAAAGATTATGGCGCGGCTCGCATATTCCCGCAGTTTACGATAGTTCAGAGAGTGCAATAAAATCGCGAACCATCCCTTTAGTTCGCGTGTTACGATGCTTCGCTTGTAAGTGTCTAAATCAAGCGCACGCCTCGGTAGATCGATGATGCCACTTGCACTGGCGGAATTCGAAATTCAAATCGTGCGACCATGAACCGCTCGAAGACGTTCGTTATTAGAGCGACGTGGCGTGGGCTCGAGAAACGAGAATCTACGGGCCGTATCGATAAATTCACGAATGTGTTGCGTCGAAAATGAAAAGGGCCTCGAAATCGAGTTCGGAAGAGTTTTATGGTAGGCAACGTTAGGATTGGTGGGGCGTGGAGTATTCTCATTTTACGATGTCATTAAAACGCTCTAAAGGGGAGGGAAAATTGGCCTCCCTCGCAGGAACTCGTTTATAACAAAGCGAATTGAATGGATCCTCGGCGGGAAAAATGAATTACACTAAGGTCGGGGCCAGATATATTGGCCGGTGAGTTTCGTGAGGAGTATTCTTCTATTCTCAACGTTTTCTGACTCGCTCTCACCTTGCCAGAAAAAGAGTGCGCCAGAAGTGGTGGGGATAGCGCCAAGCTCTTGACGTGTAGGCCAAACCGAGCTCATAGCGTAGAGATACATACATCAGAATAGGTGTGCGTTAGCTGCGAAAACGAATTCACCGGTCAATATATCTGGCCCCGACCTTAGATGAATAACGAAGAGGGGGTAGGGGAGAGGTGCGACGCTTGGCGTGGCATTCGTAACACGAATACGAAAGAGTTGTCCGGTGGCTGTGCACCACCGAGACGTTTCGGAAATAAGAATTCCCGGAATGTGTGATCCAGGGCGACCGGACTTGTACGTGTGCAGAGGGTGAATGCATTCTTAAGGGCGGTCAGGTCAGTGCATTGTGAGGGTCGAGTGTAAGTGAATACAGCCCGCCGAGCGAACGCCGAAGAATTTCTAGTCGATCGCAGAAAGTATTCGAAATGTGGGAAGGGCAGCTACTGCTGGACTGTGTGTAACATTAATCACTGTCATTTTTTTATGTAGAAATGGAGGCGAAGAGGAGGCACAGACGTTGAGTTAAGTATGCTGGATTGAAATGAATGCTGTGGTAACCCGTTTCTTAATTCCAAATCACAAGGGGGGATTCCATAATTGGAAATGCGATAAATTATGGAACTTGTTGAGTAGAAGGAAGGAATGAAATGGAAACGAAAAGCGGTTTTATATTTGAGGATAAATGTTACCTTCTTTGAGAGAATTCAGATAATGAAGAAAATCGTCTGTTATTAGGAAAAGGTACTCTCTATGTATTTCCACAGTTTCATCAATTTCTGAATTTCCCAGCTCAGGGTAAGAAGTTTGTATATATTGACAATTCATCATACTTATAATTCCATTCACTTACAACTCCCTTCCACTTTTCTTCTCGTTTTATCAACCTGATGACCCAAGAATTTACAGAAATCTGTGGTTAATAAAAGTCGAATTTGTGAAAAAACACAACGAGAATATCCGTTGTTGCCCCCACAGAAACGAGCTACAAACTTCTTCGATATACTAATTGAGGAAGTTTATCCAGAAAATAGCCACTTCAGATATCGTTTATTTGCTAAGAGAAAAAAGGGGGTCGAAAGAAAAGAGACAAGAAGATCGTGGAGTGCAACAGGCAACTGGCTGCAACTAGTTCCAGCGTTTTTCTCTCACAAATTCGAGCAATTCATTTGAAACGCAGCGCGTTGGTAACCCTAAGATAAGCAATTTCGTGATTTCACCCGAGTTAACTTTCGACTGTAGACTCCCCCTGACACGACAATGCCCCCTAGAGAGCGATGCGTAATTGTTAACTCGTAGCACGCACGAGAGACTTACTTACTTCCCTCTGTATTTATAAACTCTCGATTTAATTGTAACTACATTAGCCGCAAGAAACTTGCCTCCACCTGTTTCTTCGACCACCGGGGAACGTTCAACCAACGCAAACGAGCACACTAACTTTCACTTTATTTCCAGCTTAAGGTAACGCACAATTTTCCACCTAATAAAGAAATATTCTTTCTAATGGTACGCTGAACTGATATTCTATTTGTATTAATCCTGAACAAACAGCTGTATGCAAGCATCACGTAATGCATTATGAAAAAATTGTATTTCCTGTGGTGAATTAGAGTGCAGGGAATTTTTATTCATGACTGATTTTGACGTTTAAACGAGAACAAGTATAATATTATAGGAATAATTAATAATTCTGTGATAGAAATACATAATAGAAACTAAAATAATAGCTGTGAAAAGAGACAGAAAGATAGAAAAGATACAATTTAAAAGTATCAAACGTATCAAGTATCCCTTTCATTGCTTCCTGCTTCTACGTGTGTTATAAAAAAGAAAATTATAAGTACAAGAATACAACAAGACACACTCGTAAGGGAAAAACTCTGTAAAATAATCGAATATGGCTTTCTAAAATAAATCATACATGGTGAATTAGTGTCAAGTACTTTACAAAAATCCTCTTGCTATTCAAAGGGTCAAATAAACGATTGGTACGGCCAGAAATTAAAAGCCTTTTCAAAGCCTTTTCACTTCTATTGTTCGCGAATAGCATTTTAGGTACGTTCACTTGACAAAAGTAACGATGATTAAAAAAATCTTTTTCCTCCAGCCACAAAATGAAACGTGTGAATAAATTCTAAGAGCTGACGTAATTTCACTTTATACAAAAAATACTGTAACAGCGCAATTTGCACAGAAAACCCAGAAAATGTGACTCCAATCTAGAGAACCAAACATTCCCAATCAATTGTACCTTTAATCATCAATCGAGCAAAAGCTTTTGATCTGAGATTGCGTCTCGCAAGCAATGGTATTATCACGCACCTCTTCACAGCGACATTCCCAAAGCTTTCCAGACTTCCAATACGTGAAAGTATATGAAGTTTCAAGGGGCTGCGAGGTCGACACTGTGTGGAGGTTCTCTATTGACTTATAAAAACTATTCCCGTGTGTGTACTTATCAAAGAATTTTTCATTTTCCACACGCTGTGGAACGATGAATATGAAAGGTTATTTTCGTCGTAGAACTTTTCTCATTAGGAATACGTAGTTTAACGTTTCTCCCTGAACGTGTCTGGCCGTTGGTCGTAATTCAAATGATATGTTATGGTAGTGTCGGGGGAGTAATTTTAAGTGCGAGGGCACAAGTTTCCTTCGTTAATGGATTTCTAGTATTTACGACGAGCAAGAATTGACCTGTTTCGCGTAAAATCTTTGCACCGTCGTCAGCATCCGTGAGAGCTTAGAAGTTGTTGGACCTACGCCAACATCAGGGCCGATGCACTTTCGCATCTGTCCCAGCATATCGATCGGTTGGTCATCCCATCAGTGAACCCTCCAAGGTGATGCTAATGGTCTATTGCTTGCAAGCATTTTATCGAACTTTCACCTTTCAATTACTTGGCAATCTAACCGCTATTTTCGTCCCAATTTTCCTCCTTAATGTGTTTAAAGTTTGATAGAAAATAAGGAACCAAATGACTCGTGAAAGTGTTACAGAAAGTATGATGGAATTCCAAGCAACGTGTGGAAGTATATACAGAAAATAATTTACTGCTTCTCAAAATTGGGAACTGTGGAATTTTTCTGACTTATTTGTTGAGTTGTTAAAAATCCAAATGCAATGCAAACAGCCAGGAAGAGATGGAAGTGTCTTTATATTTCCTCCATTCCTGCTCTCATATCTCACAATTCAGAATAACTCTCAAATTAGTTGGAGTTATGCAGCTTACACGCTATTACTCGAATAACAATCAGGAAAATTATCAGGATCGTCAATGATTGTTCGCATACTCCACATTTTTCATCGTGGATCAACCGCCATGTTTCTCTCGTGTCGTACAACACTACAACTACCTGTGACATTTTGAAATAGTTCGCAGGGAGCTGCAGGCTACAAAACTTTACCAAGCCCGGGGGCACTCTCTGGACTTACGAAAGCTTCGTACAGCGCATACAAAAGTGGCGAAGGATGTTTTGTGTCCCGTATATCCTGTGTCTCGCCCAAACTTGCCTCTGAAGAATTTTCTAACAAGGCAAGGATATCGGGAAAGTTCGGGGCCATTTCGTGCTTTTTATATTCGTTAGGTCAACCGAACGAGCGTTAAAGCCATAATGGAAAGTTAAAGCCGAGGGGTGGCGTGCGCGGGATGGCCTCTGAATCCCAGCCATCGGAACAGAATTGACGGCAAATGATTCACGAAAGCGCAGAAAAGGAATAGGACCGTTCGTCGACGATTGGTTGGTTGGCTCGCGCCATAAGAGAAACGGTTGCCTACGCCATTATCAGCACGTATGAGGGCCTGAAAGTACCTGGATCACCGCCAATTCTACCACAAATGCACTCCGCGGACTGTCCTTTGCGATTTGTCATCCTATCACTCGAATCCAATCCAATCCATTAGGCACGGGTGTTACAGAAATTGCCTTACGCGTGCGTCACCCCTTTCGTCTCTCTTATCCAAACGCTATTTAGAAAAGTAACACCAACAGTATAAAAATGGCTGACAGAGACAAGGCAAACGAGAACTACGAGCCCGAAATTTTATACAGCAAACGTAACGCCAATTTCAGACGTCACGGTAAACGGGATGGAAATCTATTCTGCAATCCTGCAGGAACCATAAAATGTTTATGAAACTTCGTACTGCACTGCGCAAGGCATACTGCTACGTAAACTTCCAGGAAGTCATAAGCCCTCGAGTACATTTCCCTGCTATCTGGATATCTTCGATAAAACCAACACTCGCTTTAAAATACCCTGACATCGTTACCTGTAGTCCAAAGACAGGATGGCTTGTAAAATTCAGACACTGTAAAACAACTTTCGCGGAAAGATTTGGAATTGCGATTATTACTACAATACATGATGCAGATTTATGTGTATCGCCTGAATACTTGTAGATGTACCCAATGTCATAGTTTGAAAGTCTGAATCGCGAGAATTGTTGACTGGACAGTCCATAAGTTATTTCACTGTCACTGTACAATTGCGCAGCTATATTTACATTAATACTTGCTCCGCATTTTTGGCACGCACCGCAGCGATTAATCGCACGAACAAACGTAAGCGTAACGCGCAATACGTTTCGCCACGTGCATGTTACACGTTCGGGGATGAATAAATATTTCCACGCGAATGTACACGAAGCACTGAGAGCCATTAGTATATTTCACTTTAAAGTGACAGTGCAGAGTGTCTGGCTGGATATCGCCGCGTTACCATGAAATTTTTACATGCAACGTTTAATACAAATTGCCTCCTCTCATGGATCCTCGCTTGTGCTGGGACGCTCTTAACGAACCCAGTACCGTCTCATGCTTTTGACTCGTTGTAAAAGAGAGAAAATTAAGTCCTACGATTTTCCGCGCCTCATAAAATATTCAGTTCGCGCATCCCGCTGGTCTATGGTTAACTTCTGCTTTACCTGACAAACTGTTCGACGAACAAGCTGTTTCGTCACAGTTGTGAAACAGTGCCTGAGATAAATTAAAAATCTCCTCGGCACCGTGTATTGTGGAAAGCAACATCAATTTTGAAAAAAATCCCTCTTTTACAGCGTTAAGTGTATTAACCACAAGTCGATTAATTTATTGCTTTGACCAAAAATTGAAGCGCCATATTTACTCTCCTTTCGATTTCCGCGAAATTCGATTCTACCCGCTCGTCGGGGGCCACGAGTTACAGAAGAATTGAGTCCGCACCATCGCGAGTAGTCCTTTGATTTTACCTTTGTTGTTTGACGAACCAGTCGAAATCCATCGTTATACAGACACCCGTCACGCTTTGCACAATCGGTTAACCACTGGCGAACGTACATTCGTGACAGCTCTTTCGACAAAGCTCTGATACTCTCGTCTACGTATTTATCATTCAATGTGTCAGGAGATTGAACCTGTAATGGCGTTGCCACTTCAAATTCGTTTCATCGGTTTGCAGATCGTGCTGGCACGGTATAGACACGGAATACACAGTGTGCCCGGCGACAGAATGCACGTGGGAATCACTTCTCAATCATTTTTAGTCGAAAACTTGAAGTAACGCGAGATATCTGATATGGTACCTGGGAGAAGTAAAGATTGCGATTTTATTGTATCTGTAACTTGTACAATATTTCCATTTGATTTTATACTACAAAGAAGACTGTTAATGGTAATATTCATATCAATTATAAAGTGAAATTAGACCCTCAACCGGATTGAGTTAAATCAGGCCTGGCCAACACGCGACACGCTACGTTAAATTGTGCAGCCCGCCGGGCGATTTTATATTTGTATTGAAACATTTGTTTCTCGTTGTATGTATAAGATAAATATTAAATAAATGAAAATTTAGTATAACAATAAAGTTTTATTCATTTTGTATTTTTATTACATTTTTAAAAGCATGTTTATCTAAAGTGCAGTCCACTGTAACGTTACGCGTCATAAAAGTGGACTGTGAAACCATTTGGGTTGGCCAGGCCTGAGTTAAATGATTCGAAATGCCTAGCCCGATTGTCGAAGTCTACATTAAAAATATATACTAACTAGTTGTAAAATGTATAAATTATAATAAAAAATGAAAAATTTATGTTTGAATTTTACAATTTTGATGATTTATTAAAAATATTTAAATTAATTGAATTAGTGGAGGGTGAAACATCCGTGACAACGTCGGCGAAATCATCGCGCAAGTGAAACAGCTCAGCGCATAGTCAGGCTCCGTGAGAAATTCCGAATCTCTCCAGGCATAAACACGGATCCGATATTGCCCAAGCATGGGAAGCATGGAGGGATAAACTTTACAACAGAGTAGAATAACTTGGTGTAATCTTGAAAATTATGTTTTACAATGGGATCCCACGAAAGCGGGCTCGTTACAAATAACGCGATAGAGGGTTGGTAAACGCGAATAAAGGGTGGAAGAGTGATAACTACTCGTTCTACAGGCGCAGAAGCTTATTTACGCGATGCAAATCAAGCAACTGGACTGTAACTTTGACGGAAGTAAATTTCATTTAGAGAAGTTGTGTCAAAGAGAAGCGGAGCGATCGTTATTCACGCCCGCTGAACTTTCCCAACGGGGCAAGTTGCGCGTACAAATAGAAAAAGACAGGGAAAATTTATAACGTTTGTCGTGGGCGGCATCGTTTGTATCACCTACAACAACGATCGAAGCGAAACAACGCCGCATAGTTAAATACTACTTTGCGCGCGGTAATCGTTTCACCAGAGAAGGCAACTCGACGGTAGTTTACAATTCTGATTAACGTACGGCGTTTATTTCGCTCCTCCCGCGTCTCTGCTTCGAATCTGAATAATCGATGAAGCTTTTCAGATCCGTTACAGATGTCCCTCGCGACGAACGAGCAGCGAGCAAGAAGATTATAAAAATACACACTGAAATCGAATGAAATTTGAGCGCTCCGCCGCTGAATGAAATAATTCATGAAACCCAGACTCCCCTATTATCACTATTATCGCGTTAATATTAATACCTGCGAATTACGTGTCAGACCTAGAACCTTCAGACACGAATCCGTCGGGAGCAATTCATTCTTGAAAGCATACCTACACGTGCTTCAGAAAAAGAATCTTTTGTTGCATTACAATACAATCTAGCCAAGTCTTGTGACGTTCGCGGAGGGAAAAGGGGAAAAGGCACAGAGGATCCTACATCCAAGGTGAATTATTGATCCATAAAGAACTTAAGACGTATATCCACGTCAAGAGGTCGTAAATCGTGGTCTCGACCTTAATAACAGGAGAAGATTACTTTCGATATCTTCGCAGAGTCCATATATGGACGTGTCCGCTCTGGCTACCTATAAAAGAGTTTCGGTGGATTCGAGGTTGTTCCCGATAGCGGCGCTAAATTTTTCCACCTTACACCGAATCGTTATTTCGCGTGTCCGAGTGCAAGCGAGACACCTCGCCGCGGATTCGGCGCCGCTCGTGGCGCAGGTAGGATTGTCGCTTTTTTCCACCGTGATCCGAGGCCAGCGTTGAACTTGAAGGTAAACGAACACTTAATGGGATCAATTTAAATGCAATTACGACCCCGGCGACGCTAGATTTAGGAAGGATAATGCCCGACGGTGGAAAAAGGATAGGAGGTCAGGTGGCGGTGTAAGGATCAATACGCCATCCTCTCGAGGGCTTCACGTGTTGCTCCCGTTTCCGGTGCCACCCGGCGAACCAGAAGCTATCGACGAGCCGTTTCTGCGATCATAGGTGATCATCGATCGGCGGGATCATTGCGGTAAGGACACTGGTGGGTATTTATAACGTTAATGATGATACAGTAGCAGGGGGGTATTTATACGGTAACAACAAGTGGATACTTGTAAGTAGATGGAGTAGATGGGAGAAGTTCGTAGCTTACAATTAACTATGGATAATAGACAGATGCTATTTTCGAGCTAACTTTTATGGGCACAGGTTTAGCGGAAAATAAGTTGGGAAAATAGTCTGTCACTTTAGAGAGCGTGTCAGTAGTATTTATGGAAGATGGTAGGTCGGACAGAAGACTGGTTTAAATATAATTGTATTTTAAATATGTAAGGTGACCCATTTTGAATCAGTCCACGTGGATATTATCGAAATTTCATATTAAGATTCCTTCTTTACTGGTGGAAGCGACTAAAAGCAGCAATTTCAAAGGTTCGATAGTTTCTTACGTCGCCCCAGAAGAAACTGTGTAAGGGTGCCAAGTCAAGGGATCTCAATGGAAACTCGATACGACCAGGTAGTCGAAGTAAATCGGAGA
Source organism: Andrena bicolor (assembly GCA_960531205.1). Classification (NCBI taxonomy): domain Eukaryota; kingdom Metazoa; phylum Arthropoda; class Insecta; order Hymenoptera; family Andrenidae; genus Andrena; species Andrena bicolor. Next base: position 5,749,914 of record OY482664.1, read on the forward strand.
ACCTGTCATTTAACGCGCAGAGTTCGAACTGCATCGTTCGTATTTACAAATGCTCTCAAAGTAACGAGGATAACAAGACGCCCCCCTTGGTGCGCAGACTGGTAATAGACGTAACTTCCGTTTCCTACGATTGAGCAACGAGTAAAGTAATTGGAATAATGGCTGTCCCCATTTAACACGGTAGACGTTCCACTACTCTCCGGACTGTATCGCATTATAACACAGCCGAGGAATTCACAGGCCCTACCCCGAAGAAACCACGTCCCCTTGAAACGACACTCCTCCTCGTCCTGGTTTCCATGAAAATCCAAGCTTTCTGCCAAGGGAAGAAAACTGCACTCACGAATAATTCACACGAACACTCCACTTGAGAGTCCTCGTTTTCCTCGGACAACCTTTGAATCGTTCATTCCGTCTGCGCTTTTGTAGAAATCGATATTTTAAGAGCAGATACTTCGAACGACTCAAAGGTTGCGATGAAAAGGTGGGAGAAAAAGGAAACGTTGGGCGGAGGAATGGATTAATAACGAGCAACGCAATTATACGTTTAACATGATACTAGATATCGAAACGAAGAAGAGCAAAATATGAATGCAGCATTGTACGGAATTACCGAAAATCCACGGATAAATTCGAAATCAAAATAAGGTATAAGAATTTAATATTAATATTTGATCACTGCTCAGTTCTGAGACGTGCTAAATCTGACCTTATTCTGAAAATATAGATCACACCGATACAGTACGAAAATACGCAATACCCTACTTATCAAAGTGCAACTCCTTATCGGCAAACTTACACAGTCATTGATCTATTGTAACCGTCTGCTGCGCACGGCAGTATATCTGAGAGATAATGTTAATCTACATCCTGCATCGAAATTTATTTTAAGCACTTGTGAAATCTGTGCTCTTTATATCTAGATACACAAAATTCCGGGAAGGAGATACACAAATGTCTTATCGAAGTGATCAATCAATGTATCATAAACTACGTGCCAATGAGACTTTATGTCGCCATTTACAAACTACGTTTGAGAAACATCGATGATTTATAATTGCGATATAATTTCTAATGGACGTATTAAAATCTGATTTCTAATTTCCAGTGTCTTCTACTTACTTATTAGTCACCTCAGTGAAACACGAGGGTAATAATTAGAATCGACGATCTAGTATCAACATGTTTTAAAATTGAAGAAAGATTGTGTGGGAAATGTGTCAAATGTACAGTATTTGAAAATGGAAAGAAAGAAAGCAAATTATAATTCTTATTGTCAAACACGATGAATAATCAATTGGTATAATAAGTACAGACAATCACACGTCCAGACAATCATATCAGAAATCAGCACTGATTTGAAAATGCTCAGATAATACTCGAAAGAAGATCCTACGTCACGTCTCTTCACTTTCTGCTATCAGAAATGAAATTATTTCACAACATACGCACGCGTTAACGGGTGAAAGAGTTTTTGAGAATGTTTCTATGCCACATTTTAAAAATTTCAACTATCATTTATTATATTATAATAAAAGTAAAATATAATAGAAAATGATGTCCTTTTTACAGGATATAAAAGCAATAAATTATCAGGTATAGGTAAGATTTTAATTCAAACTTTCTATTAATTATAGTGGTTAGCGATAAATCATTTCTTCGTACAATCGCAATCACTTTTCCAAACAGTACTCTCTTATCGTGTCAGTACTTACGCAACAAGTACCTATCAAATGAGATTAAAAACTCACGGAACGGGAAATCCAAAGCTGTACTTCACGATAATACAGTATAAACAAATCGAATGCGTTTCAAAATCTCTTCCTCATAAAAACTAGCCACACAAATAAACAATGAAATGTAACGTTTAATGCCACACACCACCATTAATGAATAAGTACCTCTTAATACCATATTTCTTAACATAAAATGAGGCAATGAGAGCAACAAATGACTAACCCACATTTTTTTCGAAATTAAATTAGTAGTAATAATGTATTCCAATAGGCTCTACAAATCATATAAACTAGGAAAACAAAAATTTCCAATGTGGGTTAGTCCATTGTTGCTGCCTGAAATATGACTCCATCTGAAGTCTTTCATAAAAATTGTATTTTAAAAACCAATTCAGTTTTAATAGTTTACCATGGACGAAATCTCAAAACAAAATAATAAAAAAATCACTCCACCAATAGCGTAAGTAGCGAATTCACAAAAATCGTACTCGTATCAAACAGAAGCACAGATTATTGGAAACCGGTCACCTGCGTCTATGCACACTAAACTGTTACGAATTTCGAAAGACCACTCAAAAGGATCCAAGTTACGTACAGTATCAAAATAACCTCCATTCCATCCCAAATGTTTTCATTCCGTGTAGACACTGCCAATATAGAAACACAAGTCAACGCCACTCGAGCTATCAACGAATGACGGAAGTGTTATCAAAATAATTAATCACGGCGATCTAGCTCAATCATGAAGACTGACGGCAACGTGTTGATATGACACGGATTGGAGATCTATCTAATCTCGAGAGATGGAAAGATCATGATCGGACCCTGTTGCAATTTTGAAAGACGGTCCCGGGGGTATATAAAATATGTGCCGGACATGAGATTTCAACGCAGTCTGTAACGACGGTGTACACGGAAACATGCTGCTAGCAACGTTGCCCATTTTCGCTCTCTTAGCCCTCTCCGATGGTGAGTACCTATGCCAATTTTCATTTCATCACTTCATCGAGCATACACTTGGACCATTCTGACGCGATCATAATAAAATTCAGCAGACGAAGAATTATTGCTTACGCTGTTTTTTTTTTTTAATAACGGAATTATTGCATTTTAACACAGAATTATGCTCTAGTTTTTCAACTACTCTATTAAGCTGCCAAGTTATATACCTTTTGAGAATAGAGGCTTTCGTAGTATTACCATTTTTTTAAGAGTATTTCCCTTACTTTTTGTGTTCATTTAAATGATTTCAAGCTTCACCATGGTGGAAGTATTATTACTGAAATGACTATGTGTGAAAGTATAAGTATAATATATTAACTGAAACGCTCAAGGTATTAAAGAATTTCAAAATTTCAAAATTTACTGTCTATCGGCACTACGCGCCATTAAATTCAGCTAATAATCAGATCAATCAGATGCATAATCAGGAGCAGTTCGTCCACAATTATCGCGCACTAATTATTGTGTACTGTTACCGTTTGCATAGCTGGGCTACTACCCAGGTACGATCCGAGGATCGTGAACGGAGAGGACGTGAAGGCTGGAGAAATTCCATATCAGGTGAGTTATTTTAATAACAGAAGAATGACCCTAGCCGGCAGGCAAATTCTAATCGGGAGCAAACTGAAACTAGAAATTTCTGTGAAAGTATGCAATCATACTCCATGCGTACATTATGGCCTCACGGGGACCTCTGCTCCCAGTTGCCTCCATAGAATCCCTCGCTTCTTGAATTTCATTGAATCACTAACATGCCTTTCCGTGTTCAGGTATCCTTGCAAAACAGAGGCAGCTCGTTCCACTTCTGCGGTGGATCGGTTCTCAATGAAAACTACGTTATTACCGCCTCTCACTGTGTCTCGGGGTAAATATTCAAGGAATGACCATCGACTCCCTTCCAACGATCTTGCAAACACCGTGTAACCGCGATAATATTAATTTCCCCGCAGCAAAAAACCAGCGGAAATCAAAGTCGTCGCAGGTACGGTGGACCTCACGCAGGCTGCCTCTCAGCACAATGTCCAGACCATCATCATGCACGAAAAATATAACCCATCCAACTCTTGGAAAAACGACATTGCATTGCTCAAGGTAATCGCGTAGAAATTTATCAATATTCAGGGAATCATAGAAAGGTTTATTGCATGAGCCTATGGGTGTTACAGGTGGAGAAACCATTCGTGAAATCGCAACAGATTGCCTTCGTGCAACTCCCATCGCCCAGTGACACTGTTCATGCCAACCAGCTGGCAACAGTCTCTGGATGGGGCAGACTTTGGGTAAGTACAAAGAAACTTCGCTTCTTTTGTGTTAAATACGCGTACTTCGTGTTCAAGTACTTTCCATATAAGAGTTTCTTGCTTGCTCCAAGAATCGTTAGCGTTCGTTTGTTAATTTACCATGCTGCGTGCAATTGTAGCAAGGCGGACCTACAACCGTTCACCTGCAACGCGTCAACATTTTGATCGCTGACCAAGAATACTGCCGACTGATTTACAACAAGCAGCACTACAACATCTACGAGTCTCACGTTTGCGCTTATGACCCGACCGTTGAGAAGGGATCGTGCCACGTAAGTTGCATATTTTGAGATTACAGTTCACTGTGGTCATCTGGTCTTGCATGCTCGCGTGTGCAAATTGGTTGAATGGCAACAGTGCACGTGATAGGGACGTAGTGTTGAGGCAAAATCAACTTGTCACCGAGGACCACTTTCTTGTAAATCGCACCAAATGTGACTCTTTTTTTTCTGAGTGAAAGTTCTACTTTGAATGAGATGAGACTTGATCAGCTTGAATTCAACGTATAGACACTACGGGGTTCTTGAATAGTTATTTTGGGGAGAAGCGTGCGAGGAAACTGCACTTGCTTATAAACTTTTAGTCGTTTAAATAAAAGGACGGGGAATTAAGAGCGCAATTAAGTTGGCCAGATGAAGCTTAAGCACAATCGAGGGGACCAGTCGACTTTGTTCGGGCAATAATGTGTAATTAAGTATTTATCTGCGACTTCACTGGTATTATCCTTCAACAATGGGACCTTCTACTATTGCAGGGAGACTCTGGTGGCCCCTTGACCGTCAATGGAAAGCTCACCGGTCTGGTATCTTGGGCCATGGGTTGCGCCCTCACAGACTACCCCACTGTCTACACTCGAGTATCGTCTCATCTCGACTGGATAAAGACGCACGCGGTGTGAATCGAACAAATGAACCGTGAATCGCAAATAATAAATAAGAAGAGATAAGAGTACAAGACTTGACGAAATTTGTAATACGGACTGCATTATTGTAATACTTTGCTATGTACTGAAACTAACGTTTTGTACTTGTAAAGTAAAAATTATGTTTTATATATTTATTGTGTGAAGTAATAAACCATTTATAACGCTGCAACTCATGTCTATTATTTCCTAAACGTCGCCCCTTTGTCTCGATGAACAAAGCTTCTCTTTGTGTTATAAATATTAAAAATCCCCTCGATGACGTTCACAAAGTTAATTTAATAGATCAGTATAAGATAGTAAGCGATAAAAATGGATGCTCAATTAAGCATTATGTACTTCTCCGCGTTTTAATAACAGAATGACAGAAGACGGAATGATAAGCAAGATTGAAGTGATTCAGAAACCGTTCCACTTTACTATATTCCCCCAATAAACAAAAAAGAATTGTGTTACTTTGAAATAGACAAACAGCGATAGAATATGTTTATCTTATCGATCTTCTACTTTGAATCTGAACGTAGTATCAGTTCTTTTATGTTACAATTTTATCAAAGTATACGAGAAAGAAAATATCTGAAATGAACCCTTCTTCTACAAGAAATAAATGAATAACTGATAAACGTCGTCTGATATTCTGCAAATCAATAAAATTTTAATCTTCGCTTAAGTTTCCTCCACTATTCAATTTTTATTTATATGCTATTCAGCTAAAGCAAACAAGCATTATTGACGAAACACGTATCAACGTGGCTTATCTGAAAAAAAATCAGTTTGCTCAAATAATGTAGACTTCTATGAGTATCAGAGGAAAATTAATCGTCGATCGTGACGATGATAAAACGAATCTACTAATCGCCATATTTTTTTAAAAACCATAATCTATTACTATATAACGTCCCACATTACTTACAAATTACATATCCTGTTAATACTGCTACCTGGTCACTTCAATCCGCAAACCATGGCATTGGTGTGGCTCTCGCTTTTCGCCATTTTGGCAGCCTCTAATGGTACGTGATAGTAGAACCTACTAAACCTGCTAAATAATAAACAACCGTTGTTACTGAACTCTCTAAAAAGAAAGAACCAACCAAAAATTTGAATTCAACAATCTAAATCTAATTCCATTAATAATTTATCATGCAGAAGGAAAATCGCATATTATACCCTCCAACAGAATCGAAACTCAAATTACAATTGTGATTAATTTCAAGCTTCGGTTACATTAATCAGAATAGCGTTATTATTGTCATATTTGCAGCCGCTCTACCATTCAATTTGGACCCCAGAGTCGTAAATGGCGAGGACGCGAAACCAGGTGAAATTCCATTTCAGGTAAATTGAAATTATTTTTTCACCGACGAAAATAGCGGGGACAAAATGAAATCGTACAATCTTGCCTTTATGTATGCATTTTGATGAATAGAATTAAAGAAGGAGTTTCTGGTGAAATATATATATATAAGTACCGTGGAACGATAACTTATTGGAAATTGTCACTTCCAACTTTTCTCCAGGTATCGCTTCAATTGAAAGGCGCGAATCGTCATTTCTGCGGCGGATCGGTGCTTAATGCAAACTACGTCCTCACGGCATCTCACTGCGTCGCTGGGTGAGTTTCGTACCTTCCCGTCAAGGGGAATCCTCAATTATCATCGCATAACGCAAACAATATTATAACACTTGTGATACTGTTAACAGACAAAGCCCCAGCACGATAGAAGTGGTAGCTGGGACTGTAGACTTGACCACTCGGCCATCGGTGCACCAAGTTGTCAAAATTATTATGCACGAGCAATACAACCCCACCAGTTCGTGGAAAAATGATATAGCTCTGATCAAGGTGAGTATCTTTGTACCATACTATTAAACGTTTCAAAACAGTATCGAATAACTCAGAAAAGAGACGTGAAGAAGGCATTTATATAATGGAATAGCAATCTGAACCAATCATAAATACGGTAATTCCTCCTGCAAAAATAAATCGGGATTACAAAACTTCCCTCGAACCAGGCGCAGCTTTTGAGAATGACAATTTTAAAAGTTCGTCGACTACACGATGCAATATTCTAGACTATCACATAAATATCTCGAATTTCGCAGGTGAAAACGCCATTCGTGGTAAGCAAACAGATAGCCTTCGTTCCTCTACCAAAAGCAAACGAAGTGGTCGGAGCGAAATCAGTGGCTGTAGTATCAGGATGGGGCGCCCTCCAAGTAAGTTTTAATTTACGTTGAGCCAACTTATATTTAATCTAGAATAACATGATACTCATACACCAATCGTGCCATTGGACTGCGCAGACGGGTGGAGTAGCGCCGATTAAATTGCAAAAGGCACGCATCTACATATCTGACCAGACCTACTGCAAGAATGCTTACAGTCGCCTGCCCATGCTCATATTTGACTCACAGATCTGTGCTTACGATCCTGCGACTGAGAGGGGAGCTTGCAACGTAAGTTACATATATTTGCTGTATTTTGCTGTTGTATTAACAAAATCTCGTTTCACTAGGGCGACTCTGGTGGCCCCCTTACTGTAAATGGAAAGATCGTTGGAATAGTATCTTGGTCGAATGGATGTGCACTTCCCCAGTACCCCACTGTATATACCCGAGTCACCTCTTACTTGGACTGGATTAAGCGAAATGCAGTTTAAATCATGGCAATTTACGCAAAACTACGACTTACAGCATATTAAATTACCTAATTGTGGGAATTTTATTTAATTTAAGAAGATTCTCCGATCACTGCATTTCTGTGTGTATTTCAGAGGTTTAATTCGATATGTCGATACAATAGCTAATTACGACCTGTCAGTGTAATTGTATTTGGTACTTTTTCGTGGGACACGGTAATTAAGGAATAAATGATTATTTTAATCAATACTTTGGCTTTCAATATTCATACACTCCTAATGGAATATTTTAAATCCGATGGAAATGATTTCATATGACTAATTAGAGACTTTTGTTTAATAATCCACTTCCATTGAATGAATACACAATTCTATTTCAATTAAATGAAAGAAAGAAATTCCTGAATCAATTTATTCCGGCAACTGAACTCTCGCGAATGTTTGAAGTGCGTACTTTGCGGACACAACTCTGTACGTTTCCGCATAAAGCAGATTGTATTGTCACAAACATTCGTTACCATTCGATTCGGGCGCAGAGCCCAGCTTCGCATAAAATTTGAATGCACCATTCTTTCGTGGTATTTTCAGTGCGCAGTGAAAAACGAAACTTCCTGGTCAAAAGAACGACACGCAACGTTTCTGTAAAAAAATATTTTTTCATCGGCGCACATTGAACAAAGGTAGAATTTAAATTCACGCTACAGCTGGCGAAAACGAATACACCTTGGTGTGACCGTCTGTGAATACGGGAGACCGTGATTTTTATTGAAATTTTTTTCTCGTAACCTATCAAAATTTCAATATTATCAAACATCGAACCAATAACCTGAGTAATGGGTATTTTATTGAATTCGTTTCACTTTTACTTCACACTGAATGATTACGATCAATCAGGGATAATTTTCCAAGTATAATTTTTAGTGAATTGATTTTAATACACAAAGAGGCTCCTTAATTACGGCTACAAATCGTAGAAGCACGGTTTACATAGAACACGGTAACTTGATTCCAGTTTTAAACGAACACTTGAACGTTGAAATTCAGGAACGACTACTGTTTGGGGCGTGAATGAATATTACACGAGTTGTAAGAGTGCTAAAGTCTCGGAGGGATACTCGATACATTTATAAATTGAAAATGCTGATAGAGACCAGATGATTAATATTTCAGCTCTGATTGAATACTGATTTCTACTTGGATTCTGTGATGGTGAAACTAAATCAATTCTAATTCTAGAACACCTATATGTAGTTAAGATACACACTCTAATAAGTCTAATACCTAAAAATTGACACTTCAATCAATTACCTTTTTATAAGTGATGCAGTACTATGCACTCAACTAACGAAGACTCAGAAAACTTAGGATAGCCTGAAGGCGACCATATTTCTCAAGCTCTAAAATAAATGAGGCTATTAAAAAAATTCGGGTGCCTCCTTTGGTTGAGTGGTTCCAGCACTGTTGGCAGCATCAAGTTGTAATTAACCTTACCGTCGATCAATGATAATTAATGGCACGATGTATTCGTTATATTTCCACGTCGCGCACCGACGTGTACACAGCTACAGCCATAGGATCGAAAATGTTGGCAGAATTGGCAGCTGAGCCAGCCCCGATTGCGTTTTGATTTCGCTTTTGTGTTTGCGCGAGAACGCTGAAATCCAATAGCGCCATAATTCACCAGCTCGCAATGCGTTCAGGATTATTCCTGCGAACGCGTACGTGTCACAAGGAGCCAGGCATCCACGTTTCTGTTCCTCTCTATCGCCAGTGTCATGAAATGCGATATAATCGCGGGACCGCAACGAAGTAGACAGAGTTGTTAACCCTGGACGTAGCGGGCACACGAAACTGTACGGTTAACATCGTTTTCACTTACGAGACTCTCCAAATGTTTGAGCACGCGTGATAATGAACGGAAACCTTGTACAGTAATATGTACCAGGTAAGATTGAACGAAACGTGACTCCAGTTACGTTAAAGTTATTGCAAATATGTATCTGGTTTCACTGTGGATAATCTCTTATCTCGTTTCCATTCGAGTTTTCTTTTTATATTACGTGTTCCGTGAATTCTATAGACGGTGTTAGGAGAATTTTCCTAAGAACGCAATTTTCTACGTCTTTGCGCGATGTGAAATGGAAATATAATCGAGTAACTCTTTACGCGGACAAAAAGAACGAGTGACCAATTAATCTTATCCACGGTATAAAGTTGGAAGGTCGGCAAGTGACAGAAATGTTATTACGCAGAACAGTCGGATTCGGATATCAAAAAGATTTATAATTACTGTTCAAAGAGTTCTCGTTTGCACTCTGGAAAACCATAGCCGACGCACAGTTTTTTCATTTTTGCGGAGGTAACAAGATAACAATTTGTAACGTTTGTTAATAAATAATGTTACGAGGTCTGGTCGCCATCGTGCCAGCGATGTATAACGCGGAACTGCTTGAGGCCACTTCAAGTAATGACCTCTTCAGAAAAGGGAAAAGCCCCCTGAAGAAGCAAATCCTCTCGTTCTTTCCTTTTTGGCTCGCCCCGAAGTTTCATTTTGATGCCAACGATCAACAGATATTTCAATGAAGCTATGTTCCATTTCATACCAAATGTTCGCCATTAATCTTCACAGAGCGTTACTGTACTATTATATTATTCAAGTGCAACGATATAAAATACGTAATATTGAAAACGTTGATTCAAACCTGACAGGTAAAACAAAGTAATTAATTTAAACTAAACATATCGTTATCGTTAACAATATTTCAAAATAAACAAAAGCCACATTGAACAGGAAATATGACGAATTCTCTCTATTAATTGAAGTGAATGAATGAATACATTCAATTGTGCAGGAATTTTCTCGACAGAATATTGACGCCCTTACACATCGAAGTCTTAGTAAGAATCAGACCGACATGTAAAGAATGAATTATACTTTGAATTCGGTTTCTGACGTTCAATCGAATTTCACGAGAAAAGTGGTAAAGAGGACGAAATATCGGGTCACTCGGCGTAGCAAAATCAATAACACCATGACGTTCACATGTTGCTCTCGATTCCGATTGACACTCGAACGCGATTAACGGATACGTTTCCATCGTGCCTGAAGTGAAGTTAAACAATATTTTTCATGTAACATTGGCTGGCGCGGGATAGTTAAAGCCGCAAAGTTTCTTCAATGAAACCTTACATGCCTCGATGAAAAGTTTATAAAACAAGGATTCCTGCCTTCGAAGAGTAAGTTGGATTAAGCGAGCAAGGAAGTTTAATTTTCTGCGAAATCCTTTCCTTTCGCAATATCCCCGAGCCATTTAATAACTCTTAATAAACTGAAAATGAGTTCGACAATGAGAACAAGCTTGCCAGTGTCTCGTCTCTCATATTATCGCGTTACTTTGATGGTAAATTAAAAGCAAAATTGCGTGGAAATTCTTCTTCCTTCGACATGCGCAAGGATTATTACTTTCAGTGGAGCAGCGAAATTCCCGTTTATGGGACCAAGCAAATAACTAAAAATTCGTTTATGTAACGAGGCAAGCTTTCGAGACACGTATGGCTGTTGAAAGAAATTACAGCAAACAAAGCTGAATGTGATTGCACAAGAAAGTATTCCCGCGAGGAATTGTATCTCGAATAACGTCGGTTTCACTATGCATTCCACATTGGCAGAGGTCCGTGAATGTGCACGTTTCGAGAGAACAGTAGGAATTAGAAAACAATAGGACAAGGCACGCGTGAAAGCAAACCCTTTCGTTTCTCGCGAAAAAAAGCGTTTTTCATAATCGAAAGAGCACGGCACAGATGGCACAAAAAGCTTGAACATTACAGTACAAAGGCAAAGGTTGTACTTTACGGTAGTGTAGGTGGTCAACAGACTACTTAGACTTACGAGAGCAAGCACACCACACAACAATAAGCCAAATATAAAGTAGCATGTACTGCTTTATGAAGATAAAGAATAAAGCTGCTCTCTCCATGAGACTGTATCAACGAAAACAGGGAATAAAGCTCTGGTCGAAAAGCTTAAAGGATACACAGACAGTCTCGTGATGCAATTTGGAAACAGAATTTACGACAAGCTCACCCTTTCTATCTCAAGCGAAGGGATCACAATGACGAGAGTGTTCAAAAGGGAGCTGCAAGATTTAGCGACTAGATTAAACGAGGTATGCGACATCTGAAGACCAACGCGATCTCTCCACAAATAAAGCAGTCGACCTCTCTGCGAAGCAGTAACGTAAAGAAGATAAAGACACTGGTGTAATAACCGTCGCAGAGTATTTGTAAAAGGATGCTGGAGTAGAATATCGGAAAGCATGCGGGCACAGTAATTTCTATTCTTTATAGACAAATGTCGACTGCTAGTCTCTTACAAAGGGTCGGAGTCGATGAAGAACAAAACGGTGACTACTCGGAGGGAAAGCCACCCGTTCGGAGCACGGCAACTTCTGCCCGCGGACGTTGAAAATTCCACTGTCACAATGCGCAACCGCCCGTATTTACATTGCTAATGAAATTTCATTTCAGCCTCCTGTTCCTCGAAGTGGCAATGCGGAAGGCTCTTCTGACCCCGGCGCCATTTTCGTTTTGTTCCAACGTCGGTCGACCACTTACTTAACACGTAAAAAGTTGCCTGGCGCTGAGAAAAAGGAAGGAACACGACGATAATTGCCAGAAAACTGGGCCACCGTCGTGGAATCGATTTCCCGCGGAACGCAGGACCATTTCCACGACTTTTTCCCTACGCCCTAACCGAATTTCGTCATTTCCCAGCAATTGAGCTTTCATTAATTTAAGAGCCCACCCCTGGAAGATTAAACGTTGCCGAATACTAGGTGATCGCGGCCGGTCTGCTGTTTCAGAATCAAAAGTTTCGCGGTAAAGTAATTGCGAGTCGAGTGGTCGAATATGATTAAACGCGTGGAAACAGTGATCCATGGAAATCGATATTAAAAATTTGTTCAGCAATTCTTTCCATTTTTTCGTTGAAATACACATACATATCTATATATAGAAATGTCGAGCAAAGTGTTGAGATCCTACGGTTGAAAATTGTTGTCCTTTGCAATCGATATAATTAATAGACAAGCTTCTCCCAGTGAGTATATTTAATAACAGAAAAATGTCGAGCCACGAAATAATCAGTGAAATAGCATTAGTTTTAAACGATGACATTCTTACGTGTCCAGCAATGGGTTCATTCACCCTATGTCCTTTTCGAGTTAATTACTCGCCTCATTAGACTTCGTTTCTCAACGCAGAACACAATTCATGTATGCGGCTGGTTCGTTACCGTGGCATTGCATTGTACGAAAATTCATTAAATTCTTCCCAGCACGCAGTAATTAATTAAGATAGGACGCCCGTGTCGTTAGTTGAACCGACAGACAGCAAGCCAGACGTGTTCTAGCTTGATCCAGTTACGACGTTGCTGCGAAATTACCGCGCGCCAGTTTGTAGAATAAATTGGATCGGCATTCGTTGGACGCGATGCACCTTATGTCATTGGCCAGCGTGCTTTGGAAACGTTCGGTTCTGTTGCGAATCGAGTTAAGTATTCACATGTGGTACCTCAATGCATAATTAAGAGAAATTTTCTGTTTTCTTTGACATAACGTCGTTGGCTACTGAAATGTAGTTTACGTTTGACATATTCACAAAACATTTGGAGAGATGTCAGTGGTGAATTATAAAAAAGATACAAGAAAATTAATTCCTTTGACAATGGAGAATAATTCATTGTTTTGTTGACATGACTGGGAACTGAGACGAATAAACTATATTTCGAGAAACGTTTGCAGAAACTTTCCCAAAGTTGTTAAAAATCCGAATTTTCGTTGGGCAACGAGTGTTGATGTGTGACCCTTGCACGATTTAATTGACGGGAAAGCTCGGTGTCAAGTTTCAAGAGGAAAGTTTCAACACAAAGACGGGACAGCTCCAATTGGACCTTGCCCGAAAGAAGAAAGAATACAATTACATTACAAGGCACGGAGGAGAAAAAGAAAATCCACTGTTTGCCCCTTCGAAACAGTGGAACGGGGACGTTCACCTTTAGGCTTAGTCTTTGTATTATCCAGTGCAATCAGTACGAAATTCTCAATATTCCGTTGAATGGTATATCTCCTCGACGTAAAGGAGTTCGTTACCCATAATTGTGTAAAATTGCACCCCTTAAATCAAAGGGATAAACGCGCGTGAATAATAAAAGTGAACGCCTTTATCGCGAGGATCAACTGAATGAAACCCCCATTATTCGTGGCGATTTAATATACGATAATTACACTGAGCCACGGGATTCATTGCAATCTCCGCGCGGTGGGAAACGAATTCAAACGATGTTATGGCGTTATGCTAGCGGTCGAACGAATAAGAGGGGCATTCTCTTCACCGCAGCCCATATACCACTACCACACTAATGTGGCCAAGAATAATTAAGTTTCCTAAACGAGCAAGCGCGTAGACCACAATTCGGTGCGGCTGATTTCTCGGGGTTTCGCTCGTTCCTTTTCAGCCGACAACACGCGCGGCTCCATTACGATGCCACGCTGAAAGGACTCGTTCACTCGTGAAACTGAACTTTTCCGAGGAACAAAGCACCGGCGGTTTACGCTACCCATGTACTTTCTTTCAACGAAACCATTCTATTGGGTGAAATTTGTAATTTGAATGTCAGTGGATGCGCTGCAAATGGTTTAAAAGGATACTAGTCGACGTAGTGGGGGATTACACAATTCTTTCAAAAATTATTTACTTTGATCGTGCTGGAGAATTTCCTGACTTATAGCACAGATATATTTTTATACAGATATCACTGATCGTGTATTTATAGCGTTCCACGCATAGCCAACCTATTCTCCTATTAATACACATAAGTGTAGCGGCCGATAAATCTCATGGAATATCTAATGCACTTAATGCCAGCAGCTGGTAACAAACGCAGAGAGAATTATTCTCTTTGTCGGAGATGCTGCGTTTTCTTTATTACATTATGTATTCCATCTGCAGGACTATGCATCAAATTCACTTAAACGATCGGAGGCGTTTAATTTAATTTATGCATTAGAATGATTAATAACGCGGTATTAAAGAGCCTGCTAGAAAATTCCGCGCGGTGAGATTCCTAGCGTCCAAATTTCCAGTACATCTCTTGCGGTTATCAAGTTTTCAGCTGCAGAATTTTAATATGCAAGGTAATAAGAGCTGACTCTGCGCGAGGGATCCCTGCGATATGATGAAGTATCTCAAAAACTTCATGCAGGCATCCTATATACATGGAGTGAAAAGGCGCGTCAAAAGAGCACTCAGAAATAGAAGGAGCACGGATAATTAGCACCGTGAGTTGCCACTGTATCCTCTCGTTAAACGTTCTTCATTCTCGAGTGCCTATGCAGAAGGAGTAAACATTTCATTGTGGGTGTATTAATGCATACAGTCATCTCTACACGTACACTGAAATTGGCTGAAAGGCGACCTGGTGATATTGTATACAGGTACGCCATCCTCGCAGAGTCCGAGTCAAATGCAAATGCCCCGCAAAGAAACAAGTGTCCTCGGTGTGCTCTGTGAGGCGATCGCTCGATGAGTTCAAACACCCCTAGCCTTTGCACGGAGATCACAAAGAAATACACGATACAATGTTTCTCGAACCCTTAAACGAAACAACACTTTCCAAATGAATACTAAATTTTTTATATAGTCGAACACCTGTCTCTGACTTTGAAAATAGATTAGATAACTTCTGCTCTAGTTTAAGCGTTTTCTAGACTCCTGTTAGAATTATAAAGGCACTCTCTACCAAAACACGAGTAGGTGACAACGCTTAATCCAATAAACGAGTGTCAGCTTTAGGAATACTCGTTACAAAGTCCGCTTTGAAAGCGCAATATACATCCGTGAAATGGAAATTATTGGAATCGAAGGGCATATAATGCATAAAGAAACAAAAAGAAAGAAACTCTCCAATAATCGTTCAACCCGTCTGTTGCCTTTTCCACCCATCATCCGCTATCGTAAACGCCAATCGCATTTACTGTGCATGCTATGGTTCATGGCTGTTAAGCAATTTTTTAAACACCGATACCCTCGTCCGTGGTAAAAAGAGTTTGCATATTTTCGTATATCAAACAAGACACTCGGTATATACTTCGGTCAAATGAAGCTCACCATGTATTTGCAGGAAATTTTCAAAATATTCGAATGATCGATGGAAACGATATTTTACTCATCACTGGCAACTGATGCTGCACGAGTTGCAACGCCCACAGTAAATAAATCTTAATAGTTGAGAACTCCTGAACTGGATCAATATTAGACGAAGGAACGCTAAAGAATAAGTGTACCATTCAATGAATACAGATGGCAAAGTAAAATCTCGAAAATATCCTAGCTCGCAAAGTAGGCAACATGATCGGTTCCGTTTAGATTTGAATTTATAGGTACATTGTAAAATTGAGATATGAACAAAATATAAAGGAGAACAGTCTCTGAAACGATCGTGAAACACGCCTGCAGAATTTGATACAAACAGTACCTCAATTGAGTGCTCTGTTTAGCGGTTATACCTAACGTCTGACTATACTCGATTATACTACTGAAATACCATCTGCGTAGGGGCAGACCTGTGGCTAGCAAACAGTCTTCCTAATTGCCAACCCTATGCTGTTGAAACGAATATATTAAAGCAACTTCGATTATTATAGTTTTATGACATATAACATGACTTGATTTAAAGTTGATTAAGAAACAGCTTACAGAATAATTTTTTCAATTCACACTACTGTCAATATTTTCATCGTCCCAAACAGAATATTGTAATCCTTTCAATTTCCTTCGTCATTTCACAAGGGAAGACGGTAACGTTGAAGATTTTTCCCCCCTGCCCAGCACTGCGTAACCTACATTCGTAGCTGGCTGGAAATTTTCATCGCCATATCACTAGCGCGTGAAATCCATTTAAGAAAGTTGCGCGACGGATGGATATCACAAAAGCGGCATGCTTCGACTGTTCCGTATTCACGAACTTGGTGTAACTCCATCTTGCTTCAATTTAAATTCTCTTTCCAGGGACGAATCCCTGGAAGCGCCTTATCTGCCATTGCATCGCAGGTGCAATCTTCATCGTGCACGCCTGGAGACGCGTTTTCAGTAATACAAGAGACTAAATCGGTTTCTTTAATATGTAATACTTTTATTCAGTCTAGACTGTGGGCAATGACAATTGGACCAGACACGAAGGCATCGTATTTAGAAAATAACGTAATCCAGGTTTCGTATTAATATTCCTCTTTGCCGACATAGAAGCCAATAACTTGGAGAAGATGCCACATAAACTTCTACATGTATGGTTCGCTCGTAATTTGAATTACGTATGAGCTTCCTTCCTTCACTTTACCCTCCGTAATCTGAACAAATTGCTGCGATACGCGAGTAAAAAACGATATGCGCCAGTGGCAGTGAAGCGTGCACGCCGCAAGGATGCACTCGTCTACACGCTGAGTGGAATACCATACTCGACTCTGCTCCTCTGAAAGAGCTCAAACTTAAAGCCGTTCCCAAAGTAGAACTCGTTGTCGCTTTACTGCCTTCTGTAGAGCCCTCACGCACGTGAAATGGCCCCAGTCTTCATTTAATAAAGCTACTTTGCTCGGCAAAGATCCGCGACGTCTGACCAGTAGTGGCAGATACGTCAAAGCGGAGGTCACTTAATTTTTAATCACGCAATTACATTTAAACTGTTGAAGTAAAATTTCAAACGATTAAATCGAGAATACAAATGTCGTTCTGTTTTATGAACAAAACTGTGTGTGCATGGTGCAGCGACGAGTTTATAATTAGGAACGTTTAAAACACTGAAACGAAAGACTACCCCTATTACGGGCACTGCGTATGCAGAGGAACGTTTACCGGTACAAGAATGAAGCTAACAAATAATTAGCACGAATCAACGCAGCCTCCTCTTGTTAAAAATACTCCAAACGGAAGCAACCGTTTAAAAGTAATTTAATTGCACGCGTGTTGGAGCGCATCTTAAGAAAGTACGAAAGTTCCGCGGAATGGTACAGATGTTGCGACGATAGAATTAAACGCGGTCCTTTCGTGAAATGCGTACTGCTACGTCTGTACCCTGTACCCGATCGTTATTGGAAACTCCAAACATTTGTTCCGATATTTATTTCCTTATAAACGAGATACTTTTCTATTATAACGAAACATCATTACGTGGAATAATTCTAAAAACGAGTATTCTTGATGAAGAAGAAGGAACTATGCTGTAATTAAATGATGAGCTCGATGCGCCTTAAATGAAGAAAAACAGATGCACGCCTTATCTAATTGAAAACATGATTCCACTGTATTAATTCTAAACAATAAAGTGATTAATTAAGTACTTTAAACGCTCGAAGGAAGGTGGGAAGGATTTTGATCGTATTCCACTAAGTAGTTCGGATGATTTATATAACCGTTGGTTCCCTGTTAGCTCTTCCACACAGCAGACCTGACCTCACAAAAGTTCCGCCAGGAGCAATAAGGGTGATACGACGGTAGGGGGTAAGAAACTTTTTCGAGAGCTAAGTGAGATGTTTGGAAACGTATTTGGTAAACGCGTGCGTACATCATAGCAGCTAAGTGGCACCCACGAGTGTGAACGTTTGTACGTGTGAAGGGGATGAGAGTTCTTAAGGGTGGTTAGAGTATAACGAGAGTCACTTTTAGAGGGTCAGCGAGTTCAGAGTTTTTAAGAGAGTTCAACGTGTTTGGAGCAAGGATTGGAAGAGTTTCGTCGTTGCATTTGTATGTGTTCCATATATAGGTAAGCATTTAAAATCGTCATCCAAAAGAGCCCCTACTGTTTTCGATAATTATCAACTATCAATTTGTTTTTGAAAGACATTATACCTTTTTGAACTCAAGATCGAGGTGAGAATATCTATTCAATGCATAAGTATTGCATTGCACAAGTGTTTGTATTCCTCCCAAACGTGTGACACATTTTTCAAAAATACCTTTTCATATCCGTTACAATACTAGTCCTTTCCATTTACAAGGAACTATACTTGAATCTATTACTCCCTATGTTTGCAAAACACATTTAGACATTGCCTGAGAAAAAATACAAGAGACAACAAGTAAAACAAAGAGCCCTACTATTAAATTTCCCTTCTGCCAAATATGAACATCCTTGCCTCCCAATTTCTCATATCAGACATACCCTCCGTCCACTTACTACAACGTCAAACGATACTCACAGAAAACTACAAATGCTTATGAGCAGTGGTACAAGATTCACGCCAACGTAGCGCCACTTGAACATCACAACGCTACAAATCCCTAAATACGACCAACTGCCTATACAAAAGCTTCAAAAGATGGCCTGCTGTAAAGATGTAGACGCATGGAAGTGCACTCACCTGTTTCCGCAGCGGGGTGGCGCACTCGTCCTTGGTCCTCTCGAACCGCTCGAACTTGAAGCTGTTGCTCCTATAAAGCTCGTTGTCGCTTTGCTGCCTCCTGCAGAGTCGCCTCGTGAGCGCCCGAGGCCTGCAGGGCGCGCACTCCGTGGCCAGGCCCCAGTGCAGGTGCAGCATCGCGAGTTCCGCGGTGCATCTGGCCATCGCGCAACCGGCTCGCCTCACACGACACTTGACGCGCTTTATCCGTCCTTCGTGCTGAGGCTTGTGACTGCACGGCTGGGAGCTGCTACCGCTGCAGTCGCAAGTGCGACGAGACCTGCGTTGCTTGACGGTGTGCGAGCACGGTTTAGCCTCCTCGCCGCACTCGCAGTCGCACGCCCCCTCGCCGCCCCCTGTGTGGGTGCAGTCCACCCTCTCGGTGCAGTCGCACGGTTGCTGTTGTTGGTTCGGTAGACTTGACGGTGGGAAAGTGGGTGAGGAGGACTGCATCTGCACTCGGCGACGCGTACCACTGCTGGGGGCCGTGTGGCGACAAGGTCGTTCTGGACACT
This sequence comes from Andrena bicolor, assembly GCA_960531205.1. Lineage (NCBI taxonomy): Eukaryota > Metazoa > Arthropoda > Insecta > Hymenoptera > Andrenidae > Andrena > Andrena bicolor. Next base: position 5,769,482 of record OY482664.1, read on the forward strand.
CGCATCTGCAGGCATCGATTTCAGAAAAATGTTAGATATCTGAGGAATGAGGGTTTTAGAAACGTGCGAGTACTTATTTTGAGTGGGGACAGTGGGGAGGAACAGTTTGATTTCGGCGAACCGTTGAAGTTCGTTAGGATTTCAAAATAAAAAAGTGTGAATGTAAGAAATTATTATTCTGGGAAATTATTAACGTTTAATAATCATCACGTGTTTAATATTAAAATAGTCTATTTACAGGTGGTATATTTGTAATATTATTTCAGATATGTATAACGTTCGAAGTGCCGACCGCGTGAATTGTACTGCGTGTCTGACCATATACTGGGCGTTTCTACTTGCCCCTCTTGTTAGATGAAGAAAGTTCACAAATTGACGAGGAGAGTTGACGAGGAATATCGGGAAAGAATTTTTTCTCGTTCTCTACCCACTGTTCTTTAATTATTTTAGTTTTCACGAGCCCAAAATCATACTTATACCCCATCTGCTTATCATCAGAACTACTTAGGTTTGATTAAATGTGGATCATCAGCATCGTGAACCCTAGAATGTGAAATTGATGTTATCTGTTTAAGACGTCCACGATGAAGCTATACACACAGATACAGTAATATGTTCGAGTTCCTTTGAGATCAACGGGTTCTAATTTGTCTTATCCAACTTTAGCCGAATCCTGCTGAGCTCTGACCACTCCGCCAATGTTGAGATCATATTGTATCCCGATGTATTATATCGCGCTGAATCTCGTTGGATCCCAATGCTTTCTGTCGAGGCCAGGAGTTCCTAAGTTGCTCCATCTTGGTCTAGATAAATCCTACCAAATACTATCGAGCCATCCCGTGATCAGAAATGTGTCGTATTCATCAGATTCTATTCATGTCTATTGTAGGCTAGCTAGATTTGACCGAGTCATTTGGCTCTGTCGTGTTGTATAATAATTTATCTCAATTTTATTACAGAAAAATAGAGATAAAATATCTATAAAGCCCAGAATAATCCGTAACATACAGTTCTAACGAAATCATCACAAGAAAATATGAACCTCATTTAATTGTTAATTAAATGTAATCGAATTAAAAATCGTAATAGGTTCGTACCACTTCATCAAGTTATATTCTCAATTTCCAGGGAAAATATTAAATGTTACAACAGTGTATCAGATTCCACTGTAATGACGACCATTATTTTCAAACGAATTTAATAGCACACCGAAATATCACGGAAGGTAAAAGCATCGGTTCTATGAAAGATTGCTATGCACGTCAAATTATTTCTCTGCTCTGCCACGTGATTTAATAGCGGGCGTTTAAATAAGGGTGGAATTTGAACTATAAGAGAAAAATGTAGACTGTAATATAAGTCACATTCTCATTCTCGCGACGCGCATTCAAGCATCCATAACGTTTAAAACATTATCGATCAAGTGACACGTAAAACGAGGGAAACAACTGGTTTCTAACTAGAAATTTCTCGTTGTATCCAGCGGACAACGTAATAAAACTTCAAACGCGAAACAATAAAACGTAATATGTATTTACTATCGCCTGACCATAAGCAAAATTGTTCTCCACAATGTAAAAAGTTCAGATAATTATAAAATTACGCATGAAAGGATAAAACAGTGGCGGGGCACAATTTTCCTTTGGTGCATTCAGACTTTCTAAATGGCACGCTGTAAATTGGTGTCGAGTATCTGCTGCTAGAAATTACTTTTTCAACGGACACAAGTTAAATTAATACTTGCTACCAGAAAAGTCATTAAGAGATCCCACAGCTCCGAAGAACTGTGGCGCAGTACGGGCAAAAATTAATTTTAGAAACTTGTGACGTAGACCTCTGCGATGCTTAACTCTAAAATCGAACGGGATATATCATACGAGCGTGCTCCAGTTAAGCAAAAAATACCCATTTACCGATAGATGTTCTTCTCCAAAAACCAAACATGCGAGACGAAGTTGATTAACTTTATACGTACAAAACAAATTACATTCCGGTAGTTAAACATACAGCACCCCTTAAATATCAAAAAACAGTCAATATTTATGCGGAAGGATTTAGCAAAGCTTCAAATGGAGTATCCTGGTGCAGGAAATCTATACGAACGTAAATTGAAGAGAGAATTTTTCTCTTTATTTATTAAACGATATATCTAAATAATGTGCCTGTTCGAACTCGTTACGATTAATGGATATCACATTTTCAAGTGTCATTGTAAATATCGAATTTTAATTTATATGTACAGGTCAGCGCACACTGTTAGCAATTGTTTTCCAAGCGTGTCTATTATACTATTTTAAATTTTGAATCTATGGAAAGCGATTTAATAAACGAAAGTCTGGCAATCTTCATTACTACATCTTAATAAAGAATGGTATGCCATTCGAATCGTTGACGTGCAAAATCTATGAAGGGCTGAAATAAATTCTGAAGACGAATAAGAGGAATGTAATTAAGAGCTAAATTAATAGGGTTATTAATTGATAATAGTTACAAGTATAACGATAAAGAGGACTTGGAAATATAACTTTGTTATAACAATTCTCGTCACCCTTTAATACCCATTCAATCTAGAAGGTAAAAAGTCAAAAGCTCTTGATAACTCATCACTAAAAACTACTTATTTTCAGACAACCTACAGTGGCGTGAAAAAAGTATTCGGCCACCCTTTAAAACAGAATAACTTGTTTAAAATTCGTCCAACCGACTTGAGATTTTTTGAGAAGCTAGAATAGAAAATTGTAATTGTCGGAATAGCGAAAAAAAATAGTAAATGTCGTTGTGACACTTTTCGGCCGAAAATTGCAGCACGTATACAGCCTATTTAAATCTACAAAAGGCATTATTTAAACTTTTATTACGAGTGCTGACAAAAGAGTTGAAAAAAAACACATTTACTATTTTTTTGGCTCTTCCGACCAATTGCAATTTTTTTCAAAACGACGAAACACGTCACTTAGCAAACTAATCCTTCTAACTTCTCAAAAAAACTTAAGTCGTTTGAACCAATTTTAAACAAGTTATTCTGTTTTAAAGGGTGCCCGAATACTTTTGCACGCCACTGTACCCGTATAGGACCAGTAATGAGACCATTTACCCGGTCTCATACATTCACCCAAAGAATTCACCACTTCACCCTCAAATCCCTTATTATGGCTAAATACACAAGGTACTCCTCCCACCTTAATGGATTTCAAACGAAAATTTACGCGCCCATATTCAAACGCAGCATCGTCTGCCCTACCACCGACGATTCTACTTGGCTACTTGCGCGCCCCACGCACTTCCCCAATAAGCTACCTGTAGAATACAACCGTGCAATACGAGCGAACCTCGATCCATTCCCCTGTCTATCAGCGAGCCTGTTCCTCAGTCAATAAACCCGCTACTTATCAGCGGCGATGAAATCACGCGAAAGTGTTTCGACCGCTGGAACCCTCCCTCGCGCGGCATGCAACGAATCCCCCTCCTGCGTCTTCCCGTCGTTAAGTACACACGCGTTGCCGCGTATAGACAAGGGTGACGGGTGACTGATGACAAAGCTGTGCTCATGACCTCGCAAGCACGATCAGCGCGTCGTTACGTTGACCTTCGTTCCTGTCGCCCCTCCGAGGCGAAACAGTTCGCAGCGTGTGCGTGCGTTACGCTCTCCCGCTGAGCAGCGACGAAAAGAGCAGCGCGCGAGCGAGAAGAGACGTCGGGACGGGGATGGAAACGGAGCGAGCAGCGAGGCCGTCCACTTACCTTCGAACTCTTCTGACAGCGGACGAGCGCGATACGTGGAGGCAGGGCTGCGATTCGAGCGGGCAGTCGCAGTTGCCAACCGCGGGCCGAGCGCGACGAACCCTAATCAGCACCGGATGCACGGGGCACGGCTGCACCTGACAACCGCACACGATCGTTTGCGGACCACCGCGGGACTTACGGCCGCCGCCGCCGCGTTTCGCGCGTTGATCCACGTGCAGCTGACAGGGCTGCACAGGACAGCCACATCGAGCTGTGCCACCACGACGCCCGGCACTTTGTACGCGTCTCCACACCCGCTCCATTCAACGACCGGCGTGCGACTAACGGATGTACGCCCCACACCACTCGACGCTCTCGACTCCCCTCGGCGATCCTCGGCCAACTTCGGCTCACACCGTCACCCCCCCCCCCCAGATTTCCTCGGGACACCGACACGGTCGGACGGATTCGCGGGGTATTCTCGAAATGCCCCAACTGTATAACCACTTCCGCCGCGAGTTTGTGTTGTGCATACCTTCAACCCCTTTCATGGAACGTGGAACACGTGGGGGGATGCTGAGCGTGGTACGTACGGCTTTCTTTTGCGCCAATTATGTATTGCAGTAGCCTCGCGTTGAAGTTGCATCTGACTGGTCGTGACTGATTTCTCATGCATTTATTAACGTGAGGCGGTCGGCTTTCTGCGATCAGCATCTCGATTCCTTTCGTAAAGGTGCTTCGTCTTCTCTTTTTATGCATTGGTAGTAGGTTTACGCATTCTGTACATCCTCGGGGTTAGCAGAAGTCGTATAGCACTGATAGCGTCGTTGTAAGACCGTAGGTTATAGACGAGGGAAGTTATAGGCGAGTTTGAATTGTTTCGTGCGCCTTCGGCTAACTTCGGTACACTTCGGCTTCGTGTCTATTTCCTTACGCGCTGGTTATGTATCAAATTCAATCTCCGCGAAATTATCACGTCTCTTCTCCAAACGTGTAAACGTCACTGTGTATACAGATTGTATTTTTGATAATTAACGGTCCACCAACTTTATTCACTGCGCAATTTTTATAACAGCACGTATGAAATTGAGGTTTATGTTGAGTATTTGAAGCGTCAGCTGTGCAGGTTTACTTTCAAAATATTTCGACTGAACTATATTCGTATGCAGTAATGCCAACCTTCGAAAAATTTATGTTACTTTGAAACTTACATATGGCATTACTTTATCGAGTATTTGCAATTAGTAATATAAAGACATAGGGTATTAAATTGGAACAGAATTCACAGGGGTATAGGTAAAATTAAAAATTTATATTTACATCATTTACAAGCTGTACATCCGAGTAAATATAAATTAATCATACATCATCATACATCTTTCGTTCGTTCGCTGTTACAAATATTTCCAAAGATTATACAAATTTACTAGCTTGAAATATCAATTGGATCGTGTAGTACTTAGCAAAGAAGCGGCAAATATTTGCTGCAAGATCCGAGGTATATCCTTGAGGTCCATGCAAACGAATGCTCGTCCCGAGGGCATCTTCTTGATCAATCTTGAAATTCCATGTACACATTCTTAAACCCCTCGTCTTCAGAAACACTACCTTAACAACATTTATCAAATCATACTTACCTATCTGCTTGATCGCCCAGAGACCCAATGAATATGGCAAAAGCGTTTATGTCGGAGTTCGACGTGAGAATGTTGGCGAATCGCTCGGGAGGAATACCGTAGCGTTCCAAATTCGCGTCAGACAGTACGACGACGATAGACTCGTCAGAATCTTCTCTTGCAAGGCTGGTGATCGCATGCCGGGTCGCCTGCAGTGTATTATCGCCGGACATGCAATACTGCGAATGCGCGTGCATCGTCTGAAAGAAATTGCTCCCATCAGAACGGGGGGTCTCGCCTTTAATCGAGACAGTTTCTTAGCCCTCGTTACCTTTATTACTTCCAATCTTCGCTTGTTATCCGTCGGTGGTTGAATATGGTTGACGAAAGGAATATGACAATCGTCGCCGGAATGACCAACGATATCGTACTGAAACTTTCCCTCGTAACCGCTGAACGCTTCCATTACCATAACGCAGGCCTCCATCTCCCGATCGAGGCGTCCATCGTATCCATTAAACCTGTACATGCTACCTGATACGTCCACCACCAATTTCAAACGCTTCGGTTTCGTGGGTGGTGTACCGAGCTCGGGTTCTTTCTCTGTTCTCCTTCGGTAAATCGTTCTCTCCCCTGTTAAACCTTCGATTAGTTTCGTGTCGTCCAACTCGCCGGATGTTTGATGTCTGCACCACTGGCGCTCGTTACTTTTAGCCTGCAGGCTGCCTGGTAAAGTAATGGAAACGTTTGCATATTTATTGGTACTCTGGGTACTCCTCAATTTTGTAATAGATACTCCTATGGAGCTATAGTTTTATGCATTACTCGGAGGAATTAGAGCGCAATTACAGGAAATTAGTATCATAAAGTTATGAATACTTCAGCATTGGGTAGTCCACCTCGTAACAGTATAAAAATATAGAGTGGAAGATGATCGAATATTCACCTATTATGGTCCTCAACGCTTGAACCTGCTTCTGAACAGCGTCACTGAATTGAGAATACACTTTATTATCATACTCGCTCATCCTAATATCCTTTAAACGTTGCTGAAACGCTTTGAGACCCATTTCCCTCGCCGCCTTTTTTATGTGTTCCGGTACATCATTCTTTTCCTTGTCGCTGAGTTGGTGCACCGTATGGCCAGCGTCCAAACGATACGGTCCACCCTTTCCACCGAGACCTGCTGTATCCCTTCCTGAAATTTCCATTAAACAGTTCACCAGTAGATGGAAGTCCGTAATTTAAACACTATGCGCTGTACCTCCGGTTCCTCCTGCCCATGTGTTGCCTCCAACATGTGGCTCGTTCTTCTCATCGATCTTTCCATGTTTCGGATCGCTGACGTCCAAGCCAGAGTACCTCTCCTTCGTGATCTGTAATCTATCGTTGTCACTTCCCACCATACTTCGCCAATCACCCAAAGACCTCTCGATCTTCACCAAAGATGTCTCCCAGAGGCGAACACACCCACCCGCGTCTACGGTCACCAGATCTTCATTCGATTTTGGTGAAGCATATAGGGGATAATTGTTTGAGTATAACCACTGAACCACGGGTGATACATTGACTGGTCTAAAAAGTCCCCCCAGAAACGTAAACAGAGACTCCTTAGAAAGCATCAGTGTTAGAGCACTTGGAAAGTATTAAAGTCTACTCGCATCTACGTGCTGAAGCTTCAGATGTATCTACTCACTCTGGTACGGGTATATAACGCAACTTGTGGTTGACAGTGTCAACAATTTCTAAATAACCAGTCACTCCCGGCTGTCTTCCACTCGTGGGAAGAATATCATCGGGCAATTCTTCAGGTACAACTGTTCTCATAATTTGCCCACTTTCCATCGTAATGGGAGGCGCGAAGCTTCTGCTTGGCCGTCGTCTTGGCCAATAGTGAACTTCGTTGAAGCTATCTAAATCAGGAAATCCGACAGCGATGCTGGCATAGGTGTTATCGGTCACCAACAGTCTGTTTGGGGAATCTATATTTTGTCCCAACGCCGCGCTAAGCACGCCACTGGGCAAGTCATTGCTACTGCAGCTCAGAAACGAGCCGACTTTTAAATGGTTCCCATTAGGTTCATCCACTTCTCGTAAAACGTTCGGGCACGGCGACGAGTCGGAAGATTTCGTGAGAATATACTTGTTCCTTGATCTACCTTGGATCAACCACTTCTTCTCAGACGGGATCAATACAGATTCCACGTCGAACGGTAAATTAATCGTGTAGGCACACGTTGAACCCAGATCGATCACTTCTATTTTATTGGAATTGAATGTGTGAAACACGACTTGATTATGGGACAAGATTAAATCGCCCTTCATCTTCCAGAGAAGAACCTTAGGTCTAAATGCGTTTGATATTTTGTCCGAAGCTATGTCGAAAAAGGACGACAACTGTATTTGCCGAGCAGACTTGTCATTTAAATTGACCAGTAGCAGAATGTTACTCTGAAAATACATATTCTCACGTAACAATCACGACTGGGGAAGAAACATTAATTACATATCAGAACTACTTACACTTTCTTCGTGCACTAAAACGTTTCCATCCTTATCAGTCGCCATCGTATATAAGGGTTTGTTGCCCCTCTCAGGGCTTATTAATCCGTGTATCACGGTTTCTTGAATTTTATCCGATTCCTGGCTCATGCTAAAGATCTTCAAGGGATTCGTCGTAAGAATATGAATTTTATCATCCGTGCCATCGCCTCTGGCGCCCTTGAGGACTGACAAAGCAGCAACCACGCCAGTTTCGTTAATTGGTATAGTCCAGTAGCTTTGTAATTCAGTGAATAAAGCTGATCTAGCTTCGACAAGGTCTAGAGGCAGAACATTTTGCTCCAAACTTATGGGTGACTTTAACTTAACGTATCTTTCTTGAACAGGCAACACTTGTTGCTTATTCGAAAAATTCCATGTAACGGAAAACTTTTTGCCTGGTAAAGATATTCTGCAATGGAAATGGAAAAGAAGTGTCGCTTAAAAAGAAGAACACGCATAAAAAATTAGCTGTAAATTTTATTTATACGAAACGAAAGTTGCTTTAACAGAGGCTCTTTACATTAAATCGCTTACTCTTTCGCCAACGCGACATTAGCGGGGCTGGTTCCAATAGGAATCCCGTGCTTGTGCAGAAGGGTGACTAAAGTGTCGAAGACCTCTTGACTGTATCGATCGAAATCGAACACGTTCCGTACTACGGTAGCTAACGATTCCTGAGGGAATTTCTGAGGACACAGGGAAGTTCGTTTATGAAGATATAAAACACAAGATCGCAAACGAAATACACAACTCACCTCTAAATGCTTCACGATGTTAACGACCTCCCGAGTGGAATACGGGTACGAGACCAAGCCTTGATCAGCCATGCTCCTCAGCTCTCCGAAAGCTTTCACCAGCTTGAATATCACTTTCTCATCCACGTTCGGACCATACTGTTTCAGCAATTGAATCTCGTTCTCGACACTCGGATTGTCGACGACGTGCGTGCTGAACAGATCACCTAAAGCCCCAAAGAAGTCGTTTCCCAAGAAAGGGAAGCCTGGTCTGTTAGCCAGCACCATCATCCTAAAATCTGGATGAAGCGGTATCACGTTTGGACTCTGCGCGGCAGAGCTTGTGAAAGGACCGATGCGTCTGCCATCGGACAGTATCATCTCCCCAGATTCGACTAAAGTCTGGAAAGAAGGTTGGTCGGATCATGTTTATCGTCCAATATAAATAGAACTACGTAGCTCCGAATACCTTTAAAATGCAAGTAACGTGAGTGGGCGCTTTGTCTGCTTCGTCGACGACAAGCACGTGGCCCAATTTAACAGCTTGCACCAGCGGCGAGTCTTCGTACACCACTTTGCCGTCCCTCACCATCGGCTGAAGGGTCAAAGTTTGAACAGTGGTATCTCTGTGAAGCTGTATATACTCGCGTGGCTTGTTCAAAAGTTGCAGCAACCTGTCGACAATTTTGTTCTTGCCTACTCCCTGATTCCCGACCAGCAGGAGATGCTGCCCCAGGGTGAAGTCCTGGAGTAGACGTTCTAACAGGGCGACATGCTGGGGCACGTCGTAAAACAAGATATCCGGCACCTTCGTGGGAGCTGTCGTGTGGTATCGATCGACTACCGTGCTTCCGATTCGCACACTATCCCCCGTGACTTCGCACTTGATGTCCTTGTTCGGGACGGTGCTCGTGGGAACAATGCCCATTCGTTTGCAACAATCCTCTAGTGCCTGTTTCGCCAGGGCTGGTAAGAAACGAGCCAAGCATGCACGTTGCACCGCGACGTAGGCGTCGTCCGTTTCGTATTTGTGCATCCTCTCTGCTATCCTCAAAAGCTGCCTCGTGCTCAAAGACCCGGCCAGAGACTGTAAAGTCGGATCGTTGGAGGATCGCAGTACGTGCGCCAGTTCTAGAATCCTCGACAACGCCTTCGAAGGCTCCCCGTACTAAAACACAGCGTAACAGGCGCTTAAAATGCAAACGAAACGGCCGTTTGAAGGTTCGAAAGGAAGGTTCGACGATAAGAGCAGGCACCTTCGATCGGATGATATGGAGCTCCTCCGATTTCGCCAGCGGCCTCATCTCGTGGAACAGGAATAAGCTGAGCAGCTCTGAATTTAACCATTGCCCCGAGGGGTTATTAATTATCGGCGACTCTGCTAAAGCTATGATCCGGAACGACGGATCGATACGTAGCACGCCCGAGTTCCTCATATCCTCGTCCGATTTCTCGTGTTGCTTCTTTATCTCGTCGTAACGATCGGCCCCGATCAGCCTTTTGCCATCGTGCAACTGTAACTCCCGATCGTGGACCAATCTATAAAGGAATGGTATGTGCGGTTTGAATTTAATTCTAAGATTCCCTTGAATTTTCAACGGGCAATGTACCGATGCAATATAGCCAAGGTACTGTGGTGGATCCTATTAATTCCGTCCAATACAGCCAATTTCCCATTCAAAGCCGCATCGACTAGCGGTGAATCTCTCCAAACGGTATCGCCGTTGGACAACGTGGTTCGCTGCTGTATCAAATCCCTGGAAGTCATGTCCTATGGGGACATTTCAACTGTTTGAAACGTATTATGGCAAACAGGAGACTGTGCAGATTAGTCTTCTTCGCAAAGCCAGCAGGAAAGCAAATTTAAGGTACTTGCCTGATAAAGCATCACGGGTTCTATCTGGTAGCCCGTTAAATCAGCTAACGTCTGCACGGTTGTGGATTTCCCACAACCCTTTGGACCAATTAAACACAGGTCAGAGACCAAATGCGTCTCCAGCATGCTCGCCAATAAATTATTCTGATATTTCGTTTCTATGTACTTATTTGGTTTTGCACTTTCATTTATTTGTTTAGTACCGCAAGAAACCTAACAATAAAACACATAAAATAGGATAATCGGCATTTCAACCCTTTCATCTTCAGATATTCCCACTTACGTCCAACGTCGTCTTAAGACCATTATGCTCTATCGTGACGTTCAACGAATCATTTGTTCTCTCGTTCACTTTTACCCGTCTCGTGACTTTTTCGTCATTCGTCGCCGTATCGAGAATGTTGAAAGTTTTAAGCACACCCTCAACCGCGGTCCGACCCTCTTTCCCCAAGAACAGTTTATACGGATAGAATCTGTAAAATATATCGAATACCGGCAGGTGTGGGCATTTATCCTGCGGTAAGGCTCAAATTAACAGAAGATTCGACAGGCAGGTCGATGCTCGAAATAACAGGACATTTACCATTATAATAGCAGCTGAGGACAGATTATCCAAGGGGAAATCCGGAAGACCTAAGGATATAGCCTCTTGCGTTACCAAAGCGTGCGCGCATGATAATAGCTGCGATAATTTGCCACTGTCAACGTTCGGGGCTAACTTCCTCGAAGTTTCCAACTGATCCTATAATCGTAACAATTTCCAAAAAATACATTTTTCTGTCGAGATTTGGATGTAACAAGTTTCTAATATACCTAAGCGACATGGAACGTTTCTTTAACCCTTTAGTACTCGCACCTTGATCCCGTTGAAGGATAAAATATCCCGTTTTCCTTTTATCGTTAAAAATGGTCTGAATTTATATATTTTTCTAACAAATAATAAACGTTTTTTATTTTTATTTTCAATAGTTAAAATGCATAAAACAAATGAATATAGGGTTCAGATAGGTTCAGCTTTCTTCAGTGAATAAAACTCCGCTAAACATATACTACTTAAACTGTTGCAAATAGTGAATTTCTAATGCAAACGGCAAAAAAGGGAATCTATGATACGTTTGGCACTAAAGCGTTAACACTGCTAACCTTTCGTTACTGTACTACCTATAGTCATATTATTCTTTATCATCTTTATGGCATTGTTAGTGCTTTGAAGTCAAACACGTCGGATACGCGATTTCGAGCGGGTCCTTTAAGTTTCAAGGGGCAGTTAATAACTCGCACCGGTCGCTTTCCCTCAACGAGCAAAGTTATGATTGCATTACCCCCGTAAGGTATCCGCATTGTTTCCGTTTGCCCGAAAACCGCATAATCGTGAACAACAGAGCATACGGAATGTTACACCCACGATCTGTTTCAAACAGTCCGCACCGAGTGATTAGCGCCAGGAGAGCTTTCCAACGTGCGCCAACCACCCGAGAATAACTACTACTCGGCACGGAATCCTCGAGATAGCTTACAGATTTCCATCGAAAAGTTTCAATTGAGCTACATTCTCGGACCTATCAACGCGGTAATCGCGGTTCCAGTGAAAATACGATTCCCTTAACGATCTCCGAAACACTTCCGCAAAAATAGAGGAGTTCCAGTGGAATCAATTCGATTCGATTCGATCCGACCACATTCTATGTCCGCCACCCCATTATACGTTCTTCGCGAATCAAAGGAACTTGTGGCTGTAGACGAATGTAATTTTAATGCTCCTGCTATTCACCAGGACGTAGACACGTACAAGGTGCTAGAGTCCACGGGACGAGTTTCTTTTAAAGCACAGATCCTACAGATGAAAATCTTCCAAAATCTTACGGAATTCTCTGATTTCAAATCGAAATCTCGTGTGGAAGTGTCCCTAATTTGCACCCAGTTCGAAAAGTTTGAATAAATCGGAAGAAAGGTAGCATAAAATTTAAAAGTTTCCTTGTAAATTATAGCGGGGATTGAATTTTTGGGAATCCATTAGGAAATGAGTAGTCATACAAAGTTGTAAAACTATAAAACTTGACTGCAAGATTCTGCAAGACACCAATTTCATTTCGCGTTTAATGTCACCCCTAATTAGTTTCTCAAAGCAGATATAATTTAAGCAGACTACTGCAATGTTGATTAACTGCAAAGTTTCTTGTAAAAATCGCGCAACAAGATAAGATCAACACTATGTTCCCTATGCACAGCGATAAATATCGCCAAGCGACAAACTTTTACGAACTTTTTAAAACACGTCGCCAAACAAGTGCGACATTAAGGCTTCGTTTAGTGGTGGAAGCACGCGATTCACGAATTCCGATAAATTATCGAAGTTCAATGTACCTGAGATCACGAAGCGAACAGTATCGTACGAAAAAAGTTGCTAAATTACAATGAAACTCCTTGATATTTTATATTCAACACTCCCACTATTCGAACTCCTATGTAAGTAATATAAATTCCATACCTAATTCATATTTACGCGTACAATCTTTTTTACGCGTCTGCGATACTACTTTTATTCCAAAATTGTGTAGAGTATATTTAGCCTGCGAATGGCAACGCGTGACACGAAATTCCACAAAATAATGTTGGAGCTTTCGTTCGGTCGCGGGAAACCGTTCTAAAGCAGTTTAAAGTTTAAATGCCTTTAAACTGCTAATTATATTTGACTGTTTTAAGTGACCATTCCTGGGGTTTATTTCATTCCTTCATTTTACAAATACCCTCGACACCGAACGCGTAAAACTGTTCGTCGCGACGTCTCGCGCCGGCACCGTTCGCCGTTATTTCTTTCACGCGGCGAATAATGGGTATCGAATTGGCTCCCGATAAAATGGGATTTATTACGTCTTGAGTGTGAGTGGCAAAGTAGCGTGCGCAAATGAAGCCAGTCCATATACATACTACCGAAGTGTTATCGTGAAAGTATAGAGATACGTGCTGCCAAAGTAAATTTCCTGAGTAAGCTCCGCGTGAGCGCAAAATAAAATACCTTCAGCCTAATAAAAGCAATGGAAATGCACGATTGAAATATGTAAAGAAATCTTATAAATTGAGAATTCAATTCTTCCTGTTAGATGGGTAATTACCTCTATATAACGTTAACGTTAGGAGCCCGTATATTAATTTTTCTATGACTAGAAACGCGCTCATTGCAGGATCCAAATGTTCGACTAAAATCCGAATCCTGTAGAACGTCCTTACGTCTCGTTGCAGAAAATAATTTTCGTCAGCATCTCGCGTTACTAATACTTAATTACAGAACAACTACGATGTTACATGCAACCAATACAGTTGAATACTCTTAGTCATTAATCAATGATTCTTGCGAAGACGCGTGGTTCTCCTTGGAAATTAGATTCGGCATCACTATGTGCAACTGAATGCGTCCAGGAGGAGACCATAACGATGATACTTTTTCATGCTTCTTAACTTCGTTCCTCGACACGTGTTCGTCTGATTTCGAAGGAGCTCTGGCGTTACTCCCGGACATTTCATCCTTTTCTCGAAACCCTTCCCTAGTAGTCCTTATCTTAGGCAGGCTCCTTTGCGACACCTTGCTTTCATCCCTTCCAACGCGTTCAGGATAACGATCCTTGTGCAGTTTATAATTAGACGTGATTACTCGATCCTTTTCCACAAAAGCTTCACGCTTGGAACGCGATAGCCTTCTTTTAACGGGGCTCCACTTCCGTTCGCCTTCGCGCGGAGACGTTTCCGCAAAGTCATCCTCGAAATCGCAACTCTGCGCTCTCCCAGATAAGTCCAACCACTGAAGAACCCTTTCGAACAATGGATTCCAGAATGTGTCGAATGTCCCCTCTGCCTGTTTGCATTCGATTGGATTCCAACCAGAATTAGGCTCCGCTTCTAGGGTCCTGTTCCCAGGAACATCGTCCTTGCCAATCGGTCGATCGATAAGGATGTCCGCGACTTGTTCCTCCGTTTCGTCACAATGGTCCTTTTTATCTTCTCTGCTATCATCCGACGAAGAATCTACCTTGGCGGTGTTGGATGCGCTGGTTGACATTCTAGGCCAAGGGGGTGCAGAGAGCTTGCGATACATCCGCGAGGATGTCGTATTCTTTGAGAGATTGCTGCCCGCGACCACGTGCAGGTTCGCGAAGCAACTGTTCAAACGATCCAACCTTGATTCAGGCTGTTGATATCCCGTCGAGTAATTCTTATCCTTGGATACTCGGGAACGTCGACACAATTTGGAATTTATCAGAGGGTCGTCGGGTGATAAAATAGCGTGTCGAATACCGTCTACCCATACAGTGCGAACAGATATCGGTCTTTCTGAGGAGGACCATATAGCTGGCATTGCTCGATTTAACTTAACGCATGAATGTGTATTAATGTGTGCGACTACACATCTCGGTTATTCTTAAGGAATATGGACCCAGATACACCCGGTATCAAATTACTCCGCCCGTTAATTTTTTAAAGGATCTTCTTTGCCTCTCATGTTTGCGTTAACGCGCTCGCTGAAAAAATGTAGCCTGATTATTCGTATTTGCTTTGCAGATTCAGCAACACGGCGCGTCAGGCCTCGCGTTCGACCGAATTCCGTCGTATCGACTCTCGACTGAACTAGAGGACAAACAGTCTTCTGCTGGTGCTCGGGACACGCGATCCAAACCACGATGACTGTGACCATAGCGCAGCGACGAGCAGTTTATATAGGAAGGAAACGAGCACCGGAAGGGGTGGCTAGATGGAGGGGTTGGTGCGACCTCCGCACCCCATGTCTAATGGTACGCCGCGACGTTTCCATAAATCAGGTAAAACTTTAGCAAATTACACGCGCCAGTATCTCCGTCGAGCCACCCACGTAATTATGATGCATTGTCACACGAGACTCTGCAAGTCTCCGTAGCTAATAGAGTCTGTTCAGCAAATACGATACCACCAAAAAATCGTATCAAATTCTAGGCATGATAAACTTTTCGTAACACATGTAGCTCCGTAGAAAAGTAAATGACTACATAAATTAATCTTGAATAAGACACACTCTAAATTGCGTAATATATTCCGGGTATCATATTAAACTTGGGTGACTTCGAAATTAAAAGCTCATGAACACTAATCAGCCTATGGGTAAAGTGACCTAGAATTCTGAACTCCTTCGCGATAACGTATAACAGTATCCAAGTACAGCTCATAAAGTATCGTTGTTAAACATGAAATAAACATATTACTTATAATATAAATAGAGCCATAAGAACGTATTACTACAAGTAGTCAAAATTTTTCGATATATTTTGAATTTATCTTTAAAAGTCCAGAGTCTATTTATTACAAATAATTAAATATTACACAAACAATCTAGTACCTCTCTAGGAAGAACTAAAATAAATATAATAAATACTTCAAGCTAACTCTATTAAATTTATTATATAAATACACTTACTTCAAAACTGGGTGGTGGGATATGCCTAGCTTGAAACCTAGATCTGAGCGGAGGATCGAGTGGGTGACCTGGGTAACGTGGTGCTGGCAAACCCAATGCAATAACTCTGAAGTCCTCGCTAACTCTAACAAGCCGCCACGCATCTAATTCTTCTTGTCTATGCACCTAAAAGAAATAATAAATACATTTAAGAAATGTCTAGTCAACTGGTAATATTAGACGATCGAGTATGTATCTATACCTCGAGTAGTTTGTCGTAACGTGCAGCTGGTATAAGAAATCTACCATCTTCTAAATGCATCTCACGATTCTCCAGCAGATTATTCAATACAGGAAGTACATTCCGTTCGGCTTTCTCAACACCTTCGATAATGAGAATTCTTCCATTTACCGCAGCCCTCACTGCACTTTGATCGTGATAATAGGCAGTTCCGCTTTTAATTTCTCTTCTTTGTTTTAAATCAGCTTCAGTTGTGTCTCGCGAAAGTGCAATAAATTCTAATTCTCGTCCTGTGAGTTCCAGATAGGCTAGAGCTAATTCTCTCCGCCTAGTTCCTGGTGCACCCATTAAGAAGATGTCTTGAGCGAGAATATCCTTTTGGAGCATCCATTTCAAGTGTCTCAGCCCCTCTTGAGTAGATGTTTTTAGTACTATACCAATGACGATCAATCATTATTCTTATCTCATAAAAGGGAAAGGAATTATATGTATCGCATTGAAAGAAGCTTATCTGACTTACAATACTTTCGTGGTACATAATCAGGAGTTTTTGGTGGCTTTGTTCGTTTCGAAACATCACCAATGGTAACAACAACATCATCTGTAATGAAAATATGGTAATCGAGAAGCAACAACGTCGGAATGTTATAAAATAATTAATGCACTCTCGTCAGACTTACCTGACTTACAACGTATAAACAATGAAAGGTTAGGGTAAAAGACTTTTGACTTTTCTAAAACCTTAGAAACAGTTGACATTCGACGAAGTTTACACGAAACGAACGACATTGTCTACTTTAATTTTGTTCGCAAAATATAAATTATATAAACGTAAAACTTTCTATAAACAGAAGATATATCTAAACGTTAAATACTTTTACAGGTATAGTAATTGTAGTAAATGTTGTCATTTGAGTTTCATGGTATTATGTCATTAGTATTATTATTATAAATATTTCAAGCAAATAAGAAATAACCTAAATTTTAATACAGTGCCAAATTGAGGTTAAATACATCCTCCTTCGAACTACGGCGAAAATAATTAAGTTAGATAAATAGAGAAAGTTTTAAACGTAAGCGAAAGTTATTTTACCGTAATAAAAATAATTAATAAAACTTATTTCATCTGCAACTACTTAGTGACACACATTATAATTGTCAAATATTTATTGTTAATTTGTTTAGAAGATAAAATCTACTTTTACCTTAGTTCAATTTTAATGAATACACAATAATTCAAGTACAACATACCAGCAATTATTAACAGAACTCAAATTCTTTTCATAGTACATAGTTTCATCATTTCTAGTACTCTAGACAATTCAAAGGTCACTTGAAGTTGAAGATCATGTTCAGTGAGTAGGAAATTATCGTTCATAGATTATGACAAAATTCTTTTATTATCACACTGAAAATTAGTACAGTTTTAAACGCTATGTTAACATCAACATACATCTCATTGCCACCTAAAGGTTTTACTAGTAGCTTCATAAATTAAATCATTATATTGAAAAAAAAACAATTTTTCTGCAGCTTATCCCTTCCAGAATTTTTTTAAAATACGAATCAACTTTATACTCGATAATAAAAATTTGCCCGCAATTAAATTCAAAATAAAGGTACGTTTATATCACATAACGTATTAGTAGACTGAAATATTAAGCTTTAATTTCTTAATAAATCGTTTTATAAGAATTACATTATAGCTAATGAACAGCACATTACTGTTTTGCTTAACTAGGTACATACTCCACGTGCTTGCGACTTACTCTTTCACTTAAATGCAATAATTCTGTATAGTAAATTATAACATTAAGCACTTTATCCACAGTACAGAATGTAAATAAATTACTTAAGATTATTATCGATACAGTACATCGCAGTGATTTTAAAAGGTACACAAATCTACTTTGATTCCTACATGTTCGTTCTATACGATTTAGGCAGAAAATTGGAAATGTGGAGTAACCTTAGAAAAGAGCAGTTACAATAAACTAGATCTCATGATAAGCCATGGAGCAACACATTTGGTTATCTTTAAATTGACATTACTTACAATCACTGTATACCACACTTAATTTGTACATGTGAATGTTTCTGTAAAGTCTTAAAATGAAAATGTTACACGCTTGATACTAGTTTAAAATGGTCGGAATTATTCGGTCGGTACACAATAATTAAGAAATATCTATAAGAGATACGTAGCGTGATTTAACATAATATCTGTATCTCTTAAATTTCTCGAGCAGGGAGATAATTTATTGACTTCGAAGCTTTCGTTAATACTGAGTAAACATTTGAATGCAACTATAAATATCTCACAGTCAGCGACAATTCGTTTCTTTTAGCTTGCCTATTTCAAACGTAATCTATTCCACTTTCACAAAATGTAAGTACAGGAATACCATTGCGATTCCGCAATGAGTCACATATAGGAACCAAGAAAATGAAATACTTCTTATTAATTGTACATAACGAAATATCCTTCTTCTATCCGAATTTAAAAATTCCTCTAAAAGAAAACAGAGAAGAAATTTTATATTAACATATGGATGGTTAAAGAAAATAATGCACGTACCGCTGCAAATAAATAAGCGTTAAAAAGAATTTACCTCTACAAAGTCGTCCGTTCTTCTAGCGTTGGCAGGATAATAATCGACAATTAATGGACGTGGCCGTTGACCAATACCAGACGGTTGTTGCAATCCACAAGCTTGCTCTTCGTTTGTAATTACGTTCACTAGGGTATTCACAACCTTCTCGTCTAACTGTGACATAGCTTTGTTCGGCGTTTTCATCCGTCTTAAGAATAAAGCATTCCATTTTTGTCTTAAATGTAAAAAGAACCTGGCAGTCTCAGGATCGAGTTTAAATACCACCCAATCATCGAGTTTAAAAATCGTTCCGTCATTATGTTCATCAACTTCAGAATCCGACTCACTTTCCGGTATAGCTGTAAATCAATAACAATTATATGGAGTATCTGGAATATCGAGATATTCGAACAGCATTGAAATTAGTACTCACATTCAGCTTCGTAAATTGTATCCACGGATAATCTTGCTGGCCCGCAGAACAATGCCACTGTTAATGGATTAACTAAAGTAACCATTTTAACGTGGCAAAACCGTCCTGTACGATTCATTTCTTCGTAAAGCAACCAATCGCAGGGTAAAGTTTCTACATTAGCTGCGTGCGTTTGTGCAGATGTCGTTCTCGGCGATTTTGGATAATCTCTTAACGTTGACGATGGATGGAAGAATACCTTCACCTCTTTCCTGCAGTAATGATTCATAAGTACATATGTAACAAAGAATGGTGTCACAAAATGCAAAGATTTCCTGAGAGTAATTAAACAAGATCACGTACTGCGTCCTTAACTGCATGTGCTCTCTGTCTACCCTCATTAAATTTGGATACGATCCAGCGGTCAAAGCTGCTTTCACTACTGCCCAATTTTCAGAATTAGAATTTAAATCTCTGATATCTCCTGGCCACCTTGCCCTAACAAATCCGGACGCGCGAAGTTGACCAAGAAGCTGAGTTCGCATTCCGACTACCATCTCCATTACAGCAGCAGAAATGAAATTTTGCTCGCAAAACGTACGTTCTTTGCCACTTGCGCGTGCATTCTGCCATCCCTGAAAAGCACGCAACACAGCCATATGATCAGAGTACGTGTTAGTCGCGAATCTTTTACGAGCTACAGTCACGGCTCTTTTCTCTGACGGTTGCATAGGCAAGACAAAAGGGTCTCTGCAATTAAACGTTCGAAGTTAGTTTCATTTAGATAATAGCATTTTTAGAATGATAACATTTCACTTACTTATAGGATAAACTGCATACGATAGTTAAGACGGGATCTAAGCATTTCAAAACGACAGCGTATAGCAACATCTTTCCAAGTCGCGGTTCAATTGGTAAGTCAAGCAGATGACTTCCTAATTCAGTGAGATCTTCCCACGGATCTAGGGCGTCGATAGTTTTCAGCAATTGAACCGCGTTTCTTGTTACTACATTCGAGGGCGGCTCCAACGCCCTGTCTAAGAACTCGGCAATCGGCGTATTTCCCGCGGCTAGATGTTTTGTAAACAAGCATAATTCTTGCAGCGGCGATCTTAAAATTTCTGGGGTCTGATACGGCTGCATACTGTTGTATCGAATCGAGGAGAATAAGCGATAACAAATGCCATTTCTACATCTTCCTGCTCTACCTTGGCGTTGTTTCGCACAAGCTTGAGAAACCCAATTCGATTTAAGCGTGCATACCCCTGATATAGCGTCAAACGATTTTTCTTTAACTTTCCCCGAGTCAATGACGTAGACAACGTCGTCGATTGTAATACTCGTTTCAGCGATATTTGTTGAGAGAATTATTTTTCGGGTCCCCTGTGGGCTAGGTTTAAATACTTTCTTTTGATCGGACGTTTGCATGTTCGAATGCAGAAGGTATAAACTGTATCGTAAACCCCGATTCATTTCTTTCTCCTCGCTATTTATTCTTTCTCTCATAGTCACAATATCATCGTATCCTGGCAAGAATATTAAAACAGAGCCGGGAGGCATTTTCAAATGTATATATAAAATTAATTGTAAAAGAAGATCGTAATTAACATTGTCGTCATTAAATGTATGATGATATGCATCCAATTGAAGTTTGTCTTCTTCCGAAAGTGCAGCATCTTTACCGTGCGTTAGTGTATCGTCTTGCAATGTACAATCGTATGTTTTCATATACGCCTCTATCAACTCTGCACATTCCGTTTGATTCATGTTTCTTGCCCAATCCAATGCCGTCCATTCATTGGCTGCTCGTAAATTCAAATTTGCGCCCAGATTTAAAAGTTGCTCTGTAGTATTTATACATCCTCTACCTGCGGCCACCATGAGCGGAGTTACAGATGTTGTGGAATGTTGGTAATCTACAGAAACATTTTCGGACAGTATGAAGTACAGGAGCTGTGCAAAATTGTCTTCACCGCCGAGCAACCACGTGTCAGAAATACTTTTATCCATTTCTTCTATTAACCACGGCTCTAACTTAACTTTCTCTGGAATAGGCTCGCTCTGCTGCGCTAAAATTGGAGCAGGCAATCGACATCTATCATTCACAGTATGCGAGCCCGATTGCTGGGGCTTATATTGAGTCCAACCTTCTAAAACTTTGCGTTGATCTTTCTTGTTCGCCAACTCATTCCGCTTCGACACCATTTCTTTGGTCATATAACCAGTTATTTTTAAAATATCTTCAAGATAATATACATCCACGTCGAACGCTCTACTTAAAACATTAATTACTGCACATTTGCTGAAATATTTTACAAAAATGTTCACGTCCAATGTAGCGCTCATAAGCACAAGCTTTAGAGATCGATGCTTCAACAAGGCCTCTTTCAGTGCTATCAGTAGAAAGTCGCAGAATCTATCACGTTCGTGAACTTCATCTACAATAACATGCGTCACGGTGCTTAAAGCAGAATCACCCGCCATAAGGGTTCTGAGCAATACGCCATTCGTGCAGTACGTTAAAAGAGTTTTCGGAGCAACTCTACTCTCGAGTCTTATTTGATAGCCATATGTCTGACCAATTTTTTCGTCCCTTTCAAATGCTACTCTTTCGGCCACCGAAACAGCCGACAGTCTTCTTGGTTGAGTGCAAATAATTCGGCACGGTTGATACCATTGTTGACAGTGCTCAAGAATAAACTGAGGGACTTGGGTAGTTTTACCGCTGCCCGTTTCACCCCCTATTATAACCACTTGATTAGCGTCTAAAGCGTTAAGAACATCTTCTTTAACGCTAAATATAGGGAGAGATTTACGAAAATTTAATACATCGAAATTGGTCTTCAGTTGTGGTATTTGCGGCACGCTATTATTCAATCGACCCATTGCTTTAGTATTTGTATTCACTGAAACTGAAAATAATAAATTATGAGGGTACGTTCAAAATTCAATAAGATCTGTATTCGAGGAATATATATTAACATCTTGTGAACTGTAAATTGCAACCAGAAAATATATTTATGTATTGCTTTGTTGATTGAAACTCCTCATATTTCTATGCGTTAAGTATTGATTAATACCATTAATTAGGTAATTTATTAATAAGTCCGAATTCTACAGTTGCAAAAAAACAATCCACAAGCTAGTGATATAAATTTTAATACCATCTGTACTAAGAGGTCTTTCTCGTTCGATTGGTGGTAGTAAATCCTGACATTCTTTATGATTCAGTGGAAAACTTTGTAGTAAGTTATAAATACTTTGTCTTGAAGCTTTCTGTAATTTTAGTACGGCGTCAGCTTGAACTATGGTCGATCTTTCTCTCTTATATACTGTTAGAAAACGATTTTTACCTTTGCTATTGGGGAAAAAAGTATGTTACAACCATTAGGACACATTGAAAGCATATATTACTTCTCGACTTACCCTCTACTTTTGGATTTCAATCCTAATTCGTGTGCGAGTTCATGAATATAGCTCCGCTCTTCCGCCGTATACGAAGATGGAAACTCCAATTCCTTCTGGTCTATAGTTTCCAAGAACTTCTTTAGAGTTAAATTTACCGCAATTCTGGTGTCCTCTCCGATGAGAGCACGTTTCTTATGACGATTCCGACGTGACATTATGAATGATTATTTCTAAAATGCAATATACATAAATAAAACCCAACTGTTCCAACTTCTTCTAACTATCGAACCACAAAATATAAATTTCAAATTTATCAATGAAAACATTTATCCACATTTCTAATATGTATACAATGCAGTAAACACAAGTGTACTTGAGACCCGCAATGACCTTGATAAATCTGGTGCATGCCCTTTGAAAATTCACAATTCTAAGAGTACGTAAGCCAAAAAAGTACATTTTATTAAAGAATATATTTTACATACAATGTTGAACGTACAATCATTTGAATAACTTAAATTGTGGAGTGATACAACGATTTGAGAATACAGGCTTTGGTAAACACAAATATTTAAACTCACATGATTCAGATGACCTTCTCAAAATACATGAATCTTTTTACGAACTTATACCGTACGGTAATAACTATCGATGCACTGATAGCGGCAGGTATTGGAGCATCCGTGAAATTTTCTGCTTCTTAATTTTAATCAAAACGCAACACACCTGAAAAAACGATCCATGATAAACACGGACGAAAAATATTTACGCCGCTTTCAATCGTTAACTCCCCCTACTTTGCTTGGACGAGTAAATTTGCGCTAAATTTCTATCGGTACGAGTCGAGTCCTGTTACACCTGCTGTCGTAAAACGAAATCACGATGTTACGAATGCGATGAAACGTTCAAGAATCTTGTGTGAGATTAGCGACAGAGGGCGCTCTCGTCGTTTTCACGAGAGATCCGCAAAACAGTGAAAGCAGGGACACGGCCAAATGCTGTTCCAGTAAACAATATGGCCGGTTTAGTTCGGTGCGCGGGTTATGTCGTTCGTATCGTATCTTCTAAGTGTTTATTGTGCTGCAGCCAGAATTAATCGTTATCGGTAAGTGTACATCCCTCGAACAGTAGGAAACATTGTACCGAAAAGTCGAATGTGCATGGTTCGCGGCAAGGGACGTTGCACACTGTGATTGACGATTACGAGTTGTGCCTTTCCGTCAATTACCGTCTGACCGCGTTCGATCTTATCTCGGTGAAATCTTGACAGAGACTTTTGGCTCGTGCCTCGCAAATTTCTTCTGCAATCCCACGTATCGTGCAGAATCCTTAGCTTAAGGGAAAGTGACGCGTCGATTAGAATATCGTGCGTAGAGATTTTAGTGTTGAATTCGAGCGGCGTTCTCGATCGTGTGCTTCGCCGTGCGTAGGGGACTGTGTCAGGATTTTCTTTCACCTTCGCTTAGGGAATGTGTAATACAAATTGATACCTCGTCATTCGCGAGCTTGGCTAAGCCTCCAGTTTTCGATTGGCACTCTTCCTACGTGTTCGTACCGTTGAAGATTAAAGTTCCTGGGAGGACGTAACCGAAGCAACAGGTTTTTTGCGGGGAAACTGCCGATGACCTGACCGTTCCAATGCTCGCCAGTGCGGTCATGATCTCGCGCGTAATTGTTGCGTACGCTTCTCGTTGGCTTGTTCACGCGAAACAGGAAAACCAGACGCGGGCATTTCGTTGGGAAATTTAATTGTCCCCTCAAGCGGTCAGTCGGTAATGCACGTCGGATCCTCAACGAATAATTAAGGGTAGAGAATATTATGTTTTCCATAGTAGCAGTGTGCAGTCATCGGAGTAACGTTTTTACATGTGCGTGATTAGTTGAATTCGTATAGGTTAATTCAAATCGTTCATAACCTTTCGGACACGTTTGACCTACAGTTTTGAAGCGTGACAGTGATTGAAAATGTAAACTGAATTCGCTTTTTTTGTGAAGTGCGTGAATTCTGGAGGACCGCTGAAATATTTCTAAAAATACATAAATTTAAATATATAATGCCGAGTTGGCGGGGGAAAAATACCATTGTCGTACCGCTGGGAGTATTGTGCATAAAGTTTTGAGAAATTTAGCCAGAGGGAAGACAAATTTGAAAACTAATGTATGAAGTAAATTCCACTTATTTAAATCAATCTTGTTGCTCAAATACGTACATTATAATTGCACGCTAATATAATATCAGGATAAGCAAACATATCGACAGATGTAAATAGAACGATCCTCTGATGTCAATAACAAAGATCGAAATCAAACCTTATATGTCCTGTGTATATTTATAATAAAATTCGCAATTGGTGTCTAAATTTAAATAATTAAATAATCTGGCAGAAGGCGATTCTTCGTATAAAACTAAATTCTTAATGTGGAATACAAATTTATTCCCGCGATGCTTCGTTTCAGAGAACATCGATTTCGAAAACCAGTTAGGTGCACGTGCACTGACTATGTACGAGTTAGCGAAATATACTAATAAATCAGGCATATTGCAGATGATATCGACTCTTTGTTCAAAGATAAATCGAGGTCGTGGAATAGGATCTCTTTGAACATGGTTCGTTTTCGAGAAAATTAAATTTGAAAATCCTTCGAGTACACCGGAAAGAGAATCGGCACGATATTCAAAATAATTATCCAAACAATTTCTCCTAGTAAGGGCACTACATGCCCCATCTCTCCCACTTGTAGCATCATTTCCCCAAATGTTGATAAAATATAAATGCAGGTGTTCTGTCTGCATGCCTGCGGTATCGGGCCAGACATCGACTGCTGCGCGTTCGCGAATTACGTAAGTTATCAAAACATTTCGATTCTCTTCTCAAATATACAGGGTGTTTCAGAATCATAAGTTAAATCACATACGAACAGTTGAATAAAAGAAGATATAAAGAAAAGGAAGTCTTCATAGAGGTAGGTCAGTAAACCAGCCGTTCTTAAGATGTTCAATTTTCTTTCATTGTTCATTACAACGCGCGTTACGAAAAGTAGCACGTTTCATTTTTTTCTTACGGACAACTGCGTGTAGAAAAAATGAAACGTGCTTCTTTTCATAACACGCGTCTATTAATAGTTCGTTTTTCTCTAATCTTCGTAACGCAACCGAGTCAAGCTCATGCTGTCGTTTACACATTCACAGCCAAAATAAATATTCCTTAGGCTTCTTTTTGACTAAGCCTAACGCAGCCACTTTAAGTTAACGCTAGGCCCGAGGAAAAAGATCGCCATCTAACGACCTTCGAGAGTTACACGAATGTCAGATCAAACGAACCGATAAATCGCGAACGAACCAATTGGTTTGCACGCACGTTTAATTGGCCACCTATGCAGTGTTTCGCGGCGCGGCCGCTGCGCCCCGTTGCAATATCCAATTGCTTCACGTTCCATTCGCGAATGTGGTAGCTCAGCTCGATGATGGGTCATACGCTCCTGATTCGGCGACGATACTGTTCTGCAACGATCGATTGATAGGAGTCGGGAGCAAATATTTCTCTACCTTTTTCAGTTAAATCAGAAATTCACTATTTCTGCGCGCAGAGTGTTGCAACATTGCTGCACTGCCAGCTGTCACGGGAGTAGAATAACCTCATGAGTATTTACGAATTCAATTTTTCATGAATAAATGGAAAAAAAGTACTGCAAAATGTAAAGAACTGTCTCGGTTAAGTGAAGCTCCTTTCGCAAGTCACGAGTAACCGCGCATCGCACGTGCCCGTAAACACAGACCACGTAGGTATTCCTCTCTTCGAATGCACTTAATGTTATTTAACATTCTATCAGCGTCGTACGCAAACGTGCGCCCAGACGATCACAGATGAATACTGTAATGTAATCCCTTGGAATTGAAATCCACGTTTCAAGAAAAGATCAAATTTTAATTCAATTATTCTAACACCTCCAATGAAACTTTATAGAAAAATATGATATACAGTGTGAACAGCTGTGCACGTGATTCAGCTCCCCTAGTCGTACGTCCAAAAAATACAATTTAAGTGACATTCGAAATTCGAGCATTCGCTACCACTTCGGGAACTCGCAAACCTGATCCTTTCTCCGTCCAAGTCCGCGTGGAACGACCTTGTACTCAGGAACGTCACGTGCGTTTTCACTTGCTCGAATGTATGCTGATGTTATGTAAATCTCGTGTTCCTCGTCGCTTCGGAATACTTACTGTTATGTATTACTTGTAGTTTTCTCTGTCAGTGAAAAAATTCGGCTACTTCTTACGTCGAATCCTATCTTTGTTATCACCAATGTTGCTGGCGATCCTATTTGATACTCCTCGTTGTGACCGATAAAGAGTTGCGTGAGGAGGTAGCCGTTAATATTTGATTTAGATTGTGGGGTCTTAATGGTAGAAACCCGATTTTCCTTGTAAATTACACCGTAGAATTTTCCTCGCTTCGAACAATTTTTCTCAACTTACCATTTCGTGCTGGAAGATTAGTACAATAGTATGTATCTTTTTTGTGGATGGGTGAGCCCACTATAATTAATGAAAAATTCATGGGTATTCGTCGCGTGATTGTCGTACGACACATTAATATCCTTTATGCATGCTCAATTATCAGCTTTTCTTTCGTTTATCGCGTAGAAATGGTAAAACATTGTGTTAACGATCGCATGGTAACCTCAGGTCACACACATCGATCCTCCCACGCGGCGGTTGTAAATAATGGACATATTCACGTGACTTATTCACTAGAGTATAGTCGTAAAGCCGCCGCAGTCGATTTACACGGTCTGTCAGCAATTTCTACAGGCGAAATCGGCTGCTCTTCCAGTTCGGTTCCGCCCGACGTTGTCCGCACAGGCCTGCTCGTTTTCCATGCACCCCATTACCAATGAACGCTGCATAAATCGTACCCTCGGATCGTGACAGACAGTCATTTCGACACGATTCTATCGGCGGATGGTGACTTTATGAAAGAACAAAGGTTACATGCATGAATGTTATCGGTCCCGCGGCACTTTCGCGAGAAATATTCTTTAAAAGTTTCTTGTAACTTTCAATCCCCAGTTGACTTTGTATTCTCACCTAGTACAGTGTGCGTCCGGGAATCCACGAGCGAGAGGTCAAGCGCGAGGTTGAATGCGAATAGTTACAATAATTATATAATAACATGCGCTGTAAAACATTTAAATCACTGCCACGTGCGGAGACCTTTGATCGAAATTGTTCGAGTGAAATTGTTTTAGGCTACCTAATTGCGTTAAAATTTCGCGTGCAACCCGTCCAGATGCTAAATAGTACGTTGGCGGACATCACACTTTTTGCACGTGATCAGCGATAAAAAGAGAGTACGACCTCGCGACATTAGGGGATTTTAAGTAATTAACTCGTAATCTTGACAATGAATCGAAATCCACTACACTGA
The DNA here is from genome assembly GCA_960531205.1 of Andrena bicolor. Classification (NCBI taxonomy): domain Eukaryota; kingdom Metazoa; phylum Arthropoda; class Insecta; order Hymenoptera; family Andrenidae; genus Andrena; species Andrena bicolor. The sequence continues at coordinate 5,797,478 of OY482664.1, forward strand.
CCCCACCCAATGCAACCAGAACTGTGCCTTATTTCCCTACATGCTTATCAAAAAGCAGATTAAACATCCGTCTGTGAAGGGCGTGAAATACGAAATCATTCGCAACTGGAACGCAGATAAGCCCTCGACTTATCTGTATAGTCGAGCTAATTGCGTACGTGATTCAATATTATCACTTCATTTGAAGTTGAATTTTTTCACGTATTATGTATTGTAGAAAAGTCGGGCAATGATCACAATTCCACGTGTGAAAAGTAAACAATCCTAATTGAAATTCTAGCTTTTGAAGATCCTTCTGCTACACTTAGGTATATAGAAAACTTTCTCCGAACATGTTGCAGCGTTTTTAACCCTTCGTGGCCACACCTTCTTATAATCACAAATTCGTCACATGAGGTGTACTCCACTAGCATCATTTCTGAGTTACCATTTTTGTATTTTTGAATCTTTTAACTTTTGAGTGATAATTATGCATTCGTAATCTAGTACTTTTCTAGAAATGTAAAATTTGATATGATGAAATTTGAAGTTCAAAAAATAGTTGTGGAAAAAGCGATTTTTGTTTATGTTAAAATTCGTCAAATTTTTAAATTTTAATATTGAGGTCTAAAAATTCATAGAAATATTGGTAAAGAAAAAAAATAGCCCGGGATGCGATATACCCCGTGTGACCACAAAAGATTAAAAAACTTCATCTTTTATATAAACCTTCTTTTCATATATCGAAATTTCTTATTATCCTTAATAAACCAATTCAATGGATACTCGAGTATATGCAAATCTTCATCAATCGTTAAACGTAGCCGTCGTTGAATCGTCAAATCATTTTTTCACACGCTTTATATCAGCCATCGTTGTACAAATCAGGCATGATCCACAGTTTTATATTGGTGTAGTAAATGTATGACGTGGGTTTATTCAGTTTCTTATGATTAGCTGGTCAAGTGGCCTTGACCATCGTCAAAAGGCCAGCCGAGGAAGAGTACGTTATATCCCTCATCGTAGTTCAAGTCGGTAAATTTTTCATTCGGCTACCGGTTCCTAATGGCATCAACCATTGGTCTTCGCTGCTCACCTTGAAATACCTTGTACGTAATCTAATGACCGTATATCATTGTTACTCCGACTCCCCGTTCACCGTCTTTACATTGTCCGCGGACTCGTTATGCGAGGAGCAATCGTGCAACTTCACGTTTCGAAATCCTCTCGTTCCCAACCAGTCCCATTTCAACTTGAACCTGTAAGAAGTGTTTGCTTCATTGGGCGAAGCATTCCATTATTATATGTATATACATAGTCGTTACATTTTAAATGACCACTTATCTATGCCCGACACTGTATTTCACACGTTGAACGCCACACGGGTAATGGCAATTCGCGATGTTTATCGGAAGAGAAATTTTTGTGAAAGAGATATCGTATTGTTCCATTCAGCTATGGAGTGAGGTAACTGGGGAAATGATGTAACTAGGAGCTGAATTTTTTCGTAAGAATATAAGTATATTCTTGACATACATACGTATACTCGACTTTGAAATAAAGTGCGATGAAAGTACATGCGTATTAAGAAATTCGACACAGTGAGACATTGCAAGGGAATTCGGGGTTTTGTTTACTTTAGAACATGACATTTTATATTAGACGCCTAAAAAATGACACATAAAAATTAATTATCCTATCGAGGAACGTCTAGAACCGCGATGGAAGTACGAAACTCAATAACTTCTATTCCTTAATTCCTTAATTAACTATTCCTTTTAGTGCAATTTTTACAGTAAACTGTTACCTACTACAATATGTTTGTGTTCGAGGCGATTTCAAATAAAAATGTTAACGTTTTTAATTGAATAATTACAACAGAAACAAACCCAACGATTTTTCTTATTCTACCGTAATAACGATCGCTAAATCGCAGAAGCGGAAGATAATTGAGCTTATTATGTGTAATATTATCGTTGGAACTTGTCGGTGACCATTTGCCTTGACCGTGAGAATGAAAGGGCAAACCCAGAAAGGCACGTTTCATAATGATCTAATAGCCGATGCAGTTTTAAAATGGGGGTTCTGAAAATGGGAGTCACCAATCCTCTTGAAACATTAACGTTCCTCGCGTATCGGAATCGGAACTTTACAGGTGCGACGAAATGGTTTAGCATAAAGCAAGGTTGAATAAAATAACAGGGCATTGAGTTGTCTGAAACAAACGAACCGCCTAGAAGGATATTCGTAAGGTAAAACCTAGAAAGTATCTGAAATTTTAATTAGTATCCGAAACTATTTGAATTATCAATATCCCAAAAGCAAATTCAAAATTTTCATCGCTCTAAGTTCACACGATTAAAAACACATCTGTGTGCCGCAAAGTGGAGTTTCCAGAAAAATCAAAACATCTGTCTCTGGTGTCTGGGATACTATTAATAATTTGTATCCATTCTGAGAATCACAGTTTGAGTATCTCATATCAGTACATCACTTCGAAGTCGATTTAAAGAGAAAGAAATTAATGTCGACGGCTTGTATCGCTGAGGTTTATTGATGGTTTTATCGTTAGAAGTGTCTTTCAAAGACAATACGCGATAGGGAATATTTTTGTCAGTTAATCTGCCGCTATCAGGAAACGAAATGTTAGAAAACAAATCGAGGTAGAACGATATCGTTCATCTGTTAGTTTCTTCCCAAGGTTGGATGCTCTTGATTCGATACAATTGCCCGTTTTATTAGACGCGCTGCCTGTGATTGGTAGCTAAATGAAATGGTACAGTTATCAGCGTATAAATCTGGAAGACAACGGGCGAGAATTGATTCGCAGGAGCGATCTGACACTCTTAATTCTCGGTTCTTGTCAGCTGCATGTCGCGAAATCGTTAGTCATCCGACCTTCTTGTTACCCTTTGAAACGTGGCAACGAGCAGGCTACGTTTTTGTGTGGGAAATAAAAAGCGCAAAGGTTACTAATATTAGACATGGTAGATCTACTTCCCTATTTATCAAAGGCATAAAAGATAGCTACCAAATGAATGATGTGAAAATTTTATTTCAAATTCTATGTTCGCACATATACTTTTCAAACTTCCAGTATTCTCGCTAATCAGTCAACATTTCCACGATTTTTTTAATTTCATCTACCCACCTGGTGCTTAATTATTATCTCGAATGCCGTTAAGCATGTCTTAAGTTATCGAGGACCCATCTGGCGCGACAGTCACTCTCCAATCGTTGCAAAACCCATTTATGAATATTTTATTTCAAGCAAAATCAAAGTCTCATAAATCGAGAAAGAGGAAGCAAAATATTGAAAAGGCCGTTGAAAATTTCAGAAAATCACACGCGAAAATTTCAGGAGCGTTAACAGCGTTTCCTTTCTTCACTTACAACAAGATTTGTACTAATTCGCGTTGCACGCACAGTCATGTGTCGGAATCGGCCAGAGTACGATCTACAACGTGAATAATCGATAAGCCTCCCTCGGCATAACCAGAAGAGCCATCTACGATTTGAAACGACTGGCCAAAGGAAAGTGTTAACGTTGATTTGGTGGCGGGATAATGAAGGAAGGGTAAAAGAAAGAGCCGCGGAGAGAAGGAAGGATAAAAGCAAAGAGCGGTCTGACGCAAATGCCGGTATCCCACGTCATCCAGCTGAATCACGAAGGAAGAACCAGACACTGTTATTCTTCTAGGGTATTTTTACGCTTTCACGTCCAGGAAAATGTACACCTACCGGGGAATCGATCAGGTTTACTTCCTCCTTCTCCATTAACCGACCACCGCCCTGGCGGGCATCGAGGAAAACCGGCGTATTAACGGTTCCGCTCGACCGGCTGACAGGCGTATTCATTTAAATTGCACAACGCGTTCCATCGATAAACACTCTGTTTATGATAATGAGAACCGATGGCAGAATCCATTCGAAACGAGCGGCCCGATCGCCGCTCCTCCGTGGGCGGACCGCGCGCACCCGGTGCACCCGCACTGGTCGCTCGTAGTTTGTTTGCAGAAATCCAACTGGCGTTATTAGCCACCGTGGAATTAATTAATCAGCCTGGCCGAGCCTTGCGATAACCGCTCACGAATACAGATAACGGATTGCGTAATCGCGTGGCCGGCCGTTTCACTCCCCGACACTCTATCGCCAACTTATCCCGTTACTTTTCAGTGCTCGTGCACTCGCGTTCATCGCAATCAGCTAGATCGTACGGCTGCTTACGCTGAAAATCATCCATCTTTTTCCCACGTATTCGGCCCTCGCGGGGCGCTCTATATATGAATGAAAACATGCTCGTAGCGGACGTAGAAATGTTGGATAGGTAGGTACTTGATATGCATGGGCCTCGTGCGAGCGTTGCTACTGAGGACAGATCGTGGAATAGGTTTTCTCTCTCGTCAGTTTTCGAGCAGAAATGAGCTGAAGTTTGAGGGGCGACTTTCAGTTTCAGAGTGTGATTTGATTTTGGCACTAATACTGTTGCGGCAAACCGCCACGTAATCTAAATTCAAATGGCATTGCCGTAAAAACTGCAAGCTCGGTAAGTTGCTAATTCTCTTTTTCGCAGCAAACCGCTGATATTGCATGAACGTTCGTTTTTAATTCCTCGGAAAGGAATCATTCTTATATACTGCTATGTGTTAGGTAATTTCGTATTACTGTGCTCCTATATTCTCGTTCCGTATGAAGATTTTTTTATACGCGTTAGTTAAATCCTCGCTTCTCGAACGAATAAGTTCTCGTACACGCCTAACACAATCTTGCTCACGATAATTCTAATTATAAAACTGCTCGAAACAAACAATTAAGCCGCTTCGAAACACGATATATTGTTCCGTCTATACGTCGGTTGATACTTAATCATTATCAGCGTAATACTTCAAATATTTGTTTACGTCGTACTGTAAACGCGGCGGCGTATTGTTCCATGGCACAGCTTGGCGCTCATTCGCACGAGGTCAGTTATTAATTCGAACAGGAATCGCGCGAACTGAGAAAAAAAAGTCGCGATTGCATGTCTCTTCGGCGATGTATAAGATGTTTCATAACACGTGGACATAACTTCAGGGACGAATTGGACACGCAATAAAAACTAAAAAACTTTAAGGAAAATTAAGACCAACTTCAAAAAAATGAAAATGCATCAGAAAGTGAAAAATAATTGTTTTCCTTATTTAATTGCAAATGATTAGGTGCCGCCATAAAAATATTGAGAGTCGTAGATTGAATAAGGAAAACCATTATTTTTTACTTTTTGGTGCATTTTCCATTTTTTTTGAAGTCGGTTTTATTTTTAAATTTTAGTTTTAAATTTTTAGTTTTTACTTTTTAGTTGTCGAAGTTATATTAAATTTACTTAAAAAGATATGGGTAGGCCAACAAAAAGAGCTGCTCGTAATAATAATAATGAAGTCGGTTATTGAATCAGATTTCTTATTTTTGGTGTAACTTCAAAACTACTTAACCGATTTTAATAATTCTTGCTCCATGACCCAAGTGGGTTGAAGCTAAATTAAATGCAATATCTTTCACCAAAATCAAACAAACACAATACACATTTCTTTTTGAAATCGGTTAAAAAATAATAAAAATGTTCGTATAGAACTCCGCCCTGATATTAATTCCAAACAGTTTTCCTGAAAATCTTAGCCTTCGACAAAAAGTGGATTCAGCTGCTCGTCACGTAGTTAATAATTCAATTTGTAACAATAATGACTAAAACACCTGTGACTGAGGAACAAAGTGGCACAGGACAAATGTTTATCCAAGCTTTCTCTCTTACTTCTGTGCTCTATTCGCCTCTAAAATTATACTCGAGAGTACATGAAGCACCCTGTATATGCCACTAGAACAGATAAAAGTAGGTACTAAAACTCGGTATTACACCTTTATTAATTTCCCATCCGGCGAGCACGTTTATACAAGCGAAATTCGATAAGTCGAAATGACTGCCGCTGCACGGTTCCGCCGTGCAGATAGCATTTCAAGCAAACCAACCGAGCATTACACTTTTTAATTCCGGAATAATACGCTTATCGGGCTATCTATGCTCGGCGTTTACATTTTAGTAGGCATTAAAATTTATTGGCTGCTTCTCACCACATTTACATCCCATTGTAACATTAACGTCGCGGCGCGTTAGCGGAATATCGTCAATTTGTTAAACATTCGGTTGACTAACGTTTCAAGTACGCAACAACTACGCTCAATATATTATCGACGGAAACTTGTTATTAATTCTACAGTCCGTTCACCCATAACTCACTTTCCCCGATTTCCGTTTTACTGTAATGTTTCAGAAGAGTATTTACGTTCTTCCTATTTTTAATGAAAATTCTGCATTCGTTGTATAAGTCAGTGATCACGATGACGACTCGATGGCCGCGTTGATGTATCGGCGAACGTCTCGTTCCGCATGCACATACCTTCCTCGCATGCATCGTCATTGTGATTACACTTATAAACCCGCTAGCAACGGCCTCGACGCGAGGATTCTTATCGTTCTATTCTCCTTTCAGAAACTTATCTTATCGGGTAGGCGTCGCGCATTCGATGATTCCCTTCGTAAATATCGCGAGGAATGTCTGGCTGAAGAGAAATATGCTCTATCATTCAGGTATCAAATTGGATGGCTGTGCCTCCGCGGCTGAAATCATCGAGCATTCGGCGGTTCGTTACGTAAGTGTATTCCTAAATACGTGTTACAGGATACTGTTTTCCTTAGCTCTGTCTCAATGCAAACAGTGATTAGACGTTCGTTGTACACGCTCATTTTGAAACGAGGATTTTTGACAACCTTGCCTTTCGAGGCAAAATAATGCCGTCTTAATTACGGAGTACTCGAAATATACTGTGTCTACTGGAAGCCTAGTAATTTTTACGTTTCAAGTAAAATGAGTGTAGTCTCTGTATTATTACGTGCAAACAATGGGCCGCCTTAATTAAAAGCAATTAGGCTATTTTGATTTCCAAACGATCTAGGATAGCATAGTGGTAAAATAATGATGAACGTTCAATGTTTTTCTCTTGGAAATTATCCAATCATATTGTTCCCCTTTTAATCATTTCGAATAACATTTCAATCTGAAAAATTTTAAATCTTGACAAACCTTGAGAGTCTTGATCTGTCTTGAATGTTTTCTTTTCCGTTTGATGTACAAGTTGATGACACATATATTATAGGCACTCTTACAATTGTAATTTTAATCTCATATATTCGTTCACTTCGCTTATGTCAACTTGTCACAGATTGAACGAGAAATAGAGAGTCTTTGATAGAACTGTGAAGCAATACAACGTATTATTTCAAGTGCTGTTCCCAATAACGTTATTTCGAAACTGATGAATCTAGCGGGAATTATTTTCTTATTTTTTGGTTGTGCTATTATTGCCAATTTCCACACGTTTTCCCACAGTTATGATGGATGTGTATCCGCGTTACGGGTAAACCTCGTAATCTCCTTCCACTTCCTATTGAGTCATCATTGGTTATTCTTATCGATATTTAGGTGTATCCTGTAATCTTTTCCTGGCGGATTTCAATGCGCTCCATTGCAATTTCTATGCACACGAAGATCGTTGATATTTCAAATATTTAACTCTGCAGAAATGTCGGTTTCGCGAACACGGCGCCAGCTTTTCCATTTAGAATCATAAATTCGTTGTTAATACTGCGATTTGCAGCCCTGTGGGTGGCAATCTAGCGTGGTCAAGTAAGCGTCGCTGGCGAAAAGATATGGAATTTTTCAGGAGGCCGGGGAATTCTACTGGAGGCAGTGGAACAGAAGCGCGAGGCGTTCTTTGATTTCGCGCAGTAGTGAACGTCGATTTAAATCAGACGGGCGCACGCTCGTTTCGCGGTTTATACGATCCCCATTAATCCTTTACGCCCCAGCTTGTCAAAATACCTGCTGCTGTCTAGTAATCATGGCGCCTGATATCGAGTAAAAATTCGTATTTGCCTCTGACGCGCGCGTTGAATAAGAAACTTAAATAAGCTCCAATTAAGATATCGAAAAGACGCCTATGTCAGTCCTACTTTTAATGCCTCGGGTTGCATAAATCTTCGCCGGTACTCGTTTTCATTACCCACTATCTTATATTTACTAAGACATTAGTGGCACGATTAATTACTTACTAGCGAGAACGTCGAGGTGTGCTGGGAATAGTTGACGATAGGGAATCGCATCCCGTGCAAGGAGAGATTCCTCGAACACTGGTCAGTGAATTTTTTGTGGCTGTCTTATCGCTGCGTTTGATAATCTTTTACGGGTGCAGGTCTAATAAAGAACCTCAAGATTAGGTCACGCTTAGATCGAATAAACACAGACCAAGCTAAATGGAACAGTATCTATGATTGCTTGCCGCGCCCCTTTCTATCTCCGGCCCTACCCTTTTGGTCACCATAGGGGGTTGCCCCGGTTACAACCGATGCCCGTCGCGTCTTCGACGTTGTCACTCAACCCTTCTCGCAATCTTCTATCGAACTGGACTCAACTGCGCACTAGTCCCTCTATTATTTACCCCTTCTACTACTTTTATCCGTCGTTGTTATCTAGTTCGTCTAATCTATCGTTAAAACTGTCGTCGATAGTTTCAGCGGTATTAAAATTAAAGAAATCAAGTATTTAAATATCTTCTTCTTAGGGGAGTGAAAGTGCTCTTCCAACGATGTATGAAAGTGGTTCCTCGATCATCGCCAAATAATTTCCATATTGCCCCCTTGGCAATCAAACCCAACCTCGTCATCGGTAATTGAATCTACTCCAGCTACTTCTAAACGACAAGCATCTCGTTACCATAAGATCCACCGAAATCAGCAGCAAGTTGCACACCTCGAATTCGCTCGTAAGGGATACAATGCCCGTTCCAATAAGGCGATCGTATTGCCCAATAACGTGCACGGTTCTGTTATTGCGTCCGAATTTCCCAGTCGAAAGCATTCGATCGGGGTTAATAGGTGCTTGCAGGCGGACAACTGGGACCGCGTACTGAATTCACGATTCAACAGCTGGCCAGTCCTCGATCTACGACCCTTGAAACGTTATCCAGCCAATCATCGTCGATCTCCGTGCAGCTGCACCTGGTATAGCCGATCGAAGCCATGGAAAATCTGGCCAACGATTAGTCGTGATCGAGCGAACGACGCCGGTGAATCCGTTACCTCGGGGCTATTAGCTCGCGAATTAATGCAAAAGCTGCCTGGTGAATCGCGCCGGTGCGGATACGTGCTCGTGTACGTCTCGTTTTGCCGCGAATGCCACGAAAAGGCGACGATTACGTTATCTGCCCGACACAGTGGTCGCAGAGAGATAGTGTCGTTTCGCAAGGCCACGATGTATGTATATATATGTATTATGAATGTCTAAAGGGGTAGAGACAGGCCTCCATTATGCGCTCGCACAATGGATACATATCTAGGCCTGCACCGGTTTTATTAACCGTTTGACAGCCCCAGCCGTCTCTTATCGTGCAAAAGTGACGTAAACAGAAACAGCAACCCGTCAGCTGTTGATGTCTCAACTGCCAAGATTCTCGTTTCTCTCGTGTTTGACGAGGGTAGAACCTGGGGAAAAATGAAACCTCGCGAGTATCGGGGCTGTTTAGGAAATTTGGGATTTATTTTTGGGAATCTATTTTGTGGGCTAATATACCTAATGAAAATAGTTCTTATGTAGACTGATCTTTTATTTTACTTGAGTTACAAATAATTTAGGGGTAAGTACATGTTACAAGATTCAAATGTTTTTATCTTTCTTTAACGTTCAAGATTCTCTGCATCAGGATTTTTGTGAATTGCTGCAGGATAGACTGGTTGCTGTTCTATAGGTGTTTCAGTTAGGTGCAGTATTGACCCTGAATAAATATCAAATGTCAAACAGAAAATGGTACCAAACTTCTCGTTATACAAACATATCGATAACACTTTGGTCTCTACGATTGATAACTGATTGATCAATGAAACCATTCTTTTGGCATCTCGAGTAGAAGGGGGCCACGGACTTCGCGCCTTCTTGGCGGCCACGTTGTTTCGCGACGGAGTAGCAAACGTTTTCTCAAACACGTTGCTGGCATGGAAATACACCGCGTGTATTTTCGTCTAGCGATTCAATGAGATAATTTCATGCTGACGGGCAGACAAAATGGAATCGTTTGGTCTTACGATGATGTATTACTGGGTTTGCCGTGTCCACGCCTGACGTAAGCTCTCGAGAAGCGTAAAGTCAGGAGTGAGGGCCACGTCAACGATAGCACGTTTCGTCCAAGTTTTCATTAGTTCGCTCGTCACGCGATCTACAATGGTCTCCTTACACCGTTGCTTCGTATTATTCATAAATATTACTTAACATTGGCCACGACCACAGTGGTTCCGGTTCATACTGCGATTTAATCGACAACGTGAAACTGGCGGGTCGTTCTGAGGGAAATGTTAGTGTATACTCGGAAGTAGTCAATAGCCTGATAGGTCTGGCTTCATTCATGGCGACGTGTTCCACGTCAACTGTCGATACAAGGTTAATTAACAGTGGTCTACTTCATTATTAGTGTCGTGGGATACAGGAAATATTGGAAGGCGGTGGAATGATTGGCGATGATTAGATGTATCACGGTGTTTACGGTTTAAAGTGATTAGCAGATCATTTAAATAGTGGGTAATGAGGTAATCATTGATAGAATCGCACTCTATCGATCAACTTTTCTCAAAATTCCTTTTATTAACGATTTTATTCAGCTGCACACTTCTTATCCGCTTGTTTGGTTCAAATTTTGTAACTTAATTTTAACCCACTTCCACCAATCCAGTGGACTTGAAACTCTGCAGATATAAGTTATGATGACAATACAAAATTTAAAAAAAAACACCTCCGAAAGGGTGAAGGACTTGCTTCCCCTAAAATTTCAACTCATAAGCACAAATCCAATTGACTTCAAATCAGCAGATTTCCGTGAATACACAATTTGTCGAGATATATATCCGCCACGTACAAATAATTCAATTTTTCAAGTTTCTTTTGTTTCAAAACTCAAACACTAAAAAGTAAATAATAAAAAATATATAAAAAAAATTAAGATAAATGGTTTTATTTAATTTGATAAAAAATGCACTAAAAAGTAAAAAATAATTCTTTTCTTACACTTGTAATATCTCAATTTAAATAAAATCGAGAGCAGAATGTTTCATAACAGGATATGAATCAATTTAATACAGAATCAAGCATCGAAATGAGGAATAAAAAGCGATGAAATATCGTGCTCCACGAGTTTATTTATAGTAACATATCACCATCGGAATTGTACGACACGAAAATAATTATTTTTCAGTTTTTACTGCATTCTGAATCAAATTAAATAAAATCGTTTAACTTAAATTTTTCTTTCCATATATTTTTTTATAATATACATTTTTCACGACTTATTCTCGCCAAATCCGAATTCGGCTCATGCCTTTGCAACCACATAAAACCTACTTTCAATTAAATAACTGTATCGTTTAATAAGATATCCAGTTCATAAAAACTCAGGTACTACGTACTTACAACTTTTGTCTTTTGTAAGACTGTTACCTTACTAAAGAGGAGGGAACCATATACATATCAGGAATAAAGGAAACACTGCTATTCTGTTCAGGTCTATTCTAACTTCAATACCCCGCTGTTACTTACAGATGCAGAAACGCAAAACGCGGAAAAGTCTTTGAAAGCAGAAGGATATAATCGCGGAACGTCGAGAAATAAAGGAATAAAATCAAAAGGAACACGTTTGGGTCAAACAGACGAATATACCTATCGAGAGAGTTACACAAAAGCGCTCCCCGTTTAACTCTTGTAACACAGAGTAAACATACGTTTCATCATTTTTTAAGGGGATTCCTTGGCGAGCTAATTTACGACAATGAAATCTTTTGTGAAAACACACATGCTGGATAGATAACCGACGTTAGTGTCACTCAGCTCATTCGTGGATAAATCGTGTCTATTTACTGCGATAGTGTTATTAACACATCTTGTTTCCTGGGCTAACCGAAACGTTGTGCAATAGCTAGGTGGCCGTAAAACGCGTCCAGAGGAACCTATCCGAGAGAATGTCGAACGTCACCGTGAAACGACTCGTTCATAGTTTTTCATCTCGATACCCGTTGTTGTAATGAAAATGTTTCGCGAGAAGTTTCACGGCATGACATTTCATATTTCCTCTGTCCACTCGATCCACGACGCTCGCCTATTACTATACCTTCACCGAAAAGAAACTTTAGGCTGGCAATATTTATCGATGTAACACTGACATATCATAACAATTTAGGCCAAAAGCGCACGAAAATGTCGTAACGTGGCATTTGCAAAATGTCAGTGACGCCATTAACATCCCTGGGTAGGAATGGTCCCGTGAGCATCACGAACCGTTGTCACCTGAAAACAGCGTTTGTCATTTTACGTGTCCTGATTTTTAATTCGTTTATTTATAGCACCACTACCAGAATAATAATTCTTGTTTATCGGGTGTAGTTGAAAAGTACATCGCAGCGGTTAGATAGTATTCATTTCTTTATCGTCTGAAGAGATTGTTTAAAAATGATCGACCAACTTTTTTTTTAATGCTAATTTCAAATTTTCGTACGCTACAAACGTGCAATTATAGGAGGCGGATTTTCGCAACCCAATCTACGTAACATAACGTGCATTATGTTCACGAATAATACAATTTCTTTGCGGAAGCACATCCTCATTAGTTCGCCGACTGTGCTCTGGACTGAAAGTAGCTACGATTAGGCTTTTGGAGTCCCATGGAGAGCATAATCAAAATACTACTGTTCTACGGATATTACGGTCGTGCTCGACTGTTTGGCCCGTTTGAATCCAATTACAATTAAACAATGACGTCAATTGATTTGCCCATTAGGGTTTTCTTCTCTTCGTGAATACAATAATTAGGAAATATTAGAAACAGGTTATGAATTGAATATAACACATAATGTTTCTTAGAACTTCGAATGTTTTCCTTAAACTGATTAAAACGAAGCACAATATATTTTACAATATTCCTGAATTCTTCGCTCCTCAACAAATAATCAGCTCTTCCGAAGCATCTGATTCCTATAAGATTTATTTAGTTCTATGACTGAGGACTTTGCACCAAGAGGGGTGCACCTCCATATTTCCCAACTTCGAGTAAATTGAAAAAAACTATTTATAAAATTATTGCTCTGACTTAACATTAAAAAGAGAACACTAATTGAAAAATATATATTTTCACACAATAGGTACGCAGTAGTTATTTAGTTGATAAGTTTTTATTTGTGGCGAAAGAATATTCTATAATAAAAATATTAATAGTAATATTAGATTTTTTTACACGCCATAACTCAAAAGCTGTCGATACTGCAATTCCTATATTTATTTTATCTAGGAGCTCCAGCGAACGTAGAAGAAGCGATATGCAAAATACATGATATGGTGAAAAAGAAATAGGAGAAAAATTTCTTGAACACATAAATTTGTTCTAATTAAAAGTGTTGCGTGCTTTACGAACGTTCGGTGTGTGTTGCTGGCGGCAATACTTCTCCCCCCCACTCCGATTTCTCGGCCGTCGAAGCTTTTCCTCGATTGGGAGGCGCGCACCGATGGAGAAATGCCACCTCGCGGTTTTGCCCGTCAGTCGTGCATGGCGTAAGCTTCCGATCGGACGGCCTTTCTGATCCGTGCCCACGCTGAAACTGTTCCCCACGTTCGCCGAGCACACGAGGATCACACGCGCTCCGACAGTCCGCGCGATCTAACCGCGATATCCCGTTCTCCATCGATCACGCGCCAACCCGCGAACGACCAATGTCGATTTTTACAAAGTGCCTATTCTTTCTACGGTAACAGCATCGAATAATCACGAGAATTCAAATACTCCGTCGCGTACAAAGTGTCTGTAGCTAGTGGAATCTCAGAAACGAACGCTGGCGGACGTTGAAACAGAAATACCGTGCAAAGATCGTGCCAGTCTCCATGTGGATTCACGTGAGACCCGCGAGTTACAGTTTGAGACTCAGTTTTTAAATACCGAACGGTCGTTGACCTCTGAAGTTGCGTAGATCGCAAGACCGATTCCTCGCGGAAGGATCGGTGCGGCGAGGATCTAGATCACGGCGGGGAGGAAGGTGTCGAAAGCCGTCCATGGAACCGGGAGCGTGATTTCGAAGGTGATCGTTTCGAAAGCCGTGATTTCGTGTGCCCTCCACACCTTGAATCTCGCTTAAGCGAAGGTGGTCGATCGCTCCGAAGGATTTCTCGCGGCCTTGACCCACTGGAATCAACTGGCTGTCGCGATTATCAAGCACTCCGAATGGAAGCCCCTTAGGTAGCCTCTGGTCAATGAACAAAGACCGTTTTCTTTATCTGGACGGGCAGTGAACAGTGGACGAGTTAATGCGCTTTTCGAGTGTCGCTTATATGTAATCTGTCGGTTGGCGCGATGTTCTTGCGATCGTCGAACGCGATCTTGGTGATTCTCGGCGAGTAAGATCTGGCCCTGGAAAAGGGCCGGGGTTGTGTATGTTTTTTTGCTGACGAGACGTGGAAACATCCGATGAAACTTCTACTATGCGAAGAGATGACTCCTGGTGGTGCTCAAGGTATCTACCTTCAACTTCCTTCGCACGTGTGCTTGTCACTTTCTGTGACAATACCTGATCTTTTCTCACGTGTATTACTTTCTACCTTCTCGTACGTCATTTTACACCTTCCTGTAAGCATGCGTCAGCCGTTTCGCCCGTTAGATAGTAGTTCCTCCTTTGTGTCATCTTGCCATTCAGCAGCTAGTACCGTTGCTCGTGACTCATTGATTGTGCGTACGATCATCTCCACAACTTGGGATATTTTTATGGGTATCGAGGCGAGGGTGAATGGAGTTGTGAATGAATTACTTTTTCCCGGGAGACGTGGAAACCTGTCGCGGTATGTCGGACTACAGTCAAGGTAGTCTTCAGGATAATATCAGTAGGATGGTTTTAGTGATCTTTTCGAATGGAATAGGAGTTAAGACTTTTGTTTTGATCGTTTAATACAAATAAATAGAGCTCCAAAGTTGCTAACCCTTTTTTCTTGGACACACTGTACATTTTGCCAGCACAAATTCAAATGGCCCCTTTCAACCTCACTCGAGTGTTAAAATGATTTAATCGTTAAGTCGTTAGTCCTATTACGTTCTGCATAGTTCTTCCTTTAATTAAATTGCGCTCCCTCCACCGCCACACCTCTGCCGACTACCCTCGCTATTAAGCAGATTTTTAACAGGTGCACGCGCAAGATTGCGTGTGATCATCTCGACGCGTCGTTACGATCAATATCTGAAACAGCAGGAGCACAGAAAAGAGTTCATTGTAACGAACGATCGATGATAGAAACGTTAACGTCGCACTCGCTCCGTTGCTCGTTTCCAGCCGATATCTGCGCGATTGTATGATCGTGTCATTCATTTGCATTCTCGTCGAATGGTTATTGTATCAATTTCTCGGGTAATGTTCAGAACGGTTCATTTTCGGGGAGGCGAATAGGAAAGTAGTGCTCTTATTTAGTGCAATAAATCTTAAGTGGACAACGAAATTCTCGTTAATCGGATTGACAGATCTATCCAACCCGTAAACTCATAGTGCCTTTCTTTCTAATTACAAATGATTTCTATGTTAGATTAGTATAAGCCCACTTAGAATCACTCGAGGGTGAAGCTACGACGTGTAATTTTCGTTAAACCTTAATAAAATGAAAATCGTTAAAAATGGAACGTCTACTGCATAAATGGAACAATGTCCTGATACCGTCAAGGACCCAGTTCCTGATCAGAACCCAATTCCTAATCAGTTTAGTATATAAATACCAAATAATAAGTTTATCACGATACAAATTTATTCCAAAAAATTATTAAATAATTGTGAAGTATTTTTAAATTTATACGGAAACATTTGATAGCTCATAGTTAAATGTTTTAGATTGTTCAGAAACTGTCCCTTTGTATCTTAAGTGATCAAGAACTGGGTCCTTGACGGTACCTTCTGTCTAGAATATTTTTACTAATTCTACTTGCAAACAGAAACGCCTCAGATCTATCCGTAATAACATTTGCAACAGAAACTTCGAGTCCAGTTAACAGATGCTCCTAAAGCAACCGAGGCTCCTTTACGATAACTCTATTCAGCAATTTCGGCTTAACCTTTCACAAAAAACCATCCATCGCCCAATCGTACCACCAAGTAACAATCCGTTTCGAACATCCACTGTCATCTAATATCGTTGTCTAGCGAAGTTAGAGGTAGAGAAGAAAGTACAGTTCGCCAACGCAATTAAAAGTTCTAGGAGCACCTTGACATCGTTGGTTACGATTCGACGAAAGGTTAATTAAACAGCGATTAAGCTCGTCGTCAGAAACGTTTCAGGGATGGTGATAGACTCGGATAAAAGTAAACATTGAACCGATACAGGGCTGGGCAGTTGCCTAATCGCGATATCACGAGTGCATGCATCATACGTGCCAGTTGTTTTCTAAACGAACTTCCGTCATTGGCAGGGAACACTTTCGCGTCGGATCAGATGAAAACGTTACGTGTATAGCCGACACACACTCGCGTTTCCCTTGTGCAACCACCTGTCCGGGGAAGTTTCTTATCGGATCAATGATTGCATCAAACACCGTATGATTCTACCGTAGGAGTGGGATTATCGAACCTACTATTTCCTATTATTTTCATAATCGTGTATCATAAGGCAGCGTTTGATGAAAGTGGCACAAAACGATTGGAGTATCAGCACGCCGCACAGTTTGTGAGAATAAATGACACATTTCTGATCAAGTCGCCGTTGAATTCATTACTTCCTATCTTTCTGTTAGTTTTGTTTCACTAATGTTAGTTTATTGATTCAAAAATTATCTTTTATATTACTTCGAGGAATGCATACGAGAACGGGGCTGAAATGTTTATGTCAGGATGTTTATATCGATAGCGTGACCAACCTATAGAGTCCCTGTGCTTCACGAATCTTTCCTCGAAAATTCATTCTGCCAGATTGTTTCAAAGCATATAGACGTTGCCTTCTGAGTGTCTTAAATAAATTAAAAATTAAAAGTACAAATGTGTACTAATTTCCAATACTTTCATCCAAATACATACGTTTTCGACAATTATAATTATGAACGCGTGCTGGGATATACGTAGCTCCTTTCCACGCGAAGATACCGGAAATAGGTTGAACGGAATATTGCACTGTTTCGTTTTCTAATTTCCAGTAACCATACCTTTGTATTTTTATATGCCATTTAGACGGTGTTATAAAGACATTATTATTATCATTACTATTGCATGCCTTGAAAAGTCGATTATAATACCTTCCAAAGCAATAGTCATTGCAGCTCTACCTGATCCTCTAGTAATTATTCTCAGCGGTGTACTATAAACGCCGAAGCTCTGACCACGTCGTAAAGCAGACTTTTATTAGCCGACAATTTTAGAATGGTTATTCATATATCATACAGAGGGACGTGATTCACCAGGTTTAACGCGTGCAATCGAGAAGCGTCCCCTGAAATTCTGTTTCTCCGTTGACCATCGGTGCTTTCCCCTCCGCACTCGTTAAACTCGGTTCTTCCATTATCTCCGGCCCGTTTTTCCTGGGCGTCACCTTTCTCCGAGGCTGCGGAACGGTCGAGAAAGGGGTATAAAAATCCCCAAGAGTTGCTCCTCCTTATTGTCCACTTTTTCTTCCTTCCAAGGAAGTGCCTACACGATCC
Organism: Andrena bicolor; assembly: GCA_960531205.1. Classification (NCBI taxonomy): domain Eukaryota; kingdom Metazoa; phylum Arthropoda; class Insecta; order Hymenoptera; family Andrenidae; genus Andrena; species Andrena bicolor. The sequence continues at coordinate 5,815,226 of OY482664.1, forward strand.
TCGGGGATCCGGCGTACACGAAAGCTCGCGGCGCTGGATGCGCGCTGGTGAGCTCGAAGATTGGCCTCCTTCGTCTTCCAACTACGAATTATTTCTGGGTCAATAGTTGCACAATCGGGCAATATTAACTCGGGATCATGGTCGTTTCAGTTATATTAGCCGTTTGTAACGGCTGCCGGCCAACCCATGGAAAGAAAACGTGGAGGCAGACGAGGGCGTTACGCAATGTTTGCTCTTTCACGATGCGTTCCGTTCGTTGTAAATCTGTTCACGACCCCCCTCTCCCTGCTCTCAGTTTCACGTTATACTGGCTTCTTTGCAGTTTATTCGCGATCACGTAGAAATCAGTGAAATTAGGCGCGGATCACATGCGCGGCGTCGAATCTGTGCGCGAGCAAACAGGTGTTGTGTACACTCCGATGATCCAACCTAGATCCTCTCCTCTGCGATTGTGCTTCTGCCATTCTCTCGGCGATTATGGTGCCTTGCTTTCAGATTGTGCAATCTGAATCGGTTACGGGCCCTGGATCGTTAGTCACTTTGGGAATGTAAGAGGATCTGTCCACTTGAGGTGGTCGATATGATTGTTTCAAAAGTTCAGGATAAATAGGATTATCGAAATATTGTTTATCGAAGAAGGAGGGGATGTTGGGTTATCAGAATAATTGTTGTATAATTGGTTGATTTTTGGAAGGCTTCTAGATGAGCCTTGATACCTAACTATGTCTAGTATCTTTATAATCACTTTATATTATCCCACTCTCACGGCTCTTTTTAGAGATTCATTTACTTAATTAATTTATTGTCACTTTTCTACTGGACCATCCTGTATACCCACTCCATTTCAATCTACAAACAATCGCTATATCATATAACAACACGGAGGGAATTTCATCGATCATTTGATGCGGTATCACAGCTTTACCTAACATTTACATGAATCAGTCTACACATAATTTATACCGCAGACCTTTGGACAAAGTTCTCTTCCCTCATAAAAGTCATCGAGTTTAATACCGCATTCCACACAGTTCATTTATCGAATAAAGCTGAAAGCAAATTTCCATATAATTGAAAATGCTGAGACGGAGCTGCGTATTCTTTGCGGAGTTACCACGGCCCGCGTTGGCATAAAACTAGTCCTAGTCCTAGTCCACCTGAAAGGGTGTGCACTTAGACTGGGTCGTGAATAGGATCGTTTGTGCGATGTGTTTCCGCCCCTGTCCCCGAGTAGGAAGAAGGTGAATTCGTGAGGGCGTGGAAAACGTGTTCACGAACACGAGACGGATGGGAATTATGTGGTCACCTTTTGAAACGATAAACGATGACTGGCGTTTGCCAACTAATACCCCGTGCGTCTCTTTATCTCGACTGCTTTACAGCCGGCGATGTTTGGCGTTGTGATATATGCAAGGTTCGCGATACACGTTTGCTCCTTATCGTCGTCAAACATTTGCCGCGGCGATGAGGTGTACAGAAATAATTCCCCGGGCATCTTTTCACCCAACGATTTTACCGTCAATGGTTAGCAGAGACGTAATAAGGATTGTATATACAAGTTTCTGCCAACGACGAGGTGAAAAAAATTATGGAACCTTAGTTGATTCTGTGCTCCACTTGTTTATGAGTTCGCGTGAAATCGAGACTAAGATAACATATCAGAAAGCAGATATTTATACCGCAGCCTATCACTTCTACCTTTTCCCTCGAATTCCCGAAATCGTTGTATCCTGGCGGAAGTTTGTGCTTTGTATTTGTGCTTTGTATTTGTGGTCGCAGTATTACAGTGCCGGTTCGTTTGTACGCGATCGATAATTAGCCGGTTTGCGTGGAGGCAATCAGTGCTCCTTATTACCATTAGGTACTCGCATGCAAACCAGTAAACTTGGAAGCAAGTTCTGCTTTCATTCATACAATTGTTCCTCCTCGGTCCTTATAATCGCCAATGGATTAATAATACACTAGACCTGTTGATAAACCGAGAATTAAACATGTACCACGTGCCATCTTCGAGTACATTTATATTGCTCGACTGACGATAATTAATGCAATTTAAATGGCGATCATTAAGATCCCACTGCTGGATGAAAGAGGAAAAAAGATGTTGCGTTGTTTATTTAGCTCCTTTTTGCTCTCGCCAACAGCTAAAGCACTCCGTTTTATTTTTCTGCTCGAGTATTAATGAACTGGGTCGCCTTGAGTGTCATTTTATGTGGATCAGAAATTAACTTGCTCCGACTCGGACAGCAATCGTGCTCAATTCCAGCCTTTCGATCGTTATTAACAATGCGGTTGATTCTCCTTCTGCTTGCTTGGCATTTATTGATAATCGCATTAAAGTATATACTGTATCCGGGATTTCTGTTTACGCGCGCGTGCGATATGTTGGTGTTTCTTGGAATATAACTCGATGAAATCTAGAGTGTCCCCACGTCGAAACGCTATACAGTACTCATCCCTCGAAATATATTGTATCGCGTGTAATCTTAACTGTTTGATTAGTGGAAGAAAGAGTGACAGCATCGATCCGTCATCGCGTTTTCTTGCCTGACCGCTGCTAATAATACGCCGCTACCTTAGGCTCTACACCGCTATTATTCTTTGCAAAAAGCACACGAGTTTAAAGGTGAAAGAAATAACAGCAGGGTAATGCATATGGAATGTCGCTCTTTTCGATCAGACTTCAGGGGCACGTAAGTTGCTCGAACTCAGTAGTTTTAATCGTAACTGCTGCCAGCGATTTCTTACAGCAATCCATCAACTTTTTAATTCCAGTTTGAAAAGGAGAATGAGTTCTGTTTTTCGATGGAAATTAGAAAGTCCGTTTTTCGATGGAGATTAGAAAGTCTGTTTATTATATCAATTTCGTGTTTTAATTTTGTTGAAAACCTCTCAGGTTTCCTATTACCATGGGACGTGAGATTGTTCGTAGAAAATTGTTATTGAAATTATAAAATACGATACGTCGAATGACAACCTATCTCATATACCTACTTCACCCAATTAAGGAATTTCAAATACCTCGCGAAGTATTGATTTTTCGAACTACCTGCATCGACATTTTTATGCGCAGAAACCTTAGAAGAGTCGGCGCTTGGAAAGTGCATAATTTAGATACGCGATGCACCAAGCGTACAGCTGCCAAACCCCTTGGAACAAGCTATACCTGCGTGGAAAATGTTATATGATCACGCTAAAATCTGCCGCGAGGCTCGCAATGCCTCAAGTTGCAGATTTCATTCCGCACACGGCACTCCGCGGCGTTAACTCAATTAGCATCGCAGGGAGGATAAAGCACACGTTAAAGTCTCATTCATGTCGATAGCTGAAACCTTCGAACGTCATCGCGAACACCCCGCGACTCGAGCAAATCAAGCAAATTCACAAAATCCTCTCTTATGCCGCTGACAAATTAATTAACGATTTGCCGCGAGCAAAGTTCCCGTCGATTGCGTGAGCTATATATATAGATCTTCGATCGATCGAAAAGATCGTTAATTCGAGGAAGGAAGTAAATATTTTTGCAGCCTGATACAGATAGCAATTCAATCAATTCACGCCCGCTGTTACCGATTATCTCACAGTCTTGTAAATTCAAATCTTCGAAGAATCTCTGAAGAGAGTCTCTAAGAACCAGACAATTTAGAAAACTACCACTACTCTCGGTAATAAATATTTCTAAACAGCCCCAAGTTCATTCGCACAAGTTGCGCTCGTAAAAATTCGCAATTCCAGAGTATTCTAACCGTGTGGAACCGTTTACTCCGCGACGCGCGGCTGTTCAAAGTGTTAAGCAGCGCTCACGTGAAATGACGCGAATATCCTCGCGTGAAAAATCACGCGATTCGATGCCTGCGTCGGTCGCGCGATTAGAGGTGTATTTCTGCATTCTGAATCATCGAGTACCGAAAATAAAAGAATTTCAGAAGTGCATCTGTTACGCGCGTGTTCGCGTATTTCCCCGCGCTAATACTCGGTTAGCAGGCGTTGTGTGGGATTTTGGAAGTGGCCGCGACAAAAGCCGCAGTCAAAGATCGATTAACACCGTTCTCGCGGAACCTCGATAGGGTTGCTAGCCTGTTAGGGCTGTTCCTGCCGTACCGTTTAACGGGGTCACGAATACAGACGGGAATGAAAAATGCCCGTCAATAGCGCGGTCAGTGTTGATTGAGCGGGACGTTTCTCTTTTGTTAATCGCGACAGGTGTGATTCGTCAACGTTATATTCCCCGTGTCGTCCATGACAATGTAAAGCTTTAATGTCTAAATTACCCGAACTCTGTACTCGAAGTACCCAACGCTTCTTACGCCGGTCATTTCTGACACATTGTCCCGTGGAACTGGAGTTTATATCAGTGTTTCTGAAACTCTCTCAGGCCACCGCTTGGTTCCAGCAAATTATTCCAACCGGACCCTGCCATGTACAGGATGTCCCATTCTTATCTTTCCACACAGCCATCTCCTAATGTTTAGGATCGCATGATCGTTATGATTATTCGGAGCATTCTAAAGTTTCAGTGCGTCGAATATTATTTGTGCCGGTGATTATGAAAAGTGGTGTAAGTCAAAAACCTAAAAAATTGAGATTTCACTTATTTCTTGATATCTTGAATTATATTTCAATATTATGAAGCAATTGTTACAAAATAGCCGCCAAGTAAGCAATTACATGATATGTCATTACTTTCATAATGAACCGCGACAGTTCAGGGGGTTTCAAATGTCAACTCCTTGGACCTCGAACGGATTTGCAAGGATGTTTGTACGATCGACATATTGAACAGAGGTACTTGAAGTCCGATCCACGCGAGGTTCATTTTACTCACATATTCTCGTGTAATCTTTAAAGGCGTAAAATCTATTGGTATCCCATCTCAAGTCACTAGACTTCATCCCACTTTGAAGTAAAACAAGTGAACGAAAATATTGTTTGTGAAATTTGTATAGATTAATTGTTAACACGTTACAAGGGTAAGCAAGTTTTTCTGTCAATGCTTTTAGATTGTCTTCCTTAGTCGTGGACACGTCAGGCCTGCGAAAACTTTTGCTTGACTCAAGGATACTTGCATAAACAATAAGACTGCGGACAATGTGACTTTGCTTCGATTGCCCGGCTAAGCTTGTCTATCTGTATAGATAAGTGGATATAATTGTGTCTCGTTGTCCTTCGCACGCGCTATCAGGCTCCTTTAAACGGTAGATTTCGTATTCCATATGGCCATGCATTTCAGCAATTGAGGAATGTGCCAGGCGCTTTTCGTTCGATACACTGAGGACTCCATTAAGCGCAAACACTCGGAAGTTTCGAAGTACTCTACAACTCCCGGTGATGCAATAGAATGTAAATTACCGCACGAAACAGTAATGCTTTTTTCGATAAGAAACTAGAATAATGTAGTGGAACAACTATTTCTACCTGCTACATAATACAGGCGCGTAATGGGACACCATTTTCAGATCGATTCGTTCAAACACAACCAAAGTCCAGTGTCACGTGTTAATGGCAAGGGAAACACGTGACGCGCGTTGCGGTTGTCATGGGAATACTCCAGTTTCCCCAAAACAAAGGCTCATTTTCAAAAACCTTGCGCTTTCGACTTCATAACTTTATCCACTTTATCATCGACCACTGTCGTCGCACTTTTCACCCTTTTCTTAACACATTCCTTAATTAATCTCTTTTTCTTTAAAGTAGTAGAGCCAAGTATTTATAGCGACCACTCATCATCTCTCGCCCTTTCAGCATCCATCCCCTATCGAACACAGAAGCTTGACCACGTCTGGTACTAACCGCAGACCACCTCCCTGTTCTCTGTTGCAGCGTGTGCCCGCAAGGATCAGCGCGGGAGGGGGTAGGTGAAAGTTGGCGACGAACAGGAGAGGTGTTCTCGGACACCGAAAGCTGGGGCACCCTGACGAGGAGGTCCTGGAGGAGGAGGTGGCTCGCAGGAGAGAGGAAAGAAAGGAGGTGACCATCCACCCCACATGGACGCCACCCCCAAAGGACCCCCCGTACCCCCCACACCGGATATCCTGCCATCATTATTTAGCCGCGGAATATCCGACCTGAACGTAAGGGCGTCGTTCCGTGGCCAGCACCGTCGCCGTCGAATATCGAGGCATCCGTCGCTTGATGCTCGTCGCAAGACGGAAGCGGCCGCCCACGCGTCATCGTCATCCTTCACGTGCCTCAATTTCTCTCGTCTTTTTCGCCGTAAATTGAAACAATTGCCGATTCTCTATCTCCGCCGCGTGGCCAGCAGCCAACCTGTACGGGCACGGAACCTGACCACCGTGACTCTGAACGGGCCACCGACCGCCGAGGAAACAAGTCGTTCCTGGTGTTCATCGGCAAGAACTACCGTTGGAACGGCGGCACCTAGGACCAAACGCGATCCACCGAGGATCCCGACGATATCATCATTACTCTCGTCATCCGGAGTCAGGAGACCGTTTTTTACTCCAGTTTTTACACCACGGCCACCGAGCCGTACGTTTGATGCATTTTCTACGACACCGGTCGCCAGCGAGGAGCGAGGTAGCCGTCGTGACGAGGAAGAGGTACTACCTCTAACAGGCGTCGTCAGCTTTCGGGCGAAACATATCCACAGACTCCGTCCAGAAACGCCTAAATCAAAGCCGCAGCCTAACAGACGACCACGCAAACAATGTCGCGCAGCGCTGCCACGCGTCCTATGCAAGGTGAGTGCTTCGGTAAATTAATTATTATGCAACCACTAAAGGGAGAAGCTCGAGTAACCTGATACGCGTCGCTGGCGCATTTTACGTTCGATCAATGATTCTTATTCTAAACGGCATTTAAATACGCGTAAGCGTTGCCTGGCCTTTAATCGGGAAAGAAGGAATGCAGCGAAATGGCTCTACTATACAAATTGCTACCTGCAGCTAGGCAAGATACCGCGACGTGCGTTCATGGCCGTTTAAAGTACATCGAACTATAATTAGCACTTTCATACCCGGACCTTTAAGCGTGAATCCACTCTCATGTCCAGAGAGGCGAGAAGTTCCTCGCAGCAATAAACTTACTGCTTTCTTTTCCGAGGAATGTGCATCGTCGCGCGCACGGCTATGGAATAGCTTACACCGAGTCAGGCTAAGTTCTTGGTACAACCGAAAGGGTTGGAAGGGGTGGAACATAACAATTCTGCTACTCTTGGAATTGAGTAGAGCTTAGCTCGCTATGTGCGCCAGAATTTTTAGACATGGATGGTGATACATGAGTTTAGATAATATTGAGAATTAAACATACCGACCGTCCTGACTAGGGCTGGGCTAATTGGCGAATTTTTCGGGATTCGAATATTCGAATACTTCAGTTGCTCAATTATTTGGCGAATATAATTCGAATATCCAAGTATTCGAATACTATTCAAATATTAAATATTCGAATACTGATGTATTCGAATAGTATGGTGTGAATTATAAATCAAGTTCTTTAGGTTCAGTTGTCAGGGTGAAATCTTGTAAGCTAATTTTGACCCACAGCAGTATTCGAAGAGTATTCGAATATAACAGTATTCGAAGAGTATTCGAATATAACAGTATTCGAAGAGTATTCGAATATAACAGTATTCGAATACTGAAATATTCGAAGTTTATTCGTAGCATTCGAATACTGAAATATTCGAAGTTTATTCGTAGCATTCGAATACTGAAATATTCGAAGTTTATTCGTAGCATTCGAATACTGAAATATTCGAAGTTTATTCGTAGCATTCGAATACTGAAATATTCGAAGTTTATTCGTAGCATTCGAATACTGAAATATTCGAAGTTTATTCGTAGCATTCGAATACTGAAATATTCGAAGTTTATTCGTAGCATTCGAATACTGAAATATTCGAAGTTTATTCGTAGCATTCGAATACTGAAATATTCGAAGTTTATTCGTAGCATTCGAATACTGAAATATTCGAAGTTTATTCGTAGCATTCGAATACTGAAATATTCGAAGTTTATTCGTAGCATTCGAATACTTGTAAAATATTCGAATATTAAATTATTCGAATACTTGTAAAATATTCGAATATTAAATTATTCGAATAGTCCCAGCCCTAGCCCTGACCCGTATACGGTTCAGGAAAAATCGTCAGTTGACACTTGCCTGACCCATACATAAAATCAGTGGACGCGCGACTTAAACTGCCCTGACCCATATGTGGGTCAGGCGAGCACTAAATCGCGCCACCCCTGACTCGCATACGGGTCAAGAACAGTGATGCCAGAACGAGGACGGGTCCTCTCGAGAATTTCCCCCACCACGCATGCACACTACGCCGGAGCGGCGATCCGTGAGCTCGGACACGCCACTCCGGCGTAGTGTGCATGCGTGGTGGGGGAAATTCTCGAGAGGACCCGTCCTCATTCTGGCATCACTGGTCAAGAAACGGAACAGCGCGTTAAATTCGCCGCGGATCAAGTTCGATATTCGAATCGCCTCGCGCTCGCAGAAACACCGTAACGGAAATTTCAAGCTTCGCGTTCAACTCCCCTGCCCTGATCAATTTCCCTCTCGCGCTTGGTCATCGTTAACATAGCAACCCTCCTTACCCCTGAACGGTGGGTGGTTTCCCGGGGAGCAATCCACGGCGGCCAGCGTCGCGATGAGATTTCCGCGGCACCACCGGCGGCGCGCCGCGACGACTCGTGGCGCCGCGCGGGGACGACGCCTCGAAGTTTCTCGACGACCGTCTAGCAATAGCTCGTACGACGACTCGGCTCTTCGTCGTGCTGTTCGAAGCGTGAATCACGCCGTCGTGGAACGGAACGTCGACGGCTGCGAGGGCCACCCCTCGTGCAGTGCGTGAGACATACGTGTGCGATACATAACGGTGTCCCGCGACGCGTGATATTTCGCTGCTGGCCTCCCGTGGCCAGCGAGATCTCCCCCCCCTTCGGTGGGAGAAGCACGTCGGTTCCGCGTACGTCGAGGTGTTGTCAGAGGGAATGGTTATGGTGAGACGACAGTGCTGACAGTGCCTGGAAACGCTGGGGAATGCCGGTTACGATGTTTCACGATCGTGGAAACGACGGATGGTGGCCGCCCAACCTGCGCCGGCTGATCAGTTTCCCGTGGAAATCGTAAAAGGACCGGAAGCGGCAGTGTGTCGTGTCGTCTCTCCTTTTGTCCGTCCCGTCCCTCCCCCGCCAACCCCGCACCTTTCTCTTTCTCTCTCTCTCTCTCTTGCCCGCACTATCCCATTGCCTGTCATCGACGACATTGTGTGCGGCACTCTCGGTCGGGTTTCTGGTCCGCGGGCTGGTTCGGGTTCCCCTCGCCACGGACGGAGCATCTTCATCGAACGATCGATCGCCGTCGAAGCGTTTCGAATGCTTTTTACCGTACGCCCAACCAGCGTACGGTTTCTGGTCTTCGTCGAACTTCGCGTTACAAACGGCCTCGATATGCTCTCTCATCGACGACGATCGTTATAACGACGTCGCCCTCGCCGACGCGGGCGCTTCGACCGTCTCTCAGTACCCTTGCATCGACTACGAAAACAACGAGGTAACCTGATTCTGCTCGAACGCGGAACGAAGGCGGCACACCGTTCTGCCGCAGAGGCGATATGTGACCGCGTAAGCCCGGAGGGGAAATTAGGGGAACGTTGCTTTTTCTCTCGCGGCTTTTAGGGCCTCGGACAGTTTATACCACGGAATCAGCCAGACGGCGAACAATCGATACGATCAAACGTTATATGTCGATGACATTTCGTTATCGGAGGCGATGCCGGTAATCGGTCAAAAGGATCAACGATACGAGAACGTTTGATAAATACAGAGTCTCGTACACACGTTGTCGAGATGTCACTCCGTGGACACCGAACTGTATCATCGTTTACCTACCTGTTATTACACCAAGCTCGGTCACGGGGGATGGTTGCTTGCACATTGTTCTTATGTGAAATTTTTTACTTTTTTTCGCACACGCATGTGTCGATGGATTAGCTTTCTGGGAAATAATGTTTGTTCGAATCTTTATCTATTCATTGTGTACAGTCGCGTATTTAGAACGCGGTCGGTCTCGTCGTGAAAGTAAAGTCATCTGAAAGGTGGCTTTCCATATATTTTAGTATTTTATCGATGGTGTAGTAGACGAGAATTAGATTGGGTGTAACGAACGTTCACGATCGTTGGAGCACCTTTGACGCCCCAGAGACGTCGCCCATTTAGCAATTTCCTAAGCAAATGTAAGCCTGGTCGTAAAAGACTTGCCCGTGACTGGTGTCGGATGCTGCTAAACGGTATTTTTAATTTCCCTTTCATCATCAAAGGGTATTTCTCTTAGACATCTAGCGTTCGATAAATATTTTGAAAACATTTTATCGACAGACGAATTATCGTTTACTTTCAACTAATGGAGGTGTTTATTAGTCTGTCAACAATGGGCACGTAAATATTTAATCAACCAGTGGCGCTCTGTTAAAAAATTCTGACGTAATCGCTGTCGGCGCACGTTCTCTAGCTTAATATTAATTTCGCTCTCCGCGAAACACCCGTTAGGCGTTCTCCTAATTATTTGATAATCGCTTTTTCCGCCGCGGATTTCCAGAAATTGAGTTGTTAGGCGCTCAGCCTTGGGAGACTGGCATAGTTATTGCTCTGGAAATATCGAAGTGGAACACTGAGCGTTCGAGGCGTCATAGGAAATAAATATTTCGCGCGGTGTTATTAATTTATCTTGCGCACCCGCGTTTAAATAAACCAATAGGTGCAAGATAATAAATAAGCTAGCGCAACGTGGCGCCGTACGCTGTAAATTGCGATGGACGATGTCTACGATCTATAAAAGACATCACAAAAAAAAAATAGAATTATTAGAATCTTTTTTTAACCTTGTAAACGACTCTTTTTTTGTAAATTCGTAATGAAAACGAAAGAATACGTATCCGTGCGTTAGTGTTAACGCTTATTAGTTGCAAATATATTTAACGTTAACAATTTGACAACTGTAAACACACTTTAATTACTCGGATTGCGGCCCACGAATGTTTGAATTTCGTTATCTCCATTTTTCCCTTGTTCCAGACTCAAAATTAGTAGCAACTCATTAATCCCTCAACATAGCTTTATTACACAGCGAATGAGATTTGTAAAATGTTTCCACGTTTATGTAATTAGTTTGGTTAGCAGAGGAAGATTATGGCGCAAGCGCAAAAAGCGCGCGCTTGGGCCCTCGCAAAATCAAGATGAATATTTCCGTAAATACTGTGCACTGACGCAAACGCCCCCCGGATTCCCTTCTTTTATTTTCAACTCAACAAAATGGAAAGAAATTGGCTGAAGTTCTGATCGTCATTGCGACGTCGCTGTGAAATAATTTCAAGGGACTCTTACAGAAAAAACTCATTCCTACTTTCTACGTCTTCTTGCCGTTTCTTGTTTCAAGACGCACCGTTACACACCGTGCGCCTGGAATTCCCTTAAAATTTCTCACTTACCAGCAAGGAAAACGTGCGCCAGCAACACCTCGCGTTTGTTATTTGCAACCCGTCTTACTTCTCTGTTGTCCGCCTCTTTGATACTTTCGAAACAAGACGGAACTTTTACTGGTTCCCATTTTTATTAAAGTTGGACGTTTCTTTCTCGCGAAGGTGTTTTTAATTAATTTAAACGCTGCCATTACCGACCGTGTCCCCTTAATCTAAGTGACCGTTGCCCTTATCGTAAAATAAAAAAGAGAATCGTTTGTCGGCATTTTCATTCGCAACAGTCGCAATGATACAATTAAAGGGGGATTTCTCATTAGTACTGATAACTCGACTGACTGGATTAGTGCCAAGCGTAGGATTTAAGACAGCTGCTAAGGTAAACGCAAAAAGCTCGCGAATGGTATTTGCCGTGTCTTAGAGGCCTGTGCTTTAACACAGTTATCTTCCTTACAGCTTGGAACGTGAATTATATAACAATTGTATATACTGGAAACAGTCTTATGTTCACTCTCGATCGAGCCGGCGAATGAGACACGTTATTGATTCTTCTTTATACGATGACCGCAACGGTAAATTCAATTTTTTTATTATACCAGCGGAAAATGAAGGGGTCGAGAGATTGGATCGTTATTCGGGTCGGCCTTTTTTTCATCTTCTTTATGTAATAGATTTACGCCAGACGCGATTTCTTGTTTCTCGCGCGGCAAATGTACAATCTACCCGGGGAGTTTTCTCGAACGGTTTATTTCGCGGTGGAAGAGCAGCGTAAAATATGAAATCCAGGCTCGTTCATTATCATTGAAACCGCCAGGTCTATTTCCAGGCAGATTTCTAGCAAACCCTGATGAAGTGGGTCTCGGAGAGTCTCGCCGTAAGTCCTTTAACGTTAACGTCAACGTAAGCCTGAAATCATTCCCTATTCCTGCGGAGTTATCAGAGAACCTTTCTCGACATTCGACGAAGAAGGAAAGTATGCTACCGGCGCGGATATTTTATCACAAGTATCGCGTCAGTTTTTAAATTAAAAACAGGAGACTTTATTCTACGCGGCGATAATAATAGACCGGCGTTTTAAAAATGTTCGCTAGCCTGTAGTCACCGTGCGACAAGTGAGAGAAGAAAAAAAAAATGCGCGGATAGTTCGACCCGCCCTGGTACACGCGTGAATAGGGGGGAAAAAAGGGACGATAAAAGTTTCTGAACCGATCAGTTTTACCTTAACGAGAAAAGAACCCCGTTGCGCGGAGTCTTCATCGCATCGGCTAGTAAGATCGTGATGGATTACGCCGCTGAATCGCCCGACGATTAGCGACATTCTCGCGAGCATCTTTCAAAATTCAGGGCCCATCGCCTGGGCAATCGACGTAGGTTTACACGAAATTATCATTTGATATACGTACAATCGTACCAAGAAATCTTACGATTGATCCAGTTGAACGTCCACGACGGCCGCGCTCTCCACGCGGGAGCGCGTGCGGATTTCTAGTTCGTTGAAAGTGCGTGGCGTAAAAATAGTTTCCTGGTGCATACATAGAATGGATTTCGCGATGCAGCCGCCGCTATTGCCGCAGAAGCGATTTCCACGTAAACGCGGACACGATTGCCCGATTGAAAGCCACTGTCTCTTACGTAAGAGCCATTATCGTAGCTCGCGCCTCTTAGGAGATCGACTGGCTGCGGCGGCAGACCGGGTCTCGCTCGTCTCCGGCTATGGATTCCCTGGAAATCTCGGCCTCGGTATAGATCGGAGAGGGACCGGCTAATATTTTCAGCCGCACACAGCCACACGGCTGGGTATTTTCGTTCGTAGACGCCCAAAGCGGCTTGGTCAAACGCTGACATCATTCGTGCATGCGGAATCAAGGACGCCGAAGAAATCGCTCGCGCAGGATTTCACACCCGTGCCCTCCTCCGTCAATGGCTGCCATTGTGGCATTGTTAGCCTCTGGATCTTCCTTATTCCACCCCCGAACCCCCCCTCGCATTTTTCCGCCTCTGAATTCTTATCCGCCGAACGGAAATGCACGCGCGCGTTTCATTATTTACCGTGTAGCGGAACGCCGCACCTTTCGTGTCGTCAGAATGATTCTGCTATCTAAGTAGACGTACACGTAGAACCAGTTTCCTCTATGGAAATTCATTTCCCGAGGTACGCCTCGATCGTTCTTATTTCTCGCGCCACTAGGTAATGGGTTTCCTTTACTGGCAATGATGTTTGTTATTGCTTCTCGTCGAGGCGCCGGTTGGAGATAAGATTTCGAAGTGCCGGGATGTAATTCCCTGATTAATTTGGGTCCTCACTGGCTGGAGAATAACAACTGAATTTTCGATAGTGTGGACGTTTGTGTAGCGCATGAACTTTTTGGAGTTCTGACGCGGGGACAGGAATGCATGGTACGTTCAAAGCGGTTGAAGAATGTATACAGAATTTAAGAGTGACGTGGAATTTCCGCGCCGCTTTGATAATTAACGAGGGGTTCTACGGCTAAATTATCTATCTTGATGGCTGAACATATTGCAAGGAAATATTGAAGTGGGCTGCCACGATTAACGAGGATTTGTGAAACGACCCGATAATAAATGAAGCATATCGATCCGTCGTAAATGAACGATGTCGCCGCGCGTAGTGCAACAAGTACAAAATTTATATGCAACCGGACACGAGCATCGCCTCCGTGTATTCGCGAAGCCCGCGCCCGTATTCATTTAACTGTTACGCAGCTGTTTAATTCGCAATCCGCCGTGAAAGTTAATTAGCTACTTGCCAAATAATTAATCGCGTTACGCAAGAACGTTCCGAACCGCGTTAAGTGCGAACGTTAAGCTTCCTCCCAAGTACGAAAAAAACAAACAAGCGATTGTTCTCGTCTGAGCTCGCCGAGGCTTTCTCTCGCCCGACCGAATAACAGTGAAAAAATCACGGGGCTCTTATTTTTATCCCGAATGAAAGTAAAATCGCCCACAGGGGTCAATGCAGGAATAACGCGCGTGTTTTTGAGGGCGAGAATAAAACTGTATTTTTTCACCGATGTCTCACAAATGCAACGCGACAATCCGTCCGCCAAAACGTGTTTCCTAATTTCCAACATCTCCGGGGGCGATTACGTAGAAGTAAATGGACGTCGACGCGCGGAGAAACAGATTTACGTGAACGCGGACACGATTTCTTTGCAGAAACCCCCTTGAAGCAGCGTCGATCGTCGCTTCGACCACTGGGCAGCTTTTTAAAAATCACGCCTTCCCACGGTGCCCCCCTTCAACGATTTGAAATGCTCCGAGATTTCGTTTCGGGAGCGTCGTCTCGGTACCGCCGCGTGGCACGGCTGCGATACCCGAATCTGTTGGCCGTCGCTTCGATAGAAGGACTCGGAATCGTGGGATCACACCGCGACTCCATGAGCGTCAGTTTTACGAGGCGCGGATGACTGCCTGGCTGATTCGTCGACGGTTGAATGCAATTCGCGGAGACACGCGGAACTAGGACGACCCAGGCGTTTCACGTTGCCCCCGCCGAAAGTTGCTCGGTGGACACTGAGATTTACGTGGGCGGAGGTAGTGGGTTCATGGTATCGTTGAAAGGAAAATGCCGGTTGAGGGACGCAGTCGGTCCAGGATTAGTGGGAACACGGTGGTAGAGAAACATCGTCGTCCAACGAAGACAGAGATAACGGGCTAATGCCGTCCTGCACCTGCAATGATTCGCGAGGACGAAGAAGAGGAGGGATCCAGGTGGAAATATGTAAGAGGCGAGGCAGAGATCGTCTCGTCGGCACGGGCAAAGTGCCACGAGGAAGAAGAGGTTGGCCTTATAGAAGGTTTATAGTTTGCGTAGGATAGACGATGAGCGTCGAGGTTGACACGCTGGAACTCGAGGTCTTCGAGGTGAGTCCTCCAATCCTCTCGAGGACACGACGAACGGAAGTCGCGCGACGGCTTGGCCAAGGTGTAGCGAGATACTTCCGGAAGTCTCAAATTGTTTAGTACGGGGGTGGCTTTAATGCCATTGGGAACACGGTGAAAATCACTACTGGCTCTTATAACGTTATATGATATCGAGAATGCATTAACCTACGAGCTTCCTACGGGGTGTTTCGCACAACCTATAGCTCGTATTACTAATTACAGGGTGCTGCGTAGTTCGCGATAGGATCGATTGCACAGGATGCTTCCTTATGATGCAATAACTAGAAAGAAGAAAATTCATGCTTTAGATCTGATTCGCAGCAGGGGAAGTAGTCCAAAGTGACCAGTTGACTGTCGCGCCTTAGCCAAAATTAGTCAAGTAATTCATCGAAAAAGGAATTGTGCAGAAAGAAATTTCGCGCTTCTGACTTATTCTATTTACAAGGAATAAATTGTCTGATCGGTCACGTTACGAATCATGCTCCACCCTGTATCTAAACATAAAATTTCTGAAATTCGAGTATGATGCTACCTATCGAAGAACGAATTTAATATCACTTTTAAGAGCAGTTGGAACGTATTCCCCGGAGCGCTGAAAGCTTACACGTTTTTCAATATCTTCATTGGATTTCCGTTCGCTGGCTCTCGTGTGCCGTTTGACGATCAATGCACCTCTCGCGTGGTCCTCTGTGCGCATTAAGGTATCGAATCAAATTAGAAACATTAGATACGATCGGATAACCGCTCTTTACCCCTTCGATAGCAGCCATTTGTAACGTATTTAATTCCTCCATTAAACGGGACCTTTACACTCCGAGGTACAAATCTTTTTACATACGTCTGGTTCCGTTGTGATCAGATTCCGTGGTATGCCGTAAACTCGATAGGAGTCTTTGAAGTGTAAACGTTAGACGGTATCTTCGTGCGGTTTTCTCTACAGAAGCAAGTGTTTAGGTACGTGCCTCGCTGCCAAACATCCATTAATTTCCGTCGCATTAACTGTATTTACGTATCCGCCACGGGGTGCGGGCACACATTCGCCTGGTTCTACATGCTCGGATGAAAACTATCGAATAAAAAATACTCCCGACGCGTGTGCGTGTCGCGGTACACAAAGGGATACTTGTAAAGGAAGAAATGCTCGACGACGCGCGGCAGTAGGATTTGTAAAGTCGCTGCGTTTTTCCGATTTCTTTGACGCGGATAAGAATCATATTTGCCGCGCGACTGAACAGAATGCTTTTGACTCTTTAGAGACTCTCGGTGCATGGGTGTAAAATTCAATATCAGAGTGTCTAACGTGGCAGTTAATCTGTGAAGATCAAAAAGTGTTTGTAGGGTGTTGGTAAAATCGTCGCGCAAATTTCCACGTGGTTATTACTGATCACAGTAAACAGAAATGTTGATACATGGGAGTTTGGAAAGCAACTGTTTGCGATTTCTGTTATCGTTCCTCTACATTCATTGAATTCATTTCCCTATCTACTCTGATTTTTTTAATTTATTGATTATTCCATCTCCTTTCATTACCATTTGTTTATTCTTTATTATCATTTAACTGCAACATGCTGCTACTCATCCGCAATGGCCAATTACAATATATAAACATAAGGTTTTTCTCTGCTGATTGCAGGCACTCTTTCAACCCTCGCTGTAAACTCGTTGACTCTCAAACGCTGTATAATTACTGACTCTTGTTACACTCTGGTGGCTCTTCAAATAATCACCTCTCTCTTGCCACTTCACATACGTACAGTTAGTAATTGTGACACTCGTACGATTTTTCCAGATGAACGTAGTTTCGATTATCGAAGTCAGACTGTACTCTGAAGAAGCTATCCCACTTTTACAGTAATGGCATATATATTCCTGTTTTCTCCCTCGGCTAATGCATTAGGCAGAGGATATCGAATAATTATAGAGACAACGGTCGTGTTTATTTAACGCGATTTCGGTAAACGAACTAACAAATATGCGCCAGTGCAGCTATTTGCGTCAGACATGTATAGAGCAACGTTCAAGGTAATCGTTGGAATCCGATTAATGAAGATACAAATTGCTGTGCTGGTGGAATCCTTACGCGGCATTGGGCGTTTTCAGAATTCGTAAAGAGCTAGAGTTTGATAAATAAACAACGCGTCTGTTGCTACGTAACTTGATTTGTGAATATTTAAAGTAAATATAGAGCATCACAATGGAGCTTCGATAATCTGAGCTTTCAATTATTGAGATCTCGGATTATCGAAACTCCACCATAACGATATATTAACGCTTCAATTTTGTGTAGGTACTCCGTTTGTACCTTTTTTGAAGATGTCTCATAGGACCACTGAGTAGCTCAGTTGGTAGGGTTTCAGTTTAGTAATCCCCAGGTCCCGAGTTCGAATCCCCGTTACAGCAGATTTTTCATATGTAATTCGATTTTCTCCGATTTTTACGCAAATTTCAATCTGGTTGCACGTGAATGATTTACTGTTGCGTGTAGCCTGAACCAATTTGCAAGAATAAAACAATTGGGTTTAATGAGCCACTCTTTACAGACAATCGAAGAGTGGTCAAGCAATACTCCAAACAATTTTTTTTAATGCATCGCCCAGGACTTTGAATTGTCAATGAAATATTTCCTATTTTTATAACAATTTAATGTTTCTTACCGTAAATACTCACTGAGCAAATTAGCCACAGCTGTTTACTACGAGAAGGGTGCTTGCTATAATAGTTCTTAGTCTATGTGGTGGATTTGGGCTTGGAATAAGAATAAACAAAATTCTGTTTGTTGTTGTCCTTTTAATAGAACAGTGGATGATCTCAGAAATCGTATATTTATGGAGAAATATGTACAGGGCGTCTCCTAGGCGTTTCCTTCGAGTTTATTAAGGACGAGTTCTTGTTTCACATCTAAGGGCCCATTGAGGAACCTTCATAAGACATGCGTATTATAACTGCCAGGCTATCCTGAAAATGTCAAGGTGATATTCCGTTTATTAATCCACAGCGGGTGGCATATCATTTTTACATCCTTTGGTGCCTGCATAAAAGTTAATTCGTTCTGTCGCCGAGGATGCACCACGATTAACATTAATTATCTCCACAAAGGGAAACGCTGTGAAAGTCTGCTTTAACTGTGAATTTTCAACGAACAATTTCGCGCCCGGTCAGTTTAGTATAAATAGCTTGAAATCTATGCACATAAATTGAATAAATTAAGAACTAATCGTAATTCAGCTAATTGCACGCATTGTCTAAATTATCTACACCGTATCCCTGATTTCGTTCGTTTTCGATGAATATGTGATCACCCGATCCCTCAAAATGATTAAAAACCAGCAATGCACAGGACACGATCTGTCACTAAAAATCCTTCGTGATTTTAAAAAAAAAATAGATTTCGAAAGCCCGTCGGGTGCACGCGCACCTGACCACGAACTGGCGGAATGCAGCAACAAATATGGTACCACTGCAGATGAAACGAATCACTCCACAAAAACAACTTTAAAATTCTGAAATAACTTTTTTCCCAACTGGCGTTCGCTTCCCGGAAAATCAATTTCCACTGGATCGAGTGCACGTGCACCCGACCACCAGCCAGCTCCATCTTCGTCGATACTTTGCGAAGTCTACGTTGTCCTCACGCTCAGACAGAAACAATGCAGATAGCGTATCTTTACATTAATATTCATAGCTATTTTATCTGCGCTATGCACTTCATACGGAAGAATGGAAAAGGCTAGCGTGGTGTATGACTTTAAATGCGAGCCACTGTGTTAGGAAGGCGAGAGTAATACTTACGCCACGCGTGTACAATTCTCGATAAACGGTGTTAAACGTGCA
Organism: Andrena bicolor; assembly: GCA_960531205.1. Lineage (NCBI taxonomy): Eukaryota > Metazoa > Arthropoda > Insecta > Hymenoptera > Andrenidae > Andrena > Andrena bicolor. The sequence continues at coordinate 5,834,412 of OY482664.1, forward strand.
CGCGAGCGAACCCATCGGACACAATAAAGATCCGTTATAGGCATTCGACTTTACGGTCATCTGCGTATCGCAGCTTTATTGGAGACGCCGGAAAAGTCAGCCGGCTGGGTTCGCACAGTGTCCGTGACACATATTCGCCACGCGAGCCAGCCATTCTACCATCCGTACTTTTCAACCAGTTTCCACACGTACACTTTCTGGAGCATCGATGGTATTTAATCATTTTTCTATAGCCGCTCGCGTTCACGGGACCTATAACGTGCCATCGCCGCGATATATAGAATGTAGAAGGCAATCGATAGTTTCATACACGTAGAACAGACACACTCCGCAATCAGTGAGTCGTTCGATTGGAAACGCGATTTACAACCTCCTCGTGTATGTGCTTTCATTCGAAAACGAGCGAACTCTTCTACTGTTCAGATAGTCACTGAATTGTGTTAATTCGAGGATCGATTCTTTTTTACACATCTTCATCAACGCACGCGACTGCTATGTGCTCTGCGATGCGATTGAGTTTAATGCGCATCGCTGGTCTTCTACACCAGAGGTTCGAATTGCGATTTATGTAACCCTTTATCTTTAAGGTAACGTTATATGAAGCTCGCAGTGAAGAGACACTATTTAGAGAATGATAGATATCCGTCGCCAAGTTTCCTTTGCTAGGGCAGATCTATCAGTGATCTTCTTCAACAAATCCCCACCAACGCAGCTGCGTAGCTTCATCAGTGAAAGCTATGACCTTTCCCTGCATCCTGCACACAGCTGCGCGTAGAATAGTAGCATTCATATGTTCTAAACATATCCAATCACATAGAAGCTACATCCTTCGCATCGTCTTCTTCAGCGCTCCTCTGATCTGATCTGAAACACATCTCAACACCCTGCAAGCTAAATGAAACCGAAAGACCCTTCCAAAAATATACTCGGAAAATAGACTTCCCGCGATCCACCTACGTAGCGTCGATGAAGGCTAGATCGTTAGGAACATTGGCGGAAAGAAAACGGTTGCGCAGGAGGCCACGTAAAGGGGCGCGTTGCTCGTGCCAAACGGCGTGTCCTCGACCAATCGTTAGTACCTCTCCACCGCGACGATCTGTAACGCGTTTTGCTGTCCCGTGACCTGGCGCAAAAAAAAAAAAAACAAAAAGGCGAAGGACTGCGACGAGGCTGACAGAGTCTCCCCGACGGCGTGCACTACGACGAAATCCGGCGCCGAGGGCAGCAAGAAGGGATCGACCACCGTGACGTCGGTGTGCAACGACGAGGAGACCGCCGGCACGCGGAAGAAGAAGAAGAAACGGCGGAAAGTACGGAACAAGCAGCAGCTGCAGCTGCAACCGATACCGTTGGAGGCGCCGCCGTCGGGCGACGGTCGGCGGGCGCACGCGGTGGTGAACCTGCCGTCCTCCTCGGACGAGGTCGAGGCGGTCGGCGAATGCTCGAAAAGGGACTCGTCCAGCAGCCTGGGTGGCGCCAGCAGGCACAACACCCTCCGTGAATCGTTGCTCACGGTGCTGGGCAAACTGGTGATCTGGAAGGGCACCAGGTACCGTTCCGCAACTGCTGCGTCCTGCTCGTCCTCGGCGCCACCCAACTCACCGCCCCCCACCGAGTGCATAGGCCGCAGCACGTCCTTCTTCTCCAGCGGTGAGTCCCCTCGCGATTCTTTCCTTTACGGTCCGGGAGCCTTCGACGACGCAAGGTCAGCCCAATTAGGGGTGGTGTTTGTCGCGGGGCCGAAGAAAGAATCGACGTTCGACTAATTGCTCCAGCGCCGGCAACTTTTTCTCCGTTTACCCTCGTTGGCTCGTGCGCGAAGTGTACAGGACAGTCGGGGTGGGACAACTGGGTTAGGTGCGATTGTACTTGGCACTATTATTATTATCGCAGTTGATTCTTTCTTCGCCTCGATTCGGTCATCCTGTGCAGTTTCAGTAAGCTGTGTGAAGAATTGGACGCTTAAGGTCACTGAATTAATTACGCGAGGCGCAGGCTCGTTATTGCTTTGAAAGTATCTACTTTGAACGTTTTCGCACGGTCCTCGGTTAGCCGGCCTTTGAAGCCTTGACGAAGCTGACTGGGACATAGCAGCACTTTGCTAAAAGAAAATGAGTATCGTTGTGGAATCTTCGATAGTTATGTGACGCTATGAAAGCATCGAGGCAGTCATTGTTTGTGATGCATTGGGAGGATGATTGTTGCTTGCGTAATGGTCGATCGTGTCGGAAATTTGCGTCACCGTTGTAATCGGATTGTGACATCTGGCAAACATAGGGTTGCACGTTTGCAAATTTTAACGTCCATTTAGATTTAGATGAAGCGGTTACGATACTGCATTAACGTCGGGGAAACATTGTGGCGCATTAGTCAGCCAAGTTGTCTAGGCGTAATCTTTTAATCCGTTTTATTTGTAAAATCTACCCTTCGTTATGGTCAGGTAGGGTGGGGTTAAAAGACCCTTTTTTCATATAAACCTATGTAAAATTTAGTAGTAACAATCTAGACATATATGGCGCTATTTTGTATAAACTACAATTAGTAAGCTTTACTTTTACAAAGTTGTTGGTTAATAGTGTTATTTTTTGTTGAGTTATATAACAAAATATTAAAAAACTCTTTTGAAATCAACAAATATTTATTAAACCAATTTTTTGGTATACAATATTGAAAGGAAATTGACTTTGGCAACCTTTTTTTAAAGAAAAGAATAAAAATACAGGACACAGAGTCAGCTTGAACAAAAAATTCCACAATTATCTTGACTCAACATAAAGATATAACTCTCTTTTAAGCACTTCGGCCTTATTTCTTAAACTCAAATTATGTTAATATTAAAAAAACAGGAAAAAAGATAATTTATGACTTTACTAATTGGTTTACTTCGAAAAACACGACAAAAACGACGTATTTTTTTTTTTGCTTCTTTCTATACATAATGACAAAGACGTCATATGACACGCAAGAAAACCCAAAAACAATTGGCGACTCTGCCGTCCTCCCCATTACCACTTGCCATCAACATAGTTATGCTACAATATTCAATCGATTGTTTACGAATGGAGATTTTGCATTCGGGACTTTTTACCCGCCAAACTTTTAGCCCCACTCTACCCTAACCGAGCTGGCCCTAATCAGTACTTACATACGTGATACTTCCACTTTTGTTTCGCACTGGACGTTTTGTTTGTCCGATTTTAATTGAGCGTATACACGCGATGCCAAAGGATTGCGTTGTAAAACGGTGCAAGTTCACGTCTTGAGGTGAACTCGCGAGGACGAGCTGCAATTCTACAATTAATTGAACGGTTGAAATTATGTTGGAGTCTCATTCTCCGGATCACGGCCTCGGTTGATATTTCTTATCGCAGAAGTGTAATCCTCTACAGGGGTGAAAATTTCGATTAGTTTGTCTAGGCAAAAGAAGGTTCGCCACGTTGTATCGAGTTTTTATTAATAATCAATTATTGTTAAATAGTTCTCAGCTCATTATCAGCTCGTAATTATAGACTCACTCTATTATTTAGTTTACAGAGAGGCTGCTCAGCAAATAATAGTGTCGGATAATTTTTTCATTACATTGTTACACATAACATCAAGTATTGTCAATTCGCCGGACGAAAAGGGAGAAGCACAAATAAATGGCTGCACAACGTGCCAGGATCCAATTATAATTGAGAGTACTGTGTAATGAGAATCATTGATTACGCGCATTTCATGTTTCAATCTCATTATTATCACGATGCAATGCTACCCTGTTTCTTCTTTCTGTTCCAGAAACGGAGAGGCGAATTCGCGCAAATAATCGCGAGTTCAACTCACAGTTTAATTACGCGGTAAGGTTGAAATGCATTTTCATAATCTTTGTTCCGTGCGTTAATTAAAATCGAACGAAGTGTTCTCGATAACGATGAGGAACGCGCCTGATAATTCGTCTGATTCGTTTTTCTTTCTATTTCAGAACAACTACATCAAGACGTCCAAGTATAGAGTTGTGACGTTCCTACCGTTAAATTTATTCGAGCAATTTCAGCGGCTCGCTAACTTTTACTTCCTATGCCTGCTGGTGCTTCAGATAATCCCCGCTATCTCCTCCTTGACCCCCATCACTACAGCCATACCCCTCATAGGGGTGCTCATGCTCACTGCCATCAAAGATGCTTACGACGATTTTGTAAGTCCACAGAAAATTACGCAACACCCCTGGCGGGAAAGGTGTCCTGTGATTCTGTATTGTATTCTGGATGGGTCGCACCCCTGCCCAGCTGTGTTACGAATTACAGGACTCCCTAGTACGTCAAGCGCGCGGTGTATTCTTCCTTCAAACTACCTTCCGCCGTGCAGCAGTATTTATCGTCGTAATTAAATGGATTTCAGCAACGGCACAGCAGCGATTCGCAGGTGAACAATCGGAAATCCCAAACACTGCGAGGTACTAGCCTCCGTGAGGAGAAATGGTCGCAGGTCCAAGTGGGCGACGTAATCAGAATGGAAAACGATCAGTTCGTTGCTGCCGACGTCCTTCTTTTATCAACTAGTGAGCCAAACGGTCTTTGTTACATTGAAACCGCGGAATTAGATGGGTTAGTACATCTTCGTGCAGCTTCTATTACGTTTTAATTGCCGCAGATCTTCGAGCAATTGAAGAGTCAGACGACTTAAGTTTACCTTAGTAAGTAATTGAACGTGGGAAGTGACGGAGTAATAATAAGATTGCCTGTTCCAGGGAGACGAATTTGAAGTGTCGGCAGTGCTTAGCCGAGACTGCCGAGATGACGGACAACCATGAAATGATCGGTCAGTTCGATGGAGAAATTGTTTGCGAAACTCCTAATAATTTGCTAAATAAATTCGATGGTACCCTTACGTGGAGGGGACGGAAGTAAGTAAACGGTTTCCCTAGCTTCTGTCGCTTTTCCAACGGTCCACCACTATAATCATGGCGGTAGCCGCGTTTCATCGCTCTAATTTATTCGCATGGTTTGCAGGTACGCATTGGACAACGACAAAGTAATATTACGGGGCTGCGTGCTCAGGAACACGCAGTGGTGCTACGGTGTGGTCATCTTTGCAGGCAAGGATACCAAATTAATGCAAAACTCAGGGAAGACGAAATTTAAGAGGACCTCTATAGATAGGCTGTTGAATCTTCTCATAATCGGGATAGTGTTCTTTTTACTTTCCATGTGTTTGTTCTGTATGATCGGTTGTGGTATTTGGGAGAGCCTCGTGGGCCGTTATTTCCAAGTGTATCTACCATGGGACTCGCTGGTGCCTACCGAGCCCATGAGCGGTGCCACAGTGATCGCTCTGCTTGTGTTCTTTTCCTACGCGATCGTGTTGAATACGGTGGTGCCAATCAGTTTGTACGTGAGTGTCGAAGTTATCAGGTTCGTTCAGTCGTTCCTGATTAATTGGGACGAGGAGATGTACCACGCACCCACGAACACACACGCTAAGGCAAGGACTACTACGTTAAACGAAGAGTTGGGACAGATAGAATATATATTTTCCGATAAGACCGGAACGCTCACGCAGAATATTATGACTTTTAACAAGTGTTCTGTGGCGGGGAAAAGTTACGGGGACGTTATCGACGAAGTTACCGGGGAAGTCGTCGATTTGAGCGAGGTGAGTCTGTTCATCCCTCTATCCGTAGCCAGACTCGATGCTGACCGATGGGGTACGTTGCCACTATAGATCGTTTGCTGTACAATAACGTCCGTTATTCCTTATTTTTTTTACACTCTAGCTTTTAATGTCTTGTAAGCGTAAAAACTTGTTTCTAAGTCCAAGTCTCGGTTATTACTGCAACGAAATTTATTGCGGTCACAATCTGCACTGCATCGATACTATTTGATTTCTTCTATCATGTAAACGAGTTACGTAAGGGAATACAGACAGTTTCGATTCATCTCGACAGCCAAGTTTTATGACCTGTAAAGGAGTTATCACGTAAAAGTGTATTCACTGTTTCACTTTTATGTCACGAACATTCACGTTGAATAGAATTAAATCGTTAGTATTCGATACATCGATGTCATTCATTCCACTCTTGTTATCAAGAAAGAATATGTTGCTCTCTCTCTTAGTTTCGTTTAATTCAGGCGACAGTGTAATCGTGGCTGAAAGCGAAGGTCGCAAGTTTTATGATTGTTTCTTGATAGCAGAATAAAAACTATAGAATCATTTCACAGTTTGGCCATATTTTGCATAAGTTTTCATGTACATCACTTAGCATGTGTGTGCTGCATGTAGACGGACAAAGCTGCCCGAACACCTACGATGCGATGGAAAAATGGACAGGAATTTGTTCAAGTTTATACACCATTAAGTGGTCCGAACGTACGTCTGCTGGAACAGGTGGACAGGATAGCCAATATAATTCCAGGACGGGGCATCAATGGCAGTCCGATGATTCCACACAAACTTTCAGTACGCATGTTAATAATTAACACACACATCTTCCACAAACGAAGAGACTTTCACGCAATGCTCTGCTTGCATCTTCATTGGTCCTGTCCTGCATGCTTCGCTATCATAGGTGGTTAGATCGTTACACTACGCACGGGGTATATTACGAACTTCGCAATGTTCGATGCGTTAATTCTGCATGCACCCACCATACTTTTGCTTCACAACCTCTTTCTCACGTCCCCCACTCTGTTAAATGGACTCAAGCATTTCCAAACTGCTTAGATGCAAGAAATTAATTTTCACAATGCTTTAAGGAATTATAAAATTATAACGTCTCAATGCCTGCTGACTTGCAACAAATCTATTTATATGGAAGCAAAGGTATTTACTTTGAATTCTTTACTAGTACTTTCATTTCCACATACTGTCTTCTCTTGTGTGTCATTAACATTACTATCAACGGGGAGCAAGGGACCGGCCCCTAAAATTAATACAACCCTGTCTGCGTTTACAGTCAATGCCGCCATTGGATTTCTCGTTCAACAAGGATTACGAGCCAGAATTCAAGTTCTACGACGGCGCGCTCCTCGAAGCTGTGAAACGGAACAATGAAGACGTTCATAGTTTCTTTCGGTTGCTGGCACTTTGTCACACCGTTATGCCGGAGGAGAAGAATGGGAAGCTAGAATACCAAGCACAGTCGCCGGACGAGGCTGCCCTTGTGTCCGCCGCCAGGAACTTCGGTTTCGTATTCAAAGAAAGATCCCCAAACAGCATAACGATCGAGGTAATGGGGAACCGCGAGATATACGAGCTGCTTTGCATCCTGGACTTCAATAACGTTAGGAAAAGAATGTCCGTGATCCTGAGGAAGGACGGCCATCTCAGGCTTTATTGCAAAGGGGCGGATAATGTTATTTACGATCGTGTGAAAAAAGGCAGCGAGGAGATTATGGCGAAAACATTGGATCATCTTAATAAATTCGCGGGCGAGGGCCTGAGAACATTGTGCCTTTCGGTCAGAGATCTGGACGAGCAGTTTTTCAATGACTGGAAACAACGTCACCAAGAAGCGGCGTTGAGCCAGGAGAACAGGGACGACAAATTGGATGCCATTTACGAAGAAATAGAGAAGGATATGACTCTATTGGGCGCGACTGCCATCGAAGATAAGTTACAGGACGGTGTACCCCAAACTATCGCTAATTTAGCTCTTGCTGGTATCAAGATCTGGGTATTAACTGGTGATAAACAAGGTAAAAGCACGTGTAAATATTTGGAAGCTGTGCACAGTAGCGGCGGGCATGTTTTATGTATACGCGGATTCGCATAATAGTATAGAGGATATTTATATTATTTTATCCCTGTACAGAAACTGCTATCAATATTGGCTACTCCTGCCAGTTGTTGACAGACGATCTTACGGATGTCTTTATCGTGGATGCTACTACTTACGATGGCGTGGAGAATCAGTTAACGCGGTATTTGGAAACTATCAAAACGACGTCCAACCAGCCACACCGGCCAACACTCTCCGTTGTCACATTCAGGTGGGACAAGGAAAGGTCAGGCACATGAAAGAGACGGAGTACAACCATTAACCTTTTCCATACCTATTTCTGACTAATTGACGCATTCATTTTAAAAGTTTCTCGTTCATACTGAATGTGGCATCATGTTCTGTGTAACGCTTTCTTTGTCTGGCTATGCCTAAGAGTTTATGAACACTTCAGATCCAATTCTATTTTCTTCGATATTACATCAAGATGGCGAAACACAAAATTCAAAATATTGCAATGTACTACCTTATCGAAGTCGTTCCCACGAACGATGCAGTTTTCAATGGTATTTTTATTCAGAATCGTCGAGTAATTTAAATATACTTTGGCATGCATTTTCACGAGGTTGTACAGGTATCGATGATCAATATCGTATTGCTACCTCACTGTATCCCAATTTGTTATGCATATGATAACACCAGTTTTTCTCAGACTTAAATTGAACGATGTTTCTTCTCGGAATATTCAAGTCTACAGTGAATTATATATTTGCATGCAGATTTGAAAATATTCACACATATGGAAATGCTAAAGTTTCATAAGATATCTTTCCATTCCTTCCCTTTCATTTATTATTCGGACATTTAAGATCGTTTACCTCATGCCTGTCGATAATTCTGTTTATAATGTAGACATTCCAATATATATAGTAGTTTAGCTACTAGTCTTTTGTTTCGAACATTACAGTTTTTTTGATTTTGTACTTTTTCCGTATTCTATGATCTATATTAAAATTAATTAGTCCAAATGAATAATGATAATTACCATGTGCTTGATACTCACTCCTTCTCTTTCTGTATGCTTAAAATTAATCTTAATGACGATAATAATGACGACACGAAGATTATAGTGCTTATGTTACGTCATTATATCAGTAGCCTATGATATACAGAGCACTGTGTGTATTGTTTACGATTAATGCGCATCATTTTTATATATATATATATCCAAAGAAACGATTCAAGTCTCCCTTTTTATTATGCAAGCAATTAAATACCGTATTTTGTCACTCGTTACGTTGGATAAGAATCTTGTATATTGAACTTGTTGTGTAAATTTGAAAGAAATGACACGTTTGACTCCAAGAAATTGAAGCATTTGTAAAGTAATTTGCATCTTCCGCGTAAATCATCTGAACATTCTATTTTCTATATGCAGCAGTGATACAGAATACAATCCCAGCAGAGATGAACAAGATGAACATGAAATGGAACAAGCAACTGGATTCGCTGTAGTTATTAACGGACATTCTTTAGTTCATGCATTACATCCACAACTTGAGCAACTTTTTCTCGATGTATCAAGCCAATGTAAGTCGTCCCTAACAAGTTGCTTGCTTCTTCTCCCTTCTTTTATTTGCCGGTGTGGCACTGTGACCTCGTATGTGAAAAATTGCAGGTAAAGCTGTGATATGTTGTCGCGTGACACCCTTACAAAAAGCAATGGTTGTCGAATTAATTAAGAAAAATAAGAACGCAGTGACTTTGGCAATCGGCGATGGAGCCAATGATGTCTCGATGATAAAGACAGCTCACATCGGTGTCGGCATCAGCGGTCAAGAAGGATTGCAAGCTGTGTTAGCGTCCGATTATTCGATAGGACAGTTTAGGTTTTTGGAAAGACTGCTCCTTGTTCATGGTAGATGGTCGTACTATAGAATGAGCAAGTTTCTTAGGTATTTTTTTTACAAGAATTTTGCGTTTACGCTATGCCACATCTGGTTTGCCTTTTTCTGCGGATTCAGCGCACAGGTACGATTATCATCTTATTAACCACAGCATTGATTACTAACGTCTCTACATCGTAGTCGTATAATATTACAAAATGATGAGTTTTAAGGCGAATGTGATTTACAAATTTCCTTTGTAGAGCAGCTAGTTCCAAAGTTGAGTACTGGAATATGAACTTAACATAAATTTCTGATTTCCCAGCAATCCGATTAGATTCTTGTAGTAGAGGAACATTCTATCGTATTCTAATAAATGTTTATTCCTCTGCAGACTGTATTCGATCCTATGTACATTTCTGTCTACAATCTCTTTTATACGTCGTTGCCCGTAATGGCAGTTGGTATATTCGATCAAGATGTTAACGATAAGAATAGTTTATTGTACCCAAAACTTTACGCACCTGGATTGCAGAATTTACTTTTTAATAAAAAGGAATTCTGCTGGAGTGCCATACATGGTTTCTTCGCTAGTTGCGTATTATTCTTAGTTCCGTACGGTAAGCTTTGACAATATTATATATTCATTCTGTCTCGAGATACGTATGCAAAGCATTAAAAAATAATATTTTATAGGAACGTATAAGGATGGTGTATCGCCAAAGGGCTATGTACTTTCTGATCATATGCTGCTGGGAAGTGTTGTAGCCACCATATTAGTCATAGTGGTGACTGTTCAAATAGCCCTTGACACATCATATTGGACGATCGTTAATCATATTATGGTTTGGGGCTCGCTTGTTTGGTATTTCATTTTAGATTATTTCTATAATTTCGTCATAGGTGGTAGTTACGTTGGCAGTCTTACTATGGTATGTATATCTCGTGAAATAATATTCCCAGTGTAACTAGACGCGACATTAAACTACTTTGTATGTACAATTTTAGGCGATGTCCGAGGCAACGTTCTGGTTTACGGCAGTCATCTCGTGTATCATATTGGTAATACCCGTACTGTCGTGGAGATTCTTCTTCATAGATGTTAGGCCAACTTTATCCGACAGAGTCAGGCTTAAGCAGAGACTGGCACAGCTACGTTCGCGCCAAAGTCAAGACATACTTCGTACGCCTTCTACGAGACGTACGCGACGATCCCTACGGTCCGGATACGCTTTCGCGCATCAGGAAGGCTTCGGAAGGCTGATCACGTCCGGGAAGATTATGCGCAAGCTACCGAATGGTGGAGATTTTAAGTTTTCAATGCCATTCACGAACAATACCAACAAACAAGTTAGTGTTGCCACCACGTCACCAAAGGACAATGCATCAAAAAATTCGCACACACTGGATACCATTGATCTATAATCTGGACATTTATTATTGTAAGTCTTTCCACTATCTATGAAATTTCGAATGAATAGTTTGCTAAGCTATAGTAGCAGCATTATTCAACAGAATTATGAAAAACCGTCGCAAACGAACTTTTCTGTTAATCACAAGCGGACTTTCCAAATACGATCAAATAATATAAAGTTTTGTGCTCTTTACGATCTAGTTCCATCGTACATGGCACAGAAAAATATTGCACCGTGTGCATCGCGGTGTATAAAAATGTTTAATAGCTTGTTGATTTCCCCATTCTGTATTTGTTGCTTACAAAATTTTAAGTAATCGAATTTCATAAGACAATAAAGTATTGATGGTTTGCGTGAAAAATTCAACACATTGGTAATCACTAAAGAGTACTATTTCTTTTTTTTTTTTTTTTCTCTCCACCAAAAATTATTGTTAGTTAACGATCACTTTAATAAGATGTATTTTTTACAAGATCAATCGTTGTTCTAGACTCTTACCGGAATATTTGTTACTCCAACAAGGACTATGTTCCGAATGGTTTTTGAGTTTATATGAATTTTATAATACTTGCTCAATTGCAGAACTTAAAATCAGCCCTTTTTAAGTAACTGCTTATATTTCGTTATGTATAAAAAAGAGTATTCAATTAATGAAATATATAGTGTATAAATTATTCTAATTTGCTCTTATCTAATAAGAGTCTAGAATCAAGAAGATTTCATGTTCTAATGACTCATTCAACTATCAATAATCACCTCCGACGACCTCTCAAATAGTGTACACAAATAAAAATGCACAGGTTGATTTATGATTATACATTTTTACTTCGCCTGTGTAATAATTAAAGGCTAGCAAAACAAAAGCTCTGTTAACTAGTTACCACTTGTAACTAATCTTTGGGTCATTAATTGAAATTAATTGGTTTGCTGAAATAATAAGCAAGTTTATAAAACGTTATAGCTTTCTGTCGAACTTGTAATTCTATTAAATTTAGCTGTCATTGAGTAAAGTCACAAGGGCCCTAAATTTCTTAGTATTATCCTGTTGCATTTCATAGCCTCGCAACTAAAGTCATAAATAGCTGTTTTTGCAAATCGTTAATATTATTACATAAGAAGGATATTATGAACAGTTCTGTTGGGTAGGTATTACTGTTTCGTTTCTCCAGTTCTCAGAAGAAGTGGAGTTGCCCTTGGAGTTGTCGGGCTGCCTGAATTGTAGGTGTTTGCCATTTCGAATATTTACGCTTGAGGAATAATTCGATTGGCACCAAGCTATAACGCAATAACGATGCAGAATATGATTTGTATGATCATGACACAACCTGTGTACATATGTGTAGAGGTGTGAAGAATCGTGTAACATCCCTCCTTGTATCATATACTGTCCTAATATGAACACGGTTGCTGTAAAAAAACATGTTTACACGGTATACATATACTTGTATAAATAAGATTTATAGTTACGATAATAATTGCCTTTATAAAATATGAATACAAGAAACAATTAAAATTACTGTATCATAGCATGGACTGTAAATATTTTAAAGAGATATATATATATATAGTATATACAGTATATATAGTATATATATATATATATATTATATTATATTAAATGTTAAGTATACATTTTTTAAAAGAAAGTAATATATAGGTAGAACAATTTAAAAAGATGCGAAAAATGATAGCTATATTATATTGTACTACTGCGGATAATGTTTGCCTTGGACTGACTATTGAATATATATATGTATATATATGAATATTATGTATGAACACACAAAATATATATATATACATACATATATATATATACACATACACACAAATACACACAATATAATAAAGTGAAGAACAGTAGTAACGATGAAATATGTATTTCTACTTTTAATATTACAATGAATTCTAGGGAGGCATAGTCTGTATTGGAAAAGTGTGTTCCGCAAAGAACTTTTTTTATTTAAACAGAAACATAGGAATTTATTGCTTTCGAACATTGTGCCTAATCAAGAAGCTACACAGAGTGTTTCACGTTGCGACAGCATTTTGTTCGTTTATGTTTATGCGATCTCGTACGTTGACTCGAATTATTTAATTACTATCGTCAATTGACCTAAATTACGAAAATTACTATCGTTCGTCTGTGAACATTTCTTTCCTCGTTTCTTTCCAATAGAAAAATTTATGTATAAACTCTGTTTATATCGTAATATGTACCGATCCAAAGTCATTAATGCAGAGAGAAATATTCGAACAATGAGACTGCTGCGTTTTTATCTTCTCCTTTTTGAAATACATATTACATATATCTAACGCAGGAATATCGATAAAAACGAAAATGGTAGCGATGTCTATGATTTCGATGAATTCTTCGCGATACTTTCGGTTCCATTTTTCGTTGAGGATAAAACTTGTCCGTTTCCAAAGCGAGACTTATCAATCAAGAATTGAGATATTAACTGAATTTTGTATAATAAAAGTTGGACTTTCAATAGTGATACGAATGGACTGAAGAATAATTTTACAAATATTTACAAAACGAAACTGTGGAGTCATCCCTGCATATTGGAAACGAAATATACCATACTAAACTGTTCATATTCGAGAAACCGTGAACATATTCTTCTTTGCGCTGGAGAGAAAGATCATAGTTACCTAGAAAATGCACCGCCTATATTTTTCGTGTAAACTCGTTTATATATACATTTATTTTGTAACACTTCTTGCTAAGTAGTATTCGGAGATGTGATATTATTATTACGAACAGTTATATCATAATGTATGTATTACTTATTTTTAAATCCCTAAATGGTATGTAGTTTCATTCTCATTTGCAAATGGATATTTGTTCTGGAAACGGGGTACCATGATTTTTAAATAATATGAAGTGACATTATCCACGAAGTGTTAACATTTACGTTTAGAAAAGATTCGCGTACGGTGCATTTGAAATTGCGATATTTTGCCAAATGCTTCTAACAACACTCGTTGTTCTTAATTTTCCAAGATTTTCTCGGGACATTTGAAGAATCCATCGGTCTCCAAGAGAATGTACTAATATTGTTTAAAGATCTTGGTAAATATTGACTTAATGTAAAAAAAAAAACATAAGAAATTAAGGAGGATAAGCATTATAAGGTAGTCATAACACGTTGTTGGTTGCATAAGTTGTTACATATGTTACTTTAAATACTGAATCAAATGTCTAGAAAGAAACTGCGAGAGCAAATTGTCTGCTGCATGTGCTCTATAGACTGCGCATCAATTACCGCTTAAAAAAAGAAATATTTGCTTAGGACATAGTATAATTTAAAGGACAAAACGATTGTTCCGCACAGGTGCGTACAATGGTCAAATCTTCATTGCATTTCATGTCCCGTAAAATAATCGTTTGAAGCTGTTTCAACTGCGTGTTCTTCATGGGATGCTAATATAAGACAATAATATCTCAACAATTAAAAAGTACTAGAAATAGTACGTCTGCTTCATGACGTCGCTGTTTTGTTTTTAAATTCTCATTTAAAATATATTATACCGATTATGTGTCACTTTCATTTCTATAATATTTCTATCCGTGTTTAAAGAAAAAGAATTGTTTCGTTTCTATAATACTATGTCCTACGTACTGTTTATAATGTATCCTACTTTTACCTATCGATCGATGATGCATCCTATCGAAAATCTGAGCCCTACTGGATTAATAAAGTTTTACGAGCATGTTACACGTGTAGGGCCATGCAGAAGGGCATAATAAAAAATGCTAATGTTATCGAATACAAATGTTCCTTGCAATGTGCACGCAGGATAAGAGGATAGTGTGTACAAACGCAAAAACCATTAAATCTATCGCATTATTGTATTACATTTAAAGCGGTGGTGACTTTAAATGGATTATGTTGTTGAGCAACGTATTAATCGATCAATTAATATCATTTGTTCTTTTGCAATTTCTACAGTTGTCACGCTCAAATATGTTCGGTTACGTATTGACACAATGTCACAAACGATAGAAGCAAAGTTCTCGTCTGTATATCCGATGAACACGTCGATATAGAGAAGGCGATTTACTTTTTTGTAAATCGTTAATAGATAATGATTTCTGGTTTTATACTACACTCTGTGTAATATCAATTTTTGTAAATCTAAACATTGCTTTACGTATAATTGTATGGTGTACAGTAAAATCTCTACTTCTTAAGTGTATTATTTTTTATGTGTAAATAACTTGCAGAAAAGGACAGATTTATGTTGTAAACAAAAAGAACATAGTAAAGTATTAGTACCATAGAAATGATTTTAAATCAAATACTGTACAATCTGTTTTTCTTTTCGTCTCTTCTCTTCTTCTTTTTTTCGTAGAATTTCCTTTGAATATGATTATGAAAATGCTATACACTTCTTGTTCATTTCCTCCCAAAATTTTATTCACATTTGTACATTATCAATTAAGTTAGAAATGATAATGGTAATGATTGTGCTTTCTCATTAATTTCACTTTGGCAACCATTGGTATACACTTTTAGGAAAGATCATCGTTGATTAACGTATTAAAAACAAGGTGTCACGTAGTTATTACTTATTATAGTTCAGTCTGAATAAGAGGGACCACAGTACAATATGTTAGAATGAACTTATCATTTATACATTCTAAGATGCTTTAGGAGATTACTTACGTTTCGAGAAAACTATTATTTAATTTTAAGCATTTACATAGTCGTTCCAACTTCTTCGTATTAAAATAGAAACGTCATCTGATTGATACCCCAAGCGGTCGTAACATCGGTATTTTAATTTTATCATTTAACATATCTATGCGAACGAAATTTGTTGTACGTAAAATGTGGTAATCTTCTAATACATCTTACTTTAAAATTGTCACGGTTTAGTTACGTAGAGCCCCACCCCCACCCCCGCTTCGCACCTGTATGCCCAGATTAAACAAAATTATACGAACGGAATAGTAAATGTCGCTTCAGTATTTAAAATGCACATGTCGCCTTAAGTTGTGCTTTTAATGTAACTATGTGTACAGTGTAACAAATTTTGTTACAGCTTTGTGTAATATAATACGAGATCTACTCTATTCTTATAACTTATTCTAAAAGCGAACAACATTTGCGCCGAGATCAAATGGTAGCCAACTCATGCTGATATGTGCATTCTATATAATTTGTATCTACTAAATTGTGTATTTACGTTTTCGTTACCCATCAGTATTGATTAGGTTTATGCGTATGTGTAATAGAATTCCATGTATATTAAAAGCCATGCACGGATATTAGATAGAAACTGATTGAGAAGGTACAATCAGTCGTGAGCAGTACTCGTAAAATACCGTTTGTCGGCCTGTTACAGAGATGAACGACAAAAAATCATCGCGAGATTAAGAAGAAATAACGAGGCGATATATTCTTTTGATTTAGAAAGAGGGATGTGTCGGGGGAAAAAAAAGTCGTTTGTAATCTATAGCTTTTCCACAAAGAGAAAAGAAAGTGTCCTCGGAGCATCTTCGAAAAGAGGCGAGGGATATTTGGTAACGTTTGTACTTATTATGGAAATCGAATGATTTAATTGCTGCTGCAAAAGAGAAACTCTGCGAGATGCGATTACAGTTTCAATAATTTGTTACCGGCGAGCCGCCTCTCTTACGCTATCGTAATTCAATATCTGGCAAGTTACGAAATTGTTCACGTATCAAACGTTTCTTACTAGTTTTTAAGTTAATAAAAGTACTGCAGCATAATGTTGTATTTTTCAGAAACGTATTATTCTTTCAACCTACTCCATTCCCGTTCGGTCTCAAGTCTTGATAGTCACTATAAATTAAATAGGCTTTTAGGAAACGTAACATGTGCGATATACGAGAACTCTATGTACATATATATCATTATATCCAATTTTGATTATTTATACAACAGTCTTGTAAGAAAAATACATTATCAATTTGTACACGGTCGCACTATTTTGCTGCAAATGGATATATCTCATGATCTCAAATCACTTGCATACTATGCATTTGTATAAATTAAAATCGTACTACATATTTCTGCGCCTTTCTCGATTGTATGTTACATTTGGAAATCTATCTCGGAATTAATAAGAAAAATAGCAATGACATATTGCTTTCACTAATGATTCATTTCTAATTACGATTATAGTTAAAACTGTAATCTTTTCGCAAGCGAAGCGCCATCCATCGATTCCAACAGCTTTCTTTTCAGATTAGGCTTCTCCTCCGGTTGACGTTTCACAGATGTCGGAAGGGGTAATCTGGGTCCAGGAGTCGGGGCTGGCTTGTTGCTGAAATATGGCATCTGAAGAGCCTGATCGCACGTGCACCTCTCCAAAGGGTTCACATTCAGAAAACTAGCAATTAAGTCTAACAGATCGTCGCCAGCGGCAGTGAATATATGTTTTAATGGAGTCCCAGGAAACGGTTTGAACTGAATGAAATCTGGAAGCTCTGTCATTCCTGGCCATGTCTCTTCCGTAGGTGTACCTAATGTCTGAAAATCATGCGTATAAATCAACTGAAAGCGATATGCATTTTTACTAACAATTCCTTAGTATTTATACTCGACCGAAAGTAATACCTGAAATATTCTGGTAAGCTGATCCAAATCGGACTCCCCAGGTAAAAATGGTACACGCAATAAAAGTTCTGCTAAAATACAACCAACCGCCCACATGTCTATCCCAGTTCCATAGAGCCTCGCTCCGTATAATAATTCAGGTGCTCTGTACCATCTCGTCACCACCTGATGCGTGTTTATTCTATTTGGCGAACCGAAGAATTTGGCCAAACCGAAATCGCCTATCTTTAAGACACCTTCTGCATTAACCAATAAATTATTTGGTTTCAAATCTCTATGAAGTATCCAATTGTAGTGGAGATAATCTAAACCCTGTAATGTTTGAACCATGTATGCTTTAATGTTTGCAGACGTCAAAACTATATTGTTGTCCTTTATTATGACTTCTAAATCAGTATCCATGAAGTCGAACACCAGAGACACGTTTGACTTGTGCCCGAAAACATCTGAAATGAAAATATTACAAGATAACTGTCGTATGGAGGAACAGCCTTAATTCTTGCGGAATACATATAAAACTGTGTACCTAGCAAACCAATCACGTTGTCGTGTTTCAGTTCTTGTAACAATTTGATTTCCCGCAATGCTGTTCGATTTATTCCGTCTCGAGCTTCTACACGACTTCCTACTTTAATCTAAAATCATAGCAATCGAATGACACTTGACATTAGGTACCACTGTTTCGCGGCTGAAAGGAGAATATATACGCGAACCTTTTTCACAGCGACAATCCTCGACGTTTCGACATCTTTGGCTTTGTAAACAGTGGCGAACTGAAATGAAGTGAATGAGTATATCGTAAAATTAAATTGCGCCGCTGATCATTGACTAACCTGTCCTTCTCCTAGAAAATCAATTTTCTCGTATCTTCGCAATTTCTCCGTCATTTTGGCTAAGTGAAATACTTTTACCTTCTTGTTAAACCAGTTGTTCCTTTTAAAGGATATTATATATGATTGTGTAAGAGTCTTTTATGGGGATCATGAGATAAGCTAAGTTTGAATAAATCCAAAACAATGCGTGAATTGTGAAGGCTGCGAATGTGTCGCTGGCAGTCGCTGCATTCGACAAGCTAGTAGCTTGAAGCTACGCCGGTCCACACGTGCTTCAACACGTGTCAAAATTGTGGGTAAATCAGTGATCCCAGAATCGTGGGACGTGGGACAATTGCTTACCCCCGCCATGATCTACCGCCCTTCCCCACTCTGCTCTTATCGCACTGCACACAGCTTATCCCTGCTCCCGTCTGTCTGTGTGCGTTGCCTGTTCCGGCTGTTTTCACCGCAATCAAGAGGTCGGGAGTTCAAATCCCAATGAGGCGGTTTTACTTTTTTTTAAATTATTGTCTAATTTCACGTTCTAATTTCTCAATAGAATAAAAACTTGAAATTTTTCAAAGCATTTTCAAAGTTTGATTTGTTTGTTACTGATGCAATTCCCGTTACCGAAAAGCGCTGTAGTTGGCTGACATACGACTAATTTTCCGCCGTTCTAGATATACATAAACAGAAATAAGCGTATAATGGAGATCATAATTATAATTATAATTGTACAGGAAAAAACATAAATATTACTATAAACTTATCTTTTTTCGATGAAAAAAAAAATGCAAATCCATTCACATTTGTATTCTTCTTAGCAATTTGCATCATGTTTAATTTCAATTCTACCCGGTAGTAGAATTGCGTTCGAGTTCCGCTCTAAATTGATAACGTTGCGTGCGACACGGAAATGGTAAGGAGGTTCGTGACCCCAGCCAAGCGTAGAACACAAAATTACGTTGGATGATAGGTCTATCTTATTTTCTAAAAAAGAATTATTTCTGCCTTTATAATAAATATTATTATACGCGTACTTTTGAATACTAATTCTCCACAATGACGATAGAAGGTGTATATTGCGTTCGACGTTGGACTTATGGTCCTAAAACAAAACATAAGGTCTAGATTACTATAATATGTGTTCGTATAAATAAATATTTCTCAAGACGATATAGAATTTCATCGAATGAATAAACGAGTCATTTATATACTTTCAGTGAGCTATTTACTTCACGCTGTATTCTTTTACACCACAAAGGGAAGCACTGCAACAAGCACATTCATAAAATTAAGAACATTTCGCAGCGCATAATTCGCGTGTATTGTTTCATTTAACCAGTCTACGTATACATCCACGCGAGCATACACTCCAGGCGAATTGGGACGAGCACATCCAATTCCCCACGACACTATTCCCACTTGCGTACCGTTGCACAATAATGGGCCACCACTGTCACCCTGAAACGTCATTAAGTTTGTTCCTTCCAACGCGTTCTCTTCGTAAGGCTAACGTTAAAGCACAAAGATGAACTTAAAGGTGAATTAATACGAACTTGGCAGGCATCTTGACCGCCCTCTGGTACACCTGCACATATATGTACATCCGGTTGCACTCCTTCTACTGGACATTTATCCGGTGGAATTAATGGAATGTGAACGTGACGAAGATAGGTGCCACTTCCTTTCTAAATGGAGAACTATACTGTACTAAAATTTATTTACTATTTTAATTATATTTTTTGTGAAAATTCGAAAACCGATTCAACCAGTTTCTTGGGTATAGTGGAATTCGAAACCCGGTTTTTTCAAAAGTTTTGTTTTTGTATAAACCCTAGGCACTAGAATAGCTCCAATAATATATTATATAACAGACGATTGGACTGTACTGATTTTATCCCCTTATTTCCATTATTTTAAACTGCCTCTGGACATTTTCTAATAAAATGCAGTCAAGTGACACTCTATCAAACAAAACTTGTTTCCCTTGAACTATTTTCTTATCGTACTGTACGTTAGAGAAAAAGCAACGTAGGAAATATTTCGAGAGGTGGCTCTAGATTACGATATAAAGGAAACGTATCGCGCGAACGTAATCGTATCATATTTTCCAGCTTATAGCGCAACGAATGAACACTTAAAGGATCAAGCTAGTTCCTCGATATTGCACTTGCAACCATCCCCGTTCTTCCTCTATTAACTCCTTCTGCAAAGTTAAACTCTATTCTCCTTGTCGCTACACCGTTGCAAAAATCAACTCACCCGCACTTACGCGTAGCGAGCATAGTCTATAAAAAAAATTCAGCTGTCTGAAATCTTAGCGAACATCGCAACGATCTCAGATATTGATCCTTCCCAGCTACGAACCCCCCAAGCGACAACTTGATATTCCAAGTTGCTTTCCCAACGAGTCACTCTCCCGATACCTCTAAGGGTTTAACAATATACCGGCCGTACTCGATACATAATTTTAAAGCCAAATGCGAGCCAAAAGCTGCAATATGCACGGCCTACATTCGCGCGACGCTACACATCGCCATGCATTTTTTATGCAATCCGTATTATCACTGACATGAAAGCCTCTGTTTCTCTTTCGCCGACCGTTGGAATAACCATTTGCGAGCAAACAGATGACATTAATTACGTACATTGGATCCAGGAATGTGCCGTCCCCAGCCAACCACGGTGCAGAGGTCGGTGTACCGTTGAAAAATGTTCGCGTCGTACGCTGCAGGGAGGGTGGCGTATTTCACGTGCGAGTCAATGTAAAAGGGATTCTGTAGCTGAAGGGAAGAAGCGTGTTCGAATGAGGGATCGATACCACAAATGCCCGCCAGTGTTTCGCCTCCACGTTTCACCTTCTTTATTTGTATTTTCCACATAGAGTTTATATATATATTTATATATATATATATATACACATAATAATCACCCTGAACAATCCAATATCGTTACGCAGGCCCGTGAATCTAAAGTTCGTGTGCGGTAATATCCTGTCTATCAATTCCATCTGCATGGAACTCCAGCTCGGATAGTACACGTAAGTGGCACCGGCGATCGCGTAGTATCGACGTGGATTATCTGCCACCCAATCGCCACCGGCCAACGGTCTAAGCAACGACAGACAACTCGATCAGTTTTACCTTTCTCTGCTTTCACGATTCACGCACGTGCCACGCGCTCGAGTAGCTTCCGTCTAAAACATGAGAGCAGTACGTAAGACCACGGGCGGCCCGCCTGGATTCCTTGTTTCCCAGAGCGCGGAGAAACTGATAGCGAAAACGATCGCACGTCTCGAGGTCGATGCGAACAACCGATAGAAACATACCGACGGCGCGTCTCCGTCTTCTTACCCTTTTTTTTTTCTCTCCTGCTTTTCCGTTTTATTACAATGCGTGATAAGAAAAATACCGCGACAGTGCCAGCGTGTAATTAAAGAGAAAAGTAAGGGAAGCGTCGAAGGAGATAGTGCTCGGGGTACCCGACAGCTTCGGAGCACTTCGGTACGGAAACAGTGTTAAAGTATTAAAGGATCGCGAGACATTAATGCGCGCCTTGAAGCGGACGCGGGGCAACCGATACAAAGACAGCGATGCGCGTTCACGTTTCTGTACAATTTCCACGCCGCTAACCCTTTCACTGCTAATGGTGTTCCTTTGTACGCTGCTACGTATGCCGACTCGCCACGCGAAGTTTAACGGGGATGCAAATTTTCTACCACCGTCTGCTACCCTTGGGAAACGTTGGAACGATTAATCGTGCTTCCTTTTCTTTCGCACCCGCGACAAGTGGTATCTAGTCGTCACTTTGTCACGTTCTGTATCGAACGGCTATACTCAGCTACAACATCGTTTTCTACGTTTGCTCAACACAGACGTTCTATTCTAGATTGCACACGATCAGCAATCTACGCGTCGACGATTTCGTTAATTAGTCGGCTCGGGATCGGGAGCCGAATCGCGCGCGTTTGCTCTCTAGGTAAAGTCGACTTCGCTACGTGTATAGTAGATCGCAAATATCGCGGAGCACACGCTCGTCATGGTCGAAGACCTCAAAGCAGCATACGCGTGTCTATGATAGCAATGAAAGCGCTACGAGCGAAGGCTGCTCTGTAACCGTAAAATGGTAGCGTAGTGAATTTATGGGGTTCAACGTTCGTATTAATATTTCTCTCTGCAAGATCGTTATTAGAGCGAGCAGCGAATGAGAGGAAACCTTAACGTTACACTGTCATTTCATTGTGTTTTATGATACCGTGTGATATGGAAAGGGATTACGTTCCACAGAGTATCTAGAAATTCTGTCAATATTGAAAGTTCCTCCTCGTGATTGGAAATGATCAAATTATTGACTCGAACAGCTTACCGCGACACCTGAGGCGTTACGTATATCCCAGCATTGGAACATCAGACGCCGAGCTATTGTCGGCTAAGAGAGGATATAATTAAAAGTAATTCGCCTCGTTGAGTAATCACAATCTCCGTGTCTCCTTTCTTCGCTCTCACTCCGGACTGAATAGAACAACATAAAGTACTCGCTAAGCTCCTTCCAAATTTGTATCTTTCACTCCCCGAGGCGAGAACTCAAGCCGACCGAGCTTGTCAAGCCGCCGATGAAATCTCTCCCGCTACGAGTGCGGAAAATCATTATCTCGCAGAAACCCCGAACCCGATCCGACGGGCGAACGACGCCGCACTACAGGTACCATTTTAGGGTGACGAGCTGGAAACTCTAAAGGTCGCAGTCTTGAAACGCACCTGACCATGCAGTGAGCGGCTGACAAAATGAATCTCGGCGCTATGTAAGTACCTCCGCAGTTATGACTATAGTGTCGCAATTGGATCGAGACCTACGAGAAATTGACATTGAAAATTCGGTTTCGTCGTCCGCGAACCCTCTATACCTTACAGATAAAGTGGATACATTTAGTACATACGATGATCACTCTCAGTATTTTGAGATTGAACCCCGCCCCCCAACCCTCGAAGCGCGTCGCTGCACGCGGCCTGCTTAGGTATACAAAACGCTGTCGCACAGGCAGAATGTTAAAAGGATTCGCCGTAGCGCCTGCGGTTCGCGCGACTGGCTCGATCAATTCCTTTCATAGGACACATTACACCGCCGTTCCCCTATTCTCTACCGAGTACTACTAAAAGTTAATTGCCGCGAGCAATCGCCGTCGTGCGAGACGCTTAGGAAAGGTATCGTGAATTGACATAGTGCCGCCCCCGCCCCCCTCAAACATAATCAGAGTGATCCGCGTATCCGTAGACAATAGCGTGTAGGAAACGTCACGGGCGCATTTCGCTTACTAGGAACGGATAGTTGTTTATGTTGGTGATCGTTCCGCCGACTATCTTCATAGTTACCCCCGCCGTCGCCCGCGCCCTCTCATCACCGCTGGATGGAACGTCAGTTCCGTCAATAGCCAGGACCAGCTGTTGAAAGGGACTCGTCAGCGCGACTAACAACAACAACAACAGCATCTTGACCCTTCCCGCGGGAGGAAACGCCGCCGGCGTGAATCTCGCCCGTATTTTTCCGCCGCTCGGCCGTCCTTTGTTTTCCGTTTCGTGTATCGCTGGCGCGATACTAGGTCGAGCTCCGACGCGTTCGTCAGCGTCTCCATTGTGCCGTGGCTATTATCGCGAGCCTCTCGAGAGCACGGGCGATCGAGGAGCAGCCGGGAGGATCGAGAAGATTAACTCCTCGCGTCTAATTTAACGCTTGCGATATGCCACAACGATATGTGGGGTGTATCGGATCGAGTAGCAAATTCCTTTGGATCTTTTGTCACGTTTCCTTCGTTGTTTCCCGAAGCGACTTGAAGATTGTCCAGTCAGGGCTACGTGCCCAGGTGGCTTTTGTCAAATTAACGGGGATGGTCAGGGATTTGAATTGTTCCAAGGGGTTTAAAAACGGTTCTGTACGTGGTTACTTGAAATATGTACCCATCGTAATCGGAATATGTAACAGAACTAACGCGAGCGTGGTAGCCCTTGAATATCTACGGGCTATGATTCGGGCTGTTCGTAGAAATTAGAACGGTAAATTAAAATTGATTGCTACGACGTGAAAAGTGGATTGCCAAACATTCAAGGGCCGTGGTTCGATCCGTTTGCGAGCTTCTTGGAGAATGGGATACAAAGCTACCAGGACACGTGTACGTTCTTCGAGTCCAAAGGACGCTGTTATTCGATTTGACAACCCTTCCGTTACATCTTTTAATATACACAGCATCGTTTAATAGATCCGTCGATAACGCGACTAAATTAAAATACACGGAACACGCGCTTTAGGATCGTGCACACGCAGGACGGCCCGAAAGGTCTGTCGGGCTCACAATTTTATTGATCGACGTGCAGGGCTGTGTAGGCAAGGAAATTCTATAATTACACGTTGTTGTTTTTCTCTGCTCGCAGGATATGTCTCGCAGCCCTTCCGGCCACGGCAAAACAACTCGCCTCGTTGGTCACGCAGCGAAGCTCGCGATTTTATCTCTTTGTGCTCTTTTTTTTTCCTCTTCTTTACGTTAAAAATAGTGTTTGTTGTTGCGAGAGAAGCGATGAAGCTGCACGGCAGACAATTCGGGGCGACCTACGCGCGCGCGTGTAACAAACTTTATATCACATACGTCAACGTACATATTTTTAACGCAACACACACTCTTAGACGATCCCGCCGTATTCAGGAAGATACTTGGAAAGCAAGAATTTCAGGGGAATACCGGGCTAATAGAATATGAACGCTCGATGGTCTCGCCTCTCGCGTGAAGTATAGTGTTACGTGACAACGAATATTAGTGCGAAATAAACAACGAGGCTTACGTGGTAATGAGTTATGTTATCCCGCGAGTAACAAGGTACAACAGTCTTAATTTGTGATTTGTCGATACGATGTCAGCTTTGGACTATACTTTGCATACGCTATTAAATATATGTATATATGTTTGTATATATGTATATAAATATTCGACAATAGATATATGAAATTCGAAATTAAACAATTTGTGCACACGTACGAAGCTCTCAATAACTTATCCGTAATATTTATACGTGTGTATGAAATATACATGTATCGTAATCTTCGTTCTTATTAGGATAAACTTAACGGTAAGTACGTCGATTGTATTTTCACCTGTACGAGCTAGACAATGTGACAATGGTAAAATGATCGATCACAATGCTTGCCATTGGGTGTGGATGTAAATGGGAAATGGAGGACTAGAAAGTAACGATACAGTAATTACTCGGTACACTGGGATTCGCCGCAGCTTTAAAGAAAATCAGACGGCACGTCTCAGACCGTTCGCTTCCATCCGTGCGAAACTGCGCCTCTTAATCGTAAGCATGAAATTCGATCTACGAATTGACATTTATTACAGTTTCTTTAGTGTACAAGGGGAGGTTGCGAGAAATTTTGGAGAAGGAATCGAGCGGGAAAGAGAAGTTTCTGGTACTGGATCGTGGGATTGTGGATCGCTTGTCAGCGATCGTATTATTTTAACTGCAAAGTGCTATGTTCATTAAGGAAAGAGAAGTAACGATGTAACGAAAAGAAGTTCTTTAAAAGACTTCCGCTCCGATCTGCCGTATCGTACTATTTGGCGATCGAGCATCAACTTACTTCGAAGCTAAAGCATTGAAGTTTCAGTATAGTTGAAGAGACATGTACCTACATATGAATTCAATTTTCGAACTAAACTATGTCTCTTATTTGTTTCCCCAGAGTCTACAGTAAAGCAGGGTAAACCGAGAAATTAAATCGATCTATTATCGTACAAATTTTTCTATCTAAAATCCGAAATGCAATTCAGTCTCATTCACAAAACCCTCCCCAAAGTCGCGGCCTCCCCTCATCAATATAACACACCGATAAACGAATAAACCTATCCAACAAATCATCGAGATCGTATCCCGCGCGCAACAATCACGTATAACACGATATGTAATCTCCTAAAGTGGATGAAACAGTAATTCATACATCCTTAGAAATACGATAAGTCCTTATCACCGACCGATTACGAACATAATTACTCTATTCAACAGCGGTAATGTCGTCGAGGAGCCTCGACGAAAGCGATCGTAGACGATCAGCTCGAAACGAACCGCGATCTTTACGTAGACGCGAAGAAGATATTGGTGTCGAGAAGAAGATGCGCCCGTGTGACTTTAGGAGAACTAAAGAAAAAAAAAAGAAGAAAGAACAGTAAAATGTCACTGTATTTCACCGGCGATTGTTATTCTTTTTTTCCCTCCTATTTTTTTCATTTTTCTTTCACGCCGGTTCTAGCAGTGTTCCATCCGCGGATCGGCCCAGAACGAACATCCTCCACCCAGCGCCTCGGTGACCAATATATTCCGCGAAATAGAGTAACGATCGATACAAGCGACAATCGAAAATAGTTTGCACGAAGAAGCCGCGTCTATGAGTTATAAAATTTTTTCCTTCTGCAAGACAATAAAATCGCTGCCCCCGTGTTATTTCGGTATAATCAAGGAAGACATTGTGATTGTTCGTTCTTTAATATATATATATATATAGATCCCCCCTCCCCAACTTCACCATCCCCCGCCGCTTGTTTTCTTTTCGTTACGTATATTACATATTCTTTCATTTCTCTTCCCTCTTCTTCTTCTTCCTCAACTTCCCTTTAATTATCCTAAAGCAATTGACTTTTATTAAGGAATGATTTGGTGCATCGCGCATAGTATGCACAATAACGTAGGTAGCGCCCACCCCAGCGCGACATTCAATGCTGAGGACGTGGCGATCGGTGCGGGTACAATTTGCACTGCAACAGCCGATAGTTTCTTTTGTTAAAAAACCTAGGAAAACCCTTGTTGGATATGAGAACGCGGGATCGATACGCTACTTCGATACGTCGGAAATAAATGGCAGCCGGGATTTAAGCGTGGAACCATTACGGGGTCGAAAGTTTATGGACCGTGATTGCTGCAGAGAGATTGTCTGTTCGTAAAAATCATATTTAACGAAGCTATATGCGTAGGAGATTAATGTAGGCGTGGATCACGCGATTTCCCGGCTCCTAACTGGGGAAGCGTTTTTTTTTCCCCGAGTAGTGCAATTAGCTCTTGAAACGAGTTAACTGGAACATCTATTTTTGGGGGCGCGGCTTTCGTTCATGGTATGCTGGGGTTAGAAACTTAGGTTCTTTAGGCTCTACGGCTTCTTCTACGGGGTGCGTACCTTGCATTCGATATTAAAGGAGAAATTTTATAAAGAGATCGATAGTTACCCGAAACCGTCTCCTTCCTGACGTCAGCGTACCGCTCGTGCATAGGATAGTCAGGGATGGTGGAGTAACAGCTGATTTCCAGATATCCGCTCTCCCCTGCATGTAATGCCGACACCTCTATCGTTAATTTCGCAGTGGCGGACATCAGTTGGCCCTTGTGACGCGTGTGGGGATAGTGGTTTACCAGAGTGATATCCACCTAATGAAACATACGTGAAACTCAAGGCGCTGAATAAAGATTCTATCATCTTCGTTGCGCCGAATTGTTTTCGAGGTGGAAAGCAACACACGGATGTAGTTAAAGTTGTTCAGAATTCGAAACTGCATGGTTGGATGCATGAAGGGCTTCGGTGCCAAAACTCAGTTGCGAGAAAAGTGTAATCATTATGAAGTTTGATATTTTTTATACATAGTGAAGTTGTAAAACTGTCTATAATATTTAAAAATTTGATATATCTTCTTTGTAGTTGCATTATTACAGTCGGAATTATGTAATAAATTAATCTATGGAATTATTTTTAATTATAACCCTCTCAATTATAGCCTTCTTACATCAAATGGAGAAATATAGAAAAAATGAGGATTCTTTAACATTACCTGTTATTTAATATTTGCATAGTACTTGAGAAAAAATATAGAATATTGGGAAAATGTAGCCATAAAATAATAAATATAGTCATAGATCGTGTCATGTTCAGGTTGATGTATGTTTGGCTTAAAATTAGATACGATTTAAGGTCAGTTAGTCAACAACGATTCACAAAATTTACTATAGCTCTGTCAATTTTAAAGATACAGCAATGAAATTTAGAGCGCATATGTAGAAAAGAATGAGAAATCTAATTATGCGTTTTATGCAAAAAGTGTCCTGAA
Organism: Andrena bicolor; assembly: GCA_960531205.1. NCBI lineage: Eukaryota > Metazoa > Arthropoda > Insecta > Hymenoptera > Andrenidae > Andrena > Andrena bicolor. The sequence goes on from OY482664.1 coordinate 5,862,955, forward strand.
GCCGTTCCTGCATCCAACAGTAGAACTATGAAAACAGTGTCCAGCATTGCAGCCTAGGAATCAGTGTCAGTATATGGTCGGACATTGAATACAACTGCAATGCCGGCCATGAATTTCGATTGGAAGCTAAAGCTATTATTCCAACAATTTTGATTTGTAAGAACACGAGGCTGTGAAATCCTTAATTGATCGCTACTAATTAAAACTTGTACATAACTTTTGGTAATTACCTCCTTCCCGTTTATGAACCATGTCAAGTGAGGAACTGGATGCGCAGCCGATGACGTGCAATTCGCCTCTAAACTTTCACCGACCACGTACATGCTTTTCTCGAACGTGATTTTCGGGTTTTCGGTCTGCGGTACTGTGTAATTTCATAACGCTAATTAGAACAGAATTGTACGGTCTGGGAACCAGATAAGAGTTCAGTATATATTTCTTAACCTGATTATAGTGTACCCAATTTCATATTCTTCGATCGGGGAAGGGAAAGCAAAGCTCGTTTCTATAACTACTCTACCTTCTACGAATTGCGCTTGCAAATGTATTCTTTCCGTGCTCGCGGGTACGCGTTACGCGGATATTGTACGCGACCCTTGCAATTTATGCTAAACGCACAGCCGCATAACGTTTCACGCCTGAACGGCGCATTATAATTGCAAAGACGTCGCGTTTTATCGCCATTTTATTTCAACGGTATAGAAGATTGCATAATTAATCGATCGGCGAACAAAGGAACAGGAGACAGGTTTTAATACTACCGTAACCCAGAAGTCGATTAAAACGAATGCAAACCCATTTCTCTTGAATTTTAATTGGAAACGTGCTCAGAAGAGTGCATTCTAATACGACCATTCGAATATTTTCCACGAAACAGGACAAAAGTGTATGTATATACAAGTGTACTACTTCTCAACATATATAAATTTGGTTCCCGTCTTATACGTTTTCGAATTAAGATTCTCACGACAAAAAGACAGTACATCATCTTACATTACACAGCGAAAGGAAGAAGAAATCAATACAGAATTCCTCCTATATAATTCGGCAACAAATTCCATATAAGCAAAGCAAATATAAACCCCGCAAATGAAAATCCCTTGTTACTTAAGGGGTCTACCTAGAGTGGCAGCTGAAAAACAACTTAATTTTTCGGGAATTAAAAAAAGGAACTAGTATTGCCCCTATCATTTTGCACGTTTGAAGTTTTATTCATAGGAGGAAATAATATCCTTCTGGATGCCAGACCTGATTGCTAAAAATCAAAAAGTCCGATCCACTTCCAATACATCAGGCATACTAAGTAGACGTTACTTTATCGTTTGATCTCGAATTTTGTAAATATTTGCAAAATAGAATTACTACGGTCAGCAGAACCATAATTCTTTTCTACTAAAATTGATAAAATCTTTTTAATACGTTGCCATTACTTTGTTCCTCAATATTTTTTTTTAAAGAATCTTTTTGAATTTTATGTTTGAGGTAACTACAATTGCTGATATCAGGTCTGGCATCCGAAACGATATTGTTCTCTTGACAATGCTTCTATTCCGCTATAAACGGATATTTTTACTTACAAATTTTTCTTTACAGTCTTAAAAGGTGATAGAATAAATCTACAAACGTGCAAAACAATACGTCCAATACTTGTTTCCTTTTCTAATTCCCGAGATTGAAGTTTTTTTCAGCCGTCGCACTAGGAAGACCTCCTAGACCACATAATTACAGAAATCGAAAGGAAAACAAATTAAACGAAAGGTCTCGCCGCCGACAAAAAAAAAATGACACGCGATACAGATTTTTTAGGAGAGACTTTCGCTTACCTATAACTTTCATTGCGACGCTTTCGGAAGCCGCTGTAAAAATGGGGGTGGTCGTCGACACCTGACAGGAATACGAGCCGGCCGCCTCGAAACGAACGTCCTTTAATTTGATTGTCGTGCCATTCTCGAAGTACTGTAAACAGGCGGTGTATTGTTCTAGAGCACGAGCGTGTTAGCGGCGGTTACCTAAGACCCTTTAAATAACACGCGACTGTTTCCACGTACTCGTTCCAAACGCTTCAAGCGTTTCGCCCGCCTCCCCCCATTGTTATTGCCTATTGCGTGCGGGCGCGCTCGAACGGGACATATCGATCCCTGAAAAATGGATCAAACGACCGGGCTGATCGCGTAGGTGTCTGGGGAGGAGAGAGAGATGGGGCGAGATAGAGAGACGGAGGAGAAAAGGGCGGTATTCCCAAAGATAGACGTATCCGGTGGCGCGATATAGGATGTGTCACGAACCGCAGGCGGTGTCATTGGTTTTTATTAAAGTTGCATGTTTCGATACACGTGTCCGTGTTACACTGACCAGCCAGGGCGAGCTTGCCCCGATATTGTATCCTGATATAATGCGCGGCCTTCACGGTCTACGTTAATACTGTACACAGTTTCAATTTCCTCCGGGTAAACCGGCCCCGACGTCGTTCCAGTGGAACGTTTTAAAACGGTTCCGCCACAGGACTGCTGCTCGCTTGTTCTCTTTAAATAGAAACACTGATGCCCCGATGCAGGATATGAACCGTGCCTACGCGGAATTGTAATCCGAAGGAAACTTTGTTTTGTAGCGTCTCCTCTGCGGTTTGCTGGGAGCTGCTTGATACGAGATAACTCTCTTTTTTCAGGGGAGTATTGGAGACGAGAGTAATATGGGAGACCATACGAATTCTCGATCGTTGAATATTATTCAAATTTCAGATAATTAAATCCGCCGAGTGATATTTATCGGATATTTTCGTTTTTGCCGCAGTGCTTTTTCTTGCACTCTGCAGAGTTTCAGGTGATGATACCGCGCGCACATTTCGTTTTAATATCCATCAGATGCATTGCCCCAGTTTGCTATTATATTGAAATGCAGTGGTTAAATATTATACGAGTAAAAAGGAAGGTGATTCTATGATGGACTTCTGTAATAGTAAGTGGAGTATGTCGATCGCTGGGCAGACAAGTGAAGTAAAACAGAAATGAATGAAAGTGGCAGCAAAAGTAGATCGAATTTGACGATAATTCGTTTACTTACTTTTTAAAAAGAGAAAGACCGGAACGGCAAACCGATTGTGAATTAAACGATTGTATTAGCCGTGACAACTATCGAGTGAATATGTTTTCCCAGATAAAGTGGGATAATTTTATTTGCTCGAGGGTCGATTCTTTTATCGTTACAACCCTTCGCGTTGTCCACTACGAAAATGTAACGTCTGCTGGCCGATATTATCGTAGGCGGACATGTGCGTCAGATGGAGCACGGTAAACAGAACACACGCGTTCACTATACCATGAAGAGGATGAGTTACTTTTTCTGGGTTACTCTTGACGTTTCGGGTACAATGCTGCCTCGTAACGGAAAGTAAATCGTGCAATGCACGAACTCCCCGTTGCAACGGTGGTGGAGTTGAAAGAATGGCAGCCGCATTGTACGCTTAACATTATTCCCTCCCCCTTTCTTTTCTTTTTATCACTACCATTGCATTTCCTATTGTTCAACCACCATTATATTCATTACTCCCCATCCACCCCCTCGATTATTAGTTTCTATTATTTATCCACGAGGGATTTAGGAAATAATTGTGCCGCAAGGTCATCCCATAATTTAAAGACCACGAGATTATACTATATTATTGAATGCAAGTAATTAACAATGATGGTCTCCTCGGAGATTTCCGTTATGAGTGAAAATTTATGAATACGTCGAAACGAATAATAAACATTTCCCAGTCATTTGCCAGTAACGGTAACACGTTGACTTTTCAATATACTACCACGATATTCGTATCATTGGAATCACGCTCGGGTATAATTAAATTTGCTGTCAGCCCTGTTTCATAAAGATCGACACGCGCGCGAAAGCTCGTTCATCTTTCTTTCGACAGGAGCAGTTTATACGCGTATCGGGAAGCATCAGATACTACAACGTTTCATTTGCATACGCGCGAGCACGCCGTTATTAATTTCTTATTACATCTCGTCTAATGTTTGCGTCATGAATATTCAACGCGATACGCTTGGGAGTGCCGATACCAGTTATTTACAAAGAATTAATCCGTGTGAAAACGATAACAGGCAACGTAAACTGTTTCACGATCGCTGGCACGAGTTTGAATTTTGTTCGCGGAACGCTTTCGACCAGTTAACCAAAAAAAATGGATGAATAATTTCGAGAGCCAAGGCACTAAAATAGGTTCGAGTTGGAAGCGAGAGCCATTTACGAAAAGGACAGTCAAACGAGCTCGGAATCTGCAACTGGAGTTGCCACAACAAGTAGTATAAACCGTAATGAATTCGTGCGTGGTCGGGCGAGTAGAATGAAACTGTGCCCGGGCAGAGGCTAATAAAAAGATTAGCTATGCAGCTAAAATAAACGCAAACGTAACTTGTATTTTAATTTGCCTGGCATCTGATGCTGAATGAAAAATGAGGATCGCGTTTCAAATCTCGTATATAAATCCTTTGTATGGTTAATGGAACAGAAATATAACTGTGAGTTTTTCCTTGTATTTTATGCGTTTATTGTTTTATCACACTAGCCCAGGATGTGAATATTTTTGAGGTTTCTATTGTGAAAAGTTTTTGAAAAGAAATTGAAAGCTGTCGCGTTGAAAACATTTACTAAAACTGCCAATGAGTTTGGAACTTGTAATTCGAAATCTATATTTTAGCAAACAATAAACAGTCATTTTCGAAGCTGCAATAGCTTGTGGCAATTTGATAATTTAAAGTTGACGGCGTTTCTGCAAAATCGTTCGTTACATTGAAGTGATTACTCGCATATACATCTCGTTGATATTACAAGCATTGGTTTGTTAAGCTTTAAGTAAACATTGATTTTACTCGCGTAATGCACGCGAACGAGAATAAATAACCGCCATTGGCGAATTGAAACGTGCGAAATTACGATGTTGCGAGTTCTAAAGCAATTCAGACAAGCTGAAATTTTTTTCAACGATTGTGTGTATCCGGTCTGCATTTGAAATTATCGCTGGCTCTTATCGAGGATATCATTAAGCAGAATTAACCTTGTAAAGCTGGCGCTTTCAGCGTTTAAAACGTTTTACCTATCTAAAGCGAGTGCGCTTTTGTCGTCGCGATAGCGCGTCAAAAGCAAGAGCGACTGAAAATTAAACGATTAATCAACCGGTATTACTCAAACAGATCGAACTTTAAATGGGTTATACTGCGAGCCGGCGGAATCGTTTAATTCGATGCTCTGGAAACGTGATGCGTTTATGAAACATTAATTTAGAAATCGGACTGGCACTTTTACGATTTATTTATCTTTTATAATTTTCAGCAGCCCAGACAAGTTCCGATGAATTATTTTCTGAACTCGATTACACGTGAACTTCCAACGGGACATCGATGTAATTAAAATCAGCAAATCTCTTTTAGTTAGAATTCGTAGCTGGTCTTACAATCACTGAAAAATTTTAATACAATATTGCTAGACTTTTAGTCGACAGCGCCGCGACTTTTAATACTACGTCGACATTCGTGTCAAAGCTTTATGTCGCCCAGAAAGGATATTCTTTGCCACGGAAAGAACAAAACTAAAATCGATTGTACTGTGACAATATAGAACGATATAATGGACGTGCGTGTGTACGCGATGAAATATCTCGACAGAAACGAACACCCGCATTACACATTTCAGCACGTCGCGAAAGCTTTCCGTACAATGCGAAACACGGAAGCAGGGGAAAAAAGCGTGTAACACGAGCGCGTAACTATCTGCCAGGGTATCGCGGAATCGTTGAGTGCATCAGATCGATAAGTGCCATATTCGTATGCACGTGTGTAATAATAACGCCGCAGTTTATGAGCATCTAAGTGAGAGCAGTCATACTTCCTCGATGTCATTAGAATGTAGAATTAGCTCAGAATATGTGTCACTCAAATTGAAAATAGTGAATAGTGCAGCACTTATCTTGATTAATTATTTTCGAATCATTTGAACCGGCTGCTGGCCATCGTAAAATTAGAATCGATAGATATTTAATTATCGTAAGATTTATTTGAAAGAGAAAAAGGTCAATTGTCGGTGAGGGATAGAGGCGACAGATGTGACTGCAAAATTGTTTAAGGGGTGCATAATTGAAATGCACCGGGGTAGTGCGTTAATTACGTCAAGCTCACCTCCATGTTTGCTCCGTCTACCCGCCATTCGACGAACGGCGGTTTCCTATCCTTTATGTACTGTAATATCTTCTTGTCGTCTTTCATGAATTCGAACTTATGCAGTAAAGTATCTAGGACACTATGGTTACAATGCAGAGTAGCTGTGCTGCCGTATGTTACGTAGTGTGGTGCTATCAATTGCACACGCACCTCGGAAGTTGCATCTGGAAGTCAATACAGCAACGACAACACATTAAATACGTTATATTTCCATGTGAATGCTCGGCGATCGTGGTTAAACAATTTTTGGGCTCATCGCGCATATCTGCGCAATGGAGTTCATTGAACATTTTAACGCATTAACGGCTTTCATACACGCTCATGAATTAATTAACTCAGATTTTGGTTATACAGCTGTGCAGAAATTTTTTGCCTCTGATTTTAAGCAAATTTCTCTTCTATGGAAACGGGAGGGCAAAAATGTAAAATGTTTTAAAGAAGGCCACGCTGGTCGAAATAAAATACGATGGGGTGAGAAATCTCTGCACAGTATGGAAACTGAATCGCTGGGTTTAAAATGAAAATGAGAGATCGAAACCGCAGTGTAACGTTTTCAAAAAACAACATAGGGATGATCTCTCCAGTGAATTGTTTGGTCGCGCGATATTGTAGAAGCGAAAACAATCATTAATTCGTGTCCGAAATATGTAACGCATATCCGATCTCTCGTTATATGGAATCGAAAATGGGGCATTATGTTGTGCAACAATAACGATTAAAACGGTGAAATATGAGTAGCTACTTTGTTTCGAAATACGAAACCTGCTCCGCTACCAGTACGCGACAAAATACTTTGTCATCAGTGCAACTTCGGCGACTATAAAATTGTTAATTAATTTATGCGCGTAGCGAACTTGAAACTCCGTCGGCCGGTGTCGCGACAGTTTAAACATTATCATATATATCCGTAGAACTCCCTTTGTTGGTTTTAATTCGGGCATGCATTAAATCATATAATTAAAATGCAGTATGAAAATGCGGACAGATTAAATTATGACCATACAAATTTATATGATAATAAATTGTACAAAAATTTACATAACTGCATGAACTTTCATTCGTCCGTTAATTTAATTGCTACTATATATGTAGCACCATTGAATATTTAGTGTCAGCATGATTTAATGTATCGTAAGGACCATCTACTAACTCTGTGACGTGTTTGGCGATCAACATTCCCGTGTGATTTATGAAAATGAATAAACATTTTCGCGGAGCTTTTAAAAAAAAAGAAAAACTTTTCACCTTTCATTGAAGCAAGAATTCGGGACTGTTTGCAAGCAAACTGGTCGAAGAAATTTACTGCAGTACAGTAGTGCGTAACTTAACTAGGACCAACAAGTAGAACATAACCGTGCATGGTCAGACAGGCATAATACACTGTCCCGAGCAACTGGAATAAGACACTTCCTCGACAGATAAGCAGAAGGGGACTGAAATGAGGTGCAAATAATAAGCGAAGCTAAAATGGAGGCAGACTAAATTTACATTTTGGTTACTGCGACATCTATTATCTTGGAAAAAAAAAGAAGAGTTTTATTTCATATGTCGCATTTGCATGTGCGAAAATAAAGATAACGGGACAAAACGTTTTATTCATTTCGGGCAGTTATTACTATATTAATACTTTAGCTTCAAAATAAAAATTTTCCAACCCCACTTCACTCAAAAAAATTAAAAACTCTACGATCTCAAAATTCGATTTGTAATTTGAAAGCATAGTGAAAATTATCGCGTTGTATTCTGATTTACATATGTTTTATTAACTAAACATTCACGACTAATTTAACTTCAGTTATTACAGATTGAATGTCCACGTAGTTGAATATATGGGAGGAAGCATCAATTAATTCGACCATTTCGAGGCCGGAATGTAGGTCGTCTAGGACGATCAAGATTCTCGCGTTAATCTTTCGATGTTAATCGAATGGCATACTGTATACGGTCTAATCGGCTTGCATACAGTCCCGACGATGGGAACGGTTTGTGTTAAACGACGCCGTCAAAAGTACGGCAGAGCTAATGAAACTGTACGGAAGAATGGAGAGGTTTCGGTTGACTATAACTACTTGTGGCAGTACCCTGTTGCTGGGAGGTGTTACTGTATCGATCACTGAAAGCGCGTGTGACCAACACGCGCGCACACGTAGTATTCGAGACTTTCAAGACGTTCCAAAAGTATCATATTTAAGGACAACCGAATCGTAGAGCTGATACCCTGTATGGACTATTAGGTGCAATTCATTCGCGTCGGAACGTCCCGCATAAAATTTCACGCTCGCGAACCTTACGGAAGCCCCACAGAAAGCATGAACTAAAGAAATGGTACAAGTGTTTCGCATTATCACTTTAGGTCTTCCGTGAATTATCTGGGAAAAATGTTTGTGTCGGTAAATGATTTTTGAGAAAACGCAGTAGGTATATGTTTCGACTACGCTACGATAGTATTAGCGTCAATTAAACGGCACCGACTCGTAAAAGTGTGTCAGTTAATGTTTGCAAAGGTTAACGAACTTTAGTACTTTATGGTCACTATAATGTCACTTAATTAACACACATCACTATACTTAAAAGGTAGAACAGATAAGGGACGATTGAATTAAGTTTAAATTATACTTTATGTATAATAACTGAAAATTTGTTTAAAGAAACATTCACCTCGAGTATGTGTAAATAAAATGTGACACGCATAGAACGCACAAAACGCAATGGTGTATGTAAAAAAAAAACGCGAAAGCTAATTAATAAAAGCCTGCATAAATCGTCTAATCCGTAAGAGTCTACAGATAAACAGCAAGATTTTGAATGAAAATTTGTGAAACGCCATTGGTAAACGCGTTCCCAGTTATATTCATACTTATTTAGGAATAAAAGTTCGAGAAACGATTCGTACAAGTGTCATCACACGACACCATAGATTTCACTGAAAACCGCCTTCGTCCTAATGCAGTGAATGAAACGACGGGCGATGGCTTTCATTCAAATTGTGGAACACAGAATTTCGCACGAAGCACTATTGAAGAGGGATAGCGACAAGAACGATGCCATGAATCAGGATGGCAGGGATTTTACGCGATTGTAACTCGTCTGTGTTTCACAACTGATGACACGGACAATAAGTTGGAAAAACAATCGGTTATTGCTACTGCCTGAGTACAGAATGAACTGGCCGGGTGGGTGTTTACGTATCGCGTGCGACTTACATGAAAATAATTGGAAAATATATACGAATACGACTTTTCCCCAGTGTGCTGGTTTACGCGGCATTGTCGCGAGGATTCCTTCGTGTCGTTTCTACGTAACCGTTACCCGCCTCTACGTTATTTAATACGAAAAAAACGTGCTTCTATTTTGTACAGTGGTGTGCCTTTAAACTACTCAACTTCGTGCCGAGTCGGCGCTACAACTGACCAAGCTTGTCGATCGTTCGACCAACTCCCATAGAATATGAAACATAGAGTGGAGGCTCCACTGTCTTACAGGTTATCGAGCGATCTTCAAAATCGGATTTGCTGACGGGTCTAGCATGAAACAAGCAAGACGGGTCGGTAAACCTAGAGTACATCGAATTCATATCTTTGCGATAACCGGGCCAACCAAATATTATCATTTCAAAGAAGTTACCGTAGTATTTCATGTAATTCCATCGATGCAATCTTTTACATAAATTTATATTTATATAATTGGAGATTTGTTACGTTTCAATCACAAAGTTATGGATAAAATGAATGTATATACTATTTTATAGAAATTGTTGAATATTTACATTCAAAAACGGAAGCAAAATGCATTTGTAATAAAGTAGATAATATTCGCAACATATATTATCATAGCATTCAAATGTAGGAAAATAAAGTTCCTTATCGATACGCATGCATTAATAATAGCCATAAATTATTATTAAATACAAATGTACTTTTCCTGAAATCATTTAACATGATTTGCAAGTGTTCGACATCAGCGACAAGTGTGTAAAAAGCTATTCTTTTCATACACCTTCGTTTGATAAAGTATTAGTGTACATCAGTGTACATACGTAAATATACGTGCATTTTTTGCATCGTATGTCAACGAGATACATTTAGAACGATGTACGTATGAATTATATGGTTGACGAAATTGAAGCAAAAAGAGGCATGGACGGACACGACGAGGATGATTTAGAAGATTTAAATTCAACTATTTGTACACTTCCGCCAAATGTGCAACATGTTATCGAACAGGTTAGGATCATACTGAAACTGTCAAACTATTTACAGCTGTCATCCCTACTTCGCAAACAGTTAAACGTATCTTATCAGCTTCGATGTATTTTTCGTTAGCGTTCATACGTACTTTATTGATAAAATAAAATTCCATACATAACAATTTAACCGTGTGCCTGTCAATTACATGTAAATCAAGTATTCACATAAATCTTTTAATTCACAGGTTCTACCGAGCACAGATCCCCTGGATCAGCCAAACTTTAACGTAGTAGACTACATAAATTCACTGTTCCCGACAGAGCAGTCTTTGTCGAACATAGACGATGTAGTAAATAAAATGGAATTTAAAATACGCACCATAGACAAAGAGATTCGGTCTGTGGTGCGCGGTCAAACAAACGTGGGGCAGGATGGAAGAGCGGCGCTAGAGGATGCGCAGAAAGTAATAAAACAATTGTTTGTGCACATCAAAGACATAAAAGACAAAGCGGAGCAGTCCGAAGAAGTAGTTAAAGAAATAACGGGGGATATTAAACAATTGGATTTTGCTAAGAGGAATCTCACTGCGTCGATAACAGCGTTGAACCACTTGCATATGCTTGTGGAAGGCGTGGATACTTTAAAGTAGCGTGTCCTGATTTATAATACCGAAAGTATATGTACCGTAATTCAAGAAATGAAACATTTTAATCTCTCTTTAGGGTGCTGACGCAGAAGAAACAGTACGGCGAAATTATTTTACCGTTGCAAGCAGTAATGGAAGTGATGCAACACTTTAACAGTTACATGGATATACCTCAAGTGAAACAGTTGTCCGACGAAGTATGTAATATTTTAGTTGTTCGATAAGATGATCAATGGATGGTCTTTTCTTTAACATTTTCACTTAAAGGTGCGTCAGATCCATGTCGAATTGGCGCAGCAAATTACAGCAGACTTTAAGCAAGCGTTTTCTGGCCAGAATCCAAAGTATTTCAATCAACTCACAGAAGGTTGTTTAGTACTGTCTGTGTTAGATCCTAAAGTCAAGTAAGCATATACATTCTCTACTATTTTCATTGATATTAAAATGACTAACGACTCATCTTCTTTGCAAGGAAAGATCTGCTCGCCTGGTTCGTAGGTGTCCAATTGCAAGAATACGCACATTTGTTTGATGAAAATCAAGATTTCGCATGGTTGGATAAAATAGACCGACGTTATGCGTGGATAAAGAAGCACTTGCTTGATTTTGAATCAAAATTCGGAACAATCTTCCCACAAGATTGGGAGATCTCGGAACGAATTGCCGTGCAATTTTGTAACGTTACGAGAGAAGACCTTACGAAATTAATGCATAAGAGACGCTCCGAAATAGATGTGAAACTGTTGCTGTATGCGATTCAAAGGACTAGTAATTTCGAATCGTTGCTGACTAAAAGATTCAGTGGTATTACTTTAGAAAATGTAGAGACAGCGCATAAGAAAAATGTTGCCAACACGGACACCATTGATAAAGCCCCAGGCAATCCATTTGAAGCAAATGAACAGGTAACAGATTGTTTCTTCGAGTGTTGCATGAAAATTTGATAACCAATGTATTAAAATATTACGCTATGCACCAGGTACAGCACGAGAAACCAAAACCATCGCCATTTTCCAATCTTATAGGAAGATGTTTTGAACCATACTTAAATATTTATATAGAAAGTTTAGATCGCAATTTGGCAGATCTAATGGACAAATTCGTATTAGATTCCAAAACGCAACCACCTGGTGCTAAAGACTTCGATGGTATCGAGGGCCCTAGTAGCGTTTTATCGTCTTGCGCAGATTTGTTTGTATTTTATAAAAAGTGCATGTTGCAATGCACGCAACTTAGCACGGGCTCGATTATGCTGTGCCTAGCAGAAACATTTCAGAAATATTTACGAGAGTATGCTCTGAAAATATTACAAAATAATTTACCTAAGTAAGTAAAATATCTGAAATTGTTCTTACAAGTGGCTTTTTAAATTACTATCTTAGTAATTTTAAATCTATTACAGAATTGGAGGTAGTGTAGGAATTGCTACGAGTATGAGTAGTATCACGCGTGATTTCCGCGATCTCTCTACTTCAGGTTTTATACAGAATTTTCAAAGTTTTTTGAAAGAAGGCGAAAGCACTAGATTTAGCAAGGAAGAACAATCCCGTATATGCTGGTAAAGGTTTCCTAATTAACCGCAGTGTTTCTTAATGTGCCGTTTCCAAGGAATGAATTATCTAAGAACATATTTTCAGCATACTAACAACTGCCGAATATTGCTTGGAAACAACGCAGCAGTTGGAAGAAAAACTTCGGGAGAAGACGGATAAATGCTATGCTGAAAAAATTAACTTGTCCCAAGAACAAGACATTTTTCACAAGTATGTATTCATTAATAAATTTCGCTTAAACAATAACATTTGTTGATAATAATTGAATTTACTTTTTTCAGTGTTATATCGAATTGTATTCAACTGCTTGTTCAAGATCTCGAATCAGCGTGTGAATCTGCATTAACTGCGATGACAAAAGTATTTGGCATATTTAATATTTATTCTGTCTTTTTCGTAATATAGGGCATTCTAAAATTATGCTATAAACCGAAAAATGCAAAATTTTACAATCTCGATTTGTTTTAATATGAGAAACTTATCCAGCTTATTCCACAATTTTAGAGCACCCTGTAAAAAGTAAAGTACTTAGCTATAATAATATACGAATGGTTATTCTAGGTTCAATGGAGTGCCATAGAAGTTGTTGGGGATCAAAGTAATTATGTCAACACTATTGTGGTACACCTCCGACAAACGATACCTACTATTAGGGACAGATTGTCCTCGTGTAGAAAGTACTTTACTCAACTATGTGTAAAATTTGCAAGGTAATGTACATTTGTTCTGCATACTAATAGAAAGATATGTTAACAAAATATTTGTTTCTTTACAGCTCTTTCATAGTGAAATTGGTACAGCAATTGTACAAATGCAAACCATTAAATACTGTGGGTGCTGAACAATTATTGTTAGACGTACACATGTTGAAAACAGCTCTCCTAGATCTTCCATCAACGGGGTATCAAGTTCAAAGGAAAGCACCAGCAACTTACACCAAGGTAACTCGTTTCATTGCGCATATAATTACACGCGTGTTAACTCGACTTTTCTACTGTGAATAGGTGGTAGTGAAAGGCATGGCAAGCGCTGAAATGATACTAAAAATTGTGATGTCGCCAATTGAATCTCCGAAAGACTTTGTAAAGCAATGTAGAATGCGTTTGCCAGATTTACAGGCGCCAGAATTCCAAAAGATTCTAGATATGAAGGTAAAGTCTATATTTTTCATTGCAAACGTTTAGAAATTTCAGCAGATCTACCAATTCTAAATAATTTATAGGGTTTGAAAAAGACGGAACAAGTTTTACTGTTAGAGCAATTCAAGCAACCTGAAAACACAGATGCCTCGCACGATATTCGCAGTCATATTGTTCAAGATAGTCCAGAACACGAAGCTGGACGGATAAAACGATTGGAGAAATTGATCAAGAAAAGAATATGAATGTATTTTCATAGTAAAACTTATATTGTAATGTACATACGCAATTGAAATATATCTATACAAAACTTAAATATTAGAATTATGTACTCTCATTACCTCGGTACAGTTAAAACACAGACGAGGTATAGGATAGACGTATCACCTTATGGATGTTCGTGTCGCCACCCAAACTGTGTTACCGACCCATATTTTGAGGACTTAATGTAGTGACATCTGCTCACGAACAGCGTCCAACTTGCCAACTACTCTGAAATGTGTTGAAATGCTGAAAAGTGTGTGCGTGCTTGTATACGTGTAACTTGTTTGAAGGCAGGATTTTTCTACGCTATATTCTTTGACTCGGCCAGTCAACGACTCACGTGGATTTCTCTGCGAAAATCCATTTCGCGGATCAAGACATTATGGTGCGCAAAAATGGTATTTCTTCAAATCCCGTGTAAGCTATAAATTACAAGATGACATTATTTATTAGTACTTTGCGTGCAGTAGAACTCTTTCATGTATCGTACGCCGAAAAGTATTAAAAATTCACGCTGCTACTGATATTCCTGCAAGTTACTAATGCACTGTTTAATCATTCTAGTGAAGTAATAATAATTGGATTCTATTTGCCCCGAGTATTAGTTTACTGCCGATATTGAAATTTACAGTAAAATCTAATTCTTGAAAGCCTCGCAGAATGTTGCATGATACAACTGCAAATCGAGTTACTTTTCAAACCCGCATTGCGAAATAAAATTTTGCCTAGCCCTGAGAAATTCATCGGTTCAGTGTTCAGTGAAATGTGTGCATGTCTTAGTGCATATTATTTCGTGACTTCTCAATTCGTGCATCAATTTCATCGGTTACTGGACCATGTAAGAGGCCCTTTAAGAGAATTCCACTGAGATATACCCAGTACCTAGAAGACTACCCGAGCAAAACACTTTTCTCGGGAACTATCATGGGTCCTCAGTATTGGAAGACATACGGAAAGTGCAGTTTGCATACAGTCGCGTCGGAAAATAAATTGACGCTCATTAAAATGGCATAACTTTTTTAAAATTGGTCCAAATGTCTTGAGTTTTTTTTAGAAGCTAGCGGAATTAGTTTTCTAGGTGACGTGTTTCGACGTTTTAAGAAAAATGCACTTGGTAAATACATTTTTTGTTCCTTGGAAGGTATAGAATCGATCTGTGAAAGAATTATTCTTTGGTCGTCAATGCCAAAATTCACCTATTTTTAACATTGTCCTTTTACACTATCTTTACTATTAATGTCTAAGTTACCATTAACTAGAGAAATCGTTAAAGAATTAATAAAGTTAAAAAATATAAGAAATCCATTTTTTACCGTTTGTGGCCACTTGCCACTTTTCGCGTAAGCAATAAATGTAACCTCATATTTCTGGTCGTATACTAAACAAAATATTTACGGTATAATTCTACACATAATTAAGTGTCTGCAAGCAATTTCGAGCTAAAAAAACGCGATAATTATGGACATGGCCAAAAACGGTACAATGGCTACAAACGGTACATCTACCCTATGCGATTTTAAAGAGCGTCAACTTATTTTCCGACGCGACTGTAGCTGCAGGTGCGAAAAGTACAAGCGTTAATAGATAAAATTATTTCCGGGCTTGACGAATTTCAAGTTAAGGGGTTATATACGTTTCTTAGCTCTAAATCGTGGTCAATGTTTGCGAATGATTCAGGGATAAAATATTAATCCGATTGGTTTAATTCCTTTTGTGTTTTATAGGTATATGTCTATATACTTATGGTTATATACCTCAGACATGAGAATTGGAAAATTTATAAAAATGTCGGTTTTTCTCAAAGCATCATTTTCCAAGACGGTGGGCATGATAATTGCCTCACCGTTCATCCGATTAACTTCATTGTTTCCACACATATTCTACATAAGATTCGTTATCGGGTGACGTTGAGATTTTTCTATTAAATTCAACTATTTTTTAATAACAAGCAAAAACGTACGACTTTTATAGCGAAAATCACGATCCTTTTCTTCAAAGTGTTACCATTTTCGCAATTTTTTTTCGAAAAAATGGCGACGTCACCCGATAACTATGATCCCAAAGATTGTTAAAAAATCGGTGATTTTTGTTTCGGACCACTCGTACGGGCTGAATCATGCCCACCGTTTTGAGCGGCGCCAGAAAACATGTTCTACGCCACTGCCCACGAACGCCACATTTTTAAAAATTTTCCAATTCTCATACATGTTTTATAATCTATAAACGTATACCTATAAAACACAGAAAGAATTAAACCAATCGGGCTTATACTTTATCCCTAAATTACTACCAAACATTGACCACGTTTCTGCGCCGAGAAACGTATATATATATATATATGTATATATGACCCCTTAACTGGGAGTCGTTGGAGCGAGACAGAACGACAACAACCTCTGCCAAAGTCGCGCTCCATCGCCGAACGATAACACCTGCCAGTTCAACTTTACACGCGAGAGTGATCGGAACTCAGTGAACGTGCGAGCATATTATTTCGTGATATATCGATTCCTAAATTAATTTCATCGATTACTGGACCATGTGGGAGGTCGCTTAACAAAATTCTACTGCATTTCATTCAGTATTAGGAGACTTCTTGACCCACTGCTTCGGTACATTTAAAAATTTGCAGTGCTTTGTATTTAAAAACATGAGATGGCTGTGCGTTTTAGTATTGTCAACGCGAGTGTGGAGTCAGTATTTTTACGCATCTTGAACTAGTTAAGACTCAGCACCGGTGCTCAAATTGCTTTTTGATCATGAAATTATAGTGACATTTTTGTGTGTGATACATTCTATTCGGTACTACTGAGCTTGGTCTGTGAACCTGCTGAAGAAGCTTCCTGTCTGCATGGGTAGCAGTCTGACTGTGTTCTTTGATGGGTGAGTGGTACATTTTAATTTTCTCAATTTTTCTGCATGCAATTGAACGAATGATTGCTGGAGCGAGCACAGTGATCACGAATACGTATTTAGTTCTCGTGAACAGTAATATTAACGCGCGTGCTTCCAAATGTTTAATACAGACGAAAGCAATAAATAAATTTCAAATTCGACGTCAAAATTCTAATGTCGCGTTTTAAATATTCCAAATTATCTTTCTTGAATTTTATAATCAAAGCTTGATGCTTTGAATACGAGTCACACTTCTCAAGTTTAATTACATTCGAGTCATTAGATTCTCTTAATAAAACGAGAATGGAAAGCATTCATTTCTTAAGGATTTTCAACTATATAACTTGAAGCTCTTTCTCATATAAATATAAATAACTTAGAGTGACAGATGCTATTGGTACTACTTGGTCACTGTGCTATTTTTTTCACTCCTTAAAATATTTAAACCAGCCTAGCAATAAGTTTTAGTTTAAGAACTTTAGTCGTAAGATTTTTCCAAATTTTCAAAAATGCACAAAGCATTGGTCGAATGTGGACCAGAAATATTTCGTAGAAATGGGTCACTTTCGTAGGTACCTCCACGCTGGTGTGCTCGGCTCCTTGGTAACGTTTCCCGAGCATTGCGACTTGCGAAACGGAATCAAGCTAAAGCCTACGATCTAGTTTAAGCGTCCAGATCGAGCCAAACCAATTTATTCGGTGAGCTTGGTTCGGTCTGGACATCTATTCAAAAATGCACTTGCGTACTTCGAACGATAAGCTTCTGTGTTCCACCTCGTTCTTTTTAAATATAAGAGTGTCAAATGCACTCTTCTAGAAATACCTACAATTCGCCTTCGATCTCTAATTTCGATTCGAAAATTCGGTGCATCGACGGTGAATGTTCGCGTCGCATCTTTCGGTCCTTTCGGTCGTTTTGTCTCCTTTGCAATCTCAATCGGGAGATTCTTAGCTTTCGCATATCCCTCGAGATTACGCAAGTGCATATTTGCAATAGATTATGCCACCGGGGCCCATTGTAAAGAGTGCGATAGGCTAAATTTAAGGGTAGAGGTGCGCTTGCTTGTCGAGAGTGACACCTTTTGTATTTGCTTTTGCTTTCTCTTACGATTAGCTTCACCCTGCACCGTAGATACGTAAAAATTTGACTCCAAATTCGCGGTAATACTACTCTAAGGAGATTTACTCAGAATTTTTGGGTTAAGCTTTACTAACATTGTAGAGTAGAATTGGAACATTTTTTTGGCATTGCATGCCATTAGCGCCTGACGAGGCTGCTGTTTTCACCTTACAATTCGGAATTAATATGCGCCCAAAGAGGCTGCTTTTCTTCCGTCTTGTTACTAGGCGCCCATAGTGGCTGCCGTTTTCTTTTCTTTTTCATTAAAATTGAAAAGTATTAAACGCTCAAAGGTGCCACTGCTTGTTTCTATCAGTCTTGAGAATCGTTAAGCGTCCATAGAGGCTACCCTTTCTTTTCTCATTACAATTGAAAAGTAATAGGCGCCGAAAGGGGCACTCCTTTTTTCTATCAATCTTTAAAATCATTAAGCGCCCAATGTGGCTGCTCGAAATTTTTCTGAATGTCCGAATTGCGTGGCGCTCCATGCGGCTGCCTGGAAATTAAAGCAAATTTTTTGGAACTTGTTTAAATACAAATTGTCTGTTTCAGTAATAGTATTTGTAATCGCTCGTAATGCGATCGTAGAGTCAGTGTTTTTGCGCAAGTAAAATTAGTCGAGAGCTCCGGTGCTCTAATAGCCTTTTCACCGCGAAAGTAGAGTCATGCACGAGTCCAACTGGAGCTGCTGGGATGAGGGCTAAAGGGGTGCTGAGCTGAGGGGTGCTGGTCAGAGGGCTGCTGGTCTCAGGGTTGCCGGTCAGGGGTTACGAGTTTGCAGAGATGCAGTACTCTTGATGACAGCGAACGGTGAGTCACTTTATAACTCTTTGAATGTGGGTGCATGCAATAGAACATAATGGTTTCTGTAGAAAACGTAGCGTAGCCAGCTCTTTAGATTCTGGCCGTTCCAACACAAATGCGCGACATGCAGGGGCCCATTTCACATGGTCGGTATTCGTTTCGAGAACACTTATGCAATATTTCGCGAATATGGTCTAGGGCGTCTAGGCAGTAGCCTCATGACGTGGCTCTTTTCTAAACCATATTTACGAAATATTGCAGAAATGTTCTTAAAACGAATGCTAATTATATGAAATGGGTCCCTAACTCCTGCACATGTGTTGGAAAGAGCAGAATTCAATGAGCTGACCATACAAGGTACTAGTAGATGTAGTAGATAGTGACATGCATGTGTCTGTTTTAAAATCAGAAAATTAAATCAATACAACAGTTGCTCGCGATTTTTCCAATTCCGATTAATAATTCGTAAAATAATCTAATTGATCGAGTCGAGTAGAATCACCGCGAAAAATTTGAGAAAGTCCCTAGTGGAACCAGACTTCCTAGCAATCTTGCAGTCTAGCAAGATCCTTTGTGGTCGCGCGTAATGCGATTGTAAAGTCCCCGGTTTTTTCGCGTCCATCTACATATTTTGATGACCCCGCGGCTCTTACTTAGAGTATTACCGCGATTTGGAGTCAAATTTTTGCGTATCTAAGATTTGTCCAGAGCACCGCAGCTCCAGTTGAATTTTCTTCGCGAAAGTAGATTCAATTTTTTGCGCATACAAACCTCGTCCAGAGCACCGGTGCTCTAATTGCTTTTTTATCGCGGAAGTAGAGTCAACTTTTCGCATAGCTTCAATTTTCAGCTTAGACTTGCCAATGAGATTCTAGGCCCTAGACAGGGCCTAACCCGTGGGCCCTGGAGAAGGCCCAAGACACGGGCCCTAGAGAGGGCCTAGCGCGTGGGCTCTAAAGAGGGCCCAAAAGGGGGGCCCTAGAGAGGGCCTACCATAGGCCCTAGAGAGGGTCCGAAGCATGGGCCCTAAAGAGGACCTGCAGCATATGCCCTAGAGGGTGCCTAGGTACACGCTAGCTTGGAAGCCAGCGAGGATGACAGGATGACAGGATGGACCATATTCGCCGACCGGTGAGTCATATTCTGTACTTGCATGCGATAATAGACACAAGTATCTTGTATATCTGGGTAGTAATCTTTGTGCGTGCATTTTGGACGGGTAAGCATCCTACCTAATTGCACGCAGTGCAGTTTGGTAGGATATGCATCCTACAAAATGCATGACCCACCGAGTCCATTCCGAGAGCAAGGAATGTGATATAATTGAAATCCCCCCGATAAACATGACTCATGTATGAAAGAAGCTAATTCCGTTTAATTCACGAAAAAAGTTCACACGCAAAGATTGTGAAATCATCTTTGCTAATTCCAATTGTACCTTTAATCCGCGACAAACATTAAAAACGTTCTCACGCAAAGATTGTGAAATCAACTTTGCTAATTCCAATTGTATTCTCGTTCTCCGTTCGAACACTGATTCCTCTGTCACTTTTTATACTTGACATTCCTTTATTGGACACAAATCAATTCAGTGCTCAGATTTTCAAGGAATTTGCGGGCGATGTCTGTAGTTGACACAAAAACTTTTATAAGAGAGACATCTTCTATTAAAAATGTCGTATGAAAATCGTTTTATGATGGAAAATAATAAAAACTTGGTAGAGACTGATTTAAACGAATCGAAGTCGGTAATAGATTAATAGCACATTCGGCAACCTGCACTAGTGCCCACTGAATGCGAACTTTTTCGCTTCCAATTGGCGAAAATTCGCACCCAATGCGCACCATTGCGACCGTCTGAATACGCTGTAAGAGAGATGCGGAGAATATGAAACATTTTGTTTTAAGTCGACTTTATAGTTTTTTTCTTATACAACGCCCGCCAATTCCGTTTTTAATGTTTTTCGTGAATTATAGGGAATTAGCTTCTTTTACACATGAGTCAAGTTTATGGGGGGGGATTTCATCATTTTTTTTCACAATTAGTTATAAATTTTGTAAGTGCCGTATTTCATCTGATCTCGTAAAAAAAATGATCATTTTGATAACTATTAATTCAGAATAAATCTTTTATCTTTTAGACAAACAGCTTGATATATTAAGTAAAACGACAATTGGGTTCGAAAAAAGAAATTATTCGCTTAATCATATTAAAACACCGGGACTATGTCATAAAATAAGATAATAAGACCAAAATAGCTGCGGGGACCTGTCAATTTCGCTATCATTCGTGTATAGAGACATGGTCGCTTAGTGTGCCTATGGTTAGAGGGGCAATGGGAATTAGCTTCCATACGCGACCGCGTCTGTTGATGGCGCGTTTAAAATACAAGAGGGCCAAAATTTCCTGCTCTTTTTTCAAATTAGAGCTACCTCTATACTATACCTCGCAGCGTATACACACATATGAACCCTATAGACTTTAAAGTAAAATCTTTTGAAAGAAACTAGTGAAAAGTGATTGAGAAAAGTGATAGTGAAAAGTGATAGTGACAGAAGACACGTAAGGAAACCTAGGCTAAATTATTATAGCATTAAGTATTTAAGGCCCCATGTAAAATTGCCAAGTAGTCACTGAATCATTAGCTTTGTTGCACTTTCGTAGGATGGAACTTTCTTTCCATCCATTTGTTTGGGTTAATAGGCTAAGGTTTTCATGTACAGGGAGATCGATGGGACTTTGATTCCATCTATCTCTCTACGGGTCTCCAAGCGCAGCAACCTCCTCGTGGTGAGATCTGGTAATCGGTGAGAACCGAGCCAATGGCTGCGATTGTCAAATACTCTACTTAGTTGGATATAAGAATTTCTCTAACTTACGATACTGTGATAGAATATAAGAATAAAATATGTAACTTTATGATAGAAGAATAAGTGCAAGTTGGATAGAAGAAGTCGTTATGATAGAAGAATAAGTGCAAGTTGGAATATTTCAGCGAGATACTGGAACTGATGTGTTTTTGACAATTTTTAAAATCCTCTTTGCTTCAGCACCTTATTGAAATATACCAACTGACAATTTCTTGACATTCAGGTATTCCATGTTACATCATGAAAGCATGTCTTCCACAAATAATACTGTTGTTTATATAAATTCTTATGTTAAAATAATTTGTTTTGCGTTTAACGAACTTGAATAGGATAGCAAGGTTAAAAGGCGTATGTGTTCTTGTTTTGTTGTGATCCTTCTTTCTCTGTTGTTGCACGGAATACGTTTATAAAACGATCTTTAAATTGTTACTCTAACAGAATCATTTGTAACTCGCGGGTTTCAAATGACCTAGGCCGGTATTCATAGTCGCTACTTATTCTTCAGCAAATGCTTAAGCATTCGGCATCCTTTACTAGCTATTAGGTCAGTAGACTGTAGAAGATGCCGCATGCTTAAGCATTTGCTTAAGAATAAGTAGCGACTATGAATACCGGCCCTAGTTTCACACGTGTTGAATTTTAATTCCTACCGGTAACGTTGCATGCGACACTAAAATGGTAAGGGGGTCCTAGGACCCCCCAAACCGGTGACAGAAAAATGCATTGGTTGATAGGTCTATCCTATACCTCGTCTGTGGTTAAAATCTTTCCATGGTAAAACTTGCCCATTGTAAAGCAATTACCTTTCGTAAAGAATATGCAGATTCCTATGTAATCAATGAGAGGTGGTGTGCTTCATGCATTTAGAACGCCGAATGTTCGATTTTTATACTTTATTGTTGTACATTGTAAACGGTACCCAATTAACAGGATGATGTTAACCCTGTTTCTGCGCAAGTTCTTTTGCTTTAGCTTTCTCTAACTTAGCTATCCTGGCCGCAGATTTACTGCCCAGGAGACCGCCACCCCAATGACGGCGGATTTCATCGTATCTATCATTGAAGTTCACCTTAATAGCTTCAACAAGCTTTGAGAAGTTGGCTCTGTCGCCGGAATCCACCTAGAGTAACAGTTGCACATTATAGAAAAATAGCTAAGAACTTAAGGAAATAGAAATACGAGTTAAAATGTATCAGTTACATGTTTTATGATTATATCACGAATATTATCAATGGATTGGCTCATAAAGTTCATCATTAATTATTTTTTTACTTAGAAAAACGAATAGAAAATGGTTTTAGCTGAAACTGTACAATTTATTAATATTCTTACCTGAGTGAGGGCAACTGCGCTGCAAGTCTTACGCCTGACAAGACGTCCCAAACGTGCTTTACCTTTTACAATACAGTAAGGTATACCCATTTTACGACAAAGTGCTGGCAGGAAAAGAACAATCTGCAAATAAGCATAGATAATAATTAATAATAAATTCGAACAGACCAATGTCACAAGATTATTCGTATGTTTCACTCAGGAACAGTTCGCATCCTTTGTATAAAATTGATTTTATCAAATTTATAATCAGACGAAGAAATTCAAATACATCATTGTTATAAATAAAATAAGTAACGTGACTAGAGTATACATAAAAAATAGAATATACCTCTATTGGATCCACGTCATGCGCGATCACCACAAGTTTGGGCTTCTTCTGTTCAACGAGTACAGTCACTCTGTTTGTCCCGCAGCGCAATACATTGGGTGCCGCTGTAACTGGAACTTTCTGTTTGGCGAGTTTCTGTTCAGCCTTCGCCTTCAACCTCATTTTCTTCATCGCCGCAGACTCAGGCCTGTATTTCTCCAACATTTTAAACAATTGCGTTGCTGTAATAGATTGAAAGAATTGATTGCAGCTCGTAATTTTACCAGGAGAATTTCTGTGACTCTTATTCGATTCGAACGATGGGTGTGTAATATACCTGTTTGTTTGTCCAATGCTTGTGTGAACTGATTGATCGGTGGTGGTACTTTCAGTCTCTTTTGCAGTACAGCCCTCTGACGCTGGATGCGAATGTATTTGGGCCATTTTACGAAGCGACTCAGGTCACGGGCAGGTTGGATATCCTGACCTGAATGGCAAAGTTTCTTCTAATAATTTAGCATGTAAATACCATGTAATAGTTTAATCGAGTACTTTAATGATTGTTCTACTTACCAATTCCAAAGTTACGAACACGCTTCTCAAACAAGGGGTTGGTTCGCTTCTTAGGTTCGACCTTTTTGACTGCCAGCGGGGCAGCTGCCACCTTCTTCCCTACCTTCTTCTTCGGCTGTGTTCATAAGAAAAATTTTGCATTTAATACGTGTTCTATAAAGGCAGAAATTCATGCCTTAATGTGAAAACATAATGGAAGTTGAGGATGTGTGGTTTATTATACTGAATAAAATATTCTAGGTTTAATAGTTACGGAGGACTCATGTTTCAATACTCAGATCAATAAGTTCATTCGTAATTGCTTAAAATGTTGATAAACGAATAAATATGTATGCTACACGAGGGAGCATTTTAATATTCTAAGATGCATCCAAAACATGCCGAATTCTAACCGTTACGATTCATAGAAATAAGCTGTGTTTTTGGAAATATTATTTGTATTCGGCAGTTCAGTAGCTTTACCTTCTTTTGGACCATTGTTTTAATTGGAAATTCAACGGATCCTTTATATCGCAATGGATATAAAAGTTAATACTTCGCCCAACACGACGCGAAGTACGGTTGCCGAGAACGTAAAGGAAGATTCGTCGAGCAGCGCCACCACAAGCAACAACAGCGCCACTTGACAACTAACGTCTTGATGTAATAATCTCTAGAGAAGAAACGCGACGAGTATTTCTTCTTCTTGAAGCCATCAAGCGGAACATTCATTAACAATAATGTTCAAATTGTCATTTAGATTTTAGATGCGATCAATTCAAAATCCCAATATTCTATTTCGGTTTCAATTATAAGTATGTACGTAGATTATAAAAAAAACATCTTATTGCATAGATTTAATATTAATTTAAAATCGAACGTTGTTAATAGATAAGAAAATGCACTAGCAATGAACTGCTATTTAGAATTTTATTTTCCTTATCAAAGAAGTTTTACGGATTTGAATGGTCATCTGGGGTCATTTGCGTTACCAATTTTTTTAAATGCGCATGCGCGAATACAGCACTGACCAGAATGTGGTAACAGGAGAGACCGCGCGTGCGACCTAGCCGCCTCCAGTTTATTTTCTGACGAGGGACGCGAGGTCTCGGGCTGCGTCAGTGTTCGTGACGCTTCGACGATTCGTCTGCGATACATTCTTGTCATGAATGGTGTTCTCTGGTGCTCGAGAAACTCTCGTTCGTTTCTGTGCTCGGCTCGGTACGCGTGAACTGCGTGGCTGGCGTTCCTCGACTTATCGTGACATTTCCTTCCGTCCATCCGTCGATTTCCGAGAAGCGTCACATTTTCTATCACAGCGTACATTTAGAAGCATTAGCTACAGGTAACAATAGCAGGTCAAGGATGCCTCTATTACATTATTTCAAATGCTCGTTGCACGAGAAATCTGATCACTCAGCGTTATCGAAGGTATTCATATACGATTGGGATGATCGGTGCTTGTACTGCACTTCGTAGCCGTCATCTGGTGTTTCGGTAACGATTACCGAGGAAAAGTTAATGAATAAATCGCCTCCGTTGTTCGCATCCGATTGCAATTACGTCGAAGCCTAGAGAGAGTAAAATTTATAGTTAAAAAAGTCGGTGTGGTAATAATTCTATATAGTCACATATTGACGAGAACTTGAGCAAGTACGAGATAGTTTAATCTAACGATTCTAATGGCTGTGATTCAATAAAACGCTTAAAATTGTTCTAGTTCATCGCGTGATACTCAATCTTTGATATGAAACGATAGTAAACTGTGCGCGATTTTTCAATAATAAGTAAATCAAGATGTGAACGGAACTATGATTTTTACTATAATACTATGTCCTAAATTATATTTTCACTCACAATAAAGGAGAGAGAAGTGTACAATGCTCCGTTTGGTGCGCAACGATTGTTTGCACAGTGATTAATAGTATCTCGAGTAGTTCTTAATTTAGAAGAGCACGGAACACGTGGGAGGTTGTGCAGATAATGACCGGTAATAAATTACCAGTGAAACTTTTCATGATTACAATTCCCCGTATAGGAAGCAATAATAGTTAAGCTAAAAGTACTCAAGATTTCAATAATCGCGTCAGTATCATTTCACAAGAGGTTGCGAAATACTTTGGAATATTAAGCGGTTTTTGATTTATAGAAAATTGCTACTTAATACAGACGGAAAGTACCGTTATTACTCGATAACGAACAATGACGTTATTCGCTAGGTAGAGGATCGTTCGAAAAAAAATGACGATCAGAAAAATTTGCGGCATCGGTGCCGGATACGTGGGCGGCCCTACCTGCAGCGTTATTGCAATGAAGTGTCCCGAAATTCAAGTGACCGTGGTCGACAAAAGCAAAGAGAGGATCGCCCAATGGAATTCCGACAAATTGCCCATTTACGAGCCCGGCCTGGACGAGGTGGTGCGAAAATGTCGCGGCAAGAATTTGTTCTTTTCCACCGATATGGAAACCGCGATCAAGGAGGCGGACTTGATATTCATCTCCGTGAACACGCCGACGAAAACGTTCGGTAACGGTAAAGGAAGGGCGGCAGATTTGAAATACGTCGAGAGCGCTGCAAGATTGATCGCGAACATCGCGAGCGGAGATAAGATCGTTGTCGAAAAGAGCACAGTGCCAGTTAGGGCGGCCGAAAGTATCATGAACATTTTGCGTGCCAATCACAAGCCAGGAGTTTCGTACCAGGTAATATTATTTATGTCAGAAAGAAAATTTATAAATTAATTCAACTACTTCAGTTTATATGTACAGTTTTCCTTGGTTTATTGAAATACTTTTCCTCCCCGGATTATCGGGAAAGACATACCCACTCCACAGTTTTGTTTCCCCGCTGCGAGCGAGGGTCTGCGGTCCCGGGTAGGTGGCCCGTTAACTCCTGGGGGCAATAAAAACATTGGGCCAGGTAAAATACCCAGTACAGAAAAATAAAATGTTCATATTTTTGATAAATATTGATGAAACTATTACCAATGGATTTTTTAATGTTTTTCAATGAAAATGAGTTCAAACGCGAAGCAATTCGGTCCATTTTTAGCGAACGTCACTTCGATCTCTAAATGTTGTAATTCACAAATTGGAAAGTGACATCTTACCGTTACAAATTATGTAATACTGCTCAGTTTAGGTCGTTCAGTCTCCTTGTCAGACGATTCGGGCGAGGGCCCTGGCAAGGGTCAGTTTATTAGGTGCTAACTATTTCCCCTGCCTCGGTTTATGGAGAATTGCCCGGTCCCGAATCTTTCTCGATAATCCGGGGAAGACTGTACTATGTAGGGTGTCTTGGAATTAAATAAGAGCCTAAGCGTAGTAAAAATTCCGAATGTTGATATTTTTAATTTGTTTTGTATATCTTAATGAGCGATAAAGACGTGGGGATAAACGTTGTTCTAATAACATTCAGTAGTGTTGTTTTTACACTCTGACGTTCATCGGTGCTTGTACAGGAATATATTTCGTTGCTACGGTATTTAAATATTTTAATTTAACGTCTATAAGAATATACCACGGTGATTACTCAATAGTTTGCTGAAAGCAATATAAGTAGCGCGTTCCACTTGCTCGTGTTTGCCGTTAAAGGATGATTCAAGTACGGTCAGCAATTACCTGAGTTAATACCTGTTCAGTTTATGCCGATCGTTTAAAACGTTCCTCTGCGCTGGTGCTCATCGTTTGCGTTCATGACCTCTTTCTTTCTCGCCTAGCCAACTTTTTTATATTTATTGCGCATCGTTTAATATCAACGGCAGCGTAACAAGAATAACGGCTACTTTTTTTAGATTCTTTCGAACCCGGAATTCCTAGCGGAGGGAACCGCTATCGACGACTTGGTGCATGCCGATCGTGTTTTAATCGGTGGCGAAGACTCTCCCGAAGGTCAAGCCGCTATCGAGGAGTTGTGCAAGGTGTACGAGCATTGGATACCAAGGAACAATATTTTAACCACCAACACTTGGAGTTCAGAGCTCTCGAAACTGGTGAGAAAGTGGATTTAACGATAAAGTGTATTTAGCGATTAATGTGTGATAATTCGCTATTTGTCAAATACGTAGCTCGTTTCTGTCACGTTCCGCATTTTAAATACGTTTCGCAACGAAGATGCAGTTAATTAGTTAATTCTTCCGTGTCCTTATCTTTGTACGGGTGTTTGCTGAATTTTAAGATAGCGAGAACAAAACCGTTGCACGACTAATTAATTACGATTCTAGGCTGCCAATGCGTTTTTGGCGCAGCGTATATCGAGCATAAATTCTCTGTCGGCGGTGTGCGAAGCAACCGGCGCGGACGTGTCCGAGGTGGCTAGGGCGGTTGGCCTTGACTCTCGAATAGGATCGAAGTTCCTTCACGCGTCCGTTGGATTCGGCGGCTCATGCTTCCAGAAAGACATTCTCAATTTGGTGTACATTTGCGAATGCTTGAATCTACCTGAAGTGGCGGCCTACTGGCAGCAGGTCATAGACATGAATGAGTACCAGAAATCTAGGTTCTCGGCTAAAGTGATAGAGTCCCTGTTCAACACCGTTACGGACAAAAGGATTTCTATGCTGGGCTTCGCCTTTAAGAAAAACACCGGCGACACGCGTGAGTCACCGGCCATTCACGTTGCCAAGACTCTACTTGACGAGGGCGCTATGCTTCATATATACGATCCTAAGGTGATTCTCTTCGATGGGAAAGCATCGATACTTGATTCTGATAATGTGAACGATTCGATCGTCTTCGAAGTTTAAAATGGGATCGCGTAAAGTCTCATAAGAATTTAAGTAATCTTGACAAAGTCCTGATACAGTTAACTAAAGATAATGCTTAGGAATTTAATATTTTTTATTTATATAAGCAACTTTTTCTAAATGTTGCCCTCAAACTTTAGAAATAATCGTATTGGCGAAGTAATAATAATCACAATGTATACTTTTTAATGTTTGATTCATTATTAGGAAATTCGTATTTTTTTTATACAGGTTGAAGAGAGCCAAATTATCGAAGATTTGACGCATCCGAGTGTGACGAACGATCCTGAATATGTAAAAACTAGAATCAGTATTTACAAAGACGCTTATAGCGCCACACAAAATACACACGCTATTGTGTTGTGTACTGAATGGGATGAATTTGTAGTAAGTAGTAATTATGGACGAATGTTTTTCAGAAACGTTATCACAATATAATCGCAATTTTTCCTCGTTATTTCAGGAATTGGATTACAAACAAATTTACTTCAATATGATGAAACCAGCATACATCTTCGATGGTCGGAAAATATTGGACCATGACAGGTTACAGAAAATTGGTTTTATTGTTCAGACTATTGGCAAGAGGATTGCGAGAACTGCTATTTCAAGAGCATGGGGAAGCCAAACTCAGATTTAGCTAAAGTGACGAGGCTGATTATGCAAATTCAGAGCCTTCACATTGATAATTTCGTTTAATTATCACAAAACTGCCTTACTTTTAAAATCTCGTAAATGTTTGATTCCCGAAGTATTGGGTTTTCGTTTGATCTTGTGTTCTTGCTATAAGAAATTTCATTTTGTAAGAAATTTATGTAAAGAATTTTCCTGTTTTGCAAGTTTGTCGAATGAGGAAAATCATTTCCTAATAATTTCAACTTCATTCGTATGGATATTTGGATTTACAAGGTTTTAAACGTAAAACGTTGACATTATTATTGAAATATTACGTACGAGTCGTAAGGCGTCCTTGGGGGATAAATACGCATGCGAAGTGCGGTTAGTATTCATAGATTTTTGCAATAACGAACAATGTAAGTTACGTGAAATATTTGTACAAATTTTTTTACGTAATTTGATAATATGCTGTGAAAGTATCTGCACTTGTTTTAATTACAATGACAGAAATTGTAATATATCTGCACGTTTTCGTTGAAAGAAGTTGCAAGTTCTATTGCAAATTAACGATCAGGGGCATTTACATGATCAGACGAGATAATACTCACAAAAAAAGAAAACGAGCAAAGTATTATATAACTTTTTTTGTGCAATAGTCTGTATATGCCAAACATTTGACGAGCATAAATTTCTTAGTATATAGTACATTCCTGCAAAATGTACTTGCATATAAACGTTTGCATTTTATTAAGGAAATAGGTTAATAGTTACTTTTATGTATTACACCTATCATTATTCTAGTTAAGTATTACATATTTTCATAATCCCTTTTTGCATTTTTGAAAGAACTCCCTCCTGTAGTTTCGAACTCTACTGTTAAGTGTGGATTCTCCCAGATAGTATATATTTTACATGTTTTAATAATTGTTTCCCAGTGGTTCCATGATTTGGAAACATGTGACGAAATAAGTACAGAAACGAGTTCTTATTTCATACCGGGAAACATTTGAATCTTCATAGTATTTTAAATATTATTTTCGTAGGGATAATATTAGGAATGAATGGAAAAAACGCAAGAACAATAAAATTGTGTTAGATTTGGTATATTCAGGAAAAGTATACCATTGAATAACATAATCTTAACTAATAATATGATATATCTACTTTCCTCGTTATACACGCCTAAAATTTATAAATAAATGTTGATAAAAAATTTTCTAAAAAGACTAACTTTATTTCCAGTCCATTGTCCGTTTGAAGAAATTAATTTTGATATACTTCTACGTTCACTAAACGTTCCAGGTTCAAAAAATAAAAAATTTAAACAAGAGTGGGGAAGTTTCTAGTTCATTAATAACACTTTTGGTTCGTCGATGTCAGTGCCGGAATATGCAGTTAGAGGTCCCTAAGGTGTGCGTGATTTAAAGCCCCACAAAATATTTAAGCTAATGTCTTTTCAAAGCAAGAATATTAATTCAAGAATATGGAAGAACACATACATTGAAACTTCGCTGGTAAAAAATATATACTTACCCTTTGAATTATTTGGGATTCTAAGAGCGCGTTTCTTGCCCCACTCAGATGCGTGCGTACAGGTTGCGATTGTAATTACATACGGCCCTGCCGAAGAAGAGAGATGGCGCCGCGAAAGGAACAACTGGCAGCAGCAGCGACAGCAGTGACGGCAGTAGCGGCAGTAGTAGCAACGGGACGAGTCGCTCCGCGTTCGTCGTGAAAACTCGTGACTGATCCGCGTGACAGTGCTACTCGGTGGTTAGTATTCGCGAGCTAGTGTAAAACGCGACGATGTCGAACGATCGTGGCCGCGTGACACACGCGGGATCGAACGGTTCGCTCAAGTGCCAGTGAATCGTGTGCTCCGTTCGCCGTTATTTTTTTTCCTTGTCTCGCGCGCCGCTCCTCTCTCTTTCTGTTGGCCGAGAGGGATAATAGGCCGGGCCTATCAGCGCAGTAGGAAAATGGCGGCTCGCCTTGCGCGGCGTAGACGACGAGGAGCAACGAGGCTCGTCGTGTGAAACGCGGACGAGGCAACAAAAAAGAAAGCGAGAAAAAAACGGCGAAGAGGAAGAGAGAGGAAGGAGAAGAGAAGCAACCCCTCTACTTGTCAAAGTGTACGGTACGTCGGTTCTGGTTCGATCGCGCGGTCCAGCGTGGTGAGAAAACAGAGAGAGGTACGCTCGCCGGGACGTGTACGCATCATTATTTTGCCGCGTCGAGTTTGCGATATGAGAGCGGGACGCGGGGGGAGACGAAAAAGCAACGCGAGAGACGACGAGTAACGAATAACCACTGTGCGCGTTCCGTTTGTGCACGCGTGCCCGTGCGCTCGTATGAGAGCGAGCGGCGAGCAACGGTGACAAGTGTTCCGTCGACGGGGAAAACTTGGCCTTATCCCCGCGTCGACAAGAAGATGATATTACGGGCATTGAAGCACCGCCGTGCGTACGTCGATCGGGATCCTCGTGCCGCCGTTTGCTGTCGTCGCCATTGAGCTACGGCCGCTTTCGCGAAAAGCATTCTTTTTCGCGAGAGAAGAGAGAGGCCGTGCACAACGACGACGACGAAGAAAAGCTGAGGGAAGAAGATGAGAGGCGCGTGCGGCGGCGGCATAGCGAGCTTTCTCGCTCTGGCGCTCCTCTGTTTATTCCACACGTCATGCCTTGTGGACGGTACGTAATGCTTTTTACTGTTCATGCATGGCGTGACTGTGTATGTGTATATTACGTGCCTTCTCTCTCTCTCTCTTTCTCTCTCCCCTCTCTCTTTCCCTCTCCCCCTGTATGTCTGCCACTCTCATTCTCATGCCCCTCTCGTTCATCTATCTCTTTCCAGCCGTGTGTCCGTCCGTCTTACCTGTCATTCTTTCTGCCTTCTGTTCGGCCGTCAGTTGGTTCTGTTCCCGCTCTTTCTCTCTTTCTTTCGCTTTTACAAACCGCGTAACGTTGCGTAAGCAGCGCGGCACTGCGTGCAGAAGGGCCGATTAATCTTGTAGCCGTGGTTCGTCGAGTATGCGGAAGGGTACGTTTAATCGGCGCAAACCGTATGGGACTCTGACATAGTGATGGAGTTCCAAGACGCTTCGTATCATTTCGAGCATATGTGGGGTTGTCACATTTTAAATAGTACAAAGTGGGACAGTTACAAGCCAACAGTGAGAAGTGACGAAGTTTACGTTCCATTCTATTGAGAATAATGCACTTGTTTATATAGTAACATTAACATCTTTCAAACTATCTTTGTGTATAATTCTTAATTATACGTTTTTCAGTATTTATGAGAAAACTAAGGGTATGAACAAAGTGTCTGATAGCATTGGCAATAAGTAATGGAGCAATAGAAATTCTCACGTACTTAACATTGCAAAGGCTGTTGAGATAGAAATATGGTTTCCGTGTACCGCTATAATTACTTTTGCGCGATCGCAAATATCGCGCTTATTTTCATAACGAAGCACAAGATAAGCGTTATCTGGCGACTTTGAAATCCAATCATTTTCAACTGATACGCAATCTATCGCGTAAATACGTTGCATATGTATATGCAATGGATGCCCTCAACAAAGCACCTTACACGAAACCGCTTATTACAAATAATTTACCCTCGCCAGGTGCTCTCTTATTTTTACCACGCGTCGATAGTTAATTAAGACACTCTCCAGTCGTCTGTATCCCTTTTATGTCAGTTTCGGGGTCTCGTTGACATTTCTTTGATACGGGTTGAGAAGCCACTGCCGCGACTTGAATAATAGATCGCTGGAAAATGTTTAGCCAAAGATCTAAGTATACAATGAATACTTTTAAATAATCTTACTGATTCACACAATCCTTCCATTATTGCTGGAGATTCCCAAAACACAAGTTGCAGTATTATTCTGCAATCCTTGGAATAATTAAGTTTAGTTTTGCAAACCTAGTTACATAACATTAATGGCTAATTCATTTACTGTTCAGACTCTGTAATTTGCATCTGTCTTGTTTTGTAAACCATGGGGTTTCCCCTTAAATCTAATAATAATAATAATAACAATTACTGGAATGGACGATAGTCGAAAATCATCTCGTTAGCGAGCACCTTCGAATATCCGTGCACCGTTATATTGCGCGTTCGCGCTATCGATATCGCCCTCGAAACTTATCAGCAGTTCTGGGGCAAGCGGAGGCGCCGCGATAAACAATGACTTTCATCTTCTCGGCTCCGGCGCGAAAATTTTCCCGCGATCGCGAGTTTCCCTCCGCGGGACGGTGCCTTCAGGCTTTATCGTGGCGAGATGCGCCGACGTTCGTGTAGTAACGATCCCTTCGGTGTAATTGGTTCGTAAATGTAAATCTCGTCCAGGTTTACGTTCGAAGGACGAGACGAAAGGCCCGGGAGATCGAATCTGCGACGCTCGTTCCACCGGGGCACATTGTTATTCCACGGATTCTTCGGACTATTAGCGTTCACGGAGTGCAGATAAAACGGTCGTAGGTCGGGAAAAAGGCTCGCTGGCACCGCGGCAACGACCGTAAACGACTCTGTACATCAACGCCGAGCGGCCCGTGCTTTCCTCGGATAAACGATCTACCAAAGTTTCGTTGGAATTAGTCGGCCGTGGTTGATCTGATATCTGAAGCGCCTCTTTGCTGGGCAAACTGGTCCGCTCGGTTTTGAGAAAGATACTGCCTTGGACACTCGTCTAAACGGGAAATGTGATCGGGTAGTTCGACGATATTTGTAAAGAGGACAGCTAGGCTCCGAATCTTTGAAAATTCATGGTTCTGGAATGGATGGAAAAGTGCAGCTTTTCCCGTGCAACGATTTCCTTTTTTTATATTGAGTGAAATTTTTCAGTCATTACTTTAAGTTAGTTAAGATTACTTTACTTTTTTAATGCTTGTTTTCTTGCAATGTCTATTTTAGTTTATAGTTCGTTGTTAAGCTTGCCAACAGTGCAGCCTCGCGTTTAATCTTCTTCGCCTTTTGTAATTATTCAGGTTTCTTCTATTAGAGTAATAAAGACGATTAATAATAAAAAAATATTCGTGCAATCTTCTAACCAAAAAATTTTTGAGAGCGACCACGAGGTTATTCATCTTAAAATATGGTGGATACTGAACTTCTTCCTTTATTGGCACATGTCTTTTCCTTTTACTTAAGCTACCACGGAAACACGTGTGTACTTAATCTTGGCTTAGCAGTATCACAGGTTTTGCTCGGGGGATAAGAAACTCGTTGCCGTTTTTCAAATGAAAGTCGTTCTTCGATGGCTTTTCTTTTTCTTCATCTACGCATCCTGGTATATTGGGAAATAAAGTTTAAAAAAATAGAGCGGATTCTTTGGAGCAATTAGCTGATCGATTAAATCGTGTAGAAAGAAGGTTGCTCGTCACTGGTCCACGCATCTGCGCACATTACGTTCTGCCAGAACGAGAACCGATTGCGGGAATTTAAGGAAACGCGCGATGGCTTGTTGCGACATAATTGTGTTATTTATGGGCGCAAAAAGTCGATGAATCGATAATTTATATCGGCCATTATTCAACGCGATTAACGTAACGAATAGATCCAACATGCAGGGTGCCCTTAAATTTTCAGCGTAGATATTAATCAAAATCGAGGATGTACTCCTTTCCTTTTAAAATAGAATTTTCGTGCTTTAGAGTAAGTAGCGAAGAAAGAGTGGAATATTCTCCGCCTCTCTTTTATTTTCTATAAAAGTTTCTATAAAGTTATGTAGAGCGTTGATGAATATTATGAGAATTTCACAATGATTAGAAAGTTGAATAACCAAAGCGTTCATCTTCACATCACAACTTTTAAACAGATAGCAAGCAGTTTTCACTTGTCAATCAATATGGATTTCTTTTTAAAGAGAAATTGTTGAACGTCAGATACAAAATCACTACAAAGCATTTATTAGCCATTGATTTTTTTATTCTTTCAAATTTTATTCTGTACATTCAAATATATTAATTAATTCTTTTACAGAATTCCTTATTTAAAGCAGCGTATATAGAGATCAAACTTGCTTTCCCCGGCGGCGCAAGAAAAATGAACTAACGATAAGAAAATCAAGCGGGAGACCCCTCATTATTGATTTCCATAAAACGTCGCTATTTATCGCGCTACGTTTTACGACGGACGCGCGACGATGGTTTTAATTACTTTACACGATGACAACATGCCTTTAAAGCATCGAACGATCGTGCCTAGGGAGAAAAAAGGATAGGTAAAAACCGTGTCGGTTGATCCGCACGAACGTCATCCGAATTGATGGTGTTGCCTATCTCTCTCTCTCTCCTTTTATTTTTCTCCTTCGGTGTGCCGCTCAATAACGTGCGTCAAAGGTGCTCGGATCCTCGTGCACGGCTCTCTGCACATATTCGCGGACGTATCCGGCTCGTGAATACAGAATTCCAGATCAGTCCAGTCCTCTGACTGTTGAATCGTGAATTAGACCTAAATACAAATCGCGCGATGGCTGTGCTCAGTGATGGGCACAAGTCGCATCGAACCACTCCGAACGAGTAACGCGAGTCCCCACTCGTCTCGAATATTATTCAGCACTAGAACTCCTTGAAGTTCTTCATTGTTTATAGGGAGTTTCAGGAACGTTTGATAGAGAGTAACGTTTAAAGTAAATCGAATCTTTGTATTATGGAATTGTTTGAAAATCTTTGAGCCAGAGATTCGAGCATTCGTCGCTAGTTATGCGACCAATCACGGAGTCTCCGGTATCAGAATAAATTACACGGGTCGCGTTTCACCGTCATCGCTCGTCAAATAGTTCCTCGAAAGGCTCGCTCTTCAGGGAGGGCGATTGGTAGAGAATGTAGTCAAGGATGGACGATTTTTAATGGTACTTTTTGGTTTTATAAGATCTTATATTATTATATGGACCGTTTATTTTGAAAGTGGTGTAAGTCCATTTTTGAAAAAAAAAAGAGATATCACGTAATTCATGCTTAATTTAATGTAAACCTTGTTAACCTTTAATTTCCTCGAAACAAGAGAAAATGGACTTACACCACTTTCAAAATAAACGGTCCAATTATGTATCTACTTTGCATTACTCGAGTGCATATTTAGGAGCTGCAGCTTTATCCATATCATTAAGAATAGCGTTTATCTTTTTTTCTATTGCATGCTTCGTTTCTTTGTTTTTGCTATCTACATTGTATTGTTAATTATGTTTCATTCACGTATTTCGTTTACGCTCACACACTCGAACGATTTCTTGCACACTTAACAGTAACTCCTACTTTACTGCCTCTGCACTTGCAATTAGTTCTAACTCTTCCCCTTATTCGTACCCTACAATCCTCCATTGTCTTCCATTTGGCGTTCTGTGCCACGTAGAATTTTCCTCGCCTCGAATGGCTCCCACGATTTCGGAGCTGCCTGTACAATCGTTCGATGCTGGATGAAATAACGGGGAACGACGTTGAACGACGTTAAGCAAGAACGTTTGCCGAGCGTTTAATATCGCAACGTACGAGGGAAGTCTCGTTTCGTTGCCCGTTTGCTGTTCAACTCGATTATAGTTACCGCTGAATGCTCGCGCGCCCGTAGCTCTGCTCCACAAAAGCTGTTTCCAAGGAAAGTTTACTGTCAGCGGAGTAACTTTTATCTGCAGCTGCTCCACGTCGGACAATAGTGTAAAACGGTGTCACCTTCATCCGTGGGAACTCGCAGTTCTACGCGAGCGATGCTATGTGATTTATTCATTTATTCAGGAGCAAGTAGGATTAACCCGATGATGCATTGGTTTAGACAATGTCTGTGGTTAATGAAATGATAATTGGTGGTGTCTTATAGTGTGGGAGAATGAATTTGATCGAAAGGAGGAATGTGGGACACAGAAATCTGGATAGTGGAAATGATTCTTTGTGTAGATTCTATATTTTAGTAATGGAATGCAAGAGCGGCATGCAAAGCATTTTGAATGATTTTGTTTGCTTAAAAATGGGAAAACAGTATATTGACTTAATATATCCAAACAGGGTCGGCCACGGAGGGGTGCAGAGGGTGCAAGGGAAAAGGGAAAAATAAAGAAATTAAAAACCACGAGAATGAAATTTTTTTATTTGAATAAAATTAAGAAACAAAGAAATTAGGACATAATTTCTAATAATAATATAATAATCTAATATTATTAATGCTATGATATATTATTTGTTTATTTCATTTTCTTTATTATTGTTATTATCATGCCTTTTTACCGTTGAGGAATTGTTTGAGGCTCAAAAATATTTCTTGCACTCGGGCCCCTTTATAGAAAGGGACGGTAACCAAAGAGTAATTAGATTATAATTCTTTGGATACAGGGCTAAATTTCAGTTTCATAACCTTGCGTCCACCCAAAGTGACACATAGCACATTTTACAAATCAAGATTCCGTCTTATTTTAAACGAACCTCGTGACAAGCAACATTCATCCAGAATATTAACTTATTACAAATATACTTCAACTTGTGCCCACCAAGATGGTACACAGCACATTTTCGAGAGCAGCTATGAAGAACCATTGACTACACGTCTCAGAATGCATTTCTCCATTCTCGAATCGAAGGCTCCATCTTATTCCGGATAAGCCGAGGCACAGGAAGGGCCCTCGGCGGGTTCCGTGGGCGCGCAAAAAAACGCTTTATAGGGCTTAGCATGCGGCGAATCCCATGCAGGTATTTCCTTGGGTTTCGGGGCCCTACAGGCAGTCCGCGCTGCAATGCAGCATGTTCAGTCCTCGGCGGAGAGAAAGAGGGAGCACTCGTTGTGGGCGTGCGCTAATGACGTGAATTAAACTCGTTTCGTCAAGTCGTACCACGGCCCGAAACCGCGTATCCTGGCCGCCGACGGATGAGAAGTATTACGCTCGGAATTCTTCTGTGAATCGGCCTTCCTGCGTGCTCGCTCGCGTTATTTCAGCCCCTCTGTCGGTGCACGAGATCGCCGGGACCGCGTTGGACTTTCGATCCGCGTGTTATCGCGGTCGAGTCTGTCCAAAATGCTATCTCCTGTTGCGTTATGTTATGCGCGCATTCCTGGCAAATTTATTATGCAAGGCCTGCTTGATAACGGCGAGCTAATCGTCGAACAAATTGAAATCGGTTCGGACCATGGATTTTTTAACACGCTAAACGGCTGTTCAGATTTTTTTTTTAATATAGACACTTTTCTCTACCAATGGTTCTGTGCGGAATATTCATTCCTCTTGAATATAAGTCCACCTTTTACCTTTCAACGTTCGGAGTTCCATTTTTACTCCGATTCAACCTACTTTGCGAGACGCTTCGATTTACAGACGAAAACAGGTCACTCTGGACATAAATGGAATTGTTACCGTTTTATATTTAAATTGTAAGCGAAGGAGGGTTGAGCTGAATCGCGAAATGGCAGTTTTAAAACAATGGTAAATGCGAACTCGTAAGAGTAGGCCAGAGATTGCTAAACTTTTTATATGCACGGGCTAAAAATTTATAAATAATATTTATACAATTGTTGGCGTATCGGCAGTTTTTAATAGGGAAAAAATTAGTAGAAAATTAATCAATGCAGAATTTTATTGAGACGAGTTTAAAAATTAACATAGAATTTCATAAGAATTCATCACAGTTGGGCATTAACTACTTACTACATAACAAATTATTTAAATAAGTGATCAATTAAAAGTTACTTTAATTTAAAATTTTTTACGAATAGTTAATTTTTTTCGACGAATATAGTTATTCCGAGGCAATTTTATTCGAAATAGGACTAATGATTTTTTGCCCATCTCTAGAATTAATTCATAACTTGACATTCACATTGTCGTATAGCAAAAGCTGGTAAAAAATATTTTCGTAGGTGTATCAAACCATATAATAATTGTTTTAGATTAATTTACAGATATTAATGATATCACCTGTAAATCATTGACGTGCCAGCAAAATTTTCGTACGTGCCACAGGTTCGTCACCCCTGGAGTAGGCTACCGAAATCGTGGAATACTTTGTTATCTAGCACGCTCCTTATCACAATAGATAATTACCCAATCGTTCGTGGAGACTATTACGAACGCGTTCCGTTGTACTGAATTACGATCCATGTTTCTGAATTTTTCCGTACTTTATGTTGCAGGATTGTTGAAGTGTCACTGCGATATTTGCACGGAAACCAACCACACGTGCGAAACCGACGGCTATTGTTTTGCCAGCACCAGCTTGGAGAACGATGCCATCACATACGCTAGAAGGTAACGTCCGTGCATGCGTCATTTTGCTGTGAGATAGTAGTTTCACTGACCAAAAATTCTCTTCATCGCCGATCTACCGCATTACGATTGTAATCATCGAACGTTTGATCGATCGTCTACGAAGCGTAGAAATCGATGCTCTACACCGCGACTATT
Source organism: Andrena bicolor (assembly GCA_960531205.1). Classification (NCBI taxonomy): domain Eukaryota; kingdom Metazoa; phylum Arthropoda; class Insecta; order Hymenoptera; family Andrenidae; genus Andrena; species Andrena bicolor. The sequence continues at coordinate 5,902,590 of OY482664.1, forward strand.
TCACGTAGATACATAGCTATTACAACAACCATGAAATATTAGATACGCGTGATATATAACGACAATCGCAGGAAGTAGAATTTATACGTCCATAGTTAAACGTGCCTCGATTAACTACTTTGTAATAAATGATACAATAAATTTCGTAACGACGTTGAATCACCGCGTTGCAGAATGATCAACGAATCGCAATAAATATCGGTTTTAATAGACACGGTCGCGAAGATAAAGCGATTTTTATTTAACGCGATCGCGTTATCACGCACAAATATCGTGCAATGACGCGAGTAATACATTCTAGTTTCCAGAATCTCGTAGGAGTGATATTTCGATCCAACTTCCGTCTTAATCGATTGTTAGAGCTGAGAATTCATAATAGGTAGAGCAATGAAGACTCGTGATTAGAGTCGTTCGAGTATCCAAAAGGAATCAAATCCTACCGAGTGACTGGAAAGAATTCATTTAGTTCGCAGAATTGAAAGTGGCATTAAAAATATTTTAACAGCACAGACACAAACACAGTCCATTTCGTTCAATAGATTGAAATTTTTAAGGTATTCAAAGTACATCCTCGAATAGGTCAAAGTTTGCCCGTCAACTCATACAATTCAATTAGATCAGACATTTTCAAGTCATTAAGCGCGTTTCACTGGAATACTTCGACTACTCGGAAAGCTCTGATTCTCGCCGCTTCGATCGCGTTCACCGCGAAAGGAAGTTCAACAGTCCCGTTCCGTAACCGATCGATTCCCCTCGTTGTAGTTTCCAGGAACGTTTAGCTGTTTTTTTTCCCCCAGTTTGGCCCTTCGAGGCATGATTAGCGCCTGTTTCGGGAGTTTCGACGGAAACGAATGATTGTTGTCGGGGCCGGTGGTCGCGTTGGTAACGATTTCGCGAGGCCGCTTTCAGATTCCTCGACACTGTTACGAACCGAAACAGGCATCGAGAAAACTTCGCGAGAACTCGAGCACCACCCTCGATCCCCATTCTACAACCACTAGCGTTCCCTGCTCCTCTCTTTTCTGTTTACAATAAACGCGTGGGGGTAGCCACAAAATTTCGCCGAGGAATAATTAATTCAGTCGGAGAAGTTTCATGCTAGCTCAGGGCAGAATTTCTCTTTCCCATTTATTTTATCCCAACACTTCGGCTGGTCGGCAGACTTCTGTATTCAATTCTCTCGCCAGTGGACATCGTTAATTGATTCCGTTCTCGTCGAGGGGTCGATAAGAAAGGCGATGGAAAGTGTGAAAAATTAATGGTCGGTGGTGTAAATTGAGGAGCGCGGTGGGATATGCGGTTTCGAAATCGAACGAAATCGACCGAGGCGATATGCGTCAGCCCGAGGTCGCAGACGTGCGGACTGGACTTAAATGTTTAATGCGCCAGACGGATAATTCGGATAATTCAGCCGGAGATCGTATCGAAAATAGCACGACCGAGATTATTTGATTGGTCGAGACGCGAAAGCGGGCATGAGACAATTTCCTGCTATCGAGTGATTACAAAGTGACGCGGTTAACCCGCCAGTCGCATTAAATTTTCCTTCCCCACTCTGCTTCTGTTTCGTAACTCGAATCAGTAGTAATTCGTTTTCTTTCACTTTATTCAATCTCGCCGTTTGGATAATTCCGTGCAACATTCTCCAGAAATCTGGCGAAATATCAGTTTCGTCCATTTTACTCTCAAAACTCTAATACTATCCAAACTATCAAGAGAGCAATATTTGAAAGAGCAATGGAGTTCTTATTAGCGTCCATATTCCTAAGGAATTAGAGACTAGTGGTGGAGAACTATCGATGGTAAGTACTTACGATAGTTATCGATGGTTCTCACTATCGAAAACTATAGATGGCTTATTTTCACTATCGATAATTATCGGTATTGGAACCAGCGGCGGTGGCCGTGATGGAAACACCGGTTCTCGTTAGATCACCGAAGTTAAGCGTCACGGGGCGGGTACTGGGGAAAGATGGGTGACCACCACCTTTCTCCCGGTACTCCGCTCGCTGCTGGGACCCGAAGGGAGAGAGAGGAGGGAAAATAGAGACTATAGTTGTTCGTTGGGTAATAGAAGCAAATATGCTTGAAACGCCATCTCTGTATAAAGACAGGGAAAAACTCAAAACATAAACAACATCGGTATTGAAAATCGTAGGTCAATTAAAAAATAATAACATCTGAAATTCAGAATTCCAAATTTAATTTCTAATATTATTACAAATTTCGATAGTGAGAACCATCGATAACTATCGTAAGTACCATCGATAGTTCTCCACCACTACTAGAGACTACTTCCTGCAGCCATTTATCAACTACCTAAATCTCATAGCCCCGCGCGACGCGGCGATAGTTGTAGCAATAGTTGAATTCGATCGCGTGCAAACGATCAGATTAGTTTCTCGGTGGATGACCGACCATTGGTCGTTAGCATCGAAATTAAACATGGCATTGTGATGTTGCGAAAGGTGCTTCCACCGAGACCGTTGGCTACCGCCGGAAGATCCCCTGTTCTGCAAGAGCAAGCCGAGTTTCTATCGGTCCAGGATCTGCTGCGATAAAGACTTCTGCAACCTGAATTTATATCCGGCCTTACAGTCCACCGACCCGCCTGAATTATCCTCAGCAGGTATTCGTCCTCCGGTTGGGCCAGCGAGGCGGGCCCCGCAAGGCCTTCCACTTGCGTGTTTCGTTTTCTAATCTGCTCCCGCTCCCCTGTCACACCTTCGTTTCATCCTTACCGTTTCGACGCGCTGCGCGAGAGAGATTCCCTGAGAGATCGTAACACACTGCTCGGAGCGGACGCGGGGTTGTAACGCGAACAAGCACAACTAATCCGCGGGGGTGGCCCGGTCGGAAGGAAGGCATGCGCAGAATTCCCCGCGGTGCGAGTTTTATGAATCGATGCGGGCGAAATTGCAAAATGATTCGCGTAATGTTCGTTTTGGGTGTGGTTTACCGGGCCGGCGAGGATGTGCCGTGCCATTTCGCTCGTGAACGAGAACGAGCCGAGACCGGGAGGGATTGGAAATAACAAATTGCCAGGACCCACAGGCTTCTCAACGCAATCCTACATTGGTGGGGTGCTTCGATTCGCGATGTTTCGATAGTAAATTCCGCACGTCGTCGTTTAATGATAGTTTTATGAGGTTGACGAGGAGTTCTGTTCGCTTTAAACATAGACTTAGATTTAGCATAGAGATTTGAAAAAATTCGAATAGGTTATTAGAATTCTTTTGCATCAAGTGTGGAATTGGGTGTTTCTCTTGTGAGGTTTTACAAATTCGAGAATTTATAGTATGTTAATATCCCGTTGCTGTCACGGAACGGAGGCAAAGTGAATCGTTCTGAAGAGTTCTTGAAAATGAAGGGGTCTTGAAAACAAAGAAAAGCGAACAGAACAGCCGGAACTCGGATGACTTTCACTGCGATTCGTAGCTTTAAGCCTTAATCGATTCTGATTTTTCTCGTCGGTCACGAGCACGGGAATTTTTCGGTCGGGGATTTCATAAACTCATTTATTATCGCCACGATCACGGGGATATTTCCACTCGTTCGCTAATCGACATACGCACGCCTACACTCGCCACGAAACTGCACACGATGGCGCCAAGTCGAGCGCACACATCTCTCTCTCTCTCTCTCTCTCTCTCTCTCTCTCTCTCTCTCTCTCTCTCTCTCTCTTCGGCTAACCGCGAAAACAGGCGTAATAACGAACTTCCTAACGAGGTCATTAACTGCATTCCTTGCGGTAGTCGAGTATCGTAGGTGCTCGTGTTTGTTGTTTCTTTTCCCTCTGGCTGTTCGCCTCTCCTAATTTCCAGGAGGCGTGCGCCGTTCGGCCACGCGTTCGATTCGATTCGGTCAGCCGAGCCGCATGGGGTCTGCGCCCGATTAAAACTTCGGCCTGCAAAAATATCCTCTTCCTCTCGAGCCACTCGAATATCCTACCTCGCGCTTTTATGTTTGCTAACACGTTCCACTGCCGCCGATTTAAATACTCTCAAGCATTCAGATCAGAGATTTCACATTCAGAATTAGATCATACATAGTGAATTTAGCTTGACAAGGCGGATAAACATGTACGTAGATCGATTTACGCGAACCTCGATGATTCAACGCGCAAGTTAAAGCTGAATCGATCAAAGTTGATTTTGGCAGTGAACGTGTTAGCTTTCGCCGGCCGAGCAGCACGAAGAAGCGCGACAAGTCTGATAATTTTACAAGAATCCCGGGCCTAGGCGTCTATGCTTAGCTTCGGCATTGCGCTCGATCGACCGTAAAGTGCTAAACTTTTCGCGCGCGAAATTCCGGAACGCTCGGAAGCACTTGCGAAATTGTTTCGAATAGCGCGAGAAGGAATTGGGCACGATGTTTGGACAATGGCGCCAGTGCTCCCCGAAGCTTACGATTACACCGCCGCGAAATTTGTACTCTCAGATAGGTGAGAACGCGCGAAGGTGTAGCTGAAGTAAACCGCACGTAACGAAGTGTTGCGCGCATCCGGAGCAAACGTAACGTTGTTCGAGGATGGGTTTGTTCCTCCTGTGGCCTTGGGCGTTCTTACGTTTTCCTCCGACACTTGTTTCTTCCCTTCTTTCTTATTATCAAACAGTCACATTATTCCAGTAATTTGATTCTCCTTTTGCAACAAGCATCTGCAATATGTACTTCTTTTTCGGTAAAAGTCCCTTTATTTGTTAATTAAGCTTGTCATGTTGGGGCCCATGACGCGTTTTTGTAAACATGGATGTGCCGAAAAGGCCCAGTGCGATTAAAATATATAAACTGGATTCTTCTAACAAGGAGAGTATTTTAGGTGTCCGCCTCCGACCATTTTGATTTTTGGATATGTTATAGAGGACCGAAAAATAAGAAATACGTGTTTTTTTATTTTTCCTCGTTTTCATATTTGGGGGGTGAAAACTGCGTTCAAAGTTAGGGTTGAAAAATCATTTTTGTGGAATATCTCGAGAACTATTAGAGATAGGGGAATAGTGTCAATGGACGAATTTTGTGTCTTTGAATGTGAAATATGACTGACTCACCAGATTTTCAAAAAGTCCACAAACATGATTTTTCAACCCTAATTTTGAACGCAGTTTTCACCCTCCAAATATGAAAATGGGGAAAAATAAAAAAACACGTATTTCTTATTTTTCGGTCCTCTATAACATATCCAAAAATCAAATTGATCGGAGGCGGACACCAAAAATACTCTCCTTGTAAGACCTGAGTGCCCGCCAAGAACGCCCACGCCCAATGGAAAAACAGAGAAAAAATGTTCTCGTTTGCCGAACGGAGTAATTAACCGATTACTGTTGATCATTATCTCACTTCGTATCGTGCAAACGCGTAAATGTATTTACGCACGCGAGCCGGAGATCGATTATAAAAATGTGGCCAATTATCGGCCGTTATTCCTCTTCTTTAATTCCCCTTTTTTCTTTCGCGTTTCCATACTTCTTCGATCGTTGCGCACTTAGCGCGGTATCAATCATCGATCGGGCGCAGATCCTCTGAGGCTCAATGAGTATCGTCGAAATTATAGAGTCTTAAATCCAGAAACACCATTTTCTCACGTTGCGAAGCCTCGTTTTTGTGGTGAAGTTTTTGCTGCAGTGTTTTACACGGTTTACAGTAACCCAGAGCGAACGGAGGCGATCGTCAGAGATTTAGCGTGGCGTTTCATCGACGTTTCGCGTGTACGTGATCGCGATCACGATCGCGGGTGCGTTCGAATTACCTCTCGCCGTGGATCACCTTGACGAGCGTCCCGCGATGAATCGCGATCTCCTCACACTTGCATATCGTTGGAACTCCCCCTCCAATTCCCTCCAACCACCAGTTTTTCTTTTTTTTTTATAGTGAAACTTGGATTTCGTACCCCCACAACATCGATCGTTTGAACCACCTAAGACTAACATCTCACTGCATCCGCAACGATGATCGTGTGCTCCTAACTACACTTGTTTTTCCCCTGCTCCCCTCTGTTTTTGGTTTTCAGTTTTTGTTTTTTTTTAGTTTCACTTTGATGTGACAATTGGTTTGTTACATTGTGCCTGCTTTAATTCAGCCGGACGCTTCGCTCGAGGGCTGAGCAAACTGTCTCCTCGGCGAACACCTCCTCGTCCCTTTCGAAACCGATTAACGGACGAGTAAATCAGGGGCACGGGCAGATGGATGAAACTCGGTGCCAAACTCATCCCGCAATTTTTAACGCAACGTCTGTTTTTTTGTTTTTATTCATCGTCTTAAGTTTTTCGATTTTCCCCTCTGCGCGAGAGAGGTAAAGGGATCTCAGGGACCGACGATCTGCTACCACTGGCTACCCCCACTGTCAGGTATCGCAAACGAGTGTTGAGTTGCACGGTGTTGAAGATTTTTTTACCTTCTCCCATCTATTGTTTCTCTTTTTCCTTGTTTTTTTTTTTAATTTTAATTTTAACAGCTCTTCACCGTTTTGAGCCTCTTGGTTTTTATCACTTAATTTTTCTTTTTTGCGTTTGTTGGAGTTTGTTCAGCGATCCCATCCGCGCCATAATCGTGGCTGCGTTTCTATTTGCCGATTTCCGCGGTATCGCCCACTCGCGAGCAGGTTTACGTAGGTGCATATTTGACATGTCAAGCCAGCTACGTATTATGCATTCTTTCTTCCGTAAGCACGCTTGTTTATGCGCTCCGCGACAGCCGCTGGTCGTGTTATTACGAAAAATGAGGATTGTTTTGGTAGGGCGATGACGATCCCCCGATAAAATAATGTGCGTCACTGTTTTTCAGAATATTGCATGAAATGTGATCAGGTTCACTGTGGAACTATTTGATATTTGAAACGCAAGCAGGAGGCAATGCATATTTACACCTGTCCGCATCTTTTAGCGACGTCCGCGCGTGAAATTACGGATGTCGACGTCGAGGGGTTAATCGGTACAAATTAAAACGGTCATCAATTTTGTGCGGTGGCTTTGGGACACAGCAGAGCCTCGATTATATGAACAATCGATTATTTTCATAGTGCCGCGAATTGAAAGCAATCTTAGGAACTATCTCGAAACGTACCACTTAGCTTAGTAGCAGAAACAAGAAGCGCAGTAATAGATCACTTATGAAGAGGTATTACATTTCTGCAAATAATAATCCCATAGATTTTAAAACGTCATCAGTTAAAAGAACAGCAATCCGCTTAAACGGAAATGATCAATGCTTAATGTACATAACTGGTTTATGAATGTAATATTATCTAATATATGCTCGCTCCTCGCGTTAAGGAATTACTAGGAGCCATAAATCCACGTTTCTGTCTAAAACAGGGAATTACCGCGCAATCCGGAGTAATTCATTTTTTGTCAAAACACTTACGCTCATAGTTTATTTAATACTACATGTATAATTCATATTCGTATCAACGAGGATCTACGTATTTCCACTTGTACGGCAAAACCTACCGGAAACAACAGGCATTTTACACGCGAGAAGGCGTTAATGCTTAAGGTGTTGAAATTCAAGTCCACCAATTACTTCGAGTAATCGTGGCTTCTGCTGTGTCTTAACCGTGCAGGATCGTTTATTTTTCGGTGCACATTTGAACAGCAATAGCAATTAGCGAGAAGATGTTACTTTATCCGCGGAACGAGACCGATAAGCACGTTAAGCTCTCCAGAATGTACCTACAAATGCGTTGTCCTCCTTCGCCGTTGATAGTCGATTCTGGGGAACCCAGTGTGTCCCAATTCGCGGACCAAAGCACGATTATCCCCCGACGTTGCCGTTGGTTTCTCTGTCACATTGTATTTTTTATCTGAAACTGGTGCAAACTCGGCTTGAAGGTGCGTGAATAAACAGCTGTCGTCGTCGCAGCCCGAACCGCTCATCTTCTGCATGACGAGCGACTCGCGAAACACGACCTTTGTCATCGAGTGCTGCAAAGAGGATTTTTGCAATCGGGATCTGAAACCCCAGCTGCACCCTAGCAACAAAGAAGGTACAGTCCATCGACCTGGAAGTAGCGAAAACTCTGCAGGTGGCTCAGGCTTTTGCTGCAGCACACTCTACTATCTGTCTCTACACTTCTTTTTAACCTCTGCCTATCTCTTTCATTATCTTTTTTACTCCTCCTGTCCCTCTATATATACATTTCAGTATCTCTGCCCCGTAGACACTGATCTTCATTAGAACGAACAAGAAACACCACTCTCTGTAATATGGCCCGTAGAACATCGCCGGGAGAGCATCTTACGTTAATTGAAGTAGCAATTAAATTTTCATGCTGTTGACTCTACGCCGCGGTTTTTCCGCCGATGCTTCCCTTTGATGATAATTATCCCGTGGTTACCGATTCAATCCGACGCGAAACTTCTTTATTTCCCGCCAACACTCAGCCTTCCCGCGTGCACCACACACACACAGCATACCTACACGCGCGCGCCGTTCACAATCTCCTCGCCGCTGGGCGAGCGCCCTGCGTGCTCGCGCAACCGGGAAAAGGAGAAAAGGAGAAGAGAGGAAAATGAAGATCGTTAACGACGTAAAAACGTAAAAACCCTCCCCCGTACACTTTGTTGCATATTTATTATGTCGATGCCCCACGCTGATCGCAAACGTTCTCTTCTTAATTCCCTCTCTATGCGGATTTGTGCATTGTGCCGCGGCCTTTCCAGTAATGTATCGCTGTGCCTCTCTATCCTCGCGCACTACCTGCTGACACGCTCATGGCTGTCGTCTCTCTCTTTCTGTCGCGCATCAAATCTGTCCGTCTGTGTCCTACGCACACGTACACACGCTGGATGTACATATATTATATGGAATGTTGCACGGTGCACATCGACGTGCATACAAATCGATATACTTCCGAGAGCAGAGAAAGCCCAACGGGTGGCCCCGCGATGCTGCATCGGCGCGTGTGCACACGATGCATTAAATGCACTGCTCCCTCGCTCTCGCCGCGATGCCCTATCCACGTTTCTCTCGTGTCCGCGCTCCCCGTTGCTCGATAGTGCACGGTATACCAGGCCGTGTCACTTCTGCTTCCGGTTCGCGTTACCGCGCCTGATCCACAACGCGGTTACCACGAGCATTTTCGTTGCCGTTGCGGGAAAATTGGATCCATTCGCGGGACGGTGGCTTACGGCTTGAGCGACAGAAGTTCTCGGAGGGTTTTAAGCATCGCTTAGATATTAGACTCCACGCGGCGTTGTGCATAGAAATACACTATCGTATTGGGGGTAGCTTGTCTCCTCAATGTAATATTTAATGGTTCCGTGTAATCTGTTTGATAGTGGCTTGTACCGTCAAGGACCCAGTTCCTGATCAGAACCCAATTCCTGATCAGTTTAGTATATAAATACCAAATAATAAGTTTATCACGATACAAATTTATTCCAAAAAATTATTAAATAATTATGGAATAAGGTAGTTGATCCAGTCGTCGATCGGTTTAGGCCTAGTCGTCGATCACTTAAATATTGAGATTTTATAAGGTTTTTGAACAATATTGTGATGATATATGTAGGTAAAGACTCTTAAATATTAACTTGCAATTTTGTCCTTTACACAATATTGTTCAAAAACCTTATAAAATCTCAATATTAATTCAAATGATCGACGACTGGGTCAACTACCTTATTTTTAAATTTATACGCAAACATTTGATAGCTCATAGTAAAATGTTTTAGGTTAATCAGAAACTGCTCCCTTTGCATCTTAACTGATCAGGAAGTGGAAGTGGTTGACGGTACAACCTATATTGATCGATAGTGTATTTCTGTTTTCTAATCTCGTCGTATAATTTCGAACCACCCCCAGTAAATTCATCGATTTCCTTCTGCTTTCCTCCCACAGATTTTAATTAAATCGCAGCATAGCCCGGTTACGCGTCACGATTTCATTTCAACTTCAAGTCAATGCGTCAGTTTTGAATTGAAATATACTTTTGAATGATCGATAGAGACTGTGAGAATCGATATTTAGTAGAAGCGTATGGCGAGCTAAGATCGATGTCCGGTGTTTTTCTTTTAAATAATTAAAAATCCAAAGGAGTTTTTATCCCTCTTTTTTTTATAATGGAAAACAGTGAAGCTGTTTGCCACCTATAGAGATTCTAGTTACTTCGAGGTACTCTCCTCCTGTATTTTTCTTTTTCTGCTTACAAGTACTCGGGGACCGGAAGTCCTCCCCAGTGAACTTGGAAAGCACCGGTAGCATGTTGCCGTATCTCTCCTCTCTGCACTCTCTAACGAAAGTAGACACACAGTAGCGACATTGGTAAACAGATCCTTGCGAAAAGGGCAGCTTTTGTAAATATTTTCTTTCAATTTCTCGTAGAAAGGAACTTTTAGATACGCTCCGTTAGCCTTTCAGCCTCTCCTACCCCCTTTCTAATCCTTTTGTACATAAATCTGGTAGATTACACATATTAACCTCTCCTTTTAGTTGCCGATAGTTTCGTACTATTCGAAGGATCGGTGCAAGATACACAAGACGAACTTGAAAAACAAAAGAAGCAGCTTAAATCTTCTGCACTCGGTTTTTTTCACTCGAGCCTGTGTATCGATTTAAAACTTAATATCAAATAATGTAACGTTAAGAATTTAGGAATACTATCCAAGAATCTTGCACCCACGCTTCGTACCGACCACCGCAGCTATTGTTATTCTCATCTCTGCACGTCCATCCGATAAATCTCTCTGGTTCCTTTGTTGTCGTGAATTCTTCCTCGTTTAAGTAGACTCGTGAAAGCAAAGGAGAGCAATCAGCTCGGTGTACAACCGAGTTAATTGTTATCCCTGATTTAGCGGAGAATTTGCCTTAACGACCTGCCCGCCACAGCTTATGGAACCCTGTATATACTCGTACAATTATTCCTCTGGGACTAAAAGCCTTATTTTCAGTAGTTGATACAACCCATATCCTAACCGCTCCAACATCTATGTAATACTTTTAAACAACCTGTAAATATTGTGCGCTTAATGGTATCTTGTTGCACGGTTGTTTATGAGATCGATGATCCCACAATTTTAAAAGCTCGGAGCCTGAAAGCGTCGCTATCAACCCGCCAGCAATCGTCATCGGATCGAACTATTTCGCTGATAGCGTCGCGCGTCGTTCCGAAGCTAAAACCGCGGTCCCAATAGTTTCGATCTTCCGTGGCCGAGATTCCCAGTCGCCTCTGCGGCTGAAAAACAAAGTAATTTAATACAATAACCCGTCCCCGAAGGGCTGGAGATAACGACGTTATAATACGGCCCCGCGAGCGGCAAATTACCCAGATGGGAGAAAAAGGCCGCCGAAACTCGGGCCCCATCGCGACAGAGTTATTAATGATTAATTCGCCGGCTTATCCCGCCGCGCGGCTGTTATTCCGCCGCCGGTGCTCCCGTGAATTTATAACCCGGTAATAAGAGTAATTTATCACGGCTCGCGACAAAGTGAAAAAACGACGGGAAAGAAAGGAGCACAAGCGGGCCAGCCGCGAGGGCCGGTAATTTATTTACAATACACGAGAGGCTGGCACGATGACGGGGGCTGCTGCTCGATTAAACCGTAATCGATAGCGAGGGAACGGCGAACGAAATCCCGCGTCGACAAGATACCGTTAAGGCACCCGCGAGCGTTTTCCACGGATCTCTGTGGTCGGTCGCCGCGAGTCAGCTGGATGGGGAACGAAGGGCCCCGCGGGGATCGCAGGCCCAGGGAACTCTCCCATAGGCACCAGCCCCGCGTGTATGGTGGTAGGTACTCGTCATTGCGAATTGTTCTCAGGTGTTACGATAAGCGGCGCTTCTTCCCGGCGCCGGATTACTCGATCTTGTGCAGCCCGAATGACACGCTACGCGGTCAAGGCGACGTGGAATACGTGGTCGTCTGCTGCGACCACGCCGACTACTGCAATCGCGACCTAAGGCCCTCTTTCCCCCCTCGCGAATCCAGAGGTGGGCCCTACTCTCGAGCCGCCGATTACCTCGGACGAGGTACAGCTTCCGCCCTCGGTCCGTTTCCTTCCAAGGTCGACCCCGCTCGCTGGGGAACATGGCGAGATTTCTCAAGCCTGGAATTCACTCGGGAGTAATGTCACCTCGATGCGATGTCGATGGACACCTCGCGGTGGCCTAACGGTTCGCTAACGGACCACGGTTTATCGCGGGGACACTTGTGTAGGTAACCGCTTATTAGTCAGATCTGATATCATTTCGGCGATCGTCGTTGGTGTACGTGGAAGAATTGGGGATGGCTTTCGGGTCAATTCTCCATTTCTGCGGGTCAATCTTTTTGGTTAGAAGGAGGCTCTAAACCGTGCTTCGTTGTGAACTGAACACTACGATTGTGGATTCCGTTTTAATTTTGTATGATTCCACGTGCAAGCTTAACGCATTCTCGGTGGTTTAGGATTGAAAACGAGTGGGTATTATTTAGTGTTGGGATCTAACAGATTTTTAGTTGTCTCAGGTGTTACGAGAAAAGAAACTAATCCTTTTCGGAGGATAAATTTCAACGTTACTCAAATTTATTACGTGGGAATTGTAGATTCTTTGCTTGAATCTCTGTTCCATGGAAATTCAGCTGTATGTGAGGCTTATTCGAAGGAAAAGCTCACTTCAATCGTGATGGTTTAGATTCTATCATCAAATCATTTAAACTTATTCATATTCAGCAGGCAATCGGTAAGCCATTTCGGAGAATGCAGAATAGAAACTCCGCGATCCGATCGTGGCGCTTGGTTTGCTAAACGTCCAGATACATACGTCGACCACGATGCGTTAAGCTTGATTAGAATACTGTTTATCGATGGTGCAGCGATCTATCGCGCTTTTCTGAGTCGAACGCCGATGGAAAATGTATTTCAGCATCGCGTTAATTATTTACCGAGTTTGTTGGACAGAATTTCGCATTAAATATACCAGAGAACAGTCGTAATAGGTACATACTCGTAATTTAATGTAAAGACGAAGGGAAAGGAATATTGAGTTCTTGTAGTATAAACGAAGGGAACCAATAAAAGTTTAAAAACTAAACTACAGAAACTTATTTATACCGTAGACGGCACGCAATTCAGGAATGAGTTAATTCAACATTACACACACCTTCAACGGAACACGCGATATCCAAATGGCGCTGCACCTTTTTAATTATCGAATCATCGAAATTGTAAACGGAAACCTGCCTCCGACATCGAAGCGAGGAAAAATCGAAACGAACCAATCCGCATTAACCGACCCGTACGCACATTCGTGGATTTCAATCCATGCACGCGACAATGCAACGAAGGGGGAGAAAATGAACGAAATATGTACTTCGCGTCTCCCCGTTCTTGTTTAAATTTTACTAATTGGCTCCAGAAGGATTATATAAAAACGTAATCGCCGGGTTACGTAAAGTACAGAAATGTTCGCAACGACGACCTTGGAAAGACTCGCGCGATAAGAGTAAGAGAAAAGAAGAAACCGAAGGAAAAAGAAATCGGAATCGGGCTTTTGATCATCGATTTTCGATGCTTTTTGTGAATCGTCTGGGCTAAATCATCTGTCACACATGTTTATTTATATTCTCCTTTGTGCACATGTGGTCTTTGTTCCATCGTGCGTGTCTAGCTTATACCGAGCTGACATAATACGGCAGTATGACGTGATTCGTTACCCCCGTTCCGTTGTCACGTATCACGGCGCATCCAGCAGCTGAAATTCGATATTTTACACTGCTATTGTACGAGGCCGCTGTTCCATTGCATAACCCGATGATACGTTCTGTTTACGTCGCGATAACTCCGTCTTTCGCAAATCTGCCGCCCGATTCGTCTGGATTTAGCGGGTGTCTCTTTAATTCATTAGCTGCCCACTCCACGGCCCCCCATACTCGACTTGCTCGACGTTCATAAAGGTCGATTCTGTATTCGTTGACGACTATGATTTAAAATTTACGATTTTTTCATTATTACCATCAGTATCGGACTCGATGCATCCCGAGAAAATTCAGACGACGTGAAATCATCGTGCGTTACGAAAAGCAGCACGTTTCATTTTTCTTGCAAAAAACAACACGTTTCAGTTTGCCACGTAAAGAAGCACATTCCATCGGTTCTGACGAATATTAGCATGGTTGGTCTTCTGCCGTAAAAATTAACATAGGTATTTGACTGCTTCGCTACATGAAAAACAGCACATTTCGTACTTTGAGCTGATAACTTAGTAGCACATTACCCTGTTTTGCCACGAAGAATAGCATGTTTTGGATTATATTGCAGAAACTAGTATCACGTTTCGACGCGTGGTCAGTTTAAATTGTCAAAGTGCATTTTGCATCGAAGAATTCAAATTTTGAAAATATTTTTGTAATAAATAATAACGCCATCTAGTCTCCAAAAGGAAACACATATGAAAAATTTAATTTGCATAACTTAAGTACGGTATTTTAATGTTTAATAAATTATCGATCCAGTACTAAATAAAAGCATACTTTTCGTGGCAAATCGCTCAAACGTGCTAGTTCTCGCAGCGAAAACCGAAACGCGATATTTTTCGTGACAAACGTGCTGTTTTTCGTAAAAAAATTGGAACGGTCTACTTTTCGTACGCACGTCGAAATTATCGAAGTCACTACGGTACCAGACTGGCCTGCTATCGCGTCCCGCGATCGTGTCTCTCGAATTAATTCGTCTCGTTAATCTTCATTAACATTGTACGTAATATTTTATACCCACGTCTGGCGGTGGCGCATTTATATTACATAAAAAGAAAGAACGGAATGCTATCTCCGTCTGCAATCGTCAGCCTTGAGATTCGAATGACTCCGTTTACAGAAAATTATAACGACTCGTTGCAGTGGAGTGCGTGAATCTCGGTGTTTGCTCGCGGATCGATCGGACGATCGACGAACACACCCCTCGGGAATGTAAATCCACCGGGGATGTTCGCAGGGGCAAGCCTCTTAATCCCTCCTTCAAGATTGCTCCATGCTCTGTCTAATTGCAATGGCCCCAGGATAATGGCCACGATCGAAACAGCGTAGCTCACTCGGGCACCAAGCCCGCCGTGGATCGAGATTACAATTTCGAGGGAACGTAACGCGATCGAGGGAAGATTACCGAATCGTTTTATCGTCGCGAGGTGTGGCCGCCCGCGAATCGCGACGACAAACATGTTTCCCCGCGAAGGATGCTCGAATTAATCGTAGCTGCGTAACCGCTTCGAATCGACCCGATGTATGAAACAACGGCTTCCACTTCGCGGGCGGGCGTTATATCTTAAAAGCGCGAAGGCAACTTTACGATACCGCAATCGGACTACGGGATTGTGTATCATCTGCATCTGTTTACAAAAGACGAGAGAGAGAACGAGCGACGATAATACACGCATTGTAAGCCGCTCACGGATAAGATAATGCCGAATTTATACTGTTGCACTCGGTAATCGCATTCTACTCCGACGCAACTCGGAAACTCGATGAACTGTCCAGATGCTTGCCGTTCGCTTCGCGTTTCGCGAATCCGTGGCCGTTCGTGCAGCTGAATTTTATCGAAGGAACAGTGAAATTTCAACTCCGTAAAGGGAGCCAAGAAAATGCTGCCATACTTACGCAAGGATAATGAAAAGAGTCCATCATTTATTCACTGTATCTCTCACTCTGCAACGCGTATCTCCGGCGAAAAAGAGTTCTACCATTCCCGCGGACGTATAGGGGCAAGACGAGCTCCGAATTCCAACGAACGCGATAAGGAAACAGTCAGTGACTGAGTTTTCCTACGCGAGTACCTACAACGAATTTCGATTGGGCAAACCAGAACGATTCCGTTTGCATCCGGGATATTTACGCTCGTGATACTTTCCAGACAGATTAGAAAGTATGCCCGTCGCGATTGGGGAGAGGAATCGCGAATGCCTATGTCGCTCGGAGCGAATCCCGTGGAATCCGCTGCTTATCGCTGCGGCGCCCCCAAGAAATCGGCTGAAATTCATTCCGCTTATCAATAGACGAATAGATCATTGGCCGGTCGCGCGTGTCGGAAGCCGGAGGCTCGTGTGTGCGCGGAACAATCGCTCACGCGATTGATACGACGCGGCGAAACGCGAGATCGCCGATTAACAGCGAAATTGGAGCAGTGCTATGTCAATGGCCCCTCCGCCGAACGCGTTAAAAAGTTCGACTTAAGCGACGATAACGCAATCTGGCAACGGCTTTTTTGCTGTTCGTTTCCTTGTAACTCTGTTGGGGTTAGTCTAAATACGGACGCAGCTTCATTCTAGCGTATTGATTTATGGCGTTTCGAGGTTTCTTTACGCGATAGTGGGAATGTGCGTCTGTAATATCAAATGGAAGATAATTTGAATTTTGGAATGTTTAATGTTACAATTTTCGGGATGAAGCGCAGATTTTTCAAACCTAAGAAATCATCCTTTGTTTCGAAATTGTTTAAAATATTCAGGAATATTCAGGATAGTTACTAAATTACTTGAAGCCTGACATCAACGGTGAAATAAAATATTAAAGTACCTATCTTGGGGCGTGAAATTTGAAGAATGGCTGACGTAAGAGGGACGTCTTTCCGTTCCAACGCGATACGAGGAATGCTTGTCGCTGGGTACGCGCTCTTATTACAGAAACGACGTTATAAAAACAGCGTATCAACGGAACTGGAGAATCGTCGTGTCTTAACTTGATCGTATACTTGCTGAATCGAATACGAAACTTCCCACCGCTTAAAAGCAGAAACTCCGCCGAATTCTTATCCTTCGCGTTATATCATCGCTAAAAATAATCACGGCATCTGGTCATTTGAATATTAAAATATGAAATACAAATATTACGAATTCTTTCAGCACGCACACACGAGCCATTCTCTTCAATTACCTGAAAAAGGTGATCCGTGAATTCGACGGTCACATTACTCTGCGTTTTTTCAAGTTTCGCTCGACCAAAATGGGGCGATTGATTTCATTCTGGCCGTATAAAGTGAACAGGCAAGCAATGATGCCTCATTGTTGGCAAACATTCGATGGACGAGCACAATAGACGCGCGTAAAATGAACGGGCAGAATGCGAGCCGAAGTGACGGCAGGGGCAAATAAAATGGACGACAGCTCGATGTTGTACGGAGTAACGAGGCGTATTCGCACGGTATTGACGGAGGGATGATGGAACGTATCGAAAGCGGTATCCCATCGATTATACGGGCTCCGCTAAATCCGAGGGGAGAGCTAGTTATTGATGCGCGCTTTCACTGCAACGATTTGTTTCGATACGCCCTTTAATAACGTCGCTGACGAGCTCTCCTTTCCAATATTCTCGCCATCGAAATGGACCGTTTAAGGCCCTGATCGATTGAAAATATTAGAGGAGTGGAGTAGAAAGGCGGTTTCGCGCTGTCGTTGAATTTCTTGTGTCAAGAGAGAGAACAGCGGCTTCGTATAACTAGCAGGGCACCTAAGTAACAAATTAATTAACCTGCAAAATTGAGGCGTTGACTCCTTCGTTTCTGAAAACAGAGGTCCTCTGCGAGCCACCAGCTTAGTTCAGTAATGGTATTCACCTTCCCTCAGTGTTTCGAGATTAACAATAAAAGTTCGAAGCGTGGGAGGAGTGTACAAGTCAAGATTGAATAATCCCAGAGTTCTATGGAACATTCTGAATTAAACTCAGAATAAAATACAATAGCTAAGATCGCAGAGGCCTCGAAAGTATGAAGCGAGTCAACTGCCTTTCGGTGAATTTAAAGAGTCGCAAATGCTGTGGATTACTATTCGACAAGCAGAATGGCGATCCGCTCGATATCGGGCGAGCATTCTGGAGCAAAGCCTTACTCGCCGATATTTCGGCGCGACTCGTCTCACCATTGCGAAGCATAAAAGTGGTTGATATTGGTGCGCGGCGTTAGACTTGTGTGCTAGCGAAATTGCAAGCGTCGTTCTAAGCTCGGTGACTGCATGACGGCGCGCACGGCCGATGATATACGTGCCGGGACCTCGTGCACTAACATTGGACCATCAAGGTATACGTTCCACCCGGTTCCCTCGCAATTTTTACTGCGCTTTTCATGGGCGCGCGATCACATTCGCCTGCGGCTCGTCCGTCATCATCGAACGCCATCGTGGGCAATCAATCCGCTGGCTTGTCCGTGAATCGCTGAATGGATGGTTCCTCGTCATCGATTCGATCCCGCGAACACTTGTTCCCCTTCGCGGCGCAGCCCAGCCGCTCGCTCCCACAGTCTTCCCAAACTTCTCCAATTTTATCGCGAGCTTGGGAAACAAAGGGGGCTCGTCCCTCGGCTCGGAAACCACTCGCCTGCCTCTTGCTCCCCGTGGCCGAGCGATTCCTCCAAGTTTTAACACCGTGCTCGCTAACGTTCTGTGTGGTGTTTGCCGAGGAATAACCAATTAACAGCATCCGCGTGTGTCGAAGGAGCTGGTCGTCGCCGAACGGGACGAAAAAACGGTAAGTCCAGCACTGTACGAACGTCCGCTGTCGTTCTTCACGTTCCACGGGCTGCATCGTTGGGTCGTAGCGAACGCTACCTGGACAGGTAAAAGAGGATCGCCTTTAACGATCTACAGCTCCCATGGAGTAGTTGGATCATCGAGATGCTGTTGTACGTTCAAACTCCGGCGCTTTCTTCGTACCTATCGGGCTCTTGTTTGTCCTTTCTTTAACGCAAGTTGGTCTGGCAATGTACGGAAAGCTTCGACCATCGAGTACCGAGTACATGAGTCGGAAGAAAATGCCTCCTGCACTGTCCCACTCACACCTTCTCATATCTAATCGCAAGTTGCACGCTTGTTTGTTGGATCGCAACTGTCGCGCCATGCATGCTCTCGGTGGGTTTCTCATCGGGCGAGTTACGCGAGGGTGTTTCTGCACGTTGCATCTCTGTTTTGTCAGCTTGGCGCATTCTGCCCCTTGGTGTTCCTTCCGAGATTGGCTTTGCTGCTTTCACGCGTTGCTCGGGGAAACGTGTTACCTTCCATCTTGAGGATTTATAGAATCATCGAGATTTCGAGTAGTAGTTTATTAGTGGCGTTAGTTCGTCGACTATTTTCTAAAATTTATCCTCGAGCATAAGTTCACGTCGACTTCGCGGAACGAACATCGACCCTTTCTCTGCGCCGACTTTTAGTCACCACTCTGCTTAGATTAAAGGCTTGGCGGTTACTTGCGCTCTGTGACGCTTCGTGGTGTTAGATTTCGTGCGGCGAAAGGGTTGAAAAAGTTCAGAAACGTTGGAGATGTGTGGCGGATGGAGGTGCCGCGTTTCCCCGGGCAGTGTCACGCACGAGACACTGGCGAACGTGCAGACCATAATCGGAGATCTGTTGCCAAAAGTGCCGTCGGGTGGCGATGACGCGACGTGGGTCACTTGGAAAATGGCCTTGACGATAGCGATGCCGATATGCGCGATCTGCGTGGTTGTGATGGTCATTTATCACATATACATGACCAGAAGGAGGCCCAGAACACCTTTCCAAGACGACTCGCTGGAGGCCCCTGATCGACCCATTCTGGGCGGTGTTACCATCAGGGACATGCTGGAAATGACAACCAGTGGTAGCGGCTCCGGTAGGTCAAATTAGAATTTTACATCAAGTGAATAATCCATGATTCATCATTTTAATAATACGGTAAAACATGAATTATCTAGAATTATCTAGAATTATCTAGAATTCTCTAGATTCTCTGAATCCAATATGCTTAACATTTTGACTATCAAAGCAATTTTAATAAGAATATCACTGAATGCCAAAGAAGGTTTTTATGCCTTGTAGAGATGGGCTTTAACAGTATATACGACTCCTTTCGTTATTAAATCCTGTAGATTTGGAAATTTAATGGTGTTGTAAGTGGCTAACACTTACAGGTTTATTCGCGTATAAGGCAGATAAATTTAGGGACATTTAGTCAGTGAACTATTCTGTACACTGCTGGTTCCCTGACTCAATTATAAGAAGATGCAGTAAAGGACTCTTATATCCAAAGTATGGAAATGATACTATCCTCATAATGGGACATGATATAGTATTTCCAATTTATCAGACCAATTTATCTGGATAATTGGCATTCTACCGTATCTCAAATAGATTGAAGTTGTGCCCCGCACCCTCGCCTTTCCTTTCGTTCCTTCACTGCCTCTCGTTTCTGCGTCCTTCCCCGGCGGTCCTTTGGGTACGAGTAGCTATTGTTGGTCGAGTAAATAAAGGCATAAGTGTCCTCGAGTGCAATTAGAGATTACGGGAGACTATCCTCTCGAATCAGGGAATAAACAACAAATACGGAATACTGCGGTAGATTGTACAGCCCGGTGTAGCAGCGTGCACACGATCGTTTACTACACTCGTACCAAAAGGATCAAGGATTTTATTACGTAAAATGCTTGTTATTACAAACTTGTTATTTCTCGCGTACAGTGCTGCGAAACGGAGCAGATTAAGTAGACCGAAGATGCGGTGAAAAATTTGCGACGTTCCGTTTATTTTCGTTGCTAGAGAAACTAATTAGTCTAATTAGAGACATCTCAAGTTTAACTTCGCGCCGTTCGGCCACACTTACCCAACAAGTGTGAACGATTTCAATAAATATCTTTTTTGACAGACGATCCACACGAATGTTTCCAGACATTTATTTGCTAAAATACCTACTCTTGTACAATCAGGACGGTAACCTTGTCTCAACCAGTCTATTCTAGCTTGGTTCAGTTCATTTATCTTTTGAATCCTTAGCTTCCTTCTTAATGGGCTCGTCCCGTAAATAAATATATAAATAAAAAAGTGATCCACGACGGCTTAACTGTTCTTCACCTTCCCAAAAGTTAAAGAATAATCTATCTGTTTCTTAGGATTCATGATACCTCGTAACATTTCGTTGAAAATACTCTGGGCTTTCAGTTCTCCTTAAAGAAACGTTGGGTGTCCCTTAGAATCTCACTTTCCCGTTAAGCCTGTGTTGATTAAACTGATTCACGCGCTCGCGATTAGCATCGCGCGCCACAAGTTACTTCTCCAATCGCACTGAAATTCATGTTCTTCAATGCTCATCCTCTCCCAAGTAGGCCTGCCGCTTCTTGTACAGCGGAGCATAGCCCGCCAGATTCAGCTCGTGGAGACGATCGGGAAGGGTCGTTTCGGCGAGGTCTGGCGTGGCCGTTGGAGGGGTGAGAATGTCGCCGTGAAGATATTCAGCTCGCGGGAGGAGCGGTCTTGGTTCAGGGAGGCTGAAATTTACCAGACGGTGATGCTGAGGCACGACAATATCCTCGGGTTCATCGCTGCTGATAACAAAGGTACGTGCCAACGTGTATCTTTACTCTGAATTCAACTTGAAGGTGAAATTCACCCTAATAGGCTCTTCCGTGGCTTCAACCCCTTTCGTAGTAAATTAAAGTTTGCCTATTTATGTCGTCTAAAGGACAATCACTGTTTATACATATTCATGGGAATAGATGCTAGTTTCTAACGTTGAAGCACAGGCTAGTCTAGAAAGGTGGTGGCTCTTTTAACAGTTCTAACAACGCCGTTGAATTATTCAACGCAAAAGTATAATTGCATTCTCTTCTTCTTTGATACACAGATAACGGGACGTGGACCCAGCTGTGGCTGATCACAGACTATCACGAGAAGGGCTCCCTGTTCGATTATCTGAACAGATCGACCGTGGACACGAACGGTATGATCAGGATGGCCCGGTCGATCGCCACCGGGCTGGCGCATCTTCACATGGAGATCGTTGGTACGCAGGGGAAGCCGGCCATCGCCCACAGGGATCTGAAGTCGAAGAATATCCTGGTGAAGACCAATGGCACATGCGCCATCGGCGATCTTGGATTGGCCGTCAGGCATGACGTGATTACGGACACTGTCGATATTCAGTTGAATAATCGAGTTGGCACCAAGCGGTACATGGCACCCGAGGTAAGCTCCAAGCGAAGCGATGATTTATTATAACTCTGGGACGTATCGAGGACGCCCGCGGTGCTATTAACGCGCTCGATTATATTATTGGGTGGGAGTGCGAGCCGCGGAGATCACGGTCCCAAGCTCGGTTCAGGGAATGCTCCACGGCGAAGAGGAATGGCTACTGAGAATCGTTGCTTCTGCTTTCAGGTACTCGAGGAGATGATAAACATGAACCACTTTGATTCCTTCAAGAGGGCTGACGTGTACGCTCTCGGGCTGATCCTCTGGGAGATCGCCAGGCGATGCAACGTCGGCGGGATACACGAGGAGTATCAGTTACCGTTCTACGACTTGGTGCCTTCTGATCCGACGATCGAGGAGATGCGTAAAGTTGTGTGCACCGACAGGCAAAGACCGTCGATACCGAACCGGTGGCAGTCGATCGAGGTAAGTGTGTGCAATCACTTGACCTACCTGGGGGAGAGGGATGTTTATCAAAGCGATTCCTTGGCGAGAGTGACAGAGGGACAAATGGATTATGGGCCCCACAGATGTAACGATTTATCGTACGATTAATTGTGCAGTTACTCTGCACACGACTGTTTGAACGATAGTCGTGAAATGTGTGAGCTTGCAGAACTTGTGACTTGCGTTGTCGTAAAAGCTGTCGTTCTTTGAACAAAAAAGAGTCATTTGAATAATAAAACATATTTTTCTACGCAGAAATCGTTAACCTCTTTTTCGAAGCATTTATTTAATCGACACCTTTCTATTCGATTGTTACAGGCCCTGCAGGTGATGTCGAAGGTGATGAAGGAGTGTTGGTACCACAACGCGGCAGCTAGACTAACCGCGCTTAGGATTAAAAAGTCCCTCGCGAATTACGGCGCGATGGAGGACCTAAAGTAAAGGGGAAACGTTTCTCGGCGACGGTTGCTCGCCGATCGTCGGGACTTGCGGACAGAGGATGGAAGTGCTCGAAAAAAAAAACACACGTGGGCACTCGTCGTACCGTAACACTTTTATCGCAATAAAACTGTAAGGGCCGCGTTACTACGCGCGCGAGAGTTAGACAAAATAGAGAGAGAGCGAGAGAGTATGTGTGTGTGTGAGTAAAGGGACACTGGTCGAAAATGAGGGATTCGGTAGAGGAAGGCAGAGAGCCTAACGAAAGACTGGTCGAGAGAATCGAGAAGACGTTCCTTTAATATCGCGTTGACTTCGTCGGGTCGTTCCCTAATTTCGAGTACATCGGCTGTACGTGCTGGAAGGAATTAATCGTACGAGTGGCGTGGGGGTTGTGGTAGCCAGGGGAGCTCGATGGAAGTTTCATTCGGGAGCGTTAAGAGAGGGCGATGACTGAGAGGAACATGGACAGGATCGGCGGAGACGATCCAGATGGAAGTATCGGGCCGCTGCATCGTCGATTGATGGGTCGAGCGGACATGCTATCATCGGGGTAAGAAAGTAATGCAATTCGCGTACACGTGCAACTTGTTCGGTTAATCGAATACGATAACGCCTGGTCACGCGTCACGCTACCGGTGTATATTTATTAATAGTAACGTTAAGGTAACGAAGTATATAAATTTATTATATAGCGTCGTTTATTGAGTAATATTAAATAAATAATAATACATTTGTACATTAATATATATATATATAAACACACACCTACACACACACAACACACGCAAGTATAATTATATACATTCGTTATCAGGCAAACGGATTCGATTAACCAAACCCTAATTTATTCGTTTAATGGTTACGGAAAGGATTACATACTTCCACCGGGGAGACACCATTATTCATTTCCACGCTCGATCAAATTAGTCGACTTTTCTGTGGAGATCGCTCTGCCACGTGATTCTGCTTTCGTATGTTGGAATGCTTGCGAGAAGCGGACTCCGTGTCGGGATAACTATAATATAATTTTCCTCTTCGTTTCCTTCCTGTTCTTCTTCTTTTTTTTTTACGGCGTAGATTCGTTACTTTACCGGTGCGTGGAGAGACTGAATTATTTTTTCGAGGAAGGGGGAGTATGTACCACATACCACCGTGTTACAAGAGAAATGCATACCTTTGGTTTCTCGTTTATCGCGATTGCAGGGTCGATCCGGATCGATCTTGTAAATATACAGGGTAGATAGAAGAGCTGAATGATCACGGTCGTCGAGTACGATAGACCAGACAGCGAAGACGTAGGCGATTCTGTTTGACAAAGAACCAAGATTTCACGCTAAACGAACAATTCTCCTAAAAACGTTGCTTTTCGACCCGAGGCGCAGTCTAAGTTTCCACACTCAAGGTTTTTACACAACGAACTATTCCCGCGACTTCCGGTTTCGTTTATCAGCCGCGTCTATGATATATCCTTAGCCTTAGTGGACATGCCCAGGCGTTTTGCTCAAGACGAAATATTTTTGCGTGTTGTTAATGTGACGCGCGAAGTTGAAGGCGAGGTGCGTCATGATAACGTAAGCGGGACTTTCGGAGCGTGTTTCCTTTGTAACACAGGAAGGCTGAAATTGAAGGGTGCTAAGCTCAAGAGTGAATCTACAGTTTTGCGCGTGTGTGTGAAAGAGAGAGTGAGAGTGGAATAGTGAGAAGCTGAGAAACCAGAAAGAGAGAGGGGAAGAGAAAGTGCGTGTGTGCAGAAGTGAGGCTGAAATGTGACTGAAAGAAAGCGAGATAGAGTAAAAAGAAGAGCGAGAGAGAGAGAGAGAGAGAAAGAGAGAGAGAGAAAGAGATGAAAAATGAATTGATAAAAAGAAAAAAAAAACATTGGAGAAAAAACTATATTTTCGGGAATTTTTTCACGGATGAAAGGGAAAGCGAGAGAAGAGATTCAATAATGGAACGGTGATGATGGCTTCGATTCACGAATGCGCCCTTTTCATCGAGCATTCCCCACCTTTCCCCCTTTTCCCCCCGCGTGACTGATGTTTTATATGTTTTCTTTAAATTTTCAAGCGATTTCGAGGGGATTCGCGGCGAATGCTCGCGGGGAAAGCGCATTCCCCGTTGCGTTACGGTTTCGCGTGACGAAAAGCAATCATAGCGACGGAGTTGCGTGCGTTGTACGTGTCGTGAAGTGTGGAGAATGCAAGGACCCGTATGGTATGTCTCTCTGCGAAGCTTGATCGTTTTTGGCGGCTTCTGTTCCGGCCCCAACGGCGGTCCGTCGTAGGTTGGTAACATTACGCGATAAGCGGACAGCTTGCTCGGCGAAGCGTGGACGTGTGTCGCGAGAAGACGGAGGTGGATGCCCGTGGACGATTATAGGCGAGCATGAACGAAAGAACAAAAGGGACAAACGAAGAAACAAACGGATCGTGTGTAACGGAGAAAGCAGGAAGAAGAGAAGAGAAAGAATCTTTGTCATCCAATAGTCAACGTAAAAGTCTGCGAACTTACAATTATTACTATATAAAGGAACGGAAGGTCCTTCGAACACATAATTGTATTTTTATATTGTTTTTTACCAACCGACGTCCCGCCAGGACGTTCTACTGATTTTTCTCTTCCGTTTTCTAAACGCTCGTACCGTTCGAAACCCAGCTGCGCGTGTCATCTGGTTTTTTTAACTGATCGGTCGGCGTAGCTGAAGATATCGGCCGCGTGCGGACCGATTGCAATCGCGCCGGATCACTGAAACGTAGAATCGTGATTATCCTGGCGCGCAGGATCCCTTTCCCCTCGGCGATCATCGTGAGATACCGCGTGGATTCGTTTGTTCAACGTCACCGACCAGAGGCGTTCCGCGCTCGCGTTCCGCTATATCGCAGACTCTGCAATTCACCAAAAGACTGAGCGATCTAATTGTTCGACTAGTAGGTAACGGTTAAATAATTGAAAACTAAATGAATAGTTGCCCGCGCGCACCGTGTCGCGTGAACGGTCCGCGGGTGTTTTTTTAACGGATATATCAACGTTCCGCTGGAAGACTGTTCCGGCGTTCTTCTCGTACATTCCTATTACCATGTAGGTTAATTTATGATACGTAAATACGATATACATAGTTACTGCGTCGATGCGGCTCCACGGTTATCTTCGTGGCGACCCTTTGGATGCTGCGGGTGTTTATGAACAGGCAGTCAGTAGAGTTTAGCAATGGAGAACGGATTAATTAGTACTTAGACGCCCGCCGTGGAACTCCATCGGCGATCGTGTCCCGCAGGTGTTTCCATATAACTAGTACAATTTTGTGCCAATAACAGATCGAATGTTAACTAAAGCGAGAGACCAGTAATGATAATATACAGAGTATTCTCACAAGCATACACGTACACACTCACGCATCCGCGCGTTCGTCCGGGAAAAAATATCTTTCACGCGCGCCCGTAGGCTTAAACGTTTAAAGACTTTTAACGAAGCGTTGCAAATGATGCGAGTAGAGGCTGGCACCTGAAAATTTCAACTCCGAGTCCTACCTCGACGGTCGAAACTTTCAGGTGCTCGCTCTAAGTACCTATCGTTCAAGGAGAAGCCTCTATCATGGGTAAGAGGATCGATCGTGTTCACTCTATAAGAGATTTTCTCAAGGATCATAGCGGATTCTTCATCCATTTTGTGCAATTCAGAAGATAAGATATTTTTTCCACACGTGAGTGACATCATATCTACCGCCCTCACATTTCCAAGCGGCAACGCGGGCGTCACTATGATCTCTGGTGTCGGTGGCGATCAGCCGAGGTCGAAGGGGATCTTAGCCACCTGGGTTTCGAATTACCGAACAGTCTGACTCATATCTGACAAATGCCGAACTGCCAAATAATATATTTCATCCCTCTATAGCTCTTCTTTGCTCCCTTACCGTGTAAGCCCCACTTGTACAAAAGAAAAGAGAGAAAGATGTAACAATAAAAACAAACAAAAAATAAGCGCGAACCGTGTGAAACGTCGCGTGTATAGAGAGCGAGAAACTTGTACCTTCGAGACGGTGCTTACGCATCGTCTGCTTTTAGTTTAAAAATACCGCGGTCGATTTTTCTGTTGTGTAACCAGTGTTACGATTACCGGTGAGGAAAGAAAGATTTGTGAATGTAGCTGTGAGAATGTCGGATCGTTGTATCGTTTAAACGCGAGATCGACGCGTTGATCCTCGCATCGATTTCTTCGTAAATCATTACTACACCGAGGAGTTGTGTTATGTAGAATGTTGGGGGCAATCAATTATTTGTTTCGAAAAGCAGACAGAGGAAATTGTGAATTATTTGAAATTTAAATATTTTGTAGTTTCTGTACGTCTTAGTCGTATCCTTTTGAATACATAGAATTTTTCTGTATTCTAGAAATCGGTGTGCCGATCAACGCGTTAAGGACACATTTTAGAATGTTAACTGTAATTTTTAAGAGTTTACTATGCTGCCGTCGAAACGATACAACCGTTCTACCCGCGACATTTACAGCACGTTACGTAAGAATATTATACATTAATCAGCAATCTCTAAATATTAGATTCGCAAAATCGTTTTTCTTTTTGTTTTAGTCGGATTTGTTTGAGGGAATTTGGCGTGTACCTTGTGGACGTAGATTTATTATCGCGTTATCATCTATTACTCACACGATCTTAGTGTTCCCTTCGCATCATTACTTTCTCCCGAGGATTTTAATCATCACTGAAGAGATTCGAACAATCCTTTGAGATTTTTTTTTAAACATTTTAAGAGCACAACATTCAAGCCGATTACGTAGAATTTTATTCCGAGACTCGTCGGCGGGAACCGCCGAGACGTGTTCTACGGTTCTCTCGCGCTTCGTCAATTTTATCTCCTTTTGCTCCATTCTATTTTTTTTCTTGTGTGTGCGTGAATTTTAGCCCTTCATACTTTTATAAGGGAGTCGAACCATTTTCTTTTCCAAGCAGAAGCAACGGAAACACGCGAGACTCGAGCCGATCGTGAACGGAACCATGTTTTCTTTCCTTAGACGTGGTGTTGTGTTTTTAAATCGAGTACCTACAGTTATTACCGATAATGATAATATTATTTTATCATCCTCGTAGCTACGATCCTTCTGTTTCCCATTTTTCTTTCCCAATGTATTATACCCTGTACATAACGGTGTAAATGTTTATCGACGATTTACATACGATAGGATGAGCACTTGTAATTTTCGTAACGACGGATGGGTGGATTGGTGGATGGTGGTGTTTTTTTTTTTTTTAGTTACATGTAACGTATGTTTGTAACAGGCACGTTGCGTCCCTGCCTTTTTTTTATTCAAATAATTGCCTCACCATTGTTTATGAACGCGTCATGAAATTGCATAGCAGAATCACAGCCGTAGATTTTAAACGAAGTTCAATTCTACTACAACCCTTTTACAAAACTTTCCAGATTCTTTTGTCTCTATAACGATCGAAGATCTGTAAAGTTTGGCTTGTGTTCTCTTGGAATTGATAGACGAATTAGTCAGCTTCACTTACTGCCAAATTATTAATTTTCTACGACAATCACCAGATCGAAACTCTTTTCGTTTTTCTTGAAGGTGGTTGGAACTGTATCCACACCAACGACCCCGTTTATCGTACTCCATGCATTGCACATCGATTAGTGAAATTTCCGTTTAGTAAAATGAAAGGACTAGCGATTCCATCGGTCTTAGGAAATAAACGCAGCTATTCGTTTAGTCGACCATTGATTGTCCACTGTCACCTTACGAAGCGTGCCTGACGGTGTGGGTGAATCTTAATACTGTTAATAGATATACGTACCTAATGTTATTAATTATTAATTAACATTTGATTTGTAATTATCGGGGCCACGGAATCCGCGAGGCTCGTCGCGCGACAGTCCTGCCCGAGGGCAATCTTTTCACAGCCTAACGCGATATCTTTTTTACAATCTCTCGAGAAACAGAGCCTTTTTTAAGAATGATCATGTTAGGTCATTTACAAGACTGTTTATAAAAGTCGTCGCCATGGCTATCGTGTGGCACGAGCCTCTTGCATTGCGTGTCCGAGCGGACCCTACTAATAAACGCCATAGAGGTCCGAGAAGTAATTGGCTCGAATAAATTAAATTTACTTTAACAGTCGTCTGTGTTATTGCCGGACCATTCCGATTTCTTTCACGAACAACCCGATGAGTTTTGCTTTCGAAACTTTAGTATAAAAATGCACAGTCAAATTCTAGGAGGTGACTTAAGAAGATATACAAAGTGGTTAATTTTGGTCTTTCAGCTCTGAAACTATTAATTGAATTTTAGACAGCTTTAATCGTAACGAATTGCATTCTTTGATTTTTAAATTTATCCCTCGATTATTCAATATTCATTTTATGATTGAACGCCGCTGTGTCGTTTTCTTTGAAATTTCAAAGTTCTAGTGGAAACCTCCGATTTTACAGAAAGTCAGAATTGTTAATGTAGCTCTGTATTTTAATCGGTCATATCTATTTCGAAAACCTAACTAAAGAAATTCCTGTATATAAAATATGTTATAAGAATTTGAATATTCCTTGTTTCTTCCCTTTAAAACAGCAGCTGGAATTCAGGAGGATCCACGTTCGTCCAGGTAATGGATTTCACCAGTTTCGTACGTACGTGTTTCAGTTTATTTATTAAATTAATGTTGACACAGGTTATTGTGTATGTCGTACAGTGAGAGTTGTGTGTATGGGCAATAGTACCTATCTATATATATATTATAATAATAGAAGTAGAATTAAAGTTAATCCATTTAAATACAGGTGCGTCACGCGCGATCAAAAGAGTCGTAAGGAGCAGCTACGTCTCGCGTCTCTCATTTATTATTTATTTCCCTCTCCTTACGTTGTGGCGATACTTACATAAACAGATACAAGGAAGATATAACGAATTGCTGTTGATTTCTGCGTATATATATATAGGCGTATATTTTTATTCTCATTTTCATTTTGCCGACGATGTTGCGCGTTAGGATGATTCTGACTCGATGCGTTCCATTTTTAGTTTTCACGTTGCTTTGCCTTTGCTTGCTTTCTAATTCATTTGCGACGGGTACCGCCTCTCGTTGGCCGAGTAATTCGAATTTACGACGGGTCGTGCTGGGCGCTGTCACCAGTACGATTCACTGACAAGTTGACACAGTTTCTCTTATTCTCCTTGTACCGATGTTCACGGTGCGGCCCGTTGGAAACTCTGCTCGGCACTATCGATTTGCGATGATGTATTTAGGCTCTTCCTTCTTCTTCGTCGTTCGCTCGTTACACCTGCAAACGTGGTTGTTAGTCACGCGAGCGTCATGGATCACCAAGGTACTTAATGTCCCTTCAATTTTCACCGCGAAATAAGTTTACCAATAGTCGTCCACTTGGAGAGTGACGTTTATCCATTATCATCTCGAATATCTCGCTTTGCAATATATATATGGGTACGTACGTTTCTAAAGACGACGAGGTGGCGTTCGAAGTGGCAAAGGGTGGGGTGTCGATGGTGGCGTTTTACATGTCACTCCTCGTCTCCTGGACGAGGTACACCTGGGAACCGGGCACGGTGGAGGTGGTGACGAAGCTGCGGTGTTTCGCGCGGATCAGAGTCAAGTTGCTCTCGGCGGTGTCAGCGCGGTCCTCCGCGGCCTCCAGCTCCCTTTGGAATCGGCGGACCCTTGTCACGCTCTGCTGTGACATGCCTTCCTGCTCCTGCAGCTGCCTCTTGTAGATGCACACCTTCTGGCTCGCCTTGTCCAGGGATTCCTGTAGCAGCGCGATGTTCTTCGAGTCCTCCTCCACCTGGATCATCACCTCTTTGATGTTGCGCTCCTTCTTGCGAAGGATCTTAACAGTCTCGGAGTGTCGGCGCTTCTCCTCGTCCAATTCCAGCTCCAAATCGCGAATCTACTCAAAGATTAGGCGTTACTTCAGAAGATGGAACGGTTTACCAGTGGTTTAATGTGATTCGAAGTGAATGGAACTCTATGCACTTACCCTAGCCTCGAGTTTGCTGATGATGCGCTTGCCTCCCACGATGGCGTTCGCCTCGACTTCCTCCAGTCTCACGGACAAGTTCTTCACCTCGATTTCAAGAGACTTCTTGATAGCCTCGATCTTGACGATACGCTCCTGCTCCTCGTGGAGGATCTCCACGGTGTGCTTGAGCTCGTTCTGCACTCGTTGGTATCTCTCGTCGCTCACTCTCAGCTCCTTTGTCACCTCCTCGTAGTCACCAGCCAGGGTAGTCAGCTCCTGCTCGATCTTCGCTTTCGACGAGGCCAGGTTCACGTTGATGGTGGTCAGCTCGTTGATGCGGCTAACAGATTCCTCGTACGCCTGCTCGACGGTTCTCTTCGCACGGAGGGCCTAGTAACACACACCGCTCGCATGTATTTGGCAGTTTCTCAAACGAACGCGAGCATCAACTCGAGGTGTATCGAGTTTCCGCGAAGAATACGGAAGAACGCGGACGCGTTTCGACACTCACAGATTCGTAGTTGCCGCGTATTTCCTCGAGCTCGGCTGTCAGAGATTGGAGGCGTCGTTGACTGATGCCCAGCTGGTCCAGGGTCACCTGCAGCTGGCGTTGGACCTCGTCGTAGTGAGCTTGAAGCTCCTGAAAATAATGCGCTGCAGTTTACGATAACTGCTGCCAAACGGCTGTCATTGAACAACGTATACTGGTTTCATCTTACGGTCAAGGTAAGAGATTGCTTCTTGATCGTCTTCTGCAAATCGATATTGTTCTTGTTGGCAACGTCCAGTGACAGCTCCAGCTCGGTGATGTGGATCTGCAGCTTCTTCTTCACGCGCTGAACCTCGGTCTTCAGCTTCGTCTCCGCCTCGACCACGCGAGCATTCAGCTGCTCGATCTCGATACTGGTCTGCTTGCTAATTTGTTTCGTTTCGTGTGAATATAACGCCACCGAAAGCAATCGTTTCGTCGGAGGGTTTAACGATATTCTCGTTATCGGGCGATGAAAGCAGGATCTTGGGGATGGATTTAGGATTGACGGTGGATAAATTGTATCGTGGCTTCTGCCACTGTGAGGCAGGTCAACGATTATTATTAAGGAAAAGCTTCAGGAAAAAAACACAGTATACCTTTAAGATTTTAACACTGTGGGAATTTCTGGGATTTTTATTTCATTAGTAATCAGTATAGCAGCAGGAAGCAATTATGTTTCGATAATCGAGGCTCGATTATCATCGCCTAGAATTTTCTTTTAACTGAATAACATGGCAGTAACACAAACAACACATAGAGTTGGATTCTTTCCCCCTAAAACTCATTATAAATTAGTAACATAGGAAGGTACGTCAGGTAAAAAAAGGAAATTCAAAAACGTCGCCTGCCGTTTGAACGTCGTTCAACTGGCAGACGCTCCACCGTTCTCCACAAAACCCAGGGAGTACGAATTCTTCATAGCTACTCTATCCAAAATGTCGGTAAAAATTCTCGCGAACGAAAATCTCTAGCAAACCCAATCCCACGAGTACTGGGTCTACGTTCCCCCGAATCAAACGAGTCTGATTGAATGTCGAACGTCTCTCATTTATTGTCGCCTTCATTGCA
This sequence comes from Andrena bicolor, assembly GCA_960531205.1. Classification (NCBI taxonomy): domain Eukaryota; kingdom Metazoa; phylum Arthropoda; class Insecta; order Hymenoptera; family Andrenidae; genus Andrena; species Andrena bicolor. The sequence continues at coordinate 5,934,953 of OY482664.1, forward strand.
TCCGTGTCACATAGCTCTTACCCACAGCAACTACAACAGTATCGCTACGCGAATTTACGCCGTTTCGTTCCCTATCCCAGGCAGCCGTACAAGCGGGTCGGTCTGGCTGGGTGTCGATACCTCTTGTCCAGGAAATAGCTGCTGGACTTCTGCTCGTAACCGCGGAGGTCCTTGCTGAGGCGGTTCAACGGTGCGGCCAGTGTATCCTCGTCGAGCAGATGCCTGGTCCTCTCCTCGGCCAGTCTCAGCTGTTCCTTGCCGTCCCGCAGGACGCATATGTTCTCCCTCTGAGTCATTCTGATATCCGCCAGTTCCTGGCTCTTGTTCAGATTTTTCAGAGCATCCGCCGTCAGTTGGAACGCGATCATCCGGGCGGATTTACCGCGCAGGCTCCTGGCGTCTTCCAGGTCTCTCCGCGCCTCGGCTATGTTCTGTATGTCCTTGAGGGACTGGAGTTTGATGTCCGCCATTTCTCGTTCGATCTGTCTAGCGTCGCACCTGACACGCGCGCTGTCCACCAGCAATGGCCACGGTCTGAGCCTGATCTCCGCTAAACTCCTTGGGAACACCTCTCTGGTCACGTGCGTGGCCTGCGCTGTCTTCGACAAGCTGAAGTCTGACCGATTCGCTATCTTTGGGCGAAACACCAAATCGTGGGTCAGTAATCGGTGATTCGACGCAACGGCGGACTACGGTTACCCGGCGAAATAGAGAGCTTGCCCGCGCCCGTGATTATCGCGAACCTCGCGGCTGTTCCCGAGCTCGGACTAAACTTAGCCTAAAGTTAGCCGCGGCGGTCCAGAATTCGAAAGCAGCACTCGATCGACTCTCTCTAGAGACCCGCGAACGACTGCCAATCCGAGCTTGCCCGCTGCACCTAGGCCAGGCAGCCGGACGCGCGCGAGATGGATTTTTCATATGTACGCGCGTGCGATTTGGCAAACGCCGTTCCTCGATCGGTTCCACGGCGAATCTGTCCAAATAATCGGCTTGCCAACGGGACACTCGCTTCCGCGACGATCGCTATTGTGCCCCGCTCGTGCGATTCCGAATTGTCAGCGTGACAGGTGGCCGGGTGTTATTAATAACGATATAGGGGCAGGATTCGTGCGATTTCTGCTCGCTCGGTGAAATTAGAGCGGAGACTTTGCACGTTTGGCAGTCGCATGCTGGGCAGGCGGTCTTAAATTAATCGCCGGTGACAGTGGGTCGGTACCAGGCGGCGCGAAAGCCATTCGAACGGATAGAAATACGAGTTCTGTCAAAAGGGAAATAACTTCTATTTTCATGCATCGAATAGCGCGGGGGGAATCAATCACCGCCGTTATTGAATTTAATTCAACTATTTGAGGGGGACTAGTAATTTCTAATTCTTGGATACTTGGGAGTAATAATAACTGAAGGTAACATGCATGCCACTGAAGGTTTAAATATTCTCCTCTTCGATTATAGAAATTAAATCTACTTTCCTTCTATTTGGAGAAAAATGAATCTAGTATTTATCTACATCCATTTCAAATTCCCTTTCGGTTTGATAGATCTCGAAAAAGGAAGAAATAAATCTCTCACTGATATTTCACGAGCAATCGCCTCACGCACGAGTGGCTTAACAACGAGTAAAAATCAAATGGACTTAAAAGCATTGGCGCTTACTCAACACCTTCCCCAAGACCCATGGCTGGCCGCGATGAAACGATCCAACTTCGTCAACTCCCGAGCGAGGAAAGCTCTGATCAAAAGACTTGACGAGGGCACGCCCGGCATTCGACTTCGACCGAGGTCTACCCGAAGAGGGGCACAGCCTCTTCCGTGGCACCAGATTTAGAAACCGAAAAGGTCAGGCAGTCGTCAAGTCGCACGGCGCCTAGAAAATGGACCGACCGCGTTTCCTGAACGGGTTTCGCGCGATTTATCCCGCCTCGGATCGGCCCCACGGCTCTCGCCCTCCGCCCGCTCGTACCTTGAAGTGGGACAGGTGATCCCTGGCCTGATCCTCCGCGTCCAGCGCCCGCGCGATCAGCTCGCGCCTCGTGTACGCTTCCACGGGCTTGTTCTGCCACAGGAGTCTGCCATCGGACCAGGGCAGTTCCGGTAACTCTTGCAACCTATCAACTCGGAAGTACCTTGGCTGCGACGTGGATCTACCGTACCTGTCTATATAGTCGATCATAGGCTGGTAAAAGTTGATCCCGTATTCGTAGTTCGTGTCGTAGATGTAGGTGGGCCAGTGCTTCCACTTTGGCTCCAAGGGCACGTACATTGATGGCATGTAACATGCCATTTTTCCACCACTCTTTCTTGGATCTAATACTCCGTTCCTTCTGCTCGAATCTCTCTTAAGCTTCCACGTGGGAGATAATCGGCACCGTTTCTTTTCTCCTTTTATCGAAGACCAACCTTCTTTTGTTTATGCCCGTCGATCGCGAAGGGTCGATGTTTGCCTCGGAGGTATAGATCACGTGTATCGTTCCCTTCAACTTAGCCTGTCGAAATCTTTATTTTGAGGGACTGGCGGTTTTTGGTAAGAGTGTTTCTGTGGGTAGGTTTTAATTTCTCATCCAAGCTTTTTACCTTGAATAAAAACCAGGCTGTATTTCTCGTCGAGTACGCGGGACCCGTAATGCGAGCGTATTATGTGGTTAGGATCGGGGTTTCGCTGTCGCGAAGGGAGGTTTGCTGGTTCTACTCACTGGACTTTCATAGCCAGATGATCGGAGATGAGAGTTGCAATGAAACGGTCGAGAAAAATTGGGCCGTGGTATCTTTTGTAGGTTTTTCTTACGATTGCCACATTGGGAACGGCCAATCAGCACCTGACGGTAATAATTGGATCGCTCTGTTGATCGGTTTTACAGCGAGGCTTATTAATAGCCGCGTTGCGTACTGTTCGCGTATCAGCGTTACGCTTTATTAACCGCGCGAAACGGCGAGCTCGTGTACGCATCTTGAAAATTCAATTCAAGGGTTTCAATTGCTATTATTTATGTTCCGTAATGCTCTATTCTTAGTGCTCTTCGCGAAGTAAGCTTCGTCCATGATCCAATCAAACTGATTCATATTTTCTGATGTAACACGTATTCTTTAAATCTCACGAATTAAGTAAAACCAAGAAAGTCAAGTATACAATTTTGTACGTATTCCATAATGACTCCTAAAATGGTATATGGATGCATAGAAGTGGTATGTATATCGGTAGAGGAACGAAGTAGAACGAGGCGTTACTGGCGCGCCAGTAGTGCAGCGAGGTCTGACCTGCCGTAGGTTCAAACCCCTTTGAGATTCAGCTAATACACTCCTCCCTTCAGTCTTTTTACACGATCTCAAATATTGCACCAACTAATATGGTATCTTTTTGCATCAAGATTACCAGTATCCTTTTCTGCGTGATGTTAGAAAGTTTTCCTCAAATCCATCATTATCTTGTAGCAATATATCATCTTTCCCTGAAGTTCCGCACAAACTACTTTTCACAATCAGATGATTCTCACGTTGTTTCCTCTTCGTCAGGTCTTAGAACCCATTTTGCTCTCCCACTAATAATTTCTAATTTTTCACAACCTGCGTCGAGCTGCCCCAAAAATAAGGGCACAATGGAAATAATATTCCTCTGTTCCTAACATTAATCACAATATCGTCTCGCTGATCTTTCTTCTTGAATTTATTTTCTGTAATATCCATTCGCAATGATGTAATGGATATATCGAGCGATCGATGTTGCGTACCATCGACGTTGCAGAGACCGAGAGCCAAGAAAAAAGTCATCGTGCCCGATCGTCACTGGATGACGACTCGGTCTTGGCAGTCTGCGAGTTTTGTGTATATGTGGCGCAATAAATAAATAATTAGACCGCGACAGGATATTCCCTTGAACGTCTGACCGGTCGGGAAACACCTATGGGTGATTAATCGATCGCATCGATCGATGACAAAATTAACCGCGCTTTATTAATAGCCCGTTGTCCCGCGCGGTGGTTGTACCGGGAATAAAGTCGATTGCATCACGGATCCAAGTAGCCGAGTAGCTAAAAATTCGTACTCTTTCAGCGACACTTTCTTTCATCGGAGTAGCCGGGTAATTCAGGCTTTCTTCGACGGTTACGTAATACGAGCGCGCGTTAAAGAGCAATCAACTGTTGTGACACAGACGGTACAAACTTAGAAGGTAAAGAAGAATGTAAACTTTGGGGAAAAGAATGCAACGATCTAGACTGCCTGCACTATAAATTAACACTGTCCTCTTGGACAGTCGTGTTGATATGAAATTTTGTTGGTAAGGAGATTAACAGATTCAAGGAAGTGTATCAAGAGTGTAACTGTGTAAAATCTAGTTGTTCTTTGCTGTATATGAAGGAGATGTGAAAGCAATAACTCAGGTACTCACCGAATGATTTCAATCTCTTCGTCCTTCTCGGTCAAACGACGCTCGTAGTCGTGGCGAAGCTGGGTTAATTCAGCGGACAGTCTCTGCGAGCGTTGCTCTTCGATCTTGCGACCCTGCAAACAATACACATCTTTAGAAACCATTCTGCGTCCCGAATTCCGTAATTCTTTTTTGAAACTTTGAAATGCTACTTACTGCTTCAGCCTCCTTGTAGGCGGCAGCGAGCTCTTCGCGCTCGTTCTCCAGACGACGAAGTTCGAGTTCCAGCTCGTGAAGTCTGCGGTTCATGTCGGCTAGCTGGTTCTTAGCATCATTGAGGTCGTCTGAAACAATCGAGCAATTTTCATTCCTTCATATATCGTTCCAAAACACTTTACGAAGAAATAGTTCCAATGTGTAAGTGTTTCAAGATTTTACAGACGCTATTTTGGAGTTTGATGGAACTGAAGGTTCTTTGGTTTAGAGGTTCCAAATACTCACTCCTGTTTCAGTGAAAATGTGATTCCTTAATTGACTATAAGCTTCGTCTAAGCATACCTCCCAGTTTCTTGTTCTCACGAGCCAGTTGGTCCTTCAGCTCGCGAGTTTTGTCAAGTTCGGCATTGGTGCGCTGGAGTTCTTGCTGCTTGTTGCGGAGATCGCGTTGACTTTGTTCGTACATCGCAATGCTCTCTTCCAGTCGTGCCTTCAGTTCAATGTTGATCTTCTCCAAATGCTCCACGCGTTTCTGGAGTTCGCGAGCTGTTCCATTGGCCTTGAAACAATCACCAAGTCTTACATAAATCTCTTTGAAAAATGTAATTTCTACAGGCATTGCGCGATTAATGAACCCTTACCAATTCGATAATATTTTCCACGGTTGCCAAACAAACAGTCGAGTCATTAATTATAATTTACGTAATCTACTTAACAATTGCACATAAATACACCAAAGACTCCGAAAATTGATGGGCCCCGAAGAAATTAAAGGAGCAATGAAACCATACCTTCTCTAAGTCGATGATCAAAACTTCCACTTCAGATTGCAGGCGAGATTTCTGTTTCTCAAGGTTGTTGATCTTGACGAGCAGAGTTTCAATCTGCTCTTCCTGTTCTTGGATACGCGCGCCGTACTTGCGACGCAGCTCCTCTACCTGAATAGTTCCGTAATATCATAGTGATATTTCAGAGAAATATCGAAGAATATTTTACATCATGCGTCGATTAAATAACTGTTCTGTCGCGGTAGTTACCTCTTCGGCGCGAGCATTAGCCTCGGTCTCGTACTTCGATCTCCAAATTTGTACTTCGCCATTGGCCTTGACCAATTGGCGTTCAATGTCCAGACGCGCTTCGGATTCTTCTTCCAGTTGGATACGAACGGACTCCAATTCCGTCTCGACCTGTCGATAATTATTCAGTTGCGCGTTAATCCTCGCTTTTTGCAAATCAAAAAGTCTTCCAATAGATAAATTACTATATTGACATTACTATATACAATGTTCTTATGTTTATGTTAAAGATATAGTACAATAGTACTATTATAGCCCTGAATATAGGTACTACTGTTTACTAATTGAACGAGGGATCAATGTCTCGTGATATTTGCGCGTAAGTTTTGGAAATAGTAGAAGTACCTGATGTAAGGAGGCCTCGACCAATGAACGACGACGTTCTTCATCCTCGAGACGACGGCGAGCATCCTCGAGCTGACCAACGATCTGGGTCCTCAGGTAAATAACGTTCTCGATGTTCACCTGCAAGAGATTATAGTAAATTCGATGGTGAATCGAGGGTGATGTAAATATGAATTAACGAACGAATGGAAAGCGAGAGAGATTACGTGCCTTCAAGTCCTGTACTTCCTTCGTCAGTTCGATGTTCTCTTGGGAGATCCTGGTTTTGTGGCTGGTGACGTCGATGATGGTACGGTTCAGTTCTTCGATTTTTACATTAAGCTCGGCCACGTGTATTTCGAGCTTCTCTACGGTCTTTATTGACATCACCTTCTCTTTAGTGACATTGTCGAGCTGAGCGAGGAGCTCGTAAACCTCTTGTTGGAACTTAGATTTTTCCTTGTCAGCTCTGAAAATGAGGAGGGCCATACGTTAAACCAGCCACTTTTCAGTCAAACGTTCTTTCTAAGTATAATTCATATCTTGGCCCTACGTTCTCCTTAGTTTATGAACGAAGAATTTTTAACGACTACTGTGTTTTAATCCCTACCTACTGTCCACTTGAATGAACAGATTGATTCAGTAATGCAAGTTTTGAGAAAGTGACATCACTACGAGCATGTGATGAAGTATTTCAAGTCCTAACCAGATACCTACTATAATTTATTCGACAATATGTATCTCCCACCCCACATCTAAATTCATAATGTCACCCTCTATCTCATCCCTCCTTAAACCTCCAAACACACGCAAGAAAGCGTCCCCTCTCCTGAAGCATCAAATATCGCAAAGTATTCCTTCCCGCCACCTCCACCCAAATACTTGCACACAGCGTATACACACCAGAACTGCTCAGCGCGTAAAAAGAAACACCCACGATCCCATTCAAGAACCCAAATACAGCATCGCCCATCCATCCTTCCAGAAGAGAAACACTCTCGAAACTCTACCAAGTTTCTCTGTCCCCCGCGTAGACAACAGCTGTAACCCGACCCAGTTTCTAAAGATCACCCTGCGGCGCGCGTCGCCTCGGGCATCCTCCTCTCGATCATCTGGTGTCAAGTGGCCCGCCGCGATTCGTCTCGATCACCGTCGAAGCCGGCTGGTTTCGAGCGGCGTGCCATTCGACTCGATCAACGTCGGCCAGCACCGACCGCCGGTTGGAAGTGGCCATTGTTCCTGCCTCGTGGACGGGCGGCACGGAACCCGCGCGCACGCGAGAACGTTGGAGAAGGGGGGGGTGGGGATCGGGAGGACCCGCGATAATCGGCGCGCTGTCCACCTACACGTAACAGAGGGTGTAAGGTGTCGGCCGATTCCGAGGATAGTGGGGATCCGGTCTGGTCGCCTGTACTAATATGGCGCGGCAACACGGGGTTGAGGATTGCCGCGCGACTCGCACGGTTAAAAATAGTCATAAGCCGAGTGGTGGCCGCGCGAGCAAAACGACACACGCGGGGGGAGAGACACCGGCAGAATAAAAAGGAGAGACTGAAAGAGAGACGGAGAAAGAGGGGCGGAGGGGGGGGGGAGCGAGGACGGCGGAACGGTCGCGATGGTCCCGAGGGGGAGGGGAGGGAGGGTGGTGGTGGCGGCCGGTGACAAAGGTAAAGAAATTTGGAGCGCGGTAAGTTGCGAGAGTTTGGGAAGCACGTCGATGGATGCCGCGAAGGGGATAGCGAGAGGGAGGATTGGAAAAAGGGATATGGTGGACGGTGGAGGGAGACGGTGGGATGGCCGGAGAAAATAGAATTGTTGAGTTGAGAGGGGGGAGGTGTGGAGACGACAGTTGTTTAGATGATACCACGGAATTGAAGGTGAGGAGGTTGGGAGGAGAGGGAGATGTCGATTGGAAGTGTACAAGGTGCTCGTGGAACGTTTGGCTGGCCTTTACTGGTGTATTCTACTTACAGTGGCCCTTAACGTTAAGAGGTTTGCATTCAGTTGACTGTTTGGGTTCTGTTATCGCATCTGCGCGGTGTTGAGTAATCTTTCACGCGTTTGATAGCCTATTAGAGCTTGAATGCTCGTGATTTGGAAGGAATGCATTTGAGAGGTCGAACACTTGTCTGCCGCCGAGTTTAGTGGAATACTCGGAGGAGCTTTGGTGAAACATTCGACAAGCAACTTGTATATGTAAATGTATCGTGAGAATGAAGAAAAATTGTGATAAACGAGGCCGAGCAGTGCAAACGAGGGAATTATTACAGAAACTAAGGTACAGTCTCGGTAACTCTGAAAGTTGTGAAGAGTGGAATAAATGTAAACAGAAGATGATGAGCTGCTGGTCAAAGGAAATGGAAAAAGAATGTATACACTTGGAGGAGAGCTGGGAAACAGCAAGGAAAAATGGGGCAGAGGAAACTAGTGGATAACGAGAAAACAGTAGAAACAGCACAGCAAAGAAAGCGAGGGGAACAACTCGTGGGTCGAGGCAGGGCTATTTTAAAAGCATTTAAAACATCCTTTTTTTGCAGCAACAGGTGGACACTTTTTCCATCGGAGTGAAAACTCTCGAAGATCTCGAGTCTTATACTTCCTCTTCCAACATAAATCAGAAGGAAAAAAAAGGGCGAAGAGTATTTTTCACTTTACTCGAGACTGTCACGGAAGTATTGCCTGGAATGCACCTTTCATTTATTATTCCCTCGTACCTAGACACCTTAATGGCCTCCGGGGCGTTCTATTTTGCTAGTTGAAATATTAAGAGGCAATTAGCTGTTACTTCGTCGGGGCACCGTTGACGTATAAACGTCGCGGCTGCGCTCACTGAAAAGTACACTTAGAACGGAATCTCTAGTGGATCCAATTTCGGTCCGAATTCCTGATCAAGCTGTGAAATTATGGGCAAAGGAGACCTCTAAAATTTAATGAGACCGACAACATTATTAGATTCCTCCCTGTTATCTTCGTTTTATATTTAGAGACGAAAATTGCGCAGTAGAGGGAGACGGTGGCTCGAGACAGGAAAGAGGGGAACTTAATTACGCTGGAAACGACCGAGAGCTCCCTGCAATCGAGAGGATTATTCCATTTCTCCATCCTGTTTTCATTTCGTGGAGGCAGATTACGCAACGAGTGGCAGGTACAAAAGTCGACGAGACAAAGTTGTCGAATCAGCGCTAGAGAAAACAATTACCGTGAAAGTTACCCTAAACATATCCCGAGGACCGCGGGCAACCAAGAAAGCCATTTCGCTTCTTCGTTTTACCGTCGTCCCCGAGTTTAGACGGGGATTACGCAACCGGCGGTCATGCGACAAAGTTGCAAAGTCAGGTTCGAGAAAGAGAAGAGAAGGAGGAGGATCGCTCTTGGATAATAGGCCTCGTCTCGATGACAGCTCGGTGAATTTTCGTGGCAGAGGCGTCCTTGTAACACGGTGCCGGGCGTCGGGGCGCCGGGACGTCGAAAAGGACGCCGGTTATGTTTAGCAGAAGCCGAGGGAACGAGTCTACGCGTATTTCAGGTGCGAGTAAGTTGGTTGTTTGGCCGCCGGCCAGTATCGTCGAGCATAATTCCCGCAATTCTCGAATACGCTTTCGTTCCTCGCGATGCCCGCTATAATTAACGATGCGACGCGCCGTGATTCACCCTCGTTCATCCACCATTTTTCCTTCTGCCCCGTCGGTCCCTCTCTATCTGGCGCCCCATCTCTGTCCGCGCAGCGCGGCGAACGAAACTCGATTCGCGCCTCCAACGCACCTTCGAACTTCCGGCGGACTGTTTATTGACGCTCGCGCGCTTTGACCTCAAAGAGGAGGATCCGCGGGCTGGCGGCCGCCGCGATTTTATTTTCACAGGTGTATATAATTAATCTCCGTTTATTGGTGTTCCGATTCCGTCGGCTCGCCCGGTCGCTGTGCCGAGATTTCGTACGCGATTCGAAGCGTGTTTAGGCTGAGATTAAACAGACTCCTGTCGCGCTTCCCTCTGCTACTGGGGTTTAATATCGTTTGGAGAGCACTGGGAGATTGAACGCGATAGGGGGGGACGTTTTTGAAGCGCTGCTATGAAAAGCAACTTGTTTAGTGGCACGTAAGAGGCTGACGAATTTGTAGCTCGAATGATACGCTGGTTGGACGTATGTTGTAATTGAGGCTGTGATGTATTCTTGTCGAACACTTCGAGGGAGAAATAGTTTTACGGCAGTGTTAGGAATATACAACGGAAAGTAATTAAGGAGTCCGATTTTTGAAGAAATGTCAATGAATGAATGAACTACCAAAGAAGAATTTCTGAAGAATCTGCGACATGGGACACATTAGAAGTGTCTTTGCCAAGCATTTCGTTGGATTACGCTCAAAAAGTTTGAGAAACAGAAGCTGGATGATCATGTATTGATTATTCCACTGACCTAGCACGTGCTTTCGATAGTTGGTCGATCTGATCCTGGAAATCTACCACGACCTCCTGGTGTTTCTTGCGCAGGAGATGCGCGGTCTCCTCGCTCTCGAGATGGACATCTTCGAGTAGTTTGCGCAGCTTGGCCAGTTCCGTGTCCCTCTTCTTGTTGATCTCGAACTGCAGAGTTTCGTTTCGGGGAGGTGATTCATTTTGCATTGATGTTATTAGAAAGAGCGCGTACGATTAAATATCCACAGGTTGAAATAGACTGTGGTTGTATTGAAACTCACTTGAGATTCGGCGCCACCCTCAGCCTCTTCGAGACGTTCGGACAGCTGAATGACTTGCACGCTCAAGTCAGCGCGCTCACGTTCGATCTGCAAAAGCACGTGGCAAATTATAGTATATTGGTCAAGACAAAGTTTATTTTGTCGGTCAAGATTTTTGGTATCAGTGTCCTCGTGATTTCGTGTGTTAATCCGAAGTCTCTTTATCAGGCTTAATAATTTTCTAACTTGTGTAGTCCCAAGTTTTTTGATACGTAGAATCAGGGATATCTTGCCTTCTTTAATGTGCAGTATTTAAAATTTATTTCGACAATTATTCACGATCTTTTAGACCCCAGAATTCTAATTCTTCCATCTTCCTATCTCTCGATTCAGAAACCACTAAAAACTTCATTCCCATTTTTTTTCAACTTCAAACTAATTCTGCTTGATCTACAAAACCATCCCTCTGATCATAGTGCTCTTCTGTATTGTTGCCGTTCAGGACCTGTCACGTTAACCATTCTCTGATAGCAATGAACAAGTGGCCATTAGAATAAACGATTCAAAGAGCACGCAATAATACCAGGTATCACTTGGTTTCGAGGGGCTGCTAATTCGTTGCAGTGCAACTGAAGAAGACTGTCGGGGACGTTGATGCCTGTCGAGTGTAATCGAGATGCACGGCATTGTTTTGGAAAGAGGCCTCGAGGAACGACGCGAACAGCTCTCGGTGCAAGCTTGACGTCAGGTTTCTTCGGACCGCGAATAGAACGATCTAATTCCGGACGGACTGGCTCTATATCGGGAGCTTTATTCATATTACAAACGAGGCGTTTATTGAGAAAAGAGAGACGCGCGACATCGCCATAACTGTCCCTACTCCGGAAACCACCGCTTCGTTCTCCATCCCTCATTGTGTCCATCGACTGTGTCACACAAAACACTCCCCCTTCACCTCCCTCTCAATAAATACACAAATCTCGAACAATAGAAAAGTGAAAACCACCACGAGGATCTATGGAAACTTACATTCAATATCTGGTGAAAAATTGAAACGAAAAGTTTTGTAATTAAGGAGTGTTTGTAAATTTCAAGAAGAATTCATTTTCATAGGGAGTTGGAAAGAATTCCTGAGAGAGGAAGCAGAAACTGTTGTAAATGGAGGAATTCGTGATGTTATATAACGAGAGACTTCTCCTTTCATAATAAGGATTATAAGAGACAATTTATCGGGCAATACGATTTAATGCGATCGTAATTTCTGACTTTTTTTGCGATTCCAAAGGACCGGGAACGTAGCTGGCACACGTTCAAGTCACGTATCGCAGCGCGCGTTACGTATGAATTTGATTTCCGCGGAGCTCCGTCGAACACTGAAACTGGAGAAGATCTCCTTAAATTTAACGCGTCGTTTCAACGAGATTCCTCCATCACTTGGATACGTGGTCAAGCATTTCGGTGGCTCAGAAAGCTCGCGAATCGAAGGAGATCGTTTCTCAAACCTTTGCAATTATTACTCTGCGAAACAGCAAGTGAAACCAGAAGTATTTACATGAATTCTTAATGGTCCATGTCCTTTGAGAAAATTCTAAATTTCGTGAAATATTGTCCTCCCCTTTTTTTCTGTTTCTATACGATGCGTTACATGTACGGTGAACACGAAAGAGGAATGCGGGTTCGTTCGCTGAAGAGGCGCGCATCCCCAAAAATAGACGCGAGTCGAGAGCTGGACATTTCGACCTACTGCTCCCCACTCTATGGTGGAGCAGGCTGGTCTCGCTTTTTTTGTATCAGTTTCAAAATTCACAATACCCACATTACATAAAGCCTCGAAATTGACGTTTATCACTCGGCACCTCGGTATTTTTATCCCTCCGCCTCTAACGCAGGCTCGAGTCTCCTCGTTTCTACATCCCGCTCTTAGTTCCTTACGAAATTACGCAGCTCGAGGTTCAACGAATATCAATTTAAAACTGTCCCTGCTTTTTCAACCGTACTCAACACAATCTATCTTCTCCATGCTGGAAAACACTGACGATACCGCAATAGATAGAATAGCAATGGCGAGAGTAAAGTACCCTCGTCGAATCAGGCTATAGTTAATCGTTTCTGTCGATTCTGACTCGTTGGAATGAAACACACGAGGACCATCAGAAAAGCATCGAAGAAACTCACCCTCTGACGCAGCTCTCTCTCAGACTCCAGGTCATCCTGCAGCAGGCGGATTTTGTCCTGAAACGAGAGGCAAGAAAGGATTAGAGCGTATCACGGGGCTCGTTACGGAGGGTCGGTGCTTTACGTAATCGGCCGACGAAAATACCCAACGGCAGACGCTCTTGGTATTTCAGAAAGACGGACGACCTCTGAACGGGTTCGTCCCCGAGGGAACGGGAGGGTCTGCGCTACAGCGACTCTACGTCGAGGTCGTTTCTAACGGGATGAAGGGAACGCGCACTCGTCTGATCGCGTTCCTTAACGGGTGACGGGGAACGTTTCTCCTCGAATCGATAAAAAGGAAAGATCTTACTTGAGTGGAGAGACGAGCGCGCGTTTCCTCGTTCGTCGCGCTCCATCGTTTCGAGCTGTGTCGCAGGGTCGAAGACGATATCGATCAGGTTGCTCGCCTCGATCGGACGTTTGGCGAACGCCTCGAAGATGTCACTCCGATGTGTCCCGGCACGATCGTCGTTTAGAGCCGATATTCACGACTATTTTCGTACACGAGCAATCCGATAGCCACGGAACCGTCTGCGACACTTTCGTTCCTCATCAGGGTTGGCACTAATATCCCTTATGGTCACTGAACTTTCTCGCGTCTCACTGTCCCCCACCGCGAAATCGGTCACTGTTCTGCGCTCCCCGTTTTCACCAGCGATCGTCCACTATTCTTCTCACGTTTTCTACGTTCCTCCGCTATTCTCCCTTGCTTCTTCTCAACTCTCGGAGTGGCCTTGGTTGTCCTCGGTCCTTCGGTACCCTCCTCCATATCGCATCATCGGATTCTCTTCCTTCGATATCTTGAAATCTTCCCAGTGGACCACTTACATTTCATAGAACATCTTGCATTATCTTCGTGGAATATCTTAGGATTCATAGGACGCCCTGAGCTGCCTCCATTTCAACACTCAAGTCTTCGCGAAATTCTTTTTAATACCACTATATTCCCTCCGTATGGTTCATCTACTTTTACCTGATCCCCCGTCCCCTCTCATTTACTACGACCATTATGAGTAGGAAAAAAAAAGAATACGGTGGAAATGGAAGTGGGACTAAATTATTATATACATACGTTACTCGCGCCACGTCTGTTGAAGAGCCAGGCGGTTGCGATTCCCGCGAAAACGATGCGGAATGATAAAAAAGAAAAGGAGATATTATGTTGGACCTTCGAAAACCTACCTCCAGTCTGGAGAGAGCGCTCAGGTCGGCGCTGTATTCGATGCTGACATCAGCAGTACCACCACCGGTGGAGCGGTACGTGTATTTAGAAGCTTTGGCGATCGTTGAAGACATCCTGTCTGCTTAAGTTCAACTCGCTTTCGCTCGACGATCCCTCGTTCCTCGCGGCCGAGATTCGTTTCTCCTCGGGCTGTTCGCTAACCTTCCGGTTTTCGCCTCGATACACTGGCTGGTGCTAAGTACAGTCGTCTTGATTTAAATCGTCGTAGTCAGCTACCACTTCCTCCGCCTTCTTCTTGTTCTTCTTCTTCTTCTTCTTCCTTCTTCTTCTTCGGGGTTTCGGAGCCGACCAGCGCCCTACTCGTAGTGCGCGACCCGTCGTCGTTCGTATGGCGCGCCGGCGGCTTCATGGCTTCGTCAAAATGACGGTTACGCGCGTGCGCGCTAGATCATCGGCCCCCACCAGGAACACGCGGCCGCGACGACTCGTCATCGTCGTTGTTCCTCGTCCTCGTCGCCCATCGAGGGGAACCACCAGCCGACGACCACCGTCGTTCCTTAGACGCCCACGTTTCCCAAACGCACCTGCCAACCGAACTTCCCTCGCCATCAGAACGGGATAAAAATTCCATGTCTAATTGCATAGGGTGCCGTTTATGACGATCCACAAATGAAGTTTCAGGGAAGCGTACACACCCTCGGTTGACCGAATTTTGTTTAATATCTACCCCTAGATTTCTATCACTGAGTAGTGTTAAAACAGGTGAAAGTAATCACTTCAGGGTAAACTGGTTTTTATAGCTGGATCCTCGGGATGTAAGACGATATATGAAGTCTGTTCATTACTGTCTGTGTTAAAAATAGTATTTGATGTTAATCCTTTGATTTACAGATCGACGCTGTTCCCACCCACGCGTCTCACGAAAAGAGAATGTTCGCAAAATTGTTGTCCCTCTGTCCTCTGCAGATAACGTATTTTTAAAACAGAAAGAGTATCAGGTTCAAAGAGCAGATTGGATATACACTTTTGCTGTGTTATTTCGGTCATCTTATGGCCAAGAATACTACTGTTTTGTGCAGGGTAGGAAGTTGCTGTGGCTAAAATGTGCACGTCATTTTGTTGTAGGTTTCATTTTTGGGAAGATCCTAATTCGCTGTTTACATGCGCGGGGGGTGAATGTTCATCGCGCGAAGGATTGAAAACAACGCCCACGGAGGGTGTGGAACTCAACAGGTGCACGATCCACGATCAAAAATCTGATCACGCTCGAGATCGCCCCGACCCGCACTCGACAATTAGAATCAGAATTAGCCCCGACGTCCCACGCCTTTCGGCGCGGAATTATTCGCCTAACATTCAAGCGTGCAACTGCGTCGCTCATCGTACCGATTTAGATATACCGTACTTGAAAAGCTACAGGGTCATCACTTCGCATAGATTGGCCATCGATGAGAGAAGTCGTTGACTCATTCGTGTCGATAGCGGCGCTGACTCGAGCGTTGAAAAAGCATAACGATTATTCAACATGATCGATCAGTGTCGTATCGAAGCCAAAATCGTTTTAGAATCGTCGTATCATCTCGCCACTATTTTTCACGCGTACACTCACCGCGCCAGTAGTACGATCTATAATTATATTTCTGCCTAAAAGGAACACATTCGTGGGCACGGGGTCGGTTTTTTTTATTCCTCTATAAATAAGAACAGCGTAATGGCCGTGTTCAATTGGAAAGAGGTTGACCGATGGCTCGGGATTTCGCTTGAAAAATTGCTGCCTGCTGGTCAGATTCGTGGAATCCGCCTCGAATTCTCGCTGATCTCGCAGCTGCGACGGAGTGTCCGGGGGCTTTTCGGTATTTACGCTGTGCAACGTTGTTGACGGTGCGCTGACGGGCGACGAGAATGCCGGGCGCGTTTCCATCGGCCGGCCCTGGGCATTTTTCGGACACCATTGTTCGGAATATTATACTGAATAAGTCAAAGTATCATCTGTGCATTAGACAAGTTGTTAACGCCATTTACATTAGCGTCGACGCCATTGTTGTTCGTACGTGTTTCTTCGTTTACCTACGACTAGTGTTTGGACCGTTGCTCGCAACGGGATTTATTTTCAGTAGCGGTTTTGTTAAGGTTGTCGTGCGAGGGACGAGGAACTGGTAATTCATTGAATCAAGGAATAACTGTAAAGTTTAGTTAGAAGCAGTTTCGATAGGCGACCTGAATGCATTAATAATGAAACATTTTTATCACTACTGGATTCGATTAATTACTGTTACCACGAATGAATTTTGACTAGGATTTATTTTATTGCTAACGAGTAACATCTAATTGCTGTCAATATGTTCGTTAAAGACTCCACTCGAATATACATGAAAATGTTTCCATTTGCCTCGCGAGCCACGTCCGTGCCAGTTCCGCCATACTCGTGCGTTTACTCTCACTACTGGCCGCGTCTGAAACAGGAGCTTCCCATTCTACTAGCATACCATCCCACTCCCAGCGCCGTGAATTCCTCCCGTATTTATATCCTGTAATCCATTTTTATTTACTGAAAACAGCCAGACATCTGAAAATGTCACCGCGCCGCTGTCCCCCGCATCCAACATTCGATCTTCGCCCCGTAAATTATCGCGCCCCCCTTTCCGCCTGTACACGGGCATACCGCGAGGGCACGCGAAAGCGCGGGGACCGTTTTCCACTAGAACCTGCAGTTTTCACGAAATTCCCTCGACCACCCACCCCGCCCCACTCCCGTCGAGTGTCTATAAAAGGTCGCCGGGCGATGGTGGGCAAAGATGCTCGGTCGGCCTAGCCCGGAGCTCCGCAAGTAATTTGAGATTGGCCCCTTCTCCTCGGCGTCCTCTTCATCACCTTGCTCCCACCCCTGCCGGCAGGCGCGTGGCTCCCTCTGGTGGAGAATTCCAGGCATCGGAAAGCACATCGGAAGACCTCAGACCAGAATAACTGACTCTTTCTCTCTTTTCCTCGGTGTCGACTGTTCGCCGCTACCCCTCCGTCTCTCCTCTCCCCCTCCCTCTCGGAGAGTTTCGAGCCCAGCAGGGTATACACCTATGTGGACTCGTGCAGAAACTTCCTCGTATCCGCGTTTCCAATTCGCGCCGGCACGTTTCGCCGGATATTTGGCTACGACCCGAGACATCCTACCAACTGGGCCGCGCGGTGTGTACCCTGTTTACGGGAAAGGGAGTAGGGAATCTGGAAGCAAGGCAGGACGAGGATACACGGGGTAGTTGGAGGGAACGTCCTAAGAGGAGAACACAAGTTTTCTGTAGGGTAGGCAATCCCCTCGGAGATTGTGTTTTGCAATCGTTCCTCCCCACTGATTTCTGTAGTTGTAGTGTCGCACGTCGAGTACACGAGACTTCTATGTATATAATATCTAAAATACATTGTATCTTCTTATTGAGAGCAGATTATGATCTCCAATAGTAGAAAGTCGTCGTTCATACGGTTAAGGGGGGATCCTATTTTGTGGGCTAAAAACATAATAAAAGTTAGGATTTTTTTTCAGAAACTAGCATTTCGATTCATCTGAAATTTGGACCATATTTTTAGGCATCCTTGAAGAAGTTGTAGTTGTTTTTTTATTCATTTTTAATAATAAATATGTGCATGATATTTACCTTCCAAGTAATTTGAAACAGAAAATGAAACGGCGTTTTATTTTGCACCTTTGTAGCTTCAATTGATGAACCAGAATATCGCTAAATTCTATAGTCCTTTTGTTACATAAAACTGGCGCAAAATTGGATTGCAAAAATTAATGCTTTTCAGGCCTTTCAGTTTGAAAACTGCTGAATAAATTTTTGTTTTTTACTGACTCATCAATTTCATGCTACATATGTATAAAATAAAACGCCGTTTCATTTTTCTGTTTCAGATTACCTGGTAGATAAATATTATGCGGACGACAAATTTTGCGTGGCGCGATAGTCGATCACGCATAACTATTATATTTATGGTTAAAATTTAATAAAAAAAAGTCTGCAGCTTCTTCAAAGATGCGTCAAAACATCGCCCAAATTTCAGAGGAATCGAATCGCTGGTTTCTTAAAAAAAAAATCCCAAATTTTGCTATGTTTTTAGCGCAAAGAATAGGATTCCCCCTTAAGATGCAAACTGTCCGGTCTGACCAATTAAACATTTTCTACTGGATTGGAATTCCGATCGCTGTGCGTCGGATGTCGAGTCAATGCACTTTGATAACTTAATCTCTGTGGACGTGCAGTTTAGTATCCTCCAAGGAGCGTTCAGAAAATTATTCGGAGAACCGGAGCGTCTTTAGATCGTATCGGAAGGGAAATGTATGTCAGGCCGAATGGAGTCATTAACATTTTTCTTGGCCAGGATTTGGAAAGTCCATCGAGATTAATTTGTTTTTGCCTCCGTTGCGCTGCAGTTATGTAACGCTGTAATAACGATCTCGCCGCGCCGTGGCCTCCGACTGCTAACTGGCATCGGGATCGCGGAAAGGTATCGGTAGAACGAACAAAGGGATCCCGCGTTTCTGTAAAAAGACCCTCAATGATCATCCAGTCGCTGGGTAAGCATACTGCCCCAATTCTCTAAATATATCCCCCTTCTGACTCTCTCATTCGGCTTGAATTCTCTCCGGCCACGACGTATCGAAAGATCTTGACTTCTCGATCATGAGTTTAATGTTTGTAAACAGAGCCGCTCTATCGGTCAACCTGGCCAAACTTGACCCTACGCGTCTGATAACCCGCTATCGATGATCTTGGGCATAGGAAGCCCCGATTTTTGGCACCTCGGCCACTGGCGCCATATTTAATACTATTCAGCGACCGTGTATTTCGAGAAAAGTTACACACGACGACGGGAAAGTCTTGCCACCACGTGATTCCGTATTAATAGATCATTGAAACGTGATCATAGGTTTTCAAGGGTTTAAAGAACTTTGGCGAACAACCGTACTATAGAAGGACTTCTGCCACGTCGTGTATACATCTTCGGAATTGTTGTTTAAGGCCAGTCGCTTGCAGGATAGTTACAGGGATCAGTGTATAAATTGTGTTCTTCATGATTAACAGGTCTACAGGAAGAATATTCCAGAGAAATCGGTAAATTTGCAATTAGCTTCGGTTATACCCATTGCTACTCTATAATTACGCCAGTCGATCGAGTTCAGGAAGAGGGCAACAGGTGGGTTCTAGAATGGTCCCCAGAAAATCTGTTACTAATGACCGGACAGCTGAATCCGCGGCTGAGTTTTCGAATCGCTGCAACGGTCGATTTATTTAAGGAAGGGATCGATTCTGAGCGTATTGAAGGCGTCGTTACCACGGGTTATAGGGTATCGACGTGCGGAATTCAGGCCAGCTGCGATCATTAACTTGCACCGTTTCGAGCACAATACCATCTCCGAGAATACCCTTACCGACCATAAACAATGGGATCTGGCCTGATTCTAACGATGTAAATCGGGATCGCGTTAGGCGGTAACACGGGATTCGTAATCCCGCCGGTGCCCGCTACACGGGCACCGAGTGCCAAGCGAGAATTTTCTAAACTTCCACAAAGTCGCGGGATATGAAACGCGGAACGTTAGCCAATATCGCTTCGTTCAATTTACCGCCGTGCTATTTTCTGATCGGTTATTTTAAACGGTCTGAATTCTACACGGGAGGAAGCTCCGGATCTCGGTGGAAGCGAAAACGGTTCGATTACATTTTTCGAACCGGAGGTTCCCCTCGATTCTCCCATCGGGCCTCGGAGTGTCGGGGGAAGATGTTGAACGATGGTTAAGAGAGCGTCGTAGGAAGCGTTTGCAGCGGATGGCGCAGAGAGCAAGGAATGCCAACTTTGGCAACGATTGCCCCTTGGCTCCGAACGATGACAATAGAGAGTCAGATCTGTAAATATGGGGCGACTAATGGTTTACCGATAAGCACGCGACGGCGGTGGCCGCTCTCGAGGGGCACGGTGACTCAGCGTCCGAAATCATCGCGAAAAACTTTGGCCAAAGGTTTTCGGCGTTACCGCGAGAAACTCAAGATGACTAACTCGCTCTATTCCTGTCCGGTACAGTATACACTTGTATCCAATGGGAAAGTGGGCTAAAACGTATGAAATATCAATCCCACCTCGGTCACCCGTTAAACTCTCCGTATCGCTTTCTGATTTTCCGTCTACTACGTTCACTAGCCACGATCTTGAGTTTCAATTTATCATACCGATTTTAATTTTTCACACAATGCCCCACTAATCTTCTATTGTTATTAATTCATAGGTACTTCAGCTATATCTTGCTCACTTTTATGAATTCGATCCTGTAAAATAATCCTTCGGAAGTAATCCTTGGTACTCCACTTTCTTATACTCTATATGACTTTGAAATCTTCCAGCATAGAATCGATCGATTATTATCAACCGAATGGAACAAGCGTGCAATAAAAATTCACCATCTTTTAAACCAAATATTTTCTTTCCTCGAGTGAAGGTGTCAGAAGCGTCGCGACCACACAGGACCGTCATTCTTAGGCGCGTTCAATTTGAAATCGGTACTGATCGCAGACGAGTCGACTCGCGTGGAGTCGCTGGTAAGCTCCGCGTGCTGCACGCCGATATTTTTATTGCCTGTACGCCGTGTATTTATACCGTCGGCGCTTCTATATCGGGAACGAAAATATTTCTAGGTGGATCCGTGGAGACTGAACCGATGCAGCGGTTGCAGGCCGGTCGCTCGCCTTCCGCGATTTCGACGGCCAGATTGAGATTAATCGGTGACACCGGCCGGACGGCCACGGTTCATTTTCACTGCCACCGGGAGATCTGACACGATTTGTCAGAGTCGTTGCTCGATTCCGGCTTTAAATTCGACGGTTTCGTCGGGGATTAAGGGTGGACGTGGACGGATCGCCGATACCAGAGAAGCCTTAACATGTAGAGACACGTTGCTACAAAGTTGAATTGATGAGCGCTTTTAGATCAAAGCCGTAGGCAGAAAATAGAGTAGCGACGAGAATTCGCAAAAGGAAACATAAATAATTGTCTGCTCCCGTGCGTGCGCTTTCACGTTGGGCTTTTCGTTTTCCCGGCAGCTTTCGCTGCCTTTCTCGTGGCGCCATCGACGCAGGGAGCTTTGAAGCCGAGCCTGCGAAAGCTCGGGCGCAGCCTCTACCGATAACCCAGCGCTTCGGCTCTCTCTTCCTCGGCAACTGGGTTTACCTCTCGTAGCAGGCGAGGCTCCGGTTCCCGGCTCGTTCTCGAGTTCCTCGAAAGTTGGCAGCACGAAATCCTCCTCGTGGCCCGCACCAACTTCGAATTTCGATTTCTTCACCTCTGACCGTAGCCGAAGCTCGCTTTCCATCTTTGGAGTGCTTCCAAAAATATTCTCAATCCGTTTTTACCAGCCGTGAATATTTCCTCTCAGAAAGTTAATTTCCAGTGTGATTCCTTGAACTGTTATACATTTAACTGTTATAATTATCAGCGATTGAAATAACATCACTAACGAATTGATTAATTATTCGCGCACTACTATCCCATCTAGCACAGAGTTACTTTACCGGGTCCCAGAGTCTCGGCCTCAAACAGAAAACAGATTCAATTAATCAGACCCCGCCCGCGCGACTCGAAAGCGCTTAAAACGAAAGGAATAATTCAGGAGTCTCAGGCAGGTTCCCCGAAGACACCAGACATCTTAGTTTCCTCGTTAGCCTGGGCACTCGAATAATTGTTGTTTCCACGGATTTCAATCTACTCGCATTATGCATCGGCTAATAACGATTTCGATACTAGCCCTCTGTTCCTCGAGTGGCCCACTCTCGCGCGGAGGGGCTGTTTCGATTTTACGTCGAGGAGCAATGGAACCGGCTAGTAATTAGCTCGCGGCCCCGAGTCCGGCTAAAGCAGCTCCTGCAGGAAACGTCCGCCGCCCTGTCTCCAAGTAAAACAATCCCCGTCGCTTTAATTCCCTCGCCCGTGGTCATTTCCGGGGGTGGGTTGCTCGCGGAGGGGGGCAGGGCAGTAACAATGGCGGTTTCGTCGTCTTTATTTCGCCTTCTCCGACCGAGTCCCCTGTTCTAGAGGGGACCTCCTCCCGTCGATTCCTCGGGAGGAGTTTCCGTTTTCCGTGGAGTTCCGCGGGATCGCACAAAGAGACCGTCCAGAGAATCCAGCCGCCAGAAACGGTATCACGGCAACACTGGCCTTGTTTCCTGGACAAAGACGGTAGTTTTGCCAGTAGTCTGTCCCCGCCTCTTGGATTCCTTCGCGGAATCCTTCGGGGAATTTCGAGACCGACGGATCGGACGCTTACGGGTCTGAATATTATACGCTTCCATGGACTAGCTGTCGTCGACGGACGCGGTTAATGATCTTTTCGTTCCCCTTAACGCAGAAAACACGGGGAAGCAATGGGAGCTCGTGATTATTTTCAGTGAGGGTAATACGGATTGTGAGCACTCCAGATCTTTTATGCAGTCTGGTTGAACGAAGCTTAGTAAAGTTTTGTAGTGCTGTCTTGCGAAGTTGCATATAGAAATGAATATTTTATTTAGAGAGCACGCGCTGTGTATGGGCACTTGGAAACGTCATCCGTTCTCGCACGAAGAGTCGCGGAGGTGGGTAAAAGTTTGTTACTAGAGTAATGGAACTTCTTCCGAGTGATGTACCGTTCGGTCCTATTGAATACCGTTGAGTACCTCAGCAATTAATACCGTGGAATCCTTCCATGCATCTTTGAGGAAGGTACGGTTAAAAAGAGGGTAAAAGTCCTCCTTCCCTTTAAAACCTGTTAGAAGCATAATCGCCTTCGAGCCTTCCCGATACTCCAAAGAATAATTCTCCCCGTTCGGAATCCTCTCAGCGCACAACCGTACTCCCTCAAAGCGCTGGGTAAGAACGGTTCCTTGGAAAATATTCTTCCGCGGAATAATTCCTCTTCTTCTCCCGAAGAATGTCTCCTCCTCTCGCGAGAGATTCTTTCAGAGGACCGGCTATTCCCACAACACGCCTTTCCGAAGTACAATTTCCTCGATATCTCTAAGCAAGTCAATGCGATAGATGATACAAGTCGAAATCAAAGGGAGATCGGCATGAAGAGTGCAGCAAAGTAAACTTCATGGTTGACAAATGGTTTACAAAGAGATTCTTTGCGAGGAATTTGTATGTTCGGAAAGGGGGCGAGTGTATACGACGAATCTGTCATGTGAATCAAATAGAATGCTCCTATGCACGAGATGGAAAGGTAGCGCGATGGAATGTCAAGAGTCTATAGGTACGTTTTACATGATTCCCGAGGACCAACATCTGCAATCCCCGAGTACACCGACGTAAACATGTGCTTTCAGTTCAGAGGATCTTGTAATAAGTGATGAATGCAAGACACATTTGGATCCTGTCAGTCCGGAGGGTTTCGGTTCGTGTTTTCGCAATGTGTCTGAAGCACCTATGGGACATCCCTGTGACCAATGGTTCCCCGTGGAACCTGGAGCTAACTCGATAACAGTTTCCCGGCTCGATAAGACATCATCGACGAGGCTGCTTGGTAAGCTATCAGCTTAGCAGGGGCAACCCTCGCCGGTTGCCCGTAAATCTCGAGGCAGGTTCGTCCTCGGGGGCCGTGCTCCCTCGGAAGGCCGCGGCACGCTCGCGGCATCCTGGGCTTGGGTGGGCACGGAAGCGCTCGGGCCTCGCGGAGGCAGCACGGCCGGAGCGGAGAGGACGCAAAGCAAAAGCTATTCTTAAAATAGGGCTCGACTGAACGGAGAAGCGAATGAACGAGAGAAGCCGATACGCGAGGCGGAGCGAGAGGACCGCTCGGGCGTCTGTCGTTCCCGACGGACAGACGAGGAGAGGAGACAGCCGTCGAAACGGGAGCGAAGGGAAGAGAAGAGGCGAGACGAGGCGAGAAGAACGGAGAAAGAGAGGGAGGACGGCGTTCCTCGCGGGTCGCCGGCTCTTCAGGGTCCGAGCTTCGTCCGAAACGAAGCGCCTCCGTAGCGCTCTCCTCCTTCTTCTCTTATGAGACCGTGCCGCCGGGGACGACGCCTCGTCGAACCGTTCGTTCGTCGATCGGTTCGCCACGTTTGACCTCCACGATCTTCTTTCCGATCCCCCGTACTTTCTCCACGTCCTGCTCCTCCGCATCCCCCCGTCGGCGGTCGTCTCGCTCGCCTCCTTTCGTTTCGTTTCGTTTCGGTTTCGACCGGTGCCGCGACGCGGGCGAAACGAACCGTGGTGCTAGTCCAGGTGGTGGTGTCAGTGTTGGTGCTGGTGGTGGTTCGGTGGTGTCCATGGTTGTGGGTGTCGGTGGTTGATGGTGGTTGGTGATCCCGGCTCGAGCACGAGGCCACAGGCGCTCTGCACTTAGGGTCCTTTCGCTTTCGCGCCAGGAGGGCTGCTTCGCTGGATCATGGCGTCCTACAGGAGCTACGTAAGTGTCTGAGGGAACGTGTCGTACGTCACGAGCAACGTCTAGCCTCGAGAAAGTGTGGAGAGTGAAAGACCCGATCGACGAGGCGACCAGGAGCTGGTGATAATTGGGATGTCCGATGACGCGACGAAGCGTTGTTTACGTGTCTCTCTCGGACTCGTCGCGTGGCGTCTTCATTAAATCGACGCGGAACGGTAAACTTATAATTGGCGTTGGTGTCAGAATGGGACACATTCTCGAGAACACACCGCTTAAAAGGAAGCAAAAGAACGGGGCCCGTATATCGTACCACGGCGAAACGTGTCCTCTTGATTTTGTCGAGCATTCGGAGAGTTCAAAGGAAACAGCCCTCCAGCGGAGCACAGTCCCTTTGCTCCACTTCACTCTACCCTGATACTCGAACACGTCGTTTTATCGCATTCTAATTGCCAGCAGCCAGTCGATTACACCCCAGTCACTTATCGCATGGATTTGTAGGAGAACTCTTTCAGATATTAATCTATACTGTTTACATTAGTAATACGGACTAACCCACATTAAAAAAGAATAATTTTTCCTACTTTATATGATTTCTATAACCTATTGGAATATATTATTCCTACCAACTCAATTTCGTAAAAAATATAGGCTAGTCCGTTTTTCTTCTCAATGCTTCAATTTATGATTCTACAATCTTCTTGAGGAGGTCATCTCAAGTCCAACATATCACACTCGATTGAATTTTTCCTGCTTTCGCGAGATAAGCTGCGTCAGCTAGATTAGCTAGGTCCCCAACAGATTTTTTCTACCTCACAGTAAAATTAACACAGAGGTGCAGCGGATTGCACAAAGCATCCAGCGAAATGCGTTTTTCATCAGCGGTTCAGACAGCAAGAAAAATCGTCGTCACCGTCGGCTTCCAGCTCGGATGAGCGTAACTTTGTTTGTCCGATAGAATCGACGTCGCCCGCGATATTTAACCACGTGCGCCCAGCAAGAGTGCATCGCGAGAGGCACGGTCGAGCCAGCGCGTAATGGACGCCGACGATTTGCATTCGTATGCAACGGCGTGCGAAGTGACACTAGCCGCGCGCTATCTCGCATCTCGGATACGAGAGCCCCGCGCCGTGCACAGGGCTGACGTTGTTTTGCCTTATCGCGAAAAAACCGCCGCCTAACAAGTGGCCGCCGATAAAGGATCTAACGCCGCCTGGTCGATCGGACATAATAGTTTACGCCTGTTATTCAGGTCTGTCGCGACGCTGCTGCTCTACTTCGCCTTTAATTGTACGAGTGCTGAGGAGCGTTCTGCGTTTATTGGACATCACGCTGCTGTTATTGATATTATTAACCCACGCGATGCAGCACTTGGCGGAGAGGATCTTTTAACTTCTCTTTCGAAGTATGGAGCTTTAGAATGAATTGTGTGTAGGTAATGGGGATGCATTCTGAAAATGGGGTTCTATTGCGCTCCTTATTTGGATATTCTACCTATTGATATTCTACTGTAAGATTAGCATATTCGGATATAAGTACGTTAAGAGTCCGAAGATGCATCGATACTGGAAATAGAATAGTAGAATAGGTATTAGAATCGATCAGTCGAAACTGCAAGGTTCCAACTTGTAGTGAGTGTCTCAGGAACCGCAGCCATTGCCAAGCTTACCGTAGCAAATAACAATCGCATCAATTGGACGCATACCCAATCGTTTAATTCGATGCAGCGGAGCCACAATTTACGTTGTTCCAGAGGTTGCAGTGACAGCTTTGAAGCACCGTTCGCGACATTATCTCGCTGTGTCGAACAAAAGCGTGCGCTACAAAATGAGTATATCTGGTGGATCTCGTTCTTTCGTCATAACGTCGCGCATAATCCGAACGTGGACTGCTCACTCGGTGCAATTATGCAATGTAAATGAAGTCCATTAACGTTATCGCCCAAAGACTGCCAGCGCACGCGGGCCTCTGTCTCTTCCGAGCTGCTGTTTACAAAATACTGAGAATTTAAGATATCTCTGCGATGTAACCACAACGGTGACGCGCTGCTCCCTTGCCTTCGTGTTACACATAACCGAGTATACTGGCCTCCCTCGCTACATCACTGGAATCCTACTTTGATTACCCAACCAATTCCCTCATAGCTTGACTTCTGAAATCCTTGTGCAGCAGCAAAGCCGCGATTCTTAAAAAAATATAAAAATAATGTCAATCAACAATTGATCTAAAACTCGATCCACAAAATAGCATAACTAACATAATAGATAAATGCAATGGGCAAATATCTGTATGTCCCTACATCCTTCATCAATAATAACCCTCGCAAAAAGTTAAGCTAAATGTTTTTAACAGATATCAAAGCCCTTTTACAAAGATTCATAGTATAATCGAGCCACTAATTTCTATGTGTGCCAGTGCTATTATACGTGGCCCACGGAAGGGAACCGAGCGGCTGCAGTAGATAAGGGCCAGTCCATGGCCAGACATTGCCCAAGCTCGAAACGCGAGCGAACATGTCCGATAATAATATAGTTCGGTTGGTAGCTGCGCGGGGAGGTAGTAAACATTTACTCAAAGAGCTGGTACTGACCGGCTACAGAGCACGAATCCCGGCTGCGCACCTCTCGGAAACGCGCCCATACGACGGCCTCAGGTCGCCCTGTATCCGCGGCCAGCAAAATTAGCCTGGGCCTTTCCCAGACGACGTCTGCCTGGCGGCGGTGTGCTCGTGTAAACCCTTCCTTCTGCCTATGCCACGAATACGCGCACCCGCGTCGCAGATCGCTGCCGACCAGATACGATTTACAATGTACAGGGTGGTTGCATTAGCTTCGCCTTATCAGTGAGCGGTATATTTTGTAAGCGACAGGTATGTACTACATACCTATGTCCGAGAAATCAGAGGATGGAAAACCACTTTTTTTTAGGGAATAGGGTGACCAACTTTTTCTAGATAGTAAGCTAGAGCTGTAGCTTTTGGCAAAGTAATACGAGATTTTGATTGTAAGAAATAGGGAAGCTTGTATGTGCTTGCATTTCTTTCACGAACTTGTCGTGTATAAGGAGAACGTTGGGCTTCGAGGACCCTCTGTACCGGGTGTAGAGTTTCAAACAGAGGTGGCGGACCGAACGATCGGCTGTCGAGCCTTTCCATTGGGGATATTCACGGCGAAGCCCGATAAAAGATATCCTAGGCAGCTTTAAGAAAGCTCTCCAGGGAACGGAGTTTTGCCTCCGTCGAATAGGGTTCTTTAGAGACGACTGCGCCCGGGGATGGGCTAGGGGGTGTAGGGTATCTACGTTGCCGTGGCCTTTCGGGCGCGAGAAGAGCTCAGAAAGGATTTCTGCGGACGGGTGAATCTTAATGCCCGACGCGATGGTGGTTTTGGTTCGGTACGTGCCCGCTGCTGAATCGTATCTGCGGACACGCGGTGGCGTGGTCGAGTTTATCGAATACTGTTTCGATCAAGAGGATTTGTATACTAATTTGGCTTCCTGGGCGTGCTAGATTCTAATCTGGTAATGCACTTTTCGCTTCTCGAACTTCACTGGGTTCACCATTTTCTTGTGGGTGCATGTGTTGACGCGTAGATATATTGGAAATTTAAGTTCTCATACAACTATTAGATTTCAATTTGTATGAAATTAAATTATTTTTGTATTTATTACGACTACAATATTCCATTTAGAAATAACGAAAATGACTTTCACCCGATTTGATATGCTTCCAAGGTGCGTAATTCACACGTGAGTATATATCAAGTTTCATTCGAATGAATTTGATCCTTACTGTGTTATACGCAATGAATTGGTAAAACGGGATGAGAAATAAAGGAGTTGTTTTGTTGTTTGCATCAAAAGCTCTAATTTTAGCGGATGGAACGTCATTCGCGGCATTTCGCTCGGTTTCAGCTGGGCCTATTCGAAGCGCGCGCGCGATCCACTCAACTTTCTTATTTAAGGCTGACATTTGATCACGCACGCTGGCCTCAGTGGAATTATTTTACGTAATAACGACAATTTCGTCGATCGTAGGATCTCGGTAGCAGGCTAGAGTAAACGATGCGAGGTACGTCGGCGAGGAGCGATGATAAATTTAGCCGGGTGCAACGTGTTTGCGTTCCACTTCCTAGACACGAAATCGAACAAGTTGGTCTTTAAGGTCGCGGGGCGACATCTTCTTGCGGTGAAGTTCGTGCAAACTGAGGCATCTGTCGAGGCATCTGTGGCATCTTCGAATCCTGTAAATATTCCAATTAATTTCAATCCTACCCGTGAAGAACTTCTGTCGGCACGTCCACAACATCCGCAGGATCGTTTCGGGGTGCATTAAACCCAATAAAATGTTCGCTACCTGCAGAAGCATAATATTAAATGCATAAATGGAATTGTCTATATTATCAATGGATCCTTAACTGTAGAGGACGTTAAAGAAGAGGAGCCAGGATCTCAACATCCTCCTTTCACAACTTTCCAATTATCCTCCTTATACATTACTAGCATTACTATGTGCTTTGTGCGAATTCAATGGCCACTTCTTCGATATTGATCTATTCTCTTGTTCATTTGGTAATTTTTGGGTTTTGCTGCAGAAAGAAGTGTCGGATGTGCGTGCGGGTATGACTGTATGATAGATAGCCTTTGTATATTTCAGGTTGTTGTGTGAAAAGTGTTAATTCCCGTTTATGGTGAATATTAATAATAATAATGATAACAATAATTACTACTCGGCTTCGCCAGAATTGTGACTTGTAAGTGACATCGTTGTATCTGTATAGAACACTTTGATCCCAAGCAACCGCCAAATTGCATGAAAATACAGTGAACGCAGGTTGCTCTGTATTTTAAACAAATTGACTCCGTTATTATCCCAGACGAAGCACGAGGCTAGAGCGACTTTCCTACATAAGCGACGACGGCAACGGGGCCCCCTTAAGTTACAAGAAACACCGGAAACAGGGAGGTGTTCGAGGCGTGTTCCTCGACGTTGGCCCCTCGCCCCCACGAGTACCGATAAATCTCGCGAATCTCTGGAGGAAAGGGTGGCGAGAAGAAGCTCGAGCGGGAAAGAACCGACTAATCGTATCGCGTTAAAACGTGACACCCCGCGACGGTAATATATCCCCTTAAAAGCTCGCTGGCTCCGGCTTAAAAATACACAGCGCCCTCGAACGCACCCGTTTATTCGCGAGCATTCGGGATAAAAGCCGAACGATTAACAACGGCGAGAAAGAACGGTGGGTACCATTGAGGGGTGGGAAATCGCGGGTGGCGCGTGTAATATCGCTCGTTAATACCTTTCTTTGAAAAGGCAGCCACGCGCCCTCGCGAAGTTGCCAGGGCTTGAGGAGGGATTAAACGTTGTGGGGGAGGAGGCGACGTGGCTGTGGGACACGTCGAAGCCAACCGAGAGAGACAGCGGGGCGGGAATGAGGGTCGAAGAGGGTGAGGGAAGAGGAGAAGATATAGAAAAAGATTTAACGGCTCTCGTGAATATTTCACGGCGAGTTGTTGCCACGGCAAAACGTCGACAGGGGGCGATTTAATTGAGCGTATTCCTCTTACCCTCTCGGCGCCGCGCGCAAGACCATCCGAGGACCCGAGGAGCGCCGGCTGGAAATGCATATGCATCTCGTGCAACCGTCGCTGCGCAACCGATGCAGACGTCTCTGAATAGACGAACTCGCGGCTCTCTAATCGTTTCGATGTTTCGCGTATTTCCCTTTTGTGCCACTGGGTATTTATACGTTTGTGCTCGTTTCATTTGGGTTCTGTGGCCTTTGAAGGCCTCTTCGTGGATCGTCGACAATAATGCACTCGTCGTCGCTCTTTCCAGGGTATTTCGTGCCACTGAATTTGGTCGTTTTCGCGCGAGAGGATAAAAGCCCGGGCTTCTTCTCGGCGCGCGGCAATTCAATATTGCGCGACCGCCTCCAGCGAGTGTCAACAAGTTCGCTGAGCAATTATTTATTCAGAAATGCGATCGCGTGCGGTCTGAAATAGATCTAGCCCAGCGCACGGGGAAGCTTCTGTTTACACGTATGTTTTGGCCCTCGATGGCACGATAAACAAGTTCGATCGGTGCTCTACTTTAATCAAACATTTTCACAAAATACGAAGGCCAACGTAATCTTCATTCCCAACAGGAAGCATTCGCTCGAGTGCTCTCGTTACACTCTGCCGGCAGAGCAGACACAGGCACGGCAAACGTTTACGCGTAGATTAGTCTAATAATCGAAGCTGGCGTTAGCCAACAATAGGCGGGGAATTTATGCCCCTTAATAGATCATGCTTTCCTCAAATGAACTACATTACTGCTAGCGGGAATGGCGATTCCGTGGATCGGTTGAGCAAATCTCGAAGACGAACGATCGCACCCGAAAATTGTAGACACCAGGCTGGCTGGGACGTTTAAACATTTAAACAGCCCGCGACAAATTGCGCGTTAATAGCAGTTGGGGCTGGTGATAAAAGCAGCGTCGTGATAATGCCCGGGCTTTTCATCGCGCCATGCTGGCCGACAATAAATTATGTTCGCCGAGAGGCTAGCCGGTATTTGGTCAGTGCTTTGTGCTCACGTTGAACGCCGGCGATGCATAACCAACTAACGAATCGCGGGTGGCGTCCACATTTGACGCTTCGACGCTGCCATCGGATACAGGTGTTTCCGATAGCTGGGCGGAGGTCCGATCCGATCCCACATTTTACACCCTGTCGTCCCGCGGGCCGTGCAATTCGCTGGGAACAGTATGCTTAGCACGGCCGCAGGGAAAATGTTTCAATTCGGTCGGTACGTTCGTCGGCGTTCACGGTGACGTTCAGTAGTCCTCCAAATGCTGTTATTCATCGTCTCTCCGTTTCGTGCTTGTAACACGTTTAGTCAAGGAACGTGAAAAATAGGAGGCCAGGCGCGTCGGAAAGGTGGCATCCTTAAGTGGAAAAGAGGTGGGACATAAATACTGTCGACGATTGAAAGTTTCTAACAATAAGACTATACTTTCGTAGTTCTCGAGCTTGGTCAGGGTTGGGTTACCAATTTTCTTTTCTCGGGAAAATATAGTACTTTAAGGTTAATTGTGATAAAAAATATTGTAAACTGTGAAAAATATGGTATATTTCAGAGGAAACTAATACAAAATAAAACTACATTAAAATAATCACGTCTTACTTTTTAAGTGTCCATTGTTTGTGCATTTTGCATTAGTAATTAATTTATTGGCTTTAACAAATATGTTTGACTGTACGGAATGTCGAAATTAAAATATGTAGGCTCATTTTTAATGAGATAAAAAAACTCTGTTTCTCTCTTTCCGTCACTTCATATTCATTAGAAAAAGAATTCTCTCTGTTAAAGTTTAAATTCGCAAATTAAAATTTTGATATTACCAGAGAATAAAAAAATAAGTAAAAATTGTAAAATTTTAATGATTTATCGGAACTATTGCATTATCACGAACTACATTTATTTCTAATAGTACATAGTACAATACTATATATTATAGTACGGTTGGCAACCCCAGGTTAGTGTGTTATATGGAATGAAGCGAAGCTTGTAATTATTCGATGAGCTGGTTAATTAGTAGTTCGTGCTACGAATAGAGGAAGCGCGGTTTTGCACCGGAAGCGTCCAGTATCAAAATGTTTGAAAATGCGTGCACCGGCGGTATTCTAGAAAATATGGTTTTCTCCCCCTTCGGTTCGCCCGTTGTTTCGTTTGCCGCTCTTTCTCCGCCCTCCTCGTGCACGTATAGTGCAGTAAGAGAGAATATGCGCGTGGATACTCCAGAGGGAGCATGGACGTAGACCTCGCGGCTATATTTAAACGGGCTCGTAGACACCGCCTTGACTTTCTTTTTTCCACCGACGATGGAACAGAGAAGCATCTGGACTTTCGGTTTTGAAAAACTGCGGAGCTGTGGCAGCCAGTGCTTTCCCCGAGCTCGGGGGATTCTGAAAATTCCGCGCAGTAAAACGTGTCGCGATTTTTCCAGTGTCACAACACGCTCCGCTAAAATTATTCCCATAACGAAATAGCTCCTTTCATTTCCACTGATTATTGGCGAACACATTCGGCTCCATCTCCAATAATTATGGAACCATTCGCGTGATAAAATTACCGAGTCACTATGCATAATTAATGGTCATTCCTCGCGTTAAAGCGTAAACGCTGAATGTATCCCCGCAGTTTGTCCTCCACTTAATTCACCAATTAATAATCCACAGTCTCATACAACACATTTAAAGCAACGCAGAGAGAAGACTCATTTCTCAACGATCGATGGGAAGCAGAAATTCAAACGAAGTAAACCGTGGGGCGTGAGTGTAGTGGAAAATATCGAAAGCGTCGACGGTATATTTCCCAACAATGATTACGTGTGTTTCGTCCATGGGGGGTTAATATTCGACAAACTCGGGGTGCACAGCCAGCCCCGTCGCGTTTTTGTGAAATTGAATTCAGACAGAATGCAGTGTACAGTTCACGCTGGCTGGCCGACGGAACAAACGCATGAAAATCGTGGCAAAAGAACACTGGCGCGCGAGGCATTCGAACGTCGCTGTCTTGTTAGTGCGACGACCAATATTTGCCATCAGAAACGACAACAACGCGGTCCGCAAACACAGCTGATCTCGCGGATCAATTGTCTGCATTGAAATCAATTTTGAGGTTCGACCCGGCTATAGGACCGCCTATTGCGCGATGTCAGTGAACCGCGCTAACGAATCACGGTTTTTCTCATGACGGGCCTTCCGTTTGAAATCGTAATGATTAACGGAGTAAATTGTTCTACGGATGCTAACATATTTTTATGACGATTTTTACGTAGTTTATATGAAACGCTGTTAAAAGTTTAATCAGGAAAAGTAAAAATTTCTTTGAAATACCGCTGTATATTTAGATATTCCTTGATGTTATTTTCAATATAGGAGAGAAATGGAAATCGAAGCGTAAACAAAAGGAAGGAGGCGCCCTAGGAAAATATAAATCGGAACGGTTGAATGTATTTCGGTCGCTGTAGAATATATACGAAGCTTCGCGACCGAGCTAGGCTTGAAATGCTATTGAGTACACGTGCACTCGACTAACTCAATTTATTTAATGGATCTCGTTATGGATTTCTACTGTGTCTGCGTACAATGTATACAAGATCGCAAGGCTTATGTAAACCAAGGAAACGTGACTTAACCAATCGTTCCTTTTTGTGTCTTCAATCTTCTGATAGTCCAGTGGCAGTTGATTCTTTTCACTTGAAACATCATTTTCAACGAGTTTCTCCACTATTGTTCAGCAGAGGCTCTGAATCTCAACAGAGCAGATTTAAGCGCATCCCTTTTCATCCACATGTTGACCACAGTAGTAAGTTTCATTCAAAGCTTCCGCCGCGGAATAACTACTATTGCTGTTCTGTCGCAAAGTAAAGATAGTTCGCGTTGGTAATAGATTTGAAAAGAAATAGCTCGCAGAAGCCACGCGTGACACAGCAAGGTAAAGAAGCTTGAGAAATTGGCAGAGCACCACGAATCAGTTCGGGTACGTTGCTCTCGCATCGTCCTACCGAAATTCGAGCCGGCTACTTTCTATCCGCTAACATCCCGTTTTGATGGAATACGACACCGCATCACGGAGCTGGGAAATTTGCGATGCACAGAGCAGTCGTGTCTGTTGATCTTCCTCGGAAAGAGCAGACAAATGTTGATCTCTATCACAACATCCTCTCGACGAAACGGCGATGGGACATTTTTTGCGAGCCCTATCGAACGACGAGTCGCGGAGAATTTGCAGCTTTTGCATGGCCAGCGATGCATTCCACTTCGCTGACATTTCTACGAAACCGTGTAGAAGTTGTAGGGTGCTGGTTGTGGACTTGCTATCTCAGTTGATCGCGAATGTCACTGGCAGAGAACTAGTATTTAAATAAAAAATTTGTTTCGAATTTGTATTCAGCATCCAGTCTCAGAAAAGATAATGGAGAAAACGTGTCGCTGTAAAAATACAATGACGATAATAACCGTTGATGTATACCTCTCTTTATAAATATCGACTCGGTGATGCAGAGTGACGTAAAAGTGTGGAGGTCAGTTGGAGTGGCTTCAACTTGACTCGAGGGATTTATGGTCGGGGATTTGTTCCTGGTTGATAAAATCTAAAGAGCAAGATGCTAGGAAACCCTCCACGGGAACTTGTTCCAGCCACTTTTCTAAATTAAATCATTCATCTCAATTTATCAATATGAACAAATAACTTGTTATAGTATCACGGTTAGATTGCCAAAATAGTTGAAACAGACAAATCTGAAGCAAAGAGAGAATACTTCCATGAACAATCGCAGAAGTTGTGTTGCAAATCAGGAAACTTTTTGCCATTCTTACACACTTTCACTTCTCCCCCTTGGTTCTTTTGTTCTGTCTGGTTTTATTTCTGCCCTTTTTTTCTTTCAACTTCGTTTCTTCGGCCCTATCGCGCTTCCCTCCTTTACTAGCCTCCCCCTGTCGCAGGGGCGCCATAATCCGCAGCGTCGGGAAATTTTCGTTCTCGAGAGGTAGATTGCCAACTATCTCTTCATCTTTGGAGTGGCCTTTCAAGTGGACAGGTCCCCCGATGGCTTTCCCTCGAGTGCGACGCGCCATATTTGCAAATTGCCCATTCTCCGCGCACGACAGCGCCGGAATTTTCTCTGGCCATCCCCCTTGACGTATGATTTCTCCACGAAGCAACAGCGAAAGTAATCGCTGCGTGACTAACGCGACTTCCGCGGCGCAACGGGAGTGGACGCATTAGGGGTAAATAAATGAACGTCTCCCAGGTAAACTCGGGAGGAGCGCCGGCTAGAAATATTACAGGACGTTAAACGTTACAGCGTGCAAAGTTGAAAACGTCGCGCTAGGAAGTAGACGAAACTTCCTTCGTCTCGCAACGACTAAATAATTCAACGACGGAATGCGAACTGGAAACGTTGGACAGCTTTAAATATTGAGCCGCGCGAAGTAGAAAGCGCCGCGCCGTAAAACGAGGCAGACGGAATTCTTCGTTCCATGTGATCTATTATTTACGAGTGGCACTCGATGGGGAAAAATTAGGGAGCATTAACTGTAAAGGTAGACGAAGTACAACCAGACTCCTCTTTCTGTAAATTCCTGTCTCTTCCCCAAAACACCGAGAGGGCGAAGCTTAAAAATTCGGAATTACCTGCTAAGACCGTGACAAAAAAATAGGTATTTCAACAACTCCAAAATGGGGATGCGTAATGAAGATTGATAGGGGTGGTTAATCCAAATAACTTTCGACTCTCGACAAAGCTGGCTAAATAGGATTTCGATAAATATTTCAATAGCCCTGAAATGGAAGAACGTAATGAATATTGATTGAAGAAGGCATCGTAGCGCAATCGGCGTCGTGGCCATGCGATTTATCGGCTCGCAGCAGCATCGAGAGGCTCGCAGTCTCCAATACCGGACCCGGAGACTTGGCCCGCAACTTCCGGCAACTTATACGGCACCGGAAGTTTTCCAATTACGCCGCGAAGCCGTTGCTGTTTCCCGCCGAAGCGTTTAGTTCTTGACATTCTCCTGTCGCCGCCTCCACCGTGGAGGAGCTTATTCATTGAAAGACTTTTACGCCGGGATCTCCAGGAACTTCATTAAATATCCTCGGCTTTCGATTACTTGCCGCGCGACCCGCGCCTCGAATTGGACACATCGCGATCGACCTATTCAATTAGGAATAACGAGCCTGCACAGCAATGTGCGTGCGCACTGAGAAGATGAAGCGTTACTCTCAATTACTTCGTGACGCGGATGGTTCGATAAATAAATTCATGAGAATTCACGTGTTTTTATAGTAACGGTCTTTGTGTTTTATGTGTCGTTGGTTATTCATAAGGATGACACACGGGACTTGTTGTTCCCGTCCCCTTCGGCGATATATTTGAGAAGAAACTTTTGGACGACTTATTATTTAGCAACAGAGATAAACTACGTTTTTGTCCTTCCTTCGTACTATAACTTGTGGCCAGACAGTGCAACCAGAACCGATGGTTACGCAATTGTATGGACAGACGAACCAGGAAGTGAAATTGGCGGTATACATAGTTCTTGCCAAAAATTCGGTTAGCGAATGTCATTCGGGATTCACTTTCGACATACACAAATCGAGATACTGAAAAACTTGGCCGTTGCCCAACGCGTGAAACGTGGAATAACAGCCAGTGGAAATGGATCGTCGAACCTGCCTAATCGGCATTTTGTAAGATAAACACGAACGAGCATTATCGTTCCCCCGGCGATTATTCGTTTCGCGACTTTCTCCGAGGAGGAAATAGAAAATCGATTTGCATTTCCTCTCTGTCGATAGTTTGCACATTCGACGATACCTCGGCATTCGTTCGAATTCATTAGAAACTAATATTAATCATTCTAAATCCTACAACTGAATTTTCCAGAAAACTAAAAAAGCCTGTTGCTCGTCGGAAACGAGCTGGAAAATGCTGCATTCCCTTTATACATCAAAGTCGAGCAACAACGTTTAGCGGTGCATCCTCGAAAAGCCATTAAGAGCTGTAAAATAATTTTGTTCCAGCGGTTAAAAGAAAAATGAAAGGGCGCCCGCGTATTTTCACTGAACGAATAATACCCCGGGGAAAATGAAATTTCCTGCCTTCCGGATCCCATTTCCGCGATGTTCTCGCCGTCGTAAAACGAGGCATTACTTTCGACGTATTAATCCGCGCGGCCGGAATCCACGCTGGAATCTCCGGGCGAAATCATTTCCGCAACGACGTCACGGAAATTCTCGATCCACGGCGGGGCCCGCCTCTCCGTTAAATATACGACAAATTACACCCGCGTTCTTTTCGCCCCCGACAGAAAGAGAGCATAGGGGTAACGGAATCGTGTTTCCAAAGGGGGGAAAGTTACGGTTCGTTACCTTTAATGAAACGTCAGGAGGCCGTGGCTCGAGAGAGTCGTGGACGAAGCGGAAAGTCGTAAAAGGCATCGTCTTTTATTTCCATATTCCACGAATCTGACTATTTTCGTGAGTCACTTGTCATCGGTCACGGTGTATCGTCATCACGTTCTTTCTCACGTGACAGAATTCGCTGGCAATTTATATTCAGACACATTTGTCTGGAATTGTCATTATACAGATTCTCGAATTCATGAACCTTTATTTCGAGAAGAAGGAGTATGAAAATTTTGCCCGCTTCGGGAGTTTTAATCAGTTTTTGATTCCTCGTGTGTTTCCAATTGGGTTGACAGCGAATCGAAGGATTCTGTTTTGAGGGCTTCTTCCACGCAGTGCTGCGTTCTATAAATATTCATGGGATAAAATATCGACCTGTTTCTCTTCTATTTCCATGCAGCTTTAATAAAGCAAATATCAGATCGTCGCAAAAAGGTGTTTTACTCTGCAGGTATCATAAACAATGAAAGATACTGTCCAAGGCTTTGATCGGCAATTTGCACGTAATTTGCAAGCATGAATAACGTTCGGATAAAGTTTTTCTCGTTATGAAGCTGTACCTTTTCGCATTCCGGTTCTGCGTTCGGAACGATGTTCCATTTGATGCTACATTTTCCCTCGAAGGCGAGGCACCGCGGCGCTCCCCGCACTTTTCCTCGTTGTAATATTTCATCGAATTCAAGTTTATGATGGAATATATAATGCAATTCGCGGAGATGAACCGAAGTTGGCGTCGGTTGATAAATTACATTTAAGACGGTTGACTGAGAGAGACGGATACAACGCACCGTGTGTTGCACGGAGAAACCGAGGAATAAATATAAAAGGTAGACTAATGCCAAGTAACTTGACGGTCCGTTGTGGAAGATAGCACGCCCGTCGAGGATACAAGATAGATTAAATTTATATACACCGCGCGTACACTCTAAACCCGAGTATACTAATAACCATTTCAAATATGACGTATCGCACGCCGTAATATTAAATTTACAATTACTTTCGCGCGTCGGTGCATGTTGAACGTCAACTACTTCAATTCTCCCTGTCGTTTCGCGATATTAACTGAATAATTTAGTGAAACGTAACTGTTTATTATACATCGCGCAACGAGCAGCGCGGCACGATTGAATTTCATCTGGAATATGCGTGTTTGGTCGTCACTAAATCTCACGGTTCCGAGTTTGAAATTATTCGATTGGGATTGCCTCGAATCGAAACTTATC
The DNA here is from genome assembly GCA_960531205.1 of Andrena bicolor. Lineage (NCBI taxonomy): Eukaryota > Metazoa > Arthropoda > Insecta > Hymenoptera > Andrenidae > Andrena > Andrena bicolor. The sequence continues at coordinate 5,973,579 of OY482664.1, forward strand.
TCTGGCGAAATATAGCGATTCCTATAAATCCAGACTTACTTGCACCGAGCGCTGGCCATCTCAGGCTTTAAATTGTTACTTCCTACGTTACCCATCGATGTTTTAATCTTTATTAATTAACCCAAGGACAGGGATACTATTTCAATGGCGCACCTTCCTGCTTTTTCTTTCTCGATGATTTATCGTCGCTCTTGTCTATTGGCTTTGACTTGGAACGAGCATTCTTCATAAAGCTGAGGATTCACTTTATCATTTCAAGAAAAAGACGGGGCCGTGCGTTCGTTCTGCGTTGCTCGTGACAACTGGTGGCACGTCATAAATTATAATAATGCGACGAGTCGACGGAGGTTAAATCAGACTGACACTCTTCAATTAGCCGGCCTCCCCTCGAGCATCAGGCGCCCACATCCTCATCAGTAACGTTAAGATTGCACGCGTTTGATACAAACACGATCCTCGCTTGTTAATCTTTAAATGCTTGATTCTTTAAACTCGCACGTACGCGTCTCGCACGTCTGCTACTTGCACGCATCCATTCCTTTCTCTGCTTCTCCACTATTATGTCTCAGTGACGGATTGAAGGGGCGACCGATCAACAGTTCCTGCCTGGTCCCTCGCCTAGAAGCTCCCCTCCAGAGCTCAGTCTTAAAAAAAATTAAGATTTTATCCAGACACTACTTTTTCTGCGCTATTTCATTTAGCTCGTTTTTAGTAAACTTCCTCTTTATTTTCATGAAAAAAGGGGTTCCTCAGAATGTTTGACAACTGGATCTTTTCCTTAAATCCGCCACTGCATAGTCTTAGCCCCCCATTGGTCGCATATTACACGAGGAAACTAAACGTCTAACGTTTGTTCCCACAGTTTATCGACGTCCTAGATAATTGACAAAAGCAATCGCCCAACAGTCGAATAATAAAAGAACCACGCTCTGAACACTGCCCCACCAGTCGATCGTCCAGTCCTTGGTTCCCAAAATTCCCCACGCCTCCGAGCATTCAATTACTCGGGAGTCAAAAGCGTTTCAGGCGTCATCGACACAAAAGTCACGATCGACGGAAGGGCTTGTATGAGAAACAACCGCGGGGTGGCGGGCTAACGGGCGATTTATCTGCCGATAAAAGGGGCGGCGGAGCGCGGGCCCCGTGGGTGAGATGGCGAGGCTGTAAACAGCCATTTTTATGGACGATAAAGCAATATCGAAAGATTTCTCGGTCGAGCTGCTTTCAATTCGACGAGCCCAATGGAAAGCTTTTCGGCGCGACGACGAAATATCGAGAAACGGAGGCTAAATCGAGGGTGCAGACCCTCCTCTTCCCACCAGCAGAGAGAGAACCGCTCCGCGCTGACGGATTAGCAGTTGACCGGTGAGCGTCGATGGATCGTTCATCGATCTCGGATAAATTGGACGGGCGCGATCGCTCCGCTCGATCCTCCGGGACGTATAAGATCCGTGCAGGCCATTCGTATCAATTCCACCACTTTACAATTTTTTTCCCCACGTCCCCACACCTCTCTCCCCTTTCACCCCTTTTCACTGTATTCGCCGTCTCACTGGCCCGAACAATCGTCCACTTATAAAGGGATCTGGAATTGTCATTCCGCGCCCGCGTTCGTCTTCCAGCTCCTCTCGCCCGTTGATCACTTACCCTCGATCGTCTTCTGCCCTCATTTCATCCCTCGTCTCCTCCCGAGGGTGGAAATCCATAGAACCAAGGTGTTCCTCCGGCGGAATCTCGCAAATGAAAACAGTGCCTCGCTCTGGGCCCGTGGGTCGTTTGTAATTCTCCATCATTCCTGTTTTCTGAAGGTACCGCGGCTTATTGCCCCGAACGGCGGACATAGCGATAAATCATTTTCTCGCCGGTACGTGGGGGGGATTTTGAGCGCGCGGTTCGTGGCCCGAGGTGTATTTATTGGAACTTTCGTTGATCCGTGGGGGATTAAATCGATGACAGGGGAATTGATTTCTTTATTCATTTACGGAGGATTCTGTGCTCATTACTCAAGAAAGTGGGAGTATAGAAATATAAAATAGTAGTTGATCCCTGGTTGACTGAATAAAGATATATCAATTCAAATTCAGTGTTACCAGGCGCAAATATCTTACAAACCTGTGACAATTGTAATAATAAATTAATAAGATATCGGTGGAATCGTGAGAAACATCGCGACGTGAAACTTGAACGAAGGTGTACCTCGTCGAATTTTAATGAGAAGCAAATTTCCAGAGCCGAGTAGCGTTTGAAGGGAGAGGAAGTTCTATCGAGGCTGACAAAAGTTTCCTGCTCGCAATTCCCGTGCTTTACTTCGCGATCATCCAGTAAACCACTGTAAAGCCGATAATGGACGTCGTAACAGGTTCTCGTTCGGCTTCTTGGCAAAGCTCTGCCTTCTGAATTTAGCCAAAGACCGTCGAGGCTTGCTGCCAAAATGTTTATGGTGACTTCTTGAACTAATATCGAAGTTGGGCATCGAGGGGGGTCGTAGTCCTGGGCCGCGAGCGCGAGTAGCATTTTAATGTAACTAATGAACTGAAGGCACGATAGAGAACTCGGCGTTTAATTTTAGAGCGCTGAGTCAACGGGACCGGCAAATGGAGCGAGTTATTATACAGTGTACCTTCACGGATCATTTCCTGCACCCAACTACAGAGCACGAAAACTTATTGATCAAGCATATAGTAGTTCCTTTAAAATTCGAAACTTCTTCGTTTGCTCATAGTTCGTCGATTTATATCCACCACTGCTTCTGTCGTTAGCAGTAGGTACCTACTATGTAGTTAGTTCCAGCAGAATAGAGAATGCCTAGTGCGCGACCACGGTTCCCAGTCGCGATAAAGATGTCGGGGGGCCCAGCGTTGGCATTGAGGAACCACGTTTTGCGGGTGAAAAGACTCGTGGCGTGATAATGGGCCGGATATAAACGAGTCGAGAGGAGTTATCACTTCCGGCCCTCTTTCGGCACTTCCGCTGAAAGGAATCGCTTTAGCGGCCTTAAGGAGCGTCTGTCGTAATTCCATTATCACCCCGAATGGCATTAGCATAATAACGAACGGCACTTTTTAAAAGTTTGAGCACGGAGGTGCCCCTCGCCTGCCCCCGCGCTCTACCCAGCTGGATCTCATCTTAACATGATAGCGCAAGATGCTGGAGCTTTAGAATGTAATTGAATTTAAATTGAAATTATGGTTGCGTGGCTGGTACCCGTGTAAGCCTGCTCAAGATAAATAAACCTCCGGCGGGTTGGGTGTTTAGGGTAACGCGAAGAAAACGCAAACTCGTAAACTGCTGTGAAAAGTGTACGCTCGGTTACGGTATCGGCGGGCTTCCGTTTATAAACGTTTCAGCGCCACCGTTACTCGGCTGCCGCGAAAGAAAAGGGTGAATCGATGAATTCATGCGTTCGAAATACCCACGGGGATCCCGGTTCAAGGTACTTTAAATTCCTGTTAAACTCAATTCGGAGTTTTAACGAGGAGAATGTTGCCGCCACGTTTGAGGGAGTCGGTGGTGCTCCTGGGCAATTGAAAAGCTTCGAAAGGCATCCACTTTTATTCGTCTCACCCAGTATAGATGAGAGAAACAGGAAGGTTATTACACCCGGCCAGGTCGGGCGGTCTATTTCGAGCTTGGGGCAATCCGCCAAACTTATGTTAATTATGCGAATTATCATTTCTAGTCGTCATCCATCCGTGCATCATGGATCTTTTTCTCGTTCCCTGGGTCATCTCTTTCCAATTATCCCCGAGGTTCATCTATACACTTGAGTAATAAGACGTGGAAGATGAGCTGTGACAGTTTTATATCCATGCACGCTCGAATTGAACTCAGATTTCTTTATCTAATTGATAAACTGCCGCACGAACACTGACATTAATGACAAGAAAATCTGAGAAACAGTTGTCAGAATTGCAATTTGAACAGGAATCTCTTCGCCTTTGAAAGAAAATTTTTGTCTTCTCGTTGTCGACAACGTTACAGGCCGTTGAACCTCAAGCTACGAGCGCGACGTAAGATTCTATCGCGGTTAATAAATATTCGAGTCGCTGGGACAGCGGAGCGTAAATCTTGCATGGAAAAAAGAACGCTTACGCGCTCCCCGGTGGTCGATCTCGATTGGCAATTTTACTTCGAGAGAGGCACGAAGTTCACCAGGGTCCGATTGTCCTGCTGTTAGCCGGACAACCATCGAGCTGAGGACATTTCCGGCACACGCTCCGACTCGCGGAGATCGACTTCGAGCGATCGACGGCCGAGTAACGGTGCCCCGGATAAATGCTCCCTGATCGCGAGAATAAAATCACGAGTAAAAGTGAAGGGACAAAAAGGAGCGCAGCTGTCCTTTCCTGCATACAGGGAATCGCCGACGCGATAGGCAGACTTTGCAGGAAAGTAGACATTCGAGACGGTCTTCGTTGCACAAATAGAAATCGGTTAAACGCTTACTTTCCCCACAGACTCGTAGGAGTATCTTTCGTAAAGGATACACTTTACACCGACGAGTCTGTAATGTTAACAACTAATCGATTCGATTCCCGGTTTGCAGGGTGACACTGGTGCTTACCGATCCAGAGCCAACGTCGGCATCGGCGGCGGGACTTATGGGAGAAGCTCTTCTACAGGAAGCAGTCTGCCGAGCTGCAGAAACAGCTATTCATCTATTGGCTCGAGTTCCAGTCGGCTTCCTGGAAAGGAGAGGGTTTCTGGATACGGAAACGCGTTTTTGAAGAAAGACAAGACTGAGGAGAAACCTATCTACAAGTATTCCAGTAAGTTATTCTGCGTCTCATTCCAAATTGCAATTATTACAATCATGCTACACAATTGCAAAAAAAAAGAGTCCAATAAATGTACCGGTATGAATCTGCAAGGTCCAGAGGAATCTACCGCAAAACATTTCTTTGAAAGCGTATTCCACAGTGATCGAGCTTTCAGAAACATTCACCCACACTTAACCGTGTTATCATGTTCACACCATGCATCTTCGAAAGCGCCAGACCGCGTGAAAACGGTATTGCCTTTCAGGTGCCAAAGAACCCGATAAAAGTAGACTGCACCCTGGAAGGTCATCGTCGGAGGACGTAAGGGCGAAGAGTCCATTATCCAGCACCAGATCCACCTTGTTCGAGAAGTACTCGTTCCCAGCTGCTAAAACTTCCGAGAGGCCTGCCTCCGTCCTGGACAGATATAACCGCGCCACTTCCCGCGAGAAGAGCCGAGAGCCTGACGGAGTATCTCGATACGGATCCAGCACCTATCCCGGATCAGGCTTGGCGCGGAGTTATGGAAACGAAAGTCGAATCGAGAAGAAAGAGAGAAGCGATCATCCGCCGGTCTCGTACCGTGGATTACGCCCCAACTCGGGGAGAAGTTCCCGCGAGCCTAGCCCTGAGGTCAGCGTCGGGAAATCCAGCTCCTTCAGGGTGTACTCGAGGGCGTCCTCCTACGGTCGATCTGGTGCCTCCAGTAAGTCAAATTTACATTGTTAGTCAACTGAAATATTAGTAGAATTTCATTACATATCAGTTCATCTTCATATCAGGTTTCATTGTAGCGAATATTTTGTTTCCCTTTTTGGAGGATTTAAATTTCCCGTGTTTTCCTTGAAATATTGTTATATAGAATATAAGTTTGTAAATAATACTTAGACCTTTCCTACAACTTTAACATACATTTTTACTCAAAAGTAACTCGAAAGGGTGTGACTCGTTCGAAACAACTGTTTATAGGCGCTTCGGAATCGAGCTCAGCGCCGATCTCATCGAGATTCGGCTCGACAACTAGCTCCCGGTTCCTCTCGTCGAGAAGCAGCAACGACCGAGTTCCCTCGGCCATAAGCTACTCCGGATCGGACAGGTTCCGAACTTCAGGCAGTAAGCCTATGCCAGCGAGCTTGAAGGACGAGGACGCAGCGAAGACCAAGTCCGGAAAGGAGCCGAGCCAAGAGCCATTCGCGGCCCTCGCTAAGCCCGAAGACCTCGAAGTTGATAGCAGACTTCAGGACACCGACACGGTGACGTTAACCATGGTAACGAGAGGCACGTCGCCCAGTCCGCCAGCTTCATCGTCGTTCGTGAGAAGCAGGAGGGCTGACATGGGCATCGCGCAGCAGAAGGAAGTCACCCGCGGTCGAAGGAAAGCGGAATCGAAGAACCAAGAGGCCCAATGCGACAGGGTGGAGGACACTTCGAGATTCTCGCGATTCGGAGGCGGTGGAAGGATCCCCGGCTCGCCTTGGTCGTCATACTTGGACAAATTCTCATCGTCGAATCCGAGCGGGACTCCCGTATACGGCAGAGGGTTCAACGGCAATGGGAACGCGACGAATTCTAGGGTGAACAGTTTCGCGTACTCCAGGACGAACGACAGCTCCATCCCTTCGAGGAACGACGCAACGTCGAAAGTGTCGCCTAGCTCTAGTCAAGAGATTCAAGGCAACAGGAATCAAAGCGAGCAGAATGCCAAAGTATTCGGTGGTTTAGGGTATCAGAGAGGCAGCGCCGATCCTTCAGTCGCGAAAACAGACTCCGCGTCGAAGATGCCTGTGAGCACGGGACAGGGGAACTCGAGCAGAGATCAAGCAGACGCGAAAGTGCAGAGCAGTGAGCCTCGATCGTGCCCCACTGGGAAAAGCGAAACGAAAAGCGATCGTTTCGGTAGCCCCAAGACTTTCAACGGCGACTCTTCGGGTTTGAAAAGGGAGGGCTCACCGCAGTATTCCGCTATTGTCGCAAAGTCGCAAAACTCCCGGGAAAGCAGTTCCAGGAGCGAAGAGACGCACAGCGGTAAAGAAAGTTCAGCGTCCAAGAGCGAGGGTTGTAATCAAAGGAGACCGTCTATACCGAGATTAGGTCGTGTGTCGACGAAGAATGAAGTGAAGATCGTGAAGTCTTCGTCAGGTTCTTCGTCAAAGTCGGACGGGTTGCGAGAAAGGAGAAGCTCGACGCCCAAGTCCGACGCCAGCTCATTGTCCAGACTCGAAGAACCTACTAGGATAGTCGAGGGATATTGCCACGAACAGGGTGAAGACATCGCCCCCTCGAAACGGGATAATACTTCATCTGGAAGGGAGTCTCATCACAGGTACATATCACGTTCCATTGAATTCAGTATATAGACGTAGTTCGATATCACTAAAGCCAAGCAGAGACTTGAAAGTGAAGCTAGCTTTTTGGCCAATTCTTCCTTAGCCTACCGCAATTAATTCTATTTCTTTAACTTCGCCTATTACTAAAATTGTCCACGATTAAATCCTCACTTTCATATCTCTTTCCGTATTTTCTGATCGAACAGTGGTTCACCGCAGAGCCGATCCACGACACCCCAGTCTCGGTGCGGCTCCTCGAGGAATCTGCCGCGTCAAATGACGCGCGCAGACTCGTCAGACGGATCCGCTGTAAATGTGCCAATTGGCAGATCGAAATCGTCGTCAGCCAGTTCGGTGACGAGTCAGGGTGCAAAAATAAAGGCGACGCCGTCGTCGCCAGGGAAGTCGACTGGCGGTTCGAGCGCGTCGCCAGTGAATCTGAGGCAGGGCGGTTCGCCGGACGCTCGTGGCAAACCACCTGTGCCGAAGACCGATGTGACATCCGCGGTCGCGTCCAAGTGCGCCGTGCCCGTCAAGTACGTCAACAAGGATTTCCGCAAGTCAACGCTGAATATGGAGAACGGCGACCCGTCGCAGTCCAAGTACGCTAGGAAGAAGAAGAACCAGCGGAGCATGTCCGTCAGCTCTCAAGATTCGCAGTCCGAACCGAACTCCGAACCCATTCATCAGACGGCACCGTCGGGATCCCCCAGTTCCGTAAAGTCGAGCCGATCCAGACTGAGAATGCCCTCCAGCGGGTCGAAGGCTACGACGAGCAAGAGCGATTCGAGTGGCTCGCCGAGGGCCGTAAAAACGAGGAGCAGCTCGAAGTCCCCGTTAGGAAGGAGGTGCAAGGAGGAAGGAAGCTCAAGTTCCAGCGGTAACAGCGAGTCGAACACCTCTAATTCGTCGAGCAGCGAGGAGGAGGACGATGACAATAGGCAGACGAGACCGGATTCGAGGCGTCGGAGGAGACGAACCTCCGAGTCCCTTTTCTCCGAGAAGAGAGGCAAGATAAGCGCTGGATCCTCCAGGACTAGCGTCCTGGCGTCGTCGGCCGACGAGATGTCTCTTACCATGGACAAACCACCCAGGCCACCATCCAGTCCGAGATCGAGGAGCGATCGTTCCGGGAAAGCCGACGAAGCTAAATCGTTCCTGATGAGGGCCCTCGCGCCAGTGACGAATCTTTTCAAGAATAAGCACCAGGAATCCGGCGATTCCGGTAAATCAGGTGGTTGGCTGGACTCCAACGAGGAAAGCGCGGATGTTAAGAGGTCCGAGCACAACACGGGGTCGAAGTGCGTCTCGAAGAGCCTGACGAGCTCGGAGAAGAGCGACGATAGGAGGCAAAGCTGCTCGAGGATCAGGCGGAACTATTCCGGCGAACAGCCCTGGTGGATGGATCCGAACGCCGACAACGTTCCCGAAGGTGTCGAAGCTAGAAGCGTGTGTAACGACGATATTAGCCAAGAAACGACCGTCAGCGGCACGCTACCTGACGATGGTGAGTCAGTGTTTGTATTCTTAGAGTTTGAACAGAGTCGAAGGTAACCCTTTCTTTCTACTTACGTGGAGAATATTGGTCGATTCCTATACAAGCTTCAACTTCCCACGATTATAAGATAAGAAAAATTGCTATGTTTTTTTTTAAGAAATTCGTGAGAATTGTACCCACCATTCTGTCGCGTTAAGTGCGCAATTTCAATGGCAGGGAAGATATGCAAATCGATTCGTTTACAGAAACAACCTCCCCTAATTGTATGTTCCCAGGCAAATTTAAATACAAAGTATGCAGACAAGATTCGGAGGAACGAACCTGGTGGTTGGATTCGAACGACAGCGCGGCCTCGGAGGACGCGAGGAAACAATCGTCAATGATCTCGCGACAAGAATCGGAGGAGAAAGGCTGGTGGTTAGATTCGAACGATAGCGTTCCCTCGGAGGAGACGAAGAAACAATCTTACTCGACCGTTTCGAGGCACGACTCTGGAGACAGAGCCCGATGGCTGGACGGGAACGAGAGCGTTCCCTCGGAGGGAGCGAAAAAGTCATCGAGTTCGACGGTGTGGAGGCAAGAGTCCGGGGAGAGAGCTTGGTGGCTGGATGCAAACGACGGCGTTCCGTCGGAGGAGCCGAGGAGGCAACCCTCCACGGCGTCTTCCATTTCGAAACGAGGGTCTAGCCGGTGCAGCACGCGGTCCAGCGAGAAGAGAAATCGGATCAAGCACCAGCAATCTGGGGAACGAGCTTGGTGGATGAGCGATGACCCTGAAAACGTACCTGAAGGGATCGAGGTGATTCCGGTGACGGGGATCGCTGGTCAGAGCGCTAAGAATCACAAGGACGAGGTGGACGATAGCCAATCGTATGGGAGAGGCGTGAATAAACTCAGGCATATCGAGTCCGGTGAGAAAGCATGGTGGATGGACAGCTCCCCTAACGTTCCTGACGGTGTCGTCAAGATTCCCGTGGAAACTTCTAACAGCACCTCCGACTCGTCCGAGTCGTTCGAGAGAATCGATATTGGCGTTAACCCTGAACCTGAGATATACGCGAAGAGAAGCCTCTCTAGATTCCCTATCGAGTTTCCGCCTCCACCGGTCGACGAGCCGCTCGGGGATCGCGCCAGTCCTGAAGGGGTAAAGTGATCATATATCGTGCATTATTCATTTAACGGTCCCTAACTGACGCGCCGCCGCCGCCCCAATCTGATAATACAGCGACGCGATAAATCTTTTAAGCTCGCGTGCTTACCCCGGCGAGAAAACCAAGTCTGTGGTCGGATTAAGCCTTTGTCCCTTGATTAAGAAATCAAGTGGTCGCTCGGAGAGGTCGTCGACAATCCAGGAACGTCGGCTAACTTTTCTATCAGATTACGTCCTCTTATCGTTTCTTATCATTCAACAAAGTATTATGCAAGCATGCTCTCAATTATCTCAGTTTCATATCGAACGTCGATGCTTCTTAAAGATAACGGTACGTGACATTTGCATTAAAATCACACGGATTTATTGGGGGTGTAAATACAGTCCATAGATAGAAATGTGTTGGAGTATATTATCAAGTGTCCGCACACTTGATTGCTCTTGGTCTCAACTGATTTCTAAAGCCACGCAATAAGATAAGCCTCTCTTGTTCGAAGAATTTCATTTATTAGCTTAAACCACATTGATGGTGTGATAAAGATTGAAAATTTTAATTTTATCCTACACTTCCGATTCATCTTTTCATACCGAATCATCTTTACCACTGTACCACTAGCTAAAAGACGTTCCCTATAAATAATTAAAGAGTGCATGGCGGCCGATTGCACAGCAGCTACCTCATCACTACAAGGAGGTGTATGTCTGCACTTTTCAGGTAGAAAATCCTCCGGACCCGCCAGACAATTATGGCGGGCGGGATTCGCCTTACGACAACGTGCAGCCGGCACCCCGAAGATCGTCGCCAAGGAAACGACCCTCCACGTTACCGTTGTTCATCGGCGAGCACACTAACATCGACGACCTGCTGGGCGATACGGCCACCCTGTGCCCCAGCCCCGTCTTCTCTCGGATCCGTAAACGCGAGCCCATCGAGGAGGGTGAGTCCACAAGGAATTTACAGGCGATCTGTAATCGACCGCGAACGTGTTCGTGGTTACATCGTGCGCCGGTCGAATTACCGGCTATATCGAGTACGGTCAGTATCGGGTTTAGAATAGTTGGAGGCTGGTCCCTGTTAACGAGAGCATTCTATACCGTCCCTTTGAAGAGAATCATTGGGATCCTTCCTTTTGGGGATTGTGGTATACCCAATGGATGGGTACTGAATCGTGGGTGCACACACTGCTGAAAGGGGCGCTGATAGGATTAGGTCGTAGTTCGTACGAACAGATTTCGGTGATTGCAATTTCCTTGATGAAAGGGAATGTAGGTTATGGGCCGAGGAGAAATAACGAACCATAAATTTGGCTAGTTCGTAATTGCTGCTCGCGTTCCGAGGAGCCTAGAATCGAATTAGCTGTGACGAATATTGGAACATCTGGATTCTGGAACATTCAAAGAGACTGCTGTAGTTGGACGCTAGCTAGGGGTGTCTTTAATTATAATCGCGGATACGATCTTTTTTGTTGAGGCTTTACGTGGTCACTGTTGTTCGCTACAGATTCCTCGGAAGACAGTTCGGAATGCGAGGAGATCGACGCCACCCAGGTGATCATACACGACAGCACCCCGCAGACGCCAGTGATACAGCGACGGCATCGGTATGTTTCGAATCGATAATCGAGTGTGAATGCCTAAAATTCGACGGGGTTTGATCGTAATCCAAACGTTTTCTTCAGGGACAACGAGAGACCTCAGCCCGATGGATACATTCCGGTGAGTCTGCACTGTTTCCCTTGCTTTTACCTCTATTAGGAGATTGTCTTCTTCCTCTGGAATTTAAGATTGCCAACAACGAAGCGTCATATTCTAGCGCTTCATTATCTTGTGAGAAAGGCTGCGCGAAGGAATGGATGAAGCTCGCGCTTCGTTCGTTTCCCCCCAATCTTTCCAGCTGCGCGGTTCCTCGCGTTTGTTATCCGCGTGCTATTCATTTCGCGATTAGTAGCTGAAGGAGAGTCGCGTAGGGTAACCGTGGATAGGACGACGCGAGCTCGAAAAAAGCCAGACGGACAAAGACGAGGCGAGGGTAGACGACATCAGGAGGAGTGGTAGTGCGCGCGACATTATTGTTTCTCATGAGGGGTGTACGAAAGAGACCCTCTCCTTTGCCCCAGACTCCCTCTTCTTTTTTCCATTTTGCACGCAAAGTGCTATCAACAAAGGGGTCCTTCTGGAGTCGCTTCCCCTCCCCTTGCAACCCTTTTCCCTCGCGTCGCAGCGCATCGGCGTCTCAACTACGTGACAGGAAATATTTCAGCATATAATTCCCCGAATTTACCGCGAAAGCTACACAGTGCAGAGAAATTATGTTTCTCCTGCGCAAATTCTATATTTAAATAATAAAATATCTAATTCAAGATTCCTTCCACTATCGATACGAGTCTGTCAGTCACTTTCGAAATTGTTTATGAAACAGGAATCAGCTGGCGTAAAACGAATCCTTTGTCTCCTCGGTGCTCGATTCTCGAGTCACTCATATTTCCCCGACACGCTATAGAATTTTATCGCAGCAGCGGCACCCTCCCACACGCGGCATTACCTCCCATCACGTTTCTATGCGTCCACCAGCCCCTTTTGTGAGCTTGTCACCCTCGTGGGGTCTCGCAGTACCGAGACAACAATGAGCACAGCCGCACTTACGGTTACGCTCTACGTGCTGCGCCAGCTGATTATTTTTTCACCGCACAATTACCATCCCTGCCGTTCCATTTGGCTCCTCGGGGTCCCCCGCGCCACGTCCTCGGAGCCCTCTCCACCCTTGGAAACGACCGTGCCGGAGAACAGTCGCCCTATGGTTCGTTCTGTTCTCTGGCGAAAGTTTCGGCTATCTTCGTGGAAAATCGAAAAAAGGAAACTGGCACCTCCAACTAGCTAAGCGAAACGAGCCATTCAGAATGGTCGGATACAGTTTGCTTGACGACAATATTGCTGGACCTCGGTCGGCCACAAAGCAACCGCCCCGTGTTTGCACGTTTACTCAGGCCATCGTTGCGGAAAAAGTACCCACTCTGTTTTCTGATTCGTTTCCAGCTGCAGTGCCTGTCTGAAATTTTCTTTTTCCTTTTCGTTTGTCCACAAATTCCACGTGTCCAGGGGAACGTAGTTCCCTCAATCGTTGTTTCTCGTTTACGAAGGAGTGTATAATTTCAACTTATCTCTTATGGACCTTAATACCTATCAGACCTAATGATTGTGTTCATACTATTTCGTGTAGCAGTATGATAAACATAGTTTTCCCTACTAATTACATCGTTGGAGATAACTTGCAAGGACATTTTTCCTCATTTTCATATTGAAACAGTATCTATAAAATAATGAACTATCGCAAAACCTCGTCGAAACCTACAGATGTATACCGTTTTCTTATATCCGTGTGTCTTAATTTCGCGGGGTGCTCTTTGAACGCGGCACAGAATAGGGAGGGGGTTGGCCGTGTGACGGCGCCACTGTCGCCTCAGTGGCGACAGGTGTCCGCGGCGTTCAGTGTCGCGGCGGCCGCTCGCGAGGTAAGGCACGTTGTTGGTTGTGCGTTCGATCGTTCTTTCCTGTCTTTTCCTCCTCTCTCACCGGTTCCGCGATTCCGTGTCGTCCCGTGCTCGCACACGCGTGTCTCTTAACGAAAGTGTCGTCCGCGGTCGCGATCAAAAGTGACGCGCGTTTCCGTGCGCGGGAAGCGCGCGTGTCGGTCCGTGCTCACTCCAGGTGAGTTTTTGTCGCGCAGACTCCAGCTTCGAACGCTGCGTTTACACGTACACGTACACATGCATACTTCCCTCGCGTCCCGGCTCACGATCCACGACGCCACGAAAATCGAATGCTACGATTGAGGAACTAGCAGCGCAGACGCTCGAGAACTCACCGACTGGCGTAATAAGCAAAGAGACGCGCAAGCCACGAACCGGAGGCACAATTGAAAGTGACATTGACGCAGGCGTTTAAACTCCGTAGACTGTACGACCACGAAGACGCGCTGTGCTCGGTAACGTGTTCGAATAATTTCGTGGAACGTGTTCCAACTCGTTCGATCTCCCGCTCCCTTCGGAGCCTGTTATTTATTTTGGAGGTTAGGTTAGTCTGTATGGCAACGATAGGTCCGGTTCGCTGCTCCAAGCTGTCTCGTTTTTGTTTCTCCCGTTCACCTTCGCAACCGCCGTGCTTTCTGTAACGTCATCCTCTCTTGCGTAGGAATCCATTCTGAATCTGTCAGTTCATCTCTGTTCAATCGCTAAGAGACCTACTCGTATTTCTCAAGCTTCCTTGCGATTACTCCGATACTGTTTAAACCACTGAATCGCGTTCGTATTGTTTACCTCGTCGGCCGCTTTGCGGATACGGCGCGAAATTCGACCGGCATTCCGCGGATTTTTGAAGAACTGGCAGGTTTTGACTCAAAATCGACTTGACTAGCGGAACGGAGAAAGCCATGGCCACGGTGGAGTTTCATTGAAAAGATAGAAAAGGTGGCACCGTTAGTCGGGCCTGGCTAGGAAACAGGCCCAACGGTCGATTCGGGCGAGTTTGGAAATCCTCTCAGGCACGATCTTACGTTACGATCGCATCTCGATCGTGAATCTTTCGTCGACCACGGGCACGATCACATTCGTGCCACGGCGCAGACTCGTTTTCCCTTCTATCTCCCTCCCCCTCATTTCCCTTCTTCCTTTGCTCGCGGTTTCCCTCTTTCTCTTTCCCTTTCTGTCGCCTCGCTCGCGTTCTATTCATCTCGCTCGCGCCCCCTCCGCTCCACCGTTGTTCCCTGCGCTTCTCTCTCTCTTTCTCTCTCGCTTTTTCTGTTGGTCGAGCCGGTTCGCAGAAGAGCTAGCCCGATGCAACGGGCAAGAACAATGCGAATACGAGAGAGGATGACGAGACGGGTCGGCATGCGTGGATAATTGACACTTCGTAAATTTATTCCACTGGAGCGGCGATTTTCTCGCGATTGCCTCGGTCCTCGAGTGGACTTCGTTGCTCTCCCGAAGACAGTAGACAGGGCGCACGGGAACCGGTATCATTGTTTCCTCCATTTTCGTGACGCGGACCAAGTCGTGCGCGCGCTTTAGCGCGGCATTGTTGCTCCGCGGATGTCGCGTCATGCGCGGTCCATTGAAATTCCAAGTTCCGTTTCTTTTCGCGCGTAAGATAGGTTCAATTAATTTTAGTACTCTTCGTGTAGCTGTGTTTGTATAGTTATCTCCATGCATTTGATTACGTTCGAGAAACTTTTGCACGCCATGTCACGATACAGTGCATATGCGCAGATCCAATCGAGAACCCGATCATCTGCGCATTCTTTATTCGAGTCGTTAGTTTTGGCGCTCTCGCAGACAATATGGCGGCGTCTCGTGACAAACATCGACGGTTTCCGTTCTTAAAGTGTATTCTCACTCGAATGAGTAATCACCCATTAATATTATAAAGCGAGGTAGATGGATTGCAGATATTTCGAGGCGCCAGTGACCTTGGTGGCGAGTAATGAAAATTACTCCCACCAGTATTTCCACTTTCGGTCGGGAAGCCGACAAACGAGTGAAAGGAAAATCTAGAGGCCATCGACCGGCTGAAAACGACGCGGTTTCTTATTCAGCGGGACGTCGCCCGGAGTCAAAGGTTGCTACAGTTCCGACATTGTCACTTTCACGCGTGCAGAAATATCGAGCATGTGCCTTCTGTTCCGGTGTTCTCGCGTTCTCATGGCCCCCGAAGGTCCGCACCAACGAAACAGCGTTTCCAACGCTTTTCGCGTCACGATTCGAGCGAGTTTTCACCAAAAGATAAAAGAAGCGGTCGCTAGAACTTTCTATCCCCCGTCGCGAGTCTCCGTCGCCCTGACGAAAATAAATCGGTCGATTTCCACGATCGTGCCGCGCCACTCTCATTCACATAAAACGAAGCGCACAGCGGCGGAGCGAGCGAGAGGAACGTTGACGGGGGGGGGGAGAATATCGGTTCACCGCGATCAAGGTATTCACGTGAGCCTCTGTTTCGTCGCCGAGCCGGTAGACGCGAATGGAACGCGAGGAGGAGGAAAGAGACACGAGAGGAAAAGGAACGGCGGCCCCCCGAAGAGAAGAGGGAGAGGGATTGAGAGCAAGGTTCGTTTTCTCGTTTGTAGCCGGGCGACTCGAATGAAAATAAATCGGCGGTACGACGAACTGGTTCGTGCGTTCGCGTAAAGCGGTCGTGCGGTCCGCCGAGGCTCGCGGGGAACATTGATACAGGGGCCCCCTGTGCGTGTGGGTCCCCCCGGCGGCTGTGTGTGCCCGCGCGTGGTTGCCTTTTTTGGATCGAAGGAAAAAGGGCCCTATATCTCGGACAATCGGCCGTTCGCGCGGCCGAGAAACAGAAGGGGCCGCGAGATGTCTCTGACGTGCCGTGTCCAGTATCTGAATGACGTCGATCCGTTCGCCTATGCGAGCTCGTATCCGGAGCCACCTAGGCCGCCTGTGCACACCTTCAGCGCGACCTTGCCACTAATTAACCAGCTCGCGGCGGTGCATCGACTTCTGCGGGCGCCTCACAGGGTGAGTTCGATCTCCGATCCTTTCTCTTAATTCATCGTTTATCCAGGGACCCGTGGCGAGGCGGATTAATCAGCCATCGCTGCCCTCCGGGACGCCTGGGCCCCGCGAAACCACAATTCCAGCGATCCTTCGCGCGGCCAGTTAACTATAACGAGTAGTTCAACAACTGAACTTTCGACAATAGCAGAAGCTTGTTAACAGTATATCGTATTGGTAATTGAATATCGTTGCAGGCAAATTGATGCTCCATTGTGGGACATAAAGTTACATGGTTAATTAATGCAGTGTATATTAAGTAGGTCCGTTGTAATGATACTGCTCTGAAAGAACGGCCTTCAGCCTGTATACTAAAATTCACACGTTTCCAGAGACACGTGCACCAGTTCGAAGCGTTACGTTAATTGGCAACTTGATCACGTATAACCTTGACCAATTAGAGTCGTTATTCTTGCCTCTTGAAAAACTACGTAAATAACTGCTGTCTAAAGAAAACTATATGACTTCATTGGATAAAAAGAAACTTTACATTTACCGTAAACTGGGATGACTTTTTTACTCTGGCTGAAAAATTGCCATATGGTTGAATTCGTTATTTTTTTTTTTTCGTTTGACCTTGGAGGAATTATTGCTATTGATTACAAAACATCATATGTTCTAATTACTTCACAATAAAATAAAATAAAGTCTTTCCGAAAAGTGGGCAATGTCACCCCGGGCGGGCAAAGTCACCCCAGTTTACGGTACCTTTAAATGTCCACTCGTGCATAGCTAATATCTCATATTGTACAGCCTTAATCAAGACACTAAGACATTTTGTAGGTATATAGAATCTTCACGAATATCCGTAAAGTATCATTAACGTCGGTTGAAGGGAATCGTTTGAAATGCCGCGTTCATTCGTCATCGTTTGAGGTTCCCCCGATAAGCCACGCCGTTACGAATGGCGACGAGAAGAATGCGAGAGCAGGTATTTAAACAAACGATTCCCGATAGCGGGAAAATATATATGGCGCGCGTGCCTGTATGGTAATACAAGGAAATCCGTCTGTAACGGAACGTCCCCCCGGGGCACGAGGAGGGGCAATTTTTTTTTTCATCGTAGACAGGATTCTCGTTTAATGCAGCCACTTACTGCATTAAGGATCCTCGAGACCGCAGAAATTTTCCGCCAGGGACAGGTTTCCCTTTTACCCAGCCTGTGCCCCCTCCTCGCCCCACCGTAATATGCACGTAGAAATATATTTATATCCGTGTGCAGAACCGGGTAGAGGATGAATTTTCTTTCGCGATATTAATATTTATGAAATCCGCCTCGATACGAGCAGCATAATTTATGTATAAAAATGTTCAAATACGCGCTCGAACTTCCTGCGCCGCGAAACCGCCGCGGCGGAATATTCAAATTAACTTTTTCTTCGCCGAACGCCAGTCGCAAGAAGCCACGACAATTGCGCGGGGAGCCGCTTCCTTCCTTATCGCCTCTTCGAGCGTGAAACTGGATGTTAGATTTTTCTATTGTCGCGGATTCCTCGCCTCTTTTTCTCTGGTGCATTGTAGCCGTTCGTATTTCGCGATGACACGGAATATATCACGGTCGATTTTATGATCCCGTGCTTTCGGAGATTGTGTTTCTTCTCGTTTCGCTCTTAATCTCTTTATCGACGCGGGTCGAAATGTTACGGTTCGGTGATATTACTTGTAGGATTTCCGATACTTCTATTCTGTAATCGATATATTTTTCATTTGGAGTATTGAAGCCATGAGCGATATTATTTTGGAGCTATATTTGGCGGTGGAGCGAGAGATGAAGGTCGAGAACCGCTACGGTGTCCTATTTCAGCGTTTCGCGCATTCTCCATTGGGGAACAGTAGAGGCGTAGGAATTGAATGAGAGGCGACATATATATTTCTTACGATCCCAAGGGAGGCACGGCTCCTTGTTTTCCCACGTTTTGTTCGCAGGCCTTGCTCGGGCGCTCGGACCTGTTTGCACCTGGGTGGGTCTGACCCCGTTCTCTATTTCTCTTCCACCTGCCCTATATGCGCGGTCAGTGAAATAGAGATGTAGGTCAGCTGTTCAGCCACGCGTTAAAGTACATATTAAGATCGAGCTTGCAGGCAAGGGCGCCGAAAAAAACGTGGAAAAATAAACATGTGTGTCTCCGTTGGGGTCGTAATGAGTAGGCATGTGTCTCCCTCTTCGCATCTCTCACTCGGTTTCCATTCATTCCACTGAAGGATGCACGAAAGCCTAAAGTGGAGCGCCGTAGATGGCTCTGTCGAATTTACAGCTTCAAACCACTGACAAACAATATCGCCCGGACTCTCGCCACCAAAGGAGCAATTAGATTAATTAACGCGTCATTAATCGAACCAATTTACCGCCACGAAATTACGAGCAAATTAGCGCGATGAGACTCGACGGCGAGGAAGAGGTTGCAGTGAATTTGCCGTGGATCGGCAACGGAAGCCGTTCGATAAATTAATCACAGGGAAAAATCGATGGCAAGCACCGTATCGTAATGCGAGCCTCGCGATTCGCCGCGCCAAAACTCCACCACGGGCGGAGTAGTTGCTCAAAATTTATTATTAGCGGGCTCCTCGATATCGAGGCAGCTCGGTTACACACTTTTCAAAGTCATCTGGCCGGGTAACTATTACAGATCGGTGTTATTAAGAACCGAGCAACGGAGAAATATGCTCGACGCATAATTCCACGTGCACAAGTATATTTATTAATGGCCGATCTGGTGGATCCAGGGATTTCTGCTCTTTCTTCCCGAGCACAAAGCGATCGCGAGTGGTTGCGTAGTCGTTACGCCTCTGTGCCTCCGCGACCTGGCACGTTTACGTGTTTCATTCATTCATTGCATCTCGCCGCTGTGCTTTGTGTACACTCGAACGTGACGCATGCGATAGCAAATCGCGGAGGAAGGCGCATGAGAAACGTTCGCAGGCGTCCCATTGCTGATATCAGCCGTTGGTCGTCGATGAAACTTGAATTTCTGCTCCAAAATTTCCTCCCGTAATTTCGAAGCACCTCTCGATCTTTCCTCAATCGAAGCATCATACCTCGAAAACTGGAACCTAAACGACAGCGTGCCACGTCATTGCTCCCGTGTTACACGATCCAACGGAGCTGGTCAATCAGAGCTGCGATGCTTACTCGTTACATCCCGTCGATATCATTTTGACACACGACGCGGAGGCCAGGCACATGAAAGGTTCGCATTAGTTCCAGCGGCGGCCGGAGCCAAGGGGGTTTTGCGATCCAGTCGAGATAGCTTTGTAGACGGTGACACCTTTGTGGTGGCCCGGTTTGACATGCTAACGCGCTTCATTCAGCCGATCGTGCGAGCTCGCTTTGTGTAAACTGTCCGAGGAGCAGCGCGTGTTCCTCCGCAGCGCGATCAGAAAGAGAAACAGCCACGGAGGCAAGCCGGGTAGGACAGGGAGAGAGCGAGGTCACACGACACGGGCCGCAGAAGCGCGCAACGGCCGTGCACGTGGTTCCTTTGTTCGTGGCAGCGTTTCTGGGACAGCCCCTTCGGCCACAACTATTCTCCCGGTGGCCCCCGGTGCACGGTTAAATGCACGATTACCGCAGTGTCGCTGAAACCTCGGCCAGCCACCTTCGTGACTGCACACTTTGACCCAATTGAGTCTCGTCGCCGTGTCGCAACGTTCCCTGGTTCACGTTCGAAGCAGCCACGGCGCGGCTATCCAGCTGTTCCTTCCGCGTTCAGCCGAGCTGCCACGACCTGCCTCCAAGTAATCGCAACTTTTCAAAACGCCTGTCCTCCGACGCGACGTACCCCCGATTAACTTCCATCAACTTTCACCGATTATGTTTACCGCGTTTCAACATCGGCGGGGTTCGTTAAGCCCGGCGCGATTACATTGTCGGTCGAGAGCCGAGGATCGGGCATCGTCATCGGAGAAATTTCTTGGCTCACGGCTGACCACTGACCAGGGTGTTGATCCTCAATGGTTGACGTTTTGGTTAGCCCTGTTAGCGTTAGGTACTCTGGAATTTTTTGATACAGATATCTTGTAACAAGTGCTTCATTTCTCTAAGTGTTCTGCAAGTGATTTTGCAGCACGTGTTTGAATTTCTTAATATTTTTTAATAAGTATTCGGTCGAATGGATACCCAGTAATTGTGTTGGTTGCAGCAGCTTCTTCTGAATCTGTAGATAATTTTCTCGAAATTTTTAAAGAAGCTATTTCCAACCGATACTTTCCTCCTTTTACTTTTCCTTTCCCCGTAATAACAATGTTCACGTGAATTCTATCGCGGCGGTAAGAGGATATTACGATACGGTTAATTTTAAAGTCGTTTCGGATGCTACCTCCCGCTTCTGAAGATTCGAGTGTTCCGCAAGATGCTGCGGTCGGTTCTCTTTGGACCCTCCTTCGGCAGTTCGCCGACATAACGGGACCGAGAAGCGTTACTCTCACGGAAAGGGAATAAAAAGTACGTTTATGGTCCCGGCATTATATACCTATAGGTACCTACCGTGTGCCCCGGTGTACCGGTTATCTCGCGACCACTACCAGGGTTCTTTCACTGTAACTCTTTTGGCACTGTTAAATTTCACCTGGCCCTCTTCAAAGACATCCTTGACGCAGCTTCGAGTCGTTTAACGCGAACTCCTTCGACTCTCGAAACAAAATGGCGAAACCCATTTTGGTTCTTCGATTGGAAACACCTTTTTAGGCGAATTCCAGTTATATTTTATGAGGGAAAAAACAGGAGAGTTTATGCTATTTACCGTCAAGGACCCAGTTCCTGATCAGTTTAGTATATCAATACCAAATAATAAGTTTATCACGATACAAATTTATTCCAAAAAATTATTAAATAATTATGGAATATTTTTAAATTTATACGCAAACATTTGATAGCTCATAGTAAAATGTTTTAGGTTAATCAGAAACTGCTCCCTTTCCATCTTAAGTGATCAGGAACTGGGTCCTTGACGGTACTTTATAAGTGTTTGTTACTATAATTGATTGTATAAATGGGTTTTGCTTATCTGTCCACAAATTGTAGACGACGTGGGGCTGTTCTAAATCTTAATGGAGAAGGAATGTTATTAGAGACCGATAAAGCTTGCACTTTCATGCGTTTAGACTTTAGAGGAAATCGTTATTTTGTTGCGTAGATCGGTGGCTATGCATGAATATTTGATAAAGGGACGTTCTATGAACACCACGGTAACATTTGTGCCAGTACACCCCGCGAGAGCTGTCTTTTATATTCTTTGACGTTCTCTTTCATAAAAAGCCCTCTTTACCCTCGCGCATTCTGTCGCGTATGCTAAAGCAGTGCTGTGCTCCGAATTTATGAGCGGCCTGTACCTCAGGAGGTGGAATTTATAGTGCGCATTCTCTCGAATTTATTCCTTGGAAAATGTAACGAGACGCGGCGTTGAATTTACGCCTGCCGCTACGGCGATTTTTCACGTGAAACGATAAATATCTTGATATCCGCGATCGAATGGCCGCGTCGCTGCTCCAAAAGCCGCTCGATCATTTTGCTTTCACCGCGATCGACGCTTTAGCGTACGCTAAATCTTTGCTGGGACCTTACATCTATCCTCGATAATTATCGCGATTCCTATTTGAATGTTACATGTTGGTCGCAAGCAGATTTTACGGTACAATTTCCCACATCAACTTTTCACTTTGCCGTGCTCAGATATTCTCACTCCGTTACAGTAAGCTCAACAATAAGTAATCGCTAATACAAACAGCCTCCCAGAATGGGTCTGAACTAGTGGTGGAGGACTATCGATGGTACTTACGATAATTATCGAAGGTTCTCACTATCGAAAACTATAGATGGCTTATTTTCACTATCGATAATTATCGGTATTGAAAATCGTAGGTTAGTCGATTCAAAAATAATAACAGCTGAAATTCAGAATCCCAAATTTAATTTGTAATATTATTACAAATTTCGATATCGAGAACCATCGATAACTATCGTAAGTACCATCGATAGTTCTCCACCACTAGTCTGAACGGACCCCGTGTCCGCCAATCGAGCGTTACGCGTCTTCGTCACGGCTGGTGGCCGACAACGCTCTTTAACAGAACGGATCCTGTATCGCGCAACGATATGTTGGTATCCGCGTTACATAATGTAACAATTAGACCGCCGCGTGTCAAACGGCTAGCGCATTCCATCTCTTTCCCGCGCTCTTGATTTCCCGGTAAACGGAGCGTTCCCATTTCCCGCCTCGTCCCGCGAAGATCAGTGCCGGGACATCGGCTCCGAGCAATCCATTTTTTTTTCTCTCCCCTCCGCATTCCTATTGAATGGTAATGGAGAGTTACGATTGCGATTTATGGCGCGGCGTTATACTTGGGAGGCTGCGAAATTTCGGTTTTATGGTCGGCCGGCTTATCGTGCCGCGCGGCAATGGACTGCGAAGTGCACCGCCGGTGCCGTCGTGCCACCGAATAACGACACCAGAAAGAGACGTAAATCACCACCGAGGGCCATCGGGGGACGACCCCGTCCTCGGGGAACCTGAATTTTTTTTACCGTCCGGGGCTACGTGCTGCCGCGTCGTTAGTCGGACTTTTGACGCGTGTCGGAACGAGAACGAAATCAATCGTTGTTGATCATCGTTATCATCTGCTCTCTCCAAATTGGTCCTCGAAATCGCCGATTTTTTAAGGCATAGTTGGCGCTGTGTATACCTAGGTACATATCGACGTGCGTTACGAAAAGTAGCACATTTCATTCTGACCGCGAAAAACAGAATGTTTCGATTTTGTTCCCGAAAAGTAGTATGTTTTCATTCATCGCCACGAAGCATAGCATGTTATGCTCTTTCGCGACGAAAGGTAGCACATTTCGGTACTTTGCTGCGAAAAATAGCACGGTTTACCTTTAGCCGCGAAAAATATCACGTTTCGACGCGCGTTACGAAGAGTAGCACGTTTAATTTTTTTCTTACGGACAACTGCATGTAGAAAAAGTGAAACGTGCTACTTTTCGTAACGCGTGTCGGTTTCATAGATTGCCTAGGATCCTACTGAAATATGCTACACTTCGGAAAACAAATAAAACGTGCTACTTTTCGCTGCAGCGTTTGAAATGTGCTACTGCTCGTGGCGAAATGTAAATCGTACTTGTTTTCGTGGTATAATCGAAACATGCTTGTTATCGGCTGAAAATTTGAAACGTGCTTCTTCTCGTGATAGATTGAAATGTGCTGCTCTTTGTAATACAAATGAAATGTGCTACTTTTCATTATTACAGAGTTAGTTCGAATCTGTGCTCGGTTGTTTCTGTAACTGTTTTCTTGGTGTGTTTACAATATCGCGTTTTCCGGGAAACCTTTATTAACTAGAGAACAGCCCATCGGTCGATGGATATGGATACTATGAGGATATCTGAAGTCAGCAGAGAAATTTGTGATTCTGTAGTCAATAGACATATTAGTCAGAGGAACCCTCATGATGGGAACACTTGAATAGATGAAGCTGATGGATGTTCACGACTACTTGGGAGAATAAAAATTGATTCGATGCAGTGATTGGGCGGACAGTGAAATTAATGGTTCCCGCTCATGGATTTTTAAAGCGGGTTAAACGATATTTTCGAAGGGGATTAATTTTGTCTGCTCTGTTTTCTCTCCCATTTAATTGTCTCCTCGTAGCTCGATGAGAACGGAAAAAGCTGCTGTGCTGAATTTTTCATGTTGTACAAACTCTCGAGCACCAATCTATAGCGGTAGAACTTGTTTCCCTAGGGCTCATAAAATGTTGTAGTAGGGGAGAGTCGTGCAGTACCGACCCCCTTAAGTTTTTTTGTTATATCGTGGGATAGAGTCGATAAAAATCAGAAATTCAAACACGTGTTTGTAGTATAGATAGAACTCAGTAAAAGGAGTGAAATTATTTTTATGAAATTTAATAATAAGAATTAATAAATCGCCAAAGTAAAAAAGTTGTAATTTCTAAGAAACGAAAAATTGTCGTCCAGTACCGACCAACTATTAAATTACTAGATTTTAGGCCTAAATGATGACCAATGTTAATAAAAACACATTTTATTACTACAATACAAGATTTTTTTGAAATTTTATTTGTACAAACTCGCAAGTAAAATAATTAATATTGCCCAACCATCACATTCGGTATACTACGCCCAATCTTTGTCAAATGATTTCTTGCAAGCAGAGATGGGCAAAATTTTTATTTAAGTAAAATTTCTAATAACGAATGAAAAAAATTAACTTTATTCATTTAATAAAAAATTTAACTTTTTTCGTCCAATAAATTCTCATCGAATGAAAAAATTAAATTTATTCGTCGAATAATCTAAAATTAAAGTAAGTTTTATTTAATCCTTATTTATATAATTTTTTATTTAGTTAATGCCCAATTCTGCTTGTAAATAACACACTGGATAACTTCTTCATTAAATCCCAGCTTCCTGTTTGTTAGGTTATCATACCTATCCTTATTTACTTTATTTTTCTGCGGGAAAAGCTAGAAGGAAGGCTAAATGAACATCTTAAAAATTAATCTGAGTTGTTAACAGATTGAACTTACTGATAAGAAAAATTTGGTCTCTAGTGGTTGACAGAGTCTGTTGGTCGGTACTGCACGACAGTTGGATGGTCGGTACTGTACGACAAACACGGGGAAACATTTTAGATCATGGTATATTATGTACAAAAAAATATTGCAAAACTAGGACGTTTTAATAAACTTAATAGTCTAGAGATAGTATACATAATAGGATAAAATCATTTATTTACACGAGAAACAAAAGATCAGGTTTGAAAAATAACTTTTAACCTCCCAAATATCAACGTATACATTTAATGCCTCAGAACATCGAGAGCAATGGAGTAAACAATATGGCCCCGAAATATGTTATAGAGAATTGGAATTTCCATTGGTTAATTCAAATAAAGTGCTAATATTTGGTCCAAGAAGCGAGAACTAGCTTTGGTCGGTACTGTAAGCTGGTCGGTACTGTACGACTCTCCCCTAATACATCGTTTAAGCGCGTTAATAGCGACGTAACCCAATATTTTTCCCCAGGAAGATTATAGTACATTACGTTAAGCCGGTTAAGCATTAGCGATGTGAAAACTTCAAATTGTCTCTTTGACGAAACGTTGCCCGTCGCCGGCTTCAGACTTTTTACGGGGACGGGAGTCGGCCGGTGTAACGGATGAAAGAAGCCGCTGCAACTCGAGGAATAAATACTTACCGCTTTTACGACGATGTTCGAGGAACAAGCAGAAGAAGAAGGGATTAAAAAATGAGAAAAACGCGGCATTGACGACGCCGCAATCACGATTCTCCGGGCGACAACGGGCTATGATTTATAAACGGGAGCGAGCGGATAAGCCGCGGAACGGAATGGAGTTAGAGTCGCGAATCTTTAAGACTTTTGAAAACTGCGAGGCCCGTGAGCCCCGACAATGCTGCCTCGGAGGGGAAAAAGGGAAAATCGACACGGGATGGAGAATGCACCGCGCAACAAGAGTAGACCACGAGGATCGCTTTAAGCCGGCTGGAAAGTGAAGCGTGGGCGTTGCGAGTTGTCGAGCGAATAACTTTTCGCGTGATACGTTTTCCTCAGCTTTTCCTTTCTCGCGATACATTCTTCCCAGCTTTTCCTTTCCCGCGGTACATTCTTCTCGGCTCTTACCTTCTCGCAGTCGAGCTCGAGCAGAAAGAAAGGCAAGCTCGGGGAACGACGCCCTCGAAGTTCTTTGGGCGTAACGAAGAAAAAAGCAATCTGGGCGAAAGCGCGCGCACGTTTCGGAGTGGGAATTGTAAATAACGATTCCGAGGAAATTGGCCAAACTTCTGGTCTGTCCGCCGCGCTTTTCGCGGGTCAAATTGATTTACCTCGAGGATCTTTACGATACAAGTTGCAACGCGAAGGGGCAAATTGAGGAGTGGTCGTTGGGGGGAAAAGTTTTCGAGCCCGTGATTCTGGGAGAGAGGTTCCTTGGCTCTTTTACGAGGGACGTTTATGTCGCTGGTTTGAAGTTGTACGTGGTGACTCGTTCGGGGGATTTTCGTTATATCTTGACCACCTTGATATCCCCGTTACTTTCGCTACCTCTTTTCCCTTGGAGATATTAAGGTGGTCCGTAATAATGTGGTACGCTGTTGGAAGAGGTCGAACGAATTCTTAGACAGAAGTTGTTAGGTGATTGTGAAATAGCCTCCCATATTTCCTTTTCATTGAAACCCCAATTCTTATTCAACAAACGCAGTACCTAAGATCACACGTTGCAGAGTTCCTGGAAAACTTTCAAAGGAAAACAGACTTCACATTGTGTTTGGAAGACCCGTGAAATTTGTAAGTCTGCTCTGTTCAAAGAAGAATATACGTTCCATTAAAAAAGAGACGTACCAGATACCCTGCACGTTCGTCGTTTATGATCTCCGGTGATCTTGAAATGTTCTTGAGTTCTGCATCCACAGATGGTTTTCAGTGATATTCTAATACTTGTCTGACCTTGCATCTCTCCAGATGTAGGTATTTAATACGCTAATTGGCCAGCTAGGTACCTCCGTATATAATTCTGCAAGTATGTTTTCTCCTTTTAATAGACCATTCGCGGAAAATAATTGGCAAAAAACGTAGCAGTGTATCATCGAAGAAGTAAACACAGAGCACAGTACTACGTCATCGATGAAATAAATATAAATCACTTGAAACTTACCCATATGTCATCAGCGAACACTTGTATGCTTCCAAGAAACAGTCATTACAACTATATTTATAATCGAGAAGTATAATTTCTTGAGAATCACACCAAGACACAGTACGTTCGCGACAGAAGCAGCACGGTTCGGAATGAAAGGAGAAAATCAAGAAACCTTTCGTTAATAATTTCATCTGCGTGGCCATTCAAGCATTACCAAATGTCCGTCAAAAATATAAAAACACCGACAGCACCGTCGCTAACCAGAAGCACTCGAAAATCCTTCCTGTCAGAAACGTGAATGCACGAACGATTAAAGCCACTCGTACTATAAGAATCCCGAAATTCTTCACCTGCTATTGGAGCCGTATTCAAACAGGAATTCGTATAACGGTCGCGGCCGCAGCGGTTCGTTAACACACACTCGCGATAAGGGGCAATTATCACGTTCGGTATGTTCAATAAAACTTTCGAGGGCGGGGGGAGACGCGTTAATACGCCGTTGGGCAGGTAACTGTAGTCCGAAATGAGTAATGCCAACGTGTGATTAATTCAAGAAGATATACGCGACCCGACCGCCTGAATTTATGCGTCCAAGGAGAATTATCTCGCCTACGGGGAATGAGTCAACTCGAGTTTCGTTCCTTCGAAGACTGCAAGAGCACTGTGTTCAAGCGCCTTAAAAACGGGCTCACTAATTATCATCAATCTAATCTGAATAGTGAAACTTTAACTGTATTCAGTGGGTCGAATTCGTCTGATCGTGCGAATCTTATCTACCCTTTCAGAGGAAATTCAGATAGAGAATATTTCCTACAAGCCTCAGAAACTTCTCGAATCTTCTTTTTTTTTCTACATCTCGAAGAACAGTTTGTA
This sequence comes from Andrena bicolor, assembly GCA_960531205.1. Lineage (NCBI taxonomy): Eukaryota > Metazoa > Arthropoda > Insecta > Hymenoptera > Andrenidae > Andrena > Andrena bicolor. Next base: position 6,001,417 of record OY482664.1, read on the forward strand.
AAACGTGTCGTTATTAATATCTTTTCTATGCTCAGCTTCTAAGAATACACTTCGATTTTCTACGAGACCCGGAGAATTTTCGCTCGCGCTACACCTGTGACATCGTTCGCGACTATTTTCGGTGCTCCCCGCGACACTTTCCCCAAAATTTGGATGCTTGACAATTTCGTGACATCATCGTCGCGCGATACCTCTCCCACGAACTCTCGCGCGTCCCCTTTCGCGACGGATCGTTGGGAGTCGCCGGATAGACGGTCCTTTGCCCACCAGCTCAGCCTGTCCACCTAGCTATCTCTTTCAGCTGCAGTCCCTCGGCTCTTTTACAATTACAGCTAACTGGTACGGGCCACCGTTGCATTCCACCACGAATGTTACAGCCTCGTGCTCCACGAGCCGAGTGTCCAGTTCCATTCACGAGGAGCACAGCGATTACGCGGCGTAACGCTGGAATCTGTTTCACCGCTCGAGAATTAATTTTCAGGACGAATTAGCCATTCGAATGGCCCATCGTGTCTGTTTCGATGGTAGATTGAGTCAATTGCCTCCCTAACGTCGATCCTCCATTGTTCGAGCTGTATTCCACGGAAAAACAAAGCAGAAAGTGTCTCGAGCGTAATAAAAACTACGGTTTACATGTCAGCTGCCTGAAAGCTAAATAGAACATTTCTGGGGGACGTTTGAGCGCGTTTAAACGAGAACGATCCATCCCGCAAATCACCGTGAATTTCGACCCGGTGCTCCGTCAGGCTCGGGTTATATTTCCGCGCGGCGTCGTGAATTCTGGTCAGCTGCCCGTGTATTTCGGTGAATTTCTCACCGCGGTCCGAAAAAACGTCCTCCGCGCGACCTTACCACGGGCCGTTCATAAATATTGATAAAGTGCGCTTCCTCTCGAACGACAGAAGGCGAAAGAAAGGGTGGTCGGCGGTGGGGAGGGTCGGCAGGCAGGGGACCAAGGGGCCAGGATGAGAAAAAGAGAGGCCGAGGCACCTCGAGTGCAACGATCCGCCTGGTGCAACCGTCCGAGCGATAAAGGCGTTACCGCATTATATTTTCGGGAGCGTGGAATTAATATTCATGAGGGAGCGGTACTGCGGAAGACCAAGAAAGGAGAAATATGACGGACAGGTTACGGCCTGGTAACGCGGCCGAGGGACCGTTTGCGAAATTATTGCAAATTACAGATTTTCGTGCGGTTACCGGGGGATCGATATTACCTATGTGGCACTGCGGCGTTGCACAGCGGCAATCTCGTTCGCCACGATACGATATTCCCAGATCGATGTCCGCGATTCGGCGATTCACCGCATACGGGATTTATGCCGGGTGCAGCGGTAGTAATTTGAATCAGTTTGTTCTGTAAATGGAAAGCATTATTAATACGCGTGTTTGCACGGGGAAAAAATAAGTATAGGGCAGCCTTCAATTTGGGAAGAGGTTGAGAGGAAAAGTATGCAGTTTGCTTTTAGATCGGATTGGAAGAGAGTAATGAGAATTTTAATTTAATATCGCTATTATTATTCTTTGCAACATGGTCCCATTGTCTCGGGGCTTCGTTATGTGCAAAAGTGAAGAGTTCGTACTGTACGACCGTTCGCGCAGAGAGACAGTAGGTAGCTGGTAGTGGACGAGAGGAGAGAGGACGAAAGAGACACTGATGAGAGATCGATGTTACGAAAAGCTTTAAAAGCTTTCAGTGACGCTGCGCCGTTGGGAACCTTTATGATTCCTCGCGCCCTAAAATCGCTTCATTGCCCCTCGATTGTGCTCCGGAGCGCCCGCTCGCGGGATCGCGCGGCGAGAATCGTCCAACGGGATGAATATTTCCAGCGATCCGTGAAATCTCAGTTTACCACGTATCAGCGACGATTTTAATAGCGGTCATGAATCCCTCATCTTCCGTTCCGTATCCGTGGCCGTAGAATCGCGGCCCTCCATCGTGGGAATTCGCATTGATCCGTGAATTTTTCGCAAATCGATGCTCCTCCTTTCTGACGCTTTTCATGCTCGGTTGAACGGCGAAACGTGGCCTCGTAGAACTTTCGGTTGAGAATTCTACGCGGTCCGTCGGTTCCACCGACGCGTCTCGTTATTACTTCAGGAACCTCGATTAGTGCGCGAGGTCGAGGGGCCACACGCTGCTTTAATTCGAGCCCGTGGTCTATCTACTATCAGTAGATTGTTGTCTTCCTGCGAGCGTCGATTACCAGGTCGCTGGATTACTGATGAGAACCAGAAACAAAAGTCGCCTTGCGGTATTGAAATTTCCTATCCCGAAGAGTTTGTAGTAACCGATACCTTGCCTTAGTTTCTGCCGAAGTTTCATCTATATTGATGCCCGCGAGTGGTGTTCGCGAGAGTGTAGGGAAACTATAGCAACGCGATATGTACCTCGAAGCAATAACTTTTTCATTTTGGCAGCTATAGCCGGGGGCCGGGCGATTTTACATCGCAATTACAGAGTTGTGTAATTTAATCCCGCGATCGAGGGGGAGCCTTGATTTAAACCGTTCATCGTCGGGTAATTGCATCGAAAATCGTCAACGCAAGAGATCGTTACTGATCTCCCGATGCAACGATGCTATTCCAGATAATCACGCCCGGTTGATAGATAGCCGATCCAACAAAGAAGTTATTAAAGCAATAATTTAGGTTTCTTACCTTGGGAGGAAGCCTGTCTTCTATTTTCGAAGCCCGATCTAGGGGGGAACGGCGAGCGAAGCTCATCGCCCGGGCACCGATCAACGATGCCGCGAAACAAGATGCTCGCCGTCGGCTTGGAAAAAGATATCGACATAGTTTCACGTGACGACCGGTACCGGCAACAAGAAGCTGCCTGCACACCCGACACTTGCATTCTGCAAGGCAGCACGCGCAGAAAAGTCGACGCTCGATTTCTATGTAGGGTCCTCATCGAGCGATTTTTTTCCTTCCCCGTTAGAGCGGGCTTCTTCTCAGATCCCTCTCGTATCCCCGCTCTCAGCGACTTTATCGTGTTTCTCTCCCAGGCCACGGATGAAATGTACGTCGTCGCAAGAAGCTGCCTTAGTGTCCTACCTAGCGTCTTGTTCTGTTAAGTACTCCATCCTTGGGAGTCGGTGCGTGTCGGGATTCCTCCGCAGGACATTCCTTCCGAGCGGTATTAAGCTCGTAATTATCCGACCGAACTCGCTACGCAATCTGTTCCGATCGCCACGCTCATTGATTAATGTCTTTATCCGCGTTTATCGGCCGCGGATGATGTTTACTCGTTGCATCCACGCGCAGGCTGCAGATATTAATGCAATAAATACGAGGTTTACGACGCGGGGATTGCTCGTTCATCGAGGGGGTTAACTCTGCTACCGTTTCGCGGGAAAATGTACACACGAAGTTTCAATTAGCGAGAATGTTTTGTGAGAGTGTTTTCAATTAAAATTTTTAACGCTCTTTAACAAACCTTTCTTTAATATATTTCCGGTATCGTAGACGGGTGTATTAGTCTGTGAGATTTCTGACAAGTAGTTTCTTGCATCCCGTGTAGCCTGTTTATGCATCGATGGTAACGACGCGCGGGGAAATGAAGGTAACTGGAACGTAAAAGGGAATCGTTACCGTGGAGCCGGTGTACAGGTGGGATCGTAAAGACGGGGAGTCGAATCGTAAAGGGACGCGCGTGGTTGTTGCGTTTTTCGTGGCGGAAAACGCGGCTGCGTGTCTGTCTTTCGGCGTTTTCAATTAGCGCTTCCAATTTGCGCGTTGGCCAACTGGGATACGCGTTTGTTAGCTACGCGGCACCGGATAAATATCCGTCGTGCCAGCCGTAAAATGAATTAATCAACGCGAGTGGGGCGAAACTTTTCGCCGCACGTTCTCGAATCGATTTCTGGCTGGGGAAAAAACGGTATCGATTCCTTGCGGGACGCGGCGCATAATTAATGGCAGAATTAATTGGAGCCGGGCGCGTATCAAAACTACGTCGACCATGGAATTTATCGCGCACCGTCATGGAATATCATTATTTTCGCGTGTCCACGGTTGCAGAAGTACATTCGGCGTAAAAAGTAACGATCGAATGTACAGGGGGCCATTCGTTAAATCTCTGTATAACTTTCTGGTGGGTTCTGTATCTCAGATTTAAGAAATAATTCCTGAGAAATGTGAATTCAAGATTTTTTAGGTCTACTTACAACGGACTACTTGACCCACATTTTTGCGAAATTGAGTTAATAGTAATAATGTATTGCAATAGGTTTTACTAATCATATAAAATATGAAAGAATTATTTTTCTTTCAATGTGCGTTAATGCGTTTCTGATCTCCATGCTTCATTTTGCAACGAAAGGTTTCTGGATTCTTGTTCAGTATGACTTGCATTTGAACATTCAGATGCAATGTGCTGCTGTCAATTCCCAGTGGTCACTATGAAATTATTCTTTGCTCGCCGCTTGCTGTGAGTTCGTCTTTTAAAACGCATTATTTAATTTTAACGTTTCGTAAGAACGGAGCAGACCGACAAGGAATTGATGTGATAAAAAAGTTTACGATGCACGTATCGCGATGTGTGACATTGCTCCCCTCGAGGGTTAACAAGGCCTTCTAAAAATAGAGTCCTTAAACGGTCTCGGGAAAGGATAATTGATGCAACATCGATAACAGACCCCATAACACTGACGTCAGGACCAATAAAATCACCATTCCTGTTAAACGGCGCAGCACCAGATGCACAGCTCCTTCGTATTTATCGCGTTGCGTTGCATCAGAGGTGATTGGGCATGAAGGTCAATCTATTAAACTCTCTACTCGATCGTGTCACACGGAGGGATAAAAATCGCTGACAGTACTGTTTATAGATACATTTATGCGTCGGATTAAACGCCCATAACTCGCGTGATAATGATCCAGAAGACTATATAATTTATTCTCAGGTCACGCTACGCACTTTGGAATCCATCTTGATCGAATAAATCAATTTTCACTGTGCCAGCAAAGTATAGAAGCCAATTTCTAGTATATCACGTTAAAAATAATGGTCATTATTCGATTCATTATTTTCGAGATCCTAGCGTGATTTGATTACCGGTGCTCGAGATTATTCAACTCGATCCCGACGAAAATATGAGAGAGATTCCACCCATGTGGAAGCTTTTGTGATTATCATACAATTGCAAAGAAAATGCGTAACATTACCTGTCATAGAATTTTCAGAATAACGATCCAAGCTCACAATCCACCCTCCACATTATTAAATTTGATCCAATTTTTTCGGGGTCTCGTGTTATTCCTGATTCGAATTTGCCTCGTGTCTAAGCTACTGCGCGAAAACGTATGTCTAGACACGAATTTTCAAGTGAAACTCTGTAGGAATGGGCAGACCACCTGACGTGAAGTATCAGTGTGGCGAAAAGGTAGCCCAGAGGAACACGAATCCGCTTTCGCGTCCTCTTGTCTGCTTGCAGCACGAGGCTCGCGGGACGACAAGTAATTAGGTTGGCTCGCGAGTTTCAGTGAGAGTCTTCGTCATATAGTTTCAACATTTAAGTGTCATTAGTGCGCCCCACGGTTGGTCGGGTAGCACCTCAGAACTTCGCGACGTCTGAGTGGCTGAATGTATGCTACACGCGGGCAGAAGTAATTCTTACAGCGATGAGTATTTGGGCGTTCGAGTATACGCGAATAAAAAGCTCGCGGAATGCCTGGCGGCTGTCGCGAAACATATTAATCGCGCCATTAGAAAATTAGTCCGCGCGGGACGCGTAATTCGATCGGGTCGGATAATCCCCAGAGTGGTTCAGCACCGTTGACAAATGAAATAGCTTGTATCTCCTATTTTTCACTGCCTGGATCGACGTTTAAATTACGGAAACGGGAATGGATTTCAAACAAACGGCACATCTGTTTCTGTTAATGCGTCCAATTGTTCGGCCTCGGTGGCTGGCCAAACGCGTTGCGCGCGAGAATCGAGTGGATTTTTTCCCTTTGTTTTAAAATGACTGGATATATGGTGGAATTTTTTTATTTGTGGTACACGACGCGGTTATACGCCCATTGTGTCGCATGATTTTTTTCAATATCCTACCCAAAAGGTACAATTCCAATTTCACATGTAAAATTTACACCACACGTATCGACTCGGATATCCAAAATGTATTGCGTGTTGACAATTTCGAAACCGTTAGGAGAATCAAAAGGGTTCGTTAGATTGATCATATATATTGAAACACCTTGTATATCGACGTGCAGCATGACCGAATGTGCGAGCTCAGAGATCGACGAAACGGTCGAGGGACCGAAGAAGTGCCATCTCCTCTCTCCGTAGAAGAAAACTGGTTTGGATTTCGTGTGGCGATGGTACCAACACGCCCGAGAGCTGAACAGGTGAGGGCGATCTAATACGTCAAAATTCCTCCTTGGGTCCGACCTATTCTGAATGTTTCCAGTGAAAGAAGGTCACGCTGGACGTGTCTTGACCTTTTCACTGCTTCCAATATCGGCTAGAATCCATCGCCTCTATATGAAACAGATCTTCGGGAAAGTGTCATTGGTAGATTGAACATTTTCGAACTCTGAATATGCACGCTGGTGCTTGGATGAAATATTCCTGTAAAATCAAACGCGTGATTCTGAAACGTGACTGTCTCTACAGTAATATGTGCGCAACAGCGTAACCCCGCCAAATTCTATCATTCTTCCTATTCTTTCCTCGAGATTTTTCGGAGCTGCGGAATGCCTAACCGTCTCATACTCCCAAGCTATACCTTGCCGGAAGGGAATGTGACCATAGAACACAGTCGCCGACCATCAGACATTACGTAGCACTGTCTGACCGTTCCCATTGATTGCAATATATCTCCAGCGGCGAGCCACTTGAATCTGAAGCAGGCTGCTGCATCTGATCGGTGATATTTCCTTCTGCTGCCCAAGCCACTGACAACTGTGCCCGCCAGACGTCACGAAATGGCGCGCAAAAAGCAGAATATGGAAAACCACGGTGTCCCTTCTGAAAAAGAAACCCTTATCCTTCCCCTGGAAAGGCCTCGTTATCTCGTTCGGCCATGTGAGTTTTGACGCGAGAGTCGCGCCGGTGTCTCTACCGGGCGAATACATCGAGGCAGCCGTGGCCACGAAAGTGTCTCGCCTGAAAAGGCCTGCGCGCTGTATAATACCGTGCGTATGACACTGAATATACCACCGTGGGCTCCCCGATTGTATCGCGTACGTGCATTATACCGCGCGGGGAGGCATTGTGCCGGCGATATACAGGGGCCATAATATATTCTGGGGCTCTAAGAAGGACGGTTGCACTCTTGCGCCGTGAATGCGCCGTGGATCCTCCACGGACAGTCTACCGCAGCCGGCCGCGCAACCGACCACATTTACACCGCCCCTGCTGGTTACACGAAACTGGTTATAAACCAGAGAGAAACGGCCTAACTCGCGTCGCTCGATATGTATGCGCGCGGCCAGGTGATTATGAACCTGCTGGATCCGTGTACACGAAGAATGTACCGGGCGCGTTGTCGGGGGCTTAGCCTCGCGCGACGCCCGCGTGCGGGTCATGTATACACGTTGCACGGCTGCCTCCATGCACCTTCCACGGCCGCCGATATCTGTCGGCCGCGCGAGATTAAAGCCGGGGCTGGCATAGTTTTTGCCTGGAACGCGACGCCCTGGGAACGAGGGGGCGCGCGGATCCCGCCGCGACGCGGTAGGTCGCGGTGAACGGGTCCCTCGGAACGAAGTGAAATTCTGCCAGCTCGTGGATAAGGGAGAATCAGAGATTCCACGCAACAGGGCACTGCATCCCTTTCTATACGCCTCTTTCACGGTGGGAACTTTGAACTGGTGAATGGGGCTCGGTGCTCCTCGGGTGGCTGCCCTCGCGCGTCCTTGTCACCTGGAGGATCTATTCGCGAAGGACCTGGTGTCTCGAACGAGTTGGCACGTATCGAGATTTATCTATGCACCTGCATTGCTCGAATTTTTCTTGGATCCTTGTGTATACCTACCTGCAGTGTAAGCGAAAGGCTCCTTCGTTCAGGTGTGGGGTATGGTTGAAGTGTCCGGTGTGAAAGAATTCTTCCGCCACACTCGCCCGCTATTTTTCCGCGAACGATGAACGGCGACTCCGGCTCGTGTATTTTAGAAGCGCCGATTCACCTAGCGGTATAACGTAACACCTTCGCGCGTGGCGTGAATCCCGCCTCGAAGCCGGGATCGGAACGACCGGCTATTTCTAGAGGCCACGTTTTGCGGCAAAATGTGTGCAACGTGCGTTTAGTAATGCCTGCGAGGGGTCGTTAAATATTCTGAAATAGAACGAATCGGGGGAATAATGCAGCTGGTATTCGTTACTCGGGGAATGTTCGCGATTGCATCGCGGCTCGGTCACCGCGTTTTGGATGTGTAATCGCTTTGAATATATCAGCCGTGCAGGCGTTTAAACGGTTTGAGGGATGGGTGTCGTGTATCGGTAATTTCTGTTGGCCGTGGAGCCCCACTCGCCAAATTATTGCTGTATCGTTCAAACGTGTAGGCGCTGCTCGTGGCGGGCGCCACCGATGATCTGCTTTACGATCATCGAGCAGTTCAATGTACAAGTAAGTAGGAATCTTCTATAACCAAGTGTCCAGTCTGTTAAGCACGGAAACTCTCAATTCTCTTTCCATTTTCCTTCCTCGTCCCTCACCGTAATCCGAGGAATTTGAATAATCGCAAAGTTAAGCGACGAAAACCGTTTATCGACCGAATCCATTGCGATTATGGAACCTCCAACCCCCTCGAGGGCTACCAGAGATTTTCGTTCAGGCTGTCCAATTTCATTCGGCGGTAGCGCGCGCTAAATTGCCTCGAAGCTTGAGCGGCATGTAATTTATAGACAAACGAGCGGGGCTTGTATAGCGCAGTCTTCGAGACAGCGGCCACACGGCCTCGACGAACCGACCCACGAAACGCATTGTTCGCGGAGCGTGTTGCCCGTGTACGAACATTTATTTAAATATATTGGTTACGTCGCGGACGGGGACCTTACAGGAACGTGCCAGCGCGGAACGTCACAGGAAGCGGGTCGTTAATCTGCGGCTACGATCTCATTTCCACTAATTGGCTGATAGGGACGCCCGATACGGACGATACCGGGGCTACGTACGCGGGCACACGTGCAACCGCCGCAAAGAGACCCCTGCGCCGGGGGAAAGGCCGCGGTGGAGGGAAAGAAAAAAAAAAAGAAACGGAGAAGAAGAAGAGAGAAGTAAAAGAAAACGAAGACGGAAGAAGCAGGAGTGCACTTACGTACGCGCGTGCTGCACGAGAATTTTCAGGGGGCGAAAGTGCCCCTCCGCTCGAGCTCGTCCCGACGTGCACACGGGCCCTTGATCGCGGATTTTTTTTCAACCTCTTACTGCTCTGCCTATCGCTCCGTTTCCCTTTTCACTCCTCTCGGCGCCGACCGACGTCGCCTTTCGTCCGTGAATTTCAGCTTTTTTCCCCCCTTCGCGGCATTACTCGAGCATGCAGCGATGACATGCGGGAGAATTATGTGCACACGGCGGAGGTGGCGCGAAGGGAGCGATACGTGTTGAGTGGGCGTCGTTGAACGATGAGGGGACGTGTAAAATGGAGTTAATTCGAACGATAAACGTAATACAGGCTTACTTATATGGATGTAGGATTGAACTTTGATTCTTGGTTTCGAGGGAAATTAATTCTTGTAATTACAGTTGTAAATAGAGAGAGGGTTTTAAAATTCATCGTCTAACTGTTCTTCTTCGAACTAAGTAGGTCTCGCACCATTGTGATTCTTTCTTGCTACCAAAGAATGTGTCTCTTCGCTTCTTAATTATTAGAGATTCGCTTCACTGATCCCGTCAGCGAGGTAATGCAACACCGTACTTTCTAAACTATGTCTCTTTCACCTAGAAAACCGCGTATACGTGAAAACTGCATGCATTATTAACGGTGAAAGGTTACATGGGTACGTGTCGGTATTCCAAGGTTTAGTTTCCATTTTACGCACCCGCGACTTTATGCTCCTTGCCTCGTCGCTGATAAGAGTCGCTTCAGATTACTCTTATTCTTTTCCCTTCAATATTCCTCGTACCCTTTCAACCCTGAACTATCCCTTCGACATATGAACAAATACAAAGGGCAAAACAGTGTCCAGTTTCCTTCCATTAGAATCCTTCTCCTCTCTCATTTCGTTCTCCCCCACATCTTTACTCCCTCTATATTATTACCCATTCACCTTTCCCTGCCAGTCTTCGCACTCCCTCCGCACCCTTTCACATGCGTCGTGCCGCGGGTTTCCGTCGGTGCTCTTAAATCTTGACGATCCTCGGGGACCCGCGGAATAAAAGCCCACGGGGATACGGAAGACTCGAAGGGAGGCTGGGTGAGTTAGGTGGAGGAAAGGAGAAGGACCGAGGAAAGTGAAAAGGGGACAGCCACGAGAAGGGGGTGGAACTCGGGGGCGCCAGGCTGGGCTCTCCGTAACGAGACCGTCCTTAAAGGATAATAAGCTCGCGCGACGTTAATAGCTGCCGCATAGGGGCTCCGTTGAAGGGAGTCGCGTCTAGAGAGAAGTGGATTTTGAATGTTCCTCTAGTGGATTTTGAGGAACTACGCAAAACGAGAGTCAGGTCTGAAGGGCTCGCGGCTTAAATATTGGCCGGGGGCTGAGTGTCGTTGGGCCCTGAAAAGGGCCAGCGGGCTGCGCGAGATCGGCGACTCGGCGAGCCCGGCTGCCTATTATCGTCATCGTCGTTCAGATTCGCGCGCTAAGGAGAACAGGGACGGTTTCGAATGTACGAGCGTGTTACAGCTAGCCGTGTTCTCGTCCGCTGAAAGTCCACGTGATCCCCCGACAGAGTAGAATTTTCCCAAATTCCGTCCAGCAGAGGGTCGGGTGAAATTGCAGACCGGCCGCGGCGGTCTGGTTGCACATTGTGGCTGGAGCCGCCAATTACCGTTAATTGAAGGTAATAACGCGGTGAAATTCTAATCGGCCGCGCTGATTTCCTCGTCGCTGGCGGATCCGTCGGATCACGCGGAAGAGCGCCGCGCGTTTCGCATTTTTCTCTCACAGCCTGGTTTCTCGGCGCTCGCGATCGATCAGCGTTCTCGTTCACATGCCTCCCGGTTTCTCCGTCTTCTTCGTCGTTATTGGCGAAAGGGGAATCGCGGTCGCCCACGCGGTGACTCTCGAGCAGTTATATACAGCTGAACTGTTGGGAAAAGGGGTCGATTAGGGAACGTCTTTTCCTAGTCGATTATTGACTATTTGTAATTAACAAAAATTGACGGAGATCTTGGAATAAAAAGTTGTCTGCTCGGCTGCGCCCTTTGGAGTGGCTATTTTTCCGATTCACCTTCTTGCTTGCATTTCTACTAAATTTTGAGGACGATTTTTGGTGCCTTTTCATCTAATTCGCTTTTTCGACTACAGTTGCCGAGGAATCCGTGCGAATTCGTTTCCTGCTCGGTTCACGGATCGCTCCTCGGGTGATCCATCATCTTTGAAGCGTAATGCGAAAGATCGATGCCCCTGGCCGACATCCGCGATCGCGATCGCCTTGTTCCGCGAACCTTTCTTCTAAATGCGCTTTACAGTTACATTCGTACAGGCATTTGTCATAATTATACGGTTACCTTAAGAGTGAATAATCGCTTCGCCGGGGAAAGAAATGTCTGCTTTGATATCGTCGTCTCGGTATGGTACCGTTCCAACGGTGAACTATCAATTAGCGGACAGTATTTGGAGCTGATGGAGATTCATGCTGACGTTCGAATAACGTAGAAATGACCGAGTGGAGTGAATCTCCATTTTTCTCCGGATATTCGTTGCGGTTCTTTTGCTGCGCGCTCATTTACGTACGAAGGAAGTAACTAAACAAGGTGATGAGCTGGAAATTAAAGCAATTAAACAGGTGTTGCTTCTGCGAACCATGAATATCACCTTTCGTAAGGCAATCTAGTTTAATTAAAAATTCTCTCATGAATTCCTTTAAACATCCATCGGCCGGTGCGTCTACAACGGTTAGTCTCAGTTCGTAAAGGCAGAAGAAAATTGTAAAAGCTGCGCGCCTATATTCGAAACCCTATTATTTCCCCTGGAAAGTCGTTGCGCGTTGCATTTGGTTCGAGCTAATTCCAAGCGGAAGTTGGCGTTCAGTTTAATTGAAGTTGCAGATGAAGTCTGAGCGCAGTCCAGTTGAAAGGGTCCGGTTAAAGTCGAAGTTGAAGTTCAGTTGAAGTGGTTAAATTGAATTCCCGCCCGGCTTTTGTCGGAGGGAAAATATTCAAATCCCGCGATCCGAGGCGAGGCGCTAACACGTTCACCGCTTTGTGTTTGCAATTTCCTTGGCGTTGCGTTCGCGTAATGCAAATCAGTGCAAAATCCCGTGCCACGGAGAGCCGCGGCAAAGGTTTCTGGAACGTGTTGTTAAGATCACGAGTCAGTGGAGTAACTCGATTACATCACGGCAAAGGACAGCCGTAGACGGGCCGTAATTAGATTTTTCAGTAAACCAATTTACTTCAGCCGGGGATTGGTATTGTATATAAGTGGCCCGGGTCACGGAAATTGTCCTCTGCTCTTTGAAGAATTTTCGCTTTTCGCGTCCCTCTGCGTCCGTTAAGGTGTCTGAACTCTCCGAGTAATCTCGTGGAATTATAATTCCAACGATAACCAGGCAAATAGGAAACTGAATTGGTTCGTCAATTATTTAATATATTTTCGTAGCATTCAACATTAAGAGTAATGTACTAAAAAGTAATTATAAAAGATATATACATCTTCGTCGAACGTATCGAATACTCCGACATATCCGTAGTATGCGATTGGACTTGGCCTCCCTCGTTTACCGGGGTGGCGACAATTTCTCTGGAACGTGTGGACGTGCACATATATACAAACGTGATTACTGTTTTCGAGGGCGGGCGAGTGAAGCTGTTTCGATTTCCGCGAGGACACCCGTAAAGCATATCCTCTTAAGTGTTAAACTTGTTTCGAGGCGAGGGCCGGTGTCGCTGACGATAGTCTGGTGAGTGGGAGGCGTCTCGTGTCGGACGGTCGCGCGTTTCAATTTGCCGATTTCCAAAGCTCCTCGGATCGAGCCGGTTGATCTCTGGAAAATTGGATACGTGATGGGACTTCCTGGGATTCACCGAGAAGTTTACGAGCGATCCTTGAATCTTTACTGCTCGCTGCAAGGAGTCCGCCCTGCACCTCGAACGCCATTCCTCTTCCTTCCTGGGGGTAGAACAGACGAGAATGGGCTGGCCGAGGGGTAATCAGAGGGGCAGCATTCCTTGATCCTTCGTATTATTAAGATTCACGTTCGCGGTTTGTGTGAGAATCATTCACACGGATGGTGGAAAGTAATTAGAAACAGAATCGCATATTTCTCTGTGGTGGAGTACATGTAATAATATGCGATGAAAAAAAAAGGAAAACTTCACACCACTTGTCTTTACGAGGCGAATTCTTCTTACTCCTATTTATTCGCCTAATCACTTGGATGTGATTAAACTGGAACTCGACTATCGCTCCCGTCAATCGTCAAATGATTCACATCATTAGGGGAGAGTCGTGCAGTACCGACCCCCTTAAGTTTTTTTGTTATATCTTGGGATAGAGTCGATAAAAATCAGAAATTCAAACACGTGTTTGTAGTATAGATAGAACTCAGTAAAAGGAGTGAAATTATTTTTATGAAATTTAATAATAAGAATTAATAAATCGCCAAAGTAAAAAAGTTGTAATTTCTAAGAAACGAAAAATTGTCGTCCAGTACCGACCAACTATTAAATTACTAGATTTTAGGCCTAAATGATGACCAATGTTAATAAAAACACATTTTATTACTACAATACAAGATTTTTTTGAAATTTTATTTGTACAAACTCGCAAGTAAAATAATTAATATTGCCCAACCATCACATTCGGTATACTACACCCAATCTTTGTCAAATGATTTCTTGCAAGCAGAGATGGGCAAAATTTTTATTTAAGTAAAATTTCTAATAACGAATGAAAAAAATTAACTTTATTCATTTAATAAAAAATTTAACTTTTTTCGTCCAATAAATTCTCATCAAATGAAAAAATTAAATTTATTCGTCGAATAATCTAAAATTAAAGTAAGTTTTATTTAATCCTTATTTATATAATTTTTTATTTAGTTAATGCCCAATTCTGCTTGTAAATAACACACTGGATAACTTCTTCATTAAATCCCAGCTTCCTGTTTGTTAGGTTATCATACCTATCCTTATTTACTTTATTTTTCTGCGGGAAAAGCTAGAAGGAAGGCTAAATGAACATCTTAAAAATTAATCTGAGTTGTTAACAGATTGAACTTACTGATAAGAAAAATTTGGTCTCTAGTGGTTGACAGAGTCTGTTGGTCGGTACTGCACGACAGTTGGATGGTCGGTACCGTACGACAAACACGGGGAAACATTTTAGATCATGGTATATTATGTACAAAAAAATATTGCAAAACTAGGACGTTTTAATAAACTTAATAGTCTAGAGATAGTATACATAATAGGATAAAATCATTTATTTACACGAGAAACAAAAGATCAGGTTTGAAAAATAACTTTTAACCTCCCAAATATCAACGTATACATTTAATGCCTCAGAACATCGAGAGCAATGGAGTAAACAATATGGCCCCGAAATATGTTATAGAGAATTGGAATTTCCATTGGTTAATTCAAATAAAGTGCTAATATTTGGTCCAAGAAGCGAGAACTAGCTTTGGTCGGTACTGTAAGCTGGTCGGTACTGTACGACTCTCCCCTACATAAAAAATGTAGGGACTAACGACTGTTCCCATAAAGACAGACGAGGCGCTGGAAAAATATGCCTCGGAACGAAACTTCAGCAGATGCTAAGGATGCTATATTAAAGGAAAATTTAAAAATATCTCCCGCTAATGAAAGGAGAAGAAGAATAACAACTACTTCTGGCCCCCTCTCCTGCTTCCGACCGTGTAATGGAACAAAGAGATCCAACGTCAGAGGAGCACGGAAAACAAATTTCCGTCAACTGCGGGATCCGCATATTATTTACCCCACGGAGTTGTTCGTTAGCCACGACTCTGTGCAATTTCGAAGATATTACTTGCGAAGACAAAGCCTTTGTTGGAAAGCAGAGAGCCGAGGGAACGTATTTACACCCAGCGAGCGCATTGTTCGGCCGCGGACGAATTTCACGTGATGTGTCCCCTCGAATCGACGCGCAATCGGTCTTTTCGCCGTGGAAACGCCGGTGTGCAATTTCAGACTAATCCCAGCCGCGTTTTCGAAACGCTCGTCCTGTTTAATCAGATTAGCAGCTCGGCGTGCGTTCTCTCTCTCAGAAATCTCACTGGCTCCGGACCCGTGAGACGCGTACGTGCCGAATATTCCCGCATGTAATCGAACAAAGATTATTAATCACCTGCCCGTCTACCTGTTCCTTCGCGGCTGGCGAATATTCGACGCCACCGACGCTCGGCTCGAGGCGAGCTAGACGAGACGGAACGTTCTTAATGACTCGGCAACACACATTTACCTTGGTGAGCACCGAGCTGACTCGGGTTGGGCTCGTATTGGGGTCATCCAGTTGGCCATTTTCTCACTTCGACTGCACTGGCTCGGGGGAGTCCGTGAACCCTCGTCGCCCATGAAAATTCTGCTTCTGTCGGGCTTCGAGCAGTGACGCAGCCAGTGTGGGACACAAATCTGCTGGCATTTATCGACTGTACATAGTTTCTGTAATTCAGTGATGAATGGTAATCCAAGTATCTTGGAGGCGAATGACTGCAAATTTACCCTTAGGTACGCAGAGTGAAAGGGATTCAGGGTGATCTATGCATTTGAGACAAAATACCTGCGGCAAGATTTTTATACACCGGTGTATAAATAAATTTTCCTTCCTTTAAAAATACTTATTTTTGCCTATAAAAGTATCGATGATACTTACGATAGTTATCGATGGTTCTCACTATCGAAATTTGTAATAATATTACAAATTAAACTAGTATTATAATTTGTAATAATATTACAAATTAAACTAATATTACAATTTGTAATAATATTAAAAATTAAACTAATATTACAATTTGTAATAATATTACAAATTAAACTAATATTAGAATTTGTAATAATATTACAAATTAAACTAATATTACAAATTAAACTAATATTACAATTTGTAATAACATTACAAATTAAATTTGGGATTCTGAATTTCAGCTGTTATTATTTTTGAATTGACTAACCTACGATTTTCAATACCGATAATTATCGATTGTGAAAATAAGCCATCTACAGTTTTCGATAGTGAGAACCATCGATAACTATCGTAAGTACCATCGATAGTTCTCCACCACTACTGTAGGACCTCTAATTCTCTTATCCTAGTGACGACAGAGGTTTCTTTCATTGGCAGAGGAGTTTGCAGGTTCCCTTAAGTACCCCTAGGTTCTGGGAGGTGTATCGGTGGTATCTTTCGCTTCCTGTGCACTCCTCTTTCTATCCCTTCGCCTCGTTCGCTTCCTATCTCCCCAACTCTCTGCTCCTCTCTCGCTCGCTCCGCAGTCGTCCCTCCGTCTCCCTCTGCCCCTCATCGCGAGATTTATTCGCGACCCTGCCGAGCGGATATCTACGAGCAAAGGAAGTCCTTTATTTCTGCGGCACGACGAGTCGTGCGCACGTGAATGCGGCTTTAACGTCCCTGTGGGACGCGCCTGTGTTCTCTCGCGGACGGGGCACACGAGCCCGTCGTCCCAGCAGCGAACGTTTCTTTCATCCTTCGCGTGGTCTTGATTTTCGCGTTTACAGGGGTCGAGAGCGTTTCATTGGCATTCCCCTTGACGAAATGCTTGAGAAAAATCAGCCTGTTGCTGCCTGTAATTACAAACCTCCTTGAATGCAGAATTTTAAATTCGCGAGCGGGGAATTCGAAGTGTGAGTTTCCAATAGTAATGAATGGGAAATAACACGTTTTTCGAACGGCACCATAGTTCTGCAATACGTTGTTAAAAATTTGGACATCTGCTACTCAAACGTTCTATTCTAAATTTTCGATTAAATTCTAGATGAAGAATCGTACCTACTACTTTCTGTTTCATCACGAGCTACGTAGCATTCTGTAGATTGCAGCAAATAGGTGGTGAATACAAGTGTTTCGTCTGATAACATTCTGAAGGCGCTAGAATTCATTCGCGACTGTACCAGGCGGATTGTCACGAGCGAGGGAAATGCTTTATTCCTGTTGTACGACGAGAGGACGTCAGGCACGTATGAATGCGAATTTGCGTTCCCTTCGCGCTCGTTTGTATCCCCGTACAATGGCGCCACGGAAGCCTCTCTCGCGCCTTTAATTCCGACTTTGGGGAGGGGATCATCCTCGTCTTCCGCTTTTCAAGCGTCGCTTCCCGTCTACTTTAATCTGTTGTAAACTTTCGGACATCCACTAATGTCACGGTTAATACCGACTTTCAAACCTCTTGGTGCGAGAGGGTGAACAGGCTTCCATTTCAACAAGCTGCTTACATTTCTCAGAGCGTCCCATTTGTGCTGAAGCGGAAGAAAAATTCTGTTAGCAAGTGGGATTGAAGTGAACTGCTCGCACAGGCGGGTGAACGTAAAAATAACTTTGTTGTGGGAATGTCTCACAATCTTTTTCTTGTCTATCAGAATGTAAACCCTTCCTTTAAATTCATGGAATATGCTTTTATGTTCAGAATTTTTACTTCTGACACTACATTATAATCAGGTATTAAATCGAGAAAGGGTTGAAATGAATTACAGAAATGTATTGCATCAGGCCAATTGTAGATATTAAAAATTACATAAATAATACCAAAATATTGCTAAATACAGATTCATCTCCTTCAACCACAATATATTTAGGTCTCCAAGCATAAACAATTTAACAGGCATCTGCTCTATGCATAGTCGACAATATTACATCATTACAGTAACGCGCGACAATTTTCATTTGTTAGAATTGGTCATGAAATTTATTTATTCATTCTGCTTTTTGCTCGAATAAATTAGTCTCACTGCATTCGCTTCACTATGGGAATCCCGGGGGGGAGAGGGGTGGTTTAGCCCATTCAAGCATAATGAAGCGGAGGGGAATTAGAATATCTAAAGCAAAAAGATGTTTTTGTTTCACGCGCTTCGGTGGTACGTACGTTACATTATTAAATTTATTATTGCGCGGCGGTACTCGGGTTGCTCGAAATTAATTCTCAGATTGTGTCATCCCGGTAAATTGTTCACCCCAGCGCGGGCAGAACGTTGTTACACACGTGAAAGCATGTAACAGGTTCAAAACGTGTGCGCAAAAGCGTGCTACATTTAACCAACGAAGCCTTTAATTCACACAAAGAAACACACTCGTTTCTGCCTCTCCTGGGATAAATTATTCTTTAAAGCAATTAATTTATTGACCTAAAGGGCGATTTATCCTCCTCACGTGGAAAAGAGCAATTACCATGAAACGCTTCAGACCACCGGACTTCGGGTTTCTTGCGGAAACCAGATTTACCCAGCGTGTTCCCATTTTTCGTTATTCCTTCTTTGTTTCTATGCGAACGCACGAGGTGCCCTTTCGAGCTTTTTACTTATCAAAGGATATGAAATAACATCGACGCTGCCTGGGAGGAAAATTTCAGCGCGATGAATCTTCTCAGCTTTCCGTGTTGTCGCGTCGTTTTGCTTTTCTTTTCTCCGCGATTCGACGCCACGGTCAGGACGAAGCCGCAGAAATTTACGAAATGGAGTAAAGTTGGTCTAGCTGGGTAAAGGGAGACACGTGTATATTTCAGCCGGTGGCAGTAGCGTGTCCCGTGGAATTAATGAACTAACTAGCGAGCACAATGGACGGCAGAATGCAGAGTATTTGCTCGCTTATGATGCTAATGTCGCCTCTTTACTTTGCATGACAATTACCTTGCCTAACTCTAACCCTCCCCCTGGGGGGTACTATACCGCTCGTTCCATATCTCGGCCCGCCTACGCTCCCCTATCTTGGCTGCAATTCCTCGTCCCAACCCTCGGGCTTTCTTACCGCGTTCAGCTTTACGGTATCCGTACACCGCGAATAAACATTTTTCCCCTCTTCTAATTGTTATCTCTGTCGTGATTGTACACGACAGTGGCGAGCAATATCGAGATCGTTTGCCAGCGGGATATTTATTTATTTATTTATACACGCAGTTTGGTACAAACTGTTTAAAGCAAAAAGCATAGCATTAAAGCACAGGTACTTAATTCCTTAAAGACGGAGGATGCGATGCTTTGCTTCGTTCACGTGGATGGAAACGCAATGAAGAACTTTGTGAATTTAATATTCAAATTTTGAAGTACAGATTTACTCTGAGGGAAGTACGGACGTAGTGGGAATTAAATAGAAATGAGATTCACGTTTTGCTTGAAAGATTCCAAAATTAGTTATCCACGACGGTAGTAATCCGTTTAAAATGAAATGAAGTGAAGTCCTTGGAGGATGCTTCGATGCTAAATGCCAGTGGTATTTGCTAATTAAAAGCGTAGGCAATTAACGCTCACAGTGGGACGAGAGTTCCTTTAAAAATCGTCTTTTGTCTCGGTTCTTGGCGAGAGGGAGCGTACATATCTACGTGCAGAGTTTCTCTTTCTACGTATAATTTTAACCTTCAACCTCCCGACTGCTTAATTACAAACAATGACTCCCGCTCCATCTATTTCGCTCGCGTATCCTCGATGCAGTCCAAGAGATGAAAAATCCGCCAACGAGACCGTCACGGCGAACTTCCACGAAGTCTTTCTTCGTTGAAAATGCAATCTTGGATCTTCGACTTCGAGCGTTCCTCACAACGAAACCAGTCAGGCTCCGTTCACGGTTAGAAGGTTAACCCGTTGCGCTCCCCGCTCGGAAAACGAGACAAGTTCGCGCGATTGCCTGTCGTTCGACCACGTGGCGGGGTGTGTAATTCCTAAAATCTCAGGAGTGCCTATCTGGCAAAGAGAGCGGTCGGTAAACGTCGCCGGGACGAATGATTCGCAGAGTAGAAAAGCGGCTTTACACGTCGTGCCGGAACTAATTGCGAACGAGTCGTCGGGGGAGAGGCAGCGAGGAGAGGAGCAGATGGCGTCTGAAAGGAACTGGGTCGTTAGCCTGAGTTTAATGATGCCGAAGGACGAGAGGTACGAGTAGGTATCCTGCGAAGGACGAATGCGACGTCCTTTTATTCCTTCGTACGAACGACCTCCGAGCGAATCGATAATCCGGCCCGATATATCCCCCTGGCCGCTGGGGTGGAAAGGAGAAGACGGGATGGGGAAAGGCGGAGAAGAAAGACGCGGGGGCAGGGGAGGGGCGAGATCGAGGATCGTGGTTGGTTATATAGCGAGCAAAACCGACGACGAGAGGGAATTCGATATCTGGTCGATCGTTAAACTCGAGCAAAGCCATCCAGAGGGGGATGGCTACCCCCGGGGAGATTCGATCGCGCGAGCATAACTCGTGATTCGACGTTTTGCTCCTGGTCGTCCCGCGATACTCGAGATTAAGCGGCCACTCGCGAATAGAGAGCGCAAAACGATTTTTAAGTCGGCCGGCATCGTTGGCTCGCGGTGCCCGCGCTGAAAGGGCCCCCGCCTGTCAGCGCCCCGGGCGTCGGGCCTCCTCTCGCTATTTTATTTTCCACCGCGAAATTGTAAAAGCCGCGCGAAGTCGCGTCGCGGAAGATGGCGAATTCGATACGGCGACGGCTGGCAGCGGCCGCGAAGCGCCTACGGAGCGCAATCGATGGGCCTCGACTTCGAGCGACGACGCCTCCTGAGACTGCCGCGAGACCAAGTGCAAGGACGGAACACGGCCCGTGTCGCCGCCTCGGCCCAAGTCAGCCGGAGACGCTGTATCGATTAATGTGACCTTGTTGATTCGTGTAATGGATCCGCTCGACTTGATTCAAGGATGATCAGACCCGTGGATCGCGATCTATCTTGTTGATGTTCATTAATGAAGCGAACCGACGCGGCGCATCGACGCTCCGCTGCTCTGCTACACGCCGGGGTTCAATGTTCTTAGCTTGGATACGCGAATCCTTCCTTTTCCATCTACTACAATTAATTCTTCTTTCTCTGTATGATGTGGCATCACTTTCGTTCATGCGTGGAATTTAGGTTCTTTAAGTTTCTGCGAGGTGATTCTATCTGTGAAAAGTTTGTCAAAGAAAATTATTTAGGCTATCGATGAATACGTTTTTCCCAACTTCACCATGTCTCCGCTATGTTTAGGAAGTTTAGCAAAGAATTTTATGCTCTGTTTCGCTTTTCATTCACATTAAGCGCTGCGTTGAAGAAAATGTCTTTGTCGGTTGACACGGATAGAAGGAGCTTAGAAATGAACGGAAATCTCCAGCTTTCTTTCATACATATTAAAAGACTTGGAACTCTCGGAATGAATTTCAGGAGAAAGTAATACGCTAAGTGCCCGAATTGCACGGATTCTCATTTACATACAACAACACTGCTTCACATAATTGTACGTAATTATAACGGTAAAGATGAATTTGCGGTTAATCCGGGGGAACAGATGGCGAACACCACTTTGTCGTATTAATAATTCCAGGATTTTAAAGGTCTAGACGTAGCTTGGATATGAAAATTCCTCGTCTGTTATCCTCCATATTCTTTGACAGAAATATAGCCCTAAGTAGTTTCGTCAAACGTGCGCTCCGATTTATGGTTTCTCTCAAGGTTTTTCGATGAGATTACGCACGCTCTGGAGAAAGGTTTCGTAATCGATAACTCGATTGTACCGCGCGCCTAAATATTGTCGCGCCTCTTACACGCGTTAAATCGCTGTTGGAATTTTTCCCGGTACCTTGACGTTCCCGAGAAATTTGCATTCAGCGATTAGCCCTTTGGAGCGCATTGCTACAATATTCCACCTATAAACGAGCCACATTAGACCATCCTAAGAAACCACGTAAACTCGGCGTACAACTGGTAATTGAGGCTTAATGCCAGCCAGCTAAGTATCCAAGAAATTGTCCCGGTGTCGTCGTTTTTTCCAATGCGCGCAGCAAATTTGTGTACCGTAATGGCCAATTTAATTCACCGTGCACGCTTGCAGCACACGATCAGCATGCCGTGGAACTCTCGCCGCATGCCGTTCCCTTTTCTACTCGGGCTACGAATCGATTTGTCTCGTATCTGTCTGGTGGCACGTTAGATCTGGCTAATTAGGAATAACGAACAGCGGGGCTGGCTAACGGTTCGATTCACACGCGTCCCACGCGCCTCGACGCGCTTTTCAATCGAGTGGCTCTTTCTCTAATTGTTTAACATCGCGCCGTGCCGCTAACGAGCCCCGCATACGTCGAATAAGTCGCGTTACTCGCACGAGCCTCTCTCGTACCTCCTCTTATTTCCCTTGTCCCCGCGGCTGGATTTCCATCCTCCTCTTCTTTTTTTTTTTTCGCTCAGTGCTGAATGGTATTCGCTGGATCCTCGAGTGCGATCCATCGTGTATCGCAGGCACGGCGTTTTTCGCTCGTGGGAAATGTCGCGGCCTCTTTCACGGTCCGATCTAGCGCGAAAGCACGAGAATCTAAAGCTTCAGCGTGCCCTCGAAGTGCTTCGGCTCACTTTTCAAAGGCAGTGTTAATCAAAGAGTCGTGTCACCTGCGTTCCACGCCGCTCGTTGAACAGCGGCGGGCTTTAAACGCGTTTTACACGGTGTTTCGCAGATGTGGGTGCATGGATTTAGGAAGATTTGTCACCGAGCGTGTATATACCGTTAAGGTCTCTTGAATTTTCGCATATAGGACATTTCAAGAATGAAGAGGTGGTATACGATCTGTTGGAAGTGTTCTGAAAGAAGGGGAACTTAAGAATTTCAGGGCAGCGATGTTAATTTACCATTGTCTTGCAATTAGTAAAAAATGGGAACTGGGACAGAATTTCCCGAGCATTGTTTCAGTTGAGATACGCGGAACGATATCGGACGGCGTTCTTTTTCCAGGCAATCATCCGCATTAGCTTGATTTATTTCGTCTCCTCGCCGCTACACGGCGCAGTCCGAAGAACGATGTTACATTATCCGCGCGATAAGGTCCTGTAATTATTTCACAGAACGCCGTAGTTTTCGGGTCATGCACACGCGTAAGCGAGCATGCCTCCATTGTTCCTCCGCGGGGGGCCCCCGATTTTAATTTGATCTTGTTTCGCAACAATGAATGGAAAACAGCGGCACAAAGCGACCGTAATTTCATCTCGCGATAACGGTTCTATTAAAACGAGCATCTTCTAATTACCGCATTGTGCGCCGTGTAAATACAGCCTGGAGTGGCCGAGACGTAGGTATCATAAATAAAGTAAATTGTCTCTCTGGCCGGCACTTACGGCTTTCAAGGAACCGCGATAAAACCGATTCTGAATTACCAAGAGCAAGAAACTTGCCCCTGCTGTAATTGCGATCGCTGGATGGGGTCAGTGGCGACGAGCTTTTTAATTACGTTTCGATTCCGAGCTCGTCGATTGAAATCGCCCTGCTTTCCACTCGGGGACGGGCACGACCGTCGATTTTGAAACAGTAGACTTTAATTAATGACAGATTCGTCCATTCCGAGATACACTTTCACGTAGAACCGCAAGCATAATGAAATCAAAGGTGTAGAATCACTTTATCCATATTAGACGACTCGGAGACTAAAGCTGGGTTTACATTAGTCCAGTCGCGGGATCCAGCGAGTGGTTCGACTGGAAATCAAGCGATATCTTGATTATTCCAGTCGTTTCTGAACCGTTGAAAGTGGTAGCGTGTAATAATAATAGATTCACGCAAAAGAAGGATAAAGAAACATAAAAGTAGCATCGAAAAGTAGACTTTCGATCCAGTCGAAATGTGCTGGAATGACAGCACTGTACTGGAATGAATGCACTGTTTACATTATTCCAGTTCTAATCCAGTGCTGTACTGGATCACTGGACTGGACTAATGTAAACCCAGCTTAACACTATAGTATTTGGAAGAATCAGGATCCAGGTGATGCAGGACAAGTGTAGAGATTGACAGAAAGCATTTGTTTTGCAGAGGAATATTTATTCGGCACGGTGAGGTTCCATTCGCTTCTGAATTAGTCTCTGATTGGAACGCGGAGCCCGGACGACTAATTTATTTTCCTTTCTACCACAGCGGAACGAATTTTCCGCAGCCAAATCGCGCTGCAATTAATTTATCGCGCCGTGTCCCAAGAATTCATCGTGCTCCACGTTTCAGTCTCTACGCCCCATTGTCACGAAATGGAGTGGCTGCAACGTTCCACGTCGCATAGCTCGCTGCATACCGCAGCGTATGATTCGTCGCGAATGGCCGAACCCGGGTATTACGTAAGGTTCCCCGTAATGGCTCGGATAGGCACGGTTCACCTTGAACGATCCAGGCTTCCACGGAGTTTAAGGGTCAAACGCTTCTTCCGCGGGAAAACGACTCTGATCAGCCTCCTTCGCTCGCCATTCAGGGACCCTCCTCGGCGACCACAACCGCCGATCCATTTTCTTTCATTACGTTCCTTTCATTAGGATCCATTTCGCGTCGTCGCGGCGCCCTCTTCCTTCAGGATGGAAGATTGCAGGGAGATTTGTTGCTGGTCGTTACTCCTCCAAGGACGCTGCATTCTTCGCGCAAGGAATCGCTTTGGGTGGCATCGTATCGCGGATACTAAATTGTGCCAGAGGACTGCCATTTCGGTTCAAGAGATCGCTGGCACTCTTTATCTGGAATTACTAGTCACATGTAAATTTCACGCGTTCTGTGGTGAATTTTGAATTGCCGTTTTATTTGCCACGGTGGAGCGTGTTGTAGGAATTAACGAACTGCGCCGCGAAAGATATGGGAGCGCGGAAAAATATGTGCTTCATAGCCTGGGAGGTCGAAGGCCGATTCGGGCGGTATTTTGTTTCGGCAATAACGGCAAGCAATGACAACGCGATACTAAAACTGACAATGGAACAAAGCGATGTGTACCGTAGATCAAGTGCCGATTCGATCGCGCGGTGACTAAGTAAATCGTACGTGTTAATTTATCGCGCGGATCTACATTCAGGCTTTTACACCGGCGGCCTTCGGGTATCGATGAATCGGCCGCGGAAAGTATCGCTAGACAATAAACAGGTATTCGTCGGTTTATTTGCATTGAATGAGGGAACACTTGTTAAAAGCAGACGTACGATACCATCAGCGGCGATCCAACCGCGGGCACTGTGTTCCGGCCGCGTTAATTATTTCGAACTTGAAACGTCGATCTATCTTCAGATACGATTAACGGCCGCGTAACAAGTAGAAAGAGTATTGTACGCGATCGCGTAACGGATTAACAAGTTCTGCTCGAGAGCCAAAGCAACGCGAATAGCAAGAACGTGGTATTTACGTTCAACAGTAGCAATATTTTCGTACAGTGTTTTGCTTCAGCTCGTGACGTCCACTTGGAGATATCCGTTTTACAATCGACAATCTTGCCGATACAATAAAAACACGAATGTTTTGTCACGAGGGAATGGTTTAATACTGCACCGATGATATTCTTCGTGTACCCGCGCAGCGTCGGTTCAAACTAATCTACTTTGCAATTCTGATAAGCTTCAATAAGCGGATAATGCTTCATCGCGAGATACAGCGCAAGTGCGATTGTATTGTTCATCGATAGGAAATTCTAATTTCACTGCAAATATGCCAGTGAACGCTTCTTGGAGAGCCCTCCATAGCTATCGGAATATACCGTTGATATTGGTTTTAGCGGTAGGCTTATATTTTGTATCGATTCTAATCCAACGTTACGCAAATATCGCTATCGGCCCTTTAAACAGATCCTAACGAGGTAAACTATGATATTGGAAATAGGTTTGCACGAACTGCACGCGAAACACGAACCCAAGCCGGCGCAGCCAGTTGTTATTGATATTGGACGTGGGGTTCTCATTTAAATCAAAGTTTGCACTAGATAGCAATGTTGTCCATTTAGTCGAATGTATTTCCCAGCGACGCGACATCGCCGAACCGCGAGCGTTTGTTCATTGGAGATCGTGGAAATATTTCAAAAATATTCAGTTACAAACGTCCCGAAGGTTCGTTCCGCGTTTAATCTTCAACAGGCAACTGTCGATCGTAAATACACGAGCTCTTCGATCATCGGTGGTCGAAACCGTCGACGCCGCGCAGGTATATCACCGAGTTTCGATCATCAACGTCCCGAATCTTCGATCGACGACAATTCAAAGCTTCCCTCTCATCATCGCTATCCCCGAAAAAAAACGTCCCTTGACGTAACACAAACTCTTCGGTCCCGAGCGTATCGAGAGGGTGAAATCGAACTCGTACGCGACGCGCGTGCTCCAAAAATTGCGTTGCCGTCCCCGATCGCGATCTAGGATCGTAAAGCTGTCGGGGACAGTGCCTGGCGGGCGGAGAACAAAAGCCCGCCTCTCCCGACCGTGCCACGAAAGCTCATGCAAATGAATAAGCCCGCTACGGGCCACGTGACGATCCGCGTGCATACGTGCATTGTCCCTGAGAAAATCGGTACGGTGATCGGGAATGAAGCGATCGAACGGACGTCGGGGGTTTCACTTCAACCGTCTCGTACACGACGATAACTTCCGTCTTCCACGGCTGCGATCACGCGCGATTCAATCAACTCCCAGTGAAAGCGCACGATTCTTGTTTATTAATACACGTACGGCGACGACCGAGCGTGTCTGCGTGTGCAAATCAAGGCAAAGGGGCAATTTCCGTGGCGAGAACGGCTCGCGATAAGAGAGATTGCTACCTGGCGATAAGGCAGATAAAACGCCGGTTTCGGCACATTCGGGCAATTCTGTAAGTATACGGTTCCTTTGTCAGCGTTTCTCAACCTCCGCGACACATTCCTTTTGTGGTTTCAAGTGTTAGACGCTGGACGTTGTACATTTCTTACGTAAATGGTAAGATGCGGTAACTTTAGAACTCTTTGCGATTCGATAGTTCTGTGTAGTGGTGGAGAACTATCGATGGTACTTACGATAGTTATCGATGATTCTCACTATCGAAATCTGTAATAATATTAGAAATTAAATTTGGGATTCTGAATTTCAACTGTTAAGTATTATTTTGAATTGACTAACCTGCGATTTTCAATATCTATAATTATCGATAGTGAAAATAAGCCATCGAAAGTTATCGATGGTTCTCACTATCGAAATTTGTAATAATATTAGAAATTAAATTTGGGATTCTAAATTTCAGCTGTTATTATTTTTGAATTGACTAACCTACGATTTTCAATACCGATAATTATCGATAGTGAAAATAAGCCATCTATAGTTTTCGATAGTGAGAACCATCGATAACTATCGTAAGTACCATCGATAGTTCTCCACCACTAATTCTGTGGTCCCAGTTGCCACCAACAAAATATGCTATAAATCTCAAAAATCATGATAAATGAACATTCCAATTTTCCCTTTACCCTTCATATGTGATAGCATTTAAGTGTACTAAACTGCATAAAAAAAACCTGCACGGCTGCTTCGATCGCTCGGTTCCGAAAACTTCATCTGTTCCTCGACGTCCAGCTTTGCACATCTCGAGGGACGTACCAAGTGCGCGTTGCTCTTGTTTGCCTTCGACCTACGCGAAGCACTCTGGCGAGTGACTCTCGTAACGAGAAGAGGAAATGGGCCGAGGCGCGATCGCGTTTCAGCCGGGCTTGGCAGAATTCGAGTCAAGGCTGCTCCGAGCCTTTTATCGCGACGTGTGCTCGGCCGGTTCGGTACTGATTAGCCGTCCGATCTAGCCTGTCTGTTCGACGTGTTTGCCAGTTGCCGACTCCGTGTTTATCGAAAATATTCACCGTGTCGATCCGTCGATAATAGCGCGGTTATTACGATTCCCTTGTAGCTCCAGGTGACAGCGTGATTTATGGGAGTCGCGCGTTTGCGCTTTAGCTCTCGCGCAACGGACCGCGGCGGTAATTAAATCGCACTTTTCCGCCTCGTTCCCGGGAATTTCGCGTACGAGTAACAGCCACTCGGTCACCGTTCGCTCGGCCTGTAGCTGAACGCGCGCGCGCTCTGTTCGTCGTTACGTTTCATAATGTTAATTAAAGGTAATTAACCCACGGTCCGCGGCGCCGCTGTCGATCCGTCACGCCGACGTTTCTGGCCTCTCCGTTGGAACTCGATCCGTACAGAATCGACGAATCGGTACTGAGCCATTGATCGAATCGTACGCTGAAACGAATCCCGCCTCGGATAAGCAGATCGCAGCGGCACGATTTTAATCGCGCAGCGAAGCGTGTCCGTCGCACTCCCGTGACCGGCGGCATTTTAAATAAGAAGGGAAATACTGAAGTTACGGCGATTCTACCGGGCACCTTTAATATTTAACCTCTTCTTCCCGGGGCAACTCACCCGTTTTATAAACTCACGCTAATTACCTCGGCGAGGATAAATCGCGGAAAAACTTCCCCTTCCTGTATTATTCGCTGGAATTAAATTAGCATAAAATCCTCCGCGAGAAGGTTTCGTTTGTTTAATTAGCCCGAGACGCGGTGGAAAAATGCTTTCGCGTTGGTTCAGGTATTCCTGAATGGAATGAATGTTGACTGCACGAGCGTTGAGTGTTCTCTTCTCTCAAAATGCTAATCATAGATTTCGTATCCTTGCTATTAGAAATACGAAATCGGAAGTGACGAAATATGTGTTCTGTTTTAGTAAAACGCGAAATTAAAGGAAAAACGTGAGGCACCGTTCTGCTCGCGGGCCCGTCCTCGATTGTTCCATCTCTAAACCACTAAATCAGCCGGCTCGAAATCGAAAGAGGGGGCGCGGGTATATTAATGGTATATGAACTTTCGTTTATGGGCGATCGTGCAGCTCGTTTTCCGGCCGTCATAATGTTCTCGTCGGCGAGAATTATAAACGCGCCGCGAGCCGGAAGGAGATAGCTATCTGGTCGATAGCAACCTCCCCCGGGGCGAGAAATTAATTAAAACGTCGATTAATTTCATCGTCCGCCTTCGCGAGCCTATTTTTTTTTGTGGCTCAAAGGATTTCGCGTCTAAACCGAACGCGGAATCGGTCATTAAAAGCCCGTCTGGGCAGCTCGAGCATCGAAATTAGCGACCTTCTTGATTAATTAACCCTCGGTTTTTAATTAGCCTTCAATCGGATTTAATCCGCCCTTTTATTTTGCCCCGTCCACCAGAGAAGATGAAACGCCAACCATTTACGCGAGTCTTCAAATATCTGTTGGATCGAATTTCGAAATTCCACCACCTGTACCGTAATACTCAATTTTAATATCCATAAATGAAGCTGGGAGAAGATTAATGGTTCCGCGCGAAATTGCTTTCACAGGAGATTAAATAATTTTTATTCACTTTTCTCCCGAAATTCTTCGCCAGGAAAATTTGAAACCGCCCGAACGACGGAGCTGGTTGAACGATAGTGAATTCTCGAAAGCATTCGCGACAGTTAGCGTTCCCGGAAACGGAGTGCGCGCAAGGGATGCCGGGAGTTTGTTAAAAGTTTCTTCCCAAGTGAGACGCCTATTTGGCCACCCAAATTGAGCGCCAGGTGCAGAACGCCCGCTTAGTTCGGGGAATTCCCTGCTTCGCCCGCGTGCAATGTGAACCGAGTCTAAAGTGTACGAATTTGCTGATCAACAGCCGTCGGGCGTGAAGTTCCCTGATCGCGGTATCGATTATTGAAGCCCGGCAAGGGCCAGCCTGAATTTCACGCTTTAGTTATTTACAAGCAAACCTCTATGATGCTCGCGTGGTATGCATTGAATTTAAATGTGTCGATAGCCTTCGCACTTTAGTTTCCTTTATAATCGATGATTTACTCAAAGTCCCTTCCCTTCACTGTATTGCCTCCTTAAAACCACAATCGACCCAAAATAAAAAAATTATTATTATTATTATTATTAACGGGTAAAAACCCTTTAGAGTACATATCTCTTCATATTAGTTCATCTCTCATGATCTCTTCTCATTGGTTTCGGAAAGGAAGTCCGCAGAATTTTGATAGTTAAATTGTTCCCTAATCGACCCGGGGATCGAATAAAATTGCAGGATAAAGTCCTCGATGACGGTGTATCGAGCATGAAAGCTCGTCACGATATTAGCTCCGGTTCCACCGAGCATAAAAGCGCATCGTAATCCGCGCGCGCGTGTTGCTGCGCGTCCGATCGCGGCTCGTGTGTCAGGAAACATAAGACGAGTCGATCAGACTTTATAATCCCGGAGCACCGGTAGCGAGAGGTCGATTTGCAACGCCGAGAGCGGCCGATTTAACTTTCCTCCGAGCGGCACGAAGGGAAAATCCTCGCCGAGGCCAGACTTTCTCGGCCAAGAAATCGTATTCACCGATGACAATGAAATGCCACCGTCCGTAAATCGTGCGTAAACGATGAACCTTTCTACTCCGGGACATTATCCACGCCGTTCCTCCCGACGCTCGGAGAAATCGCTTAACGATCGTCGGGGGAAAAATAGAGGAAGTCAAATTTCGCGGATGTCGAAGATTGAGGCAACGATCGTTCTTCTTCCCCGCGATCGTTCGCAACGAGGGGAAGAAAATCTGTTGCACAACTTGCAACCGAGCAATTCTCTGGCAATCAAAGCTGATGGTAGTGTTCATCGTTAATTGAATTATATCGCGTTACGTGCCAGGGACGGATGGGATTTTTTAATCGATTCGATGCTCCGATGGAACGCAATGGGTTCAATGGTTTCATTCAGCTCCTCTGTTTAGAAATATTTTCCCATTGAAATAGGAAACTGCGTAGGAAAACTGCGTAGCTGACATTGTTTATGCACAAGCCGAGTACATCAATCTACTCTCTCCTCGGCCCTAACGACACAGAGTTTCTCTGATTCGAAGAAAGTTCAATCGTCCCCGTGACAATCTTATTCATTATTCGCTGGGTTGGAAAGTTCAAGCCAGTCGATAGACGCAGCCGGTATTTTGTAACGATTTTGTAACCGATCGATTGAAATAGACGCGACGCGTTACGTCACCGCCACGCTCCACCGGTCGTCAATGGCTCATTAATTAAATCGGCTGGAATTGCTCGCGACGATCAAATTGTTACTGAACCGCGCGAAATATGTACTGGGTTACCAATTTCGCTGTGGCTCTTATATAAAGCATATGGCGTCACTATAATTTCTATCTTATCGATATCGATGAATCGAAGATAAAGTGATGAAAAACTGGCGGGTTGCGTGGACGTTAATTCGAAATAGACCACGATCTGATTTTTAGGAGGAATGTACTTACGCGATACTCGAAGTCCCCGCACTATTGTAGGGGAGACCGGGGCCACAAGTTCCGAGGGGTAAGTTGTTCCGACAGTTCTATCTTCAAAATAAAAAGAGCGTTGTACTTTAAATTATTTTTTCCGTGTAAGTTGAACACGCCACTCTGTGGAAAAAATAATTTAAAGTACAACGTTCTTTTTCATTTTGAAGCTAGAACGATCGGAACAACTTACCTCCGGAACTTTTAGCCCCGGTCTCCCCTACTTAAATTGGAATTCGAGAGTAACTGGATGGAATTGCTTGGAATCAGAATTCAGAATTTCATACCTGACACTTCATTCCATATCTACATCGATTCCAAATTTTTCAGATTCTATGCAAACATTCCCCACGTCATTTCCATTTATCCCGCTCGGCTATTGTAGTGGAATTATTAAAATTTCATCGAGTACGGCAGACTCGATCGTTAATCCACGAGGCTTTCCACGGCTGATCGATAAAAAATTCAACGGCCCCGGGGGACGGGATGATCGATTTAATTCGTGGAAACCACCGAAGGTCCTTGAACTGGCCACCAGTGTCCCCGAAGAGGCGATCGATCCTCAAGGACACGGCCGGCCGAAAAACTTGTCGTTTGGGCCGGTGAGCCCGTTGCGGGTATACAAACATCTCACGTTCTGGCAGCAGCGTTAAAAAGCCGCGCGCTAAAAGCGGTCCACCTGGAACTATCTCTTCTGAACCACCTTCGTTTTCGGCTGCGGCACCAACCTCCATCCTTCTCCAATCAATTGCTCGTGGTGCAAGCCTGTTCGCTCAATCGTTGTCCTTTCTTTCGGCTTTCGTCGTTGTTCCCGTCCTCGAGCTAGAAACGGACAAGCGAGAGAGACAGCTCGAAGGTACGAAACAGAGTATGATGAGGGAAAAGATAGAGAAAGAGAGAAGGTGGGTGAAGAGGAACTCTCGAGATGAGATGCCATGCCTCTCGAGCCTGTGTTCTTTATCGCGCAAGAACCTGTGAAGTGGGAACAAAGGGATCTTCCCGGTGGTAAGAATCCTCTCCTCGGTCGAAATACTCGAGCCCAGGGAAAGGCAAAAGGGTGGCGAGTGGCCGGCTGTACGTTTCTAGGATATTATTCCTATTGCTCTCTCCGTTCCGCTCTCTTCTCCATGCTACATCCCGTTTTCCATTCGCTACACCCTCCGTTTGTCGTCGCCTGACGCCGTCCTCTCATATCAGCATCCCTGCTTGCCAGCAAACTGTAACACTTGTCAAATATTTACGAACGGTTTACAGCCCTCGAATTTTGCTTATGGTTAATTCAGGGGAGCTAGATTTTTCGCTCTTCGAAGCGTTCGACATGGTTCGCCGAATGGAAGCTCGTAGCCCGCGCAGCGGGTTAATGATAACTCTGTAATTCGCGATGCGTTCGATTGTATTACGTTAGTGGAATCTTGTTATCTGTATTGGGTTATGTAACTTATTTGGAAATTGAGTTTAAATTGGACTTTAATCTGAGAACCTAAGTGACTTCAATTGCATCGTCCTGCGCAAGTAGTACCGTTTGCGATAACATTCGATTATTATCGTTTCTATTGCGATCGTTTGCCCTCCGCGCAAAGGGATGCTCACGAGTTTGGGGTTATTTTCACGGAACCAGTCTCAGAGCAGCAACGATTTCTCCTTCGTTCCCTGCTCCCGTTTCTCTTCCGTTCCTCTTTCGAACAGCACCTGCAGGAAGATCGACTCCTCGAGAGGCAGGAGCATGCACCGGCTTGCATAAACACCGCTCGATTTTTGCGCCGGTGAAAGACGAAGAATGCTGTGCTCGCTTTTGACTTCAATGGAACCTGTTTACCGCATGAATGATTGAACGGTGCCGAGAAACTCGATTCGCGTCGCATTGTCGATTACACTGACATCGTTAGCCGGTTATGTCGTGCCGTTTTTTCCCTTCCTACATCTCCGGGGAAAGATAAAATTAGACGTCCGTAAGACACTCGTCTTCGTGGAAGAGAATCGATCTTTACGTAATCAGACGATCAACATCGACGAAACACATTAATGCACCTATATTTTTGTCGGAAAGCTTTCCGAGTCGGAGTAGATATTAGACAGACATCAAGAATCCTCGAACGCCACCCCTTTCACCTTCCACGCGGGAGTATTCTGAAAACTGAGTACAATCTACTTCCCTAATTTCAAACCGCCGAATGTGTTTCTCGCCGCTGGCGGCGCATGAAAAGCGTTGAATTTTAATTCGCGCCCGGGCGTAATTCGATCACAACACGTCGATAAAGCATCGAAGCTCCGTCGAACGCGCTTGAATATTTCATGCCCACACACGGGCAGCGCCAGATAAACAGATTTAAAAATGCAGCCGTCGAAACGGGGCTAATTCGTGCGGTTTAGCGGTCGAGCCGCCTCCCGGCATCTCGTTTAATTCATCGAAAAACGATTGCCGCGACACGCCATCAATTCTCATTCCCGCTCGTGTCATTTAGCCCGCGTATAAAGGACACGTCTCCCGTTCGTTCACGCCGCAGCAACCTCGAAACGAATATCCGTATCGCCGGAAACATCCGTCGCGGTAAACAACGCTCGGAATTATGGCGGCGCAAAACCGTGGAGATGCGCATCGGGGCACGGTCGCGAAAATTTCGTTGGCGTTTTCACTCGTTTGAGCCTGGCTTGGTCAACGCGGGCTGGCCGCCCCGCCGCGGTTTCCAGCCGGAGGAGCGCGCGCGCCACGGAAACAGAACTGCCGCTGGCTGTTTCCGTAGTTTTCATTATCTCGCGCACACATAATAACCGGCGCAGCTTTTACAGGACTTTACACGGCACGCGATCGTGTGCAGGGTTAAGTTAGCGCCGAGCCATTACCACCCCAGATCCTTCCATGGATCTAATGGGAATGCTCGTCCTTTCGTTTCGCCCGCTGGGGCCACGCGCGCCACCCACCTTTTTCTTTCCCTCCAACCAACTGGACTAATTTATCGCGCGATTAAGCGAGTTCCTTGGCAATCCTTTTTTCCTCCCCGCGCACCTTTCACGCGAACTCGCCGGAGGAGGAACTTCGGCCGGAGTTGGCGGAGTTCTTGACACGCTTTCGGGTCGTTTTTAAACCCGCCGGGGTATACGTATACGCGGCGATAATCGCTGGAGTTTCGGCGTTACTTGTAGGAGTCGATGGACCGTATAATGGGCGATTTTTTCCTGGGGCTTTTTTTTAGTGAAAATTAGAATTATGACCCGTTTTGGGGTAACAAAGGGAGCTTCTTGAGATAGTTTAAGTGGTATAGAAATAGACAAGTTTGTATAAGTTAAGTGGTTAAAGCATTTCTGTGAAGGGGGACGAGGAAATATTTCAAAAGAGATTTTTTTGCGAAGCCAGGGGACTGTAACAAAGAGATTTTATTTCTGGGTCGCACAAGTAAGTAGATGAGTCGATGGTTTCATTGCGGCCCTGGTTTTATGGCGACAGCGCCGAATGACATTTCTTTCCTCGTAAATGGAAGAATTGAGAGGACTCGGCGCTTTGACGGCTGCGTTTGTCTGATCTCGGCGAAAAAATCGCGAACCGCGTTGGCTATAATGATCTCTAATAACGGACAGGAAGCTATGGGGGAATTGTAGTTATTGTCAGATTCTTAGAAGGTGGTTGAACACCTTGTCTTTCGTATTGTGCAGTTGGTACCTGCAATTCCATTTGCGTCTCAAAGGGAAGATACGGCGCCATTGTTACTTAATGCTTGCTGTGCGATCAAAGGCATCGGGGTGGTTAATTAATTAGCAATGAATGGGTAGAGGAAGGAAGGAAAATTTATAATATTTGATACAGAAGGTGTAGAGGCATAATAATACAGTCTATCGTTCATGAAATATTATGGATGCTGTATTTCAGAAAAAGCCATTTTTTTTTGTTATTTTCAATACTTTGATTCGTAGAAATTGAGTATGAAAATCTTATTCATCTTCAATAGTCTCCTCGAAGCATAACAACGATATCCCATGCCGATGATTTCTTTTCAGCTTCGTTTCTGCCTCTTCTTATGCTTTTGTGCACTTGAGAGTCGCGAAATGTATTCAAGAGACCCAGTGTCGTCATTGTTAGGCGGTTACTTTCTCTTTTGTGATCTTGCAACAGCGGTAAGATGTCTTCCTTTAGCGTTCATCGCGGAAGAAAGGAAACGTTCGTGTGTGCCCACGTGACGCCCACGTAGCCATTTCAGCGTGTTAAGTATGAATGCTCGCGGAACGTTCTAGGAATCATCAATTCAAATCAATTCTCATTTCTTTCTCGCGTGGAAAACATGATTAATTGCTAGCGTCACTTTTTGAAGTTACATCCAAGCGATACAGTTCATAATATTGCGACCAATCAGAAACTGATATCAGTCAACTTGTTAAAATTTAATAATTACACTCACAGGAAACACTTATGTATGTACATATTCTATCGAGTGACATTTGCTCGCCTCTGATCTAGCCGAAACTCCGCAATGTTCAGCGTAAAAACCGAAATTTTGGTCGACTGAACCGCCATATATTATTTACGAGACGTGCACTACCAAGTTTCCGAAGTAGTTAAAATTCAATTACCGTTCACCTCAAATTCAGTCATCCGCTTCCGGACGATGTAACGCTCCCTAGGAACGGAAGTTACTTCTCCCGTAACCGAATCGTAGCATGGACTAATTGCTGACAAAATCCGTAGCCAGTCGTCGTCGGAAGGACGTCGCGAGACAATGCCAGCGGGAAATCGATATTCCCGTATTTCCATGTATAATTGCTCTGCATCGAGTTAACTTCGTCTTACGTGATTCCCTGTGGGGGGTTTACACTGCAGGTGGACTCGAACGTCACTCAATAATTAAGTTGCGTCGCGGGACTGTTTAATGAACGAGCATATTTCTGCCCGATGCAACGATGCAACTGGTATCGATTACGAGTATACAATTTTTATCGAATTCGACGCGTATTGTGGGTGGAATAAATACAGTAACATATCTACTTACTTGCAACACGCTCGACTGCTAATTAATGCTCGTCTTAATTGCACCACTTACAGGGACACAATAATGAGCAACGATTTATTATTATTATTTATTATTATTATTTCGGTGCTCAATCTTCGAGGCCATCATTGACAGTTCCATAATCTCTGCATTAAGGTAGAACTTCAGTGACAATCTTACCCAAAAGTTAATCCATTTCCAAGATATTAATAAGGCTTTTTTCTGTGATGAAAACCAGTTAGAAATGACAATGGTGTATTTTTATCGCAAATTCAGTTGAATTCGCTCTTATTTTTTATCTTATTTTGCCAATTTATTGAATATTTGCTGAAGATTCATTCCTGATATTTTCAAAGATTTTCGCTTATTTCGAATGTTACTGAAGTTCATCCTTAAAATGAGTTCGCTACCGTTTCCTTCTATTGGGAAATTCTGTGAGAGCGCCATCTACGGTTGTAAGCTCTGCAATCGAGTCAATCGCGTTACAGGACTGGTCTCACACAAGTATTGAAAATTGAAATAGTGCAATAATGTTTTTGTCATTAAAAAATATTACAAAATCGATCATCAAACAGTCGAAATTCACAATATTGCCAATTACAAGTGACAGCTAACCCGATTTGAGTGCTTCAATTTTCGCCACCAGCTTGCGTGGCGGAAATAAGTAAATCCCAATCGGCAGTTTCGAAATTATGAACTTCAACTCCATGCTTAAAAGTATTACCTTCAATCCGATTATCAGGATAAAAGTGGTGTTATTCGATCTCTCTTGACTAGAGCTTTCTAATGGTGCATGGTATTCTTTAATACTCATTCCTGATTAAACAGCCCCCACTCCCAGGCTTCGCAAGCCTATTCCCGATACTTGGGCCGATGTTATCTGGTTTCTGTCGATCTCACCAGCAAGAATTGTATCCTTCCCGTGAATGGCGGCCCCGTGACGCGTTATTCCGTCGCGTGCACGGTCCCGTAGCAGGTGACTGTGAACAAAAAGGAGGTAGTCGTGAAAGTTTCGCACAGTCGAGCAGAACGACATGTCTGAGGCTATCGTTTGGTGTCTCGGTTAATTGTCTCGAGGAACCTTCCTGGCTTTCGTTTATCTCGTCCCCCGAGAGTGGCATCGAATTCTACAAAGCGCAGGATTGTTGCTTGGTTGCGGCCGAGATTAGAGGCTGATTTTTCAGGGAAACCTTAATAGAAACTGTAGGATAAAGTAGTGTTTATTTTCTGTATTCCCTCGCATTCGATGCATTCCAATTTAATAACGCCTCTATTACCGCCTTGCGTTTCTCGCGCGAAAGGGGTTGCTCATGAAAGCCCAAAGTGGCGTGGCGAATGTTTGCCAGCCGCTGAAACGGCTTTCGACAAACAATGCGGTCCCTTAGGGATGTGAGGCAGACCGGCTCAATGTAAACGTTAGCCTGGGAATATCGTGGAAGCACTCGAGAAAAGGGTATCCTTGGTCAACTTGCTGCATCGTCCACGTTTAACGACTGCAATTGCCGATGTCCGTCAACAAGTGTTGCTTGATCGTCGCCTGGATGTCTTGATTTAATTCTCCTCTAATATTAGATCAGACGATATAACAAACGGGGTGTGTAAAAGTCCCGATACTTCTGACGAGCAGTGCACACGCACCTTCCTCGTCCTTCTCTTTGACCAACGGCGCAGTTTCCGCTTGATTCCCGTTCTACGCGCGAATCTCCACGCAAATATGATTTCTTGCTACTTGACTCTTGTATTCTTGCGCAAGCCCCGAGGATTAAGTAACCAGCAAAGAGGTGAACGCCATTGTTAGCAACGCGATCGGCGGAGCGACCGCGTCCCGGCGCGCGGCGGTCGCAAGCGCGCGCGCACAGCGTGAACGCGCGTTCTCTTCCGGTCGACCAATTTCGTCATGGCCCTGAAGGCCAGAGATCGTTCACGGAGCAGCCCCGACACGTGGATTACGTAAGGCAGTCGCTTTCCACCGAATGCAGGACGCCTAGAAACCAGAGAAATGCAGCGGGCAGCTGAGCACGCGCCTGCATTATAACCGTCGCTCGCTTCGCCGGCGGCGGACTATTTTGAAGCTGTGATTTTTAGAAATATGGGTCAGCCGCCTTCTCTCCTCTCCGCCTGCCACGTCGTTCTTGTCGCGTCCACGAGAAACACGGATGCGTACGCACTATTCTCTTCCCTGCGCGCTTCTGCTCGTTTTATTCTGCGTCACCTCCTCTTCGACCCACGGTTTCGCCTCGACTTCGTCCTATTTTCGTTCTCCTCGTTCCTCTGCCCTTTTACACGGTTCCAGGCGTCATCTACGCGCTAGCTTCCCCGTTTTGTCCCGATTCTTTCACCCCGGTTTCATGTTCTGTTGTCCCGCGAGCACTTGCACAATAATTTAGGCGCCAGTTCTGCCGCCTCCTACGACTCCGGCCAAGTTGAACCGCGTTCGAATCCGAGAGATTGAAAGTTGGCCGGGGAGTTGCAGTAGTTCGCGGAGTACACAAGGATTGGAAAGGTTCCGGAGTTGCGGGTTCCAAACGGTAGAGAAGTTCGACTAGCTATGAAGCTCTTCGGTGCATTGATCGCAGGGAATTTGAATGTTTCGCGGGTTCGCGTCTCCAAGCGATTCGATGCGAAGGTGTACTTAATCGAGGGCTTGATAGCGTTTAAGAAAAAGGGGAGTCACGCTTGCGGCGACGGCAGTCGCTATGAGACCGCGGCTACGACGGGGTTTGGCTCCACTATTTATCTTCCTCGTCTCCTTGTTTTCGGTTTATCCGCTATTACTTTCTCCTCCGCGTCCTCCCACGCCGGCACATCTGCTCCTGTTCCCCCGCGTTCGCTGTAATATCTTTCGGTTCCTATCCCGTGGCGTTATTTCTCCTCGGCTGGCAGCATGCCGTGGTAACCGTGGCGGATCTTAATCTCGTGAAGCGACGACATCTTGGAAAAAAAGGAGCTCCGGTGGCTGAAGAAAGGCTTCATTTCCGTCGAGGTTATTTACCCTTCCGGGATTTATTGGCAAACGATTTGGTGGTCGTAGGGGTAGTTGGAGGAAACGAGGTTCGAATGATCCTTCGATGCGAGTGTAACTACATCCACGGTTTTAATCTTGTCCAAAACTTAACAAAGATTAAGCACTATGCACGAGAAGTCTTGAAAAATGTCTCTTACTATAATAATCAGCTACATTACTCTGAGAAGATGAGGATACTTTTTTATCATTAACTTATCTCCAAGTGAACACCGTGCACTTTCTCTAATTCAACTTCGCAAGACTTCAATGATTGCTACAAAATTTCTAATATTCTCGTGTACATCTACTCGATTCGTAGTTCGTCATTTAGAGAAAGAAAGAGGAACAGTTCAACGCGTATTTGTGGCAGAGAAGTCCATCGTACTACACAATTGACGCGGAACGTGTAAATTCCGAGCACCGTGGTGGCCAAGCGTTAATAAAGTTATTTTTACGCCCATTGCCAGTGATATTATTTTTGAAGTAATTAAATTACTTTCGCGACCCACGGCTCGCTTTCGTTCTATTTCCGTGGCGCTGCGGTGACGCAACGGTAGGCTTAACGTTGTATATCTAGCGCGGACCACCTGATTCCGGATCAAGAGATTATCATCTTGCATACACGGAAACAGCCTCCTATGTGGACCAAATGATCCGCAGATAAATTTAGCAGATTAGCCACATTAGCCCAGATTGTTGACCCGTAAGACGCCCATTCGTACGTTGAACTCATTCTTCGGGTGCCGCGGAGCTCCCCTGCGAGGAAAGGTGTTAGATCCCGACTTTCAACGATTGCTTTGAGTGAAATGGACACACAGAGAACTCGCCGTCATAAAATACACTTCCCTATACGAATACTGATCATAAACCGTAATTAATTGCAAAAGCTTTGCCCGTTCTCGTTGGCACTCGATGGAACATTACAACGCCACTTAAGGAAACATGAGTCTACCCGAAGTAATAAGCCGATAATGAGAGTCTGGAGTGCACAGACACGTGCACCAAGAGAAAATTCATTCGCGCGTGGCATTTTCTTCTCGCTCACTGCTCCGCCTCGCGAGACAAAAAACTGGAGCAGAATGGAAGATCGCTGTACCATCAGTTGCAGGATCGCTTCAATACCGTTTAATTAAAAGCGACAATCAAAGGGTTCATCCGTCGTTGCTGGTAACAAAGGATATTGCTTCGTTGCAGAACTCGCAGGCAATCGAGGATGCTGCTTAGAGTTTTCCAAGGAACTTGCACAAGTTTCTGCTCGTTGCAGTTGTCTCTTACATCGAATAATGCGTCATCGCGTCAGAGTTTCGAATTTCTATTTTCCCGGAAACTGGCATTGGTTCCTCCGTCTACTTTAGCCGGGCCCCGAGGTGCGTCGAGAATGCTCAGGTAAATTGAAAAATAAAGTCGCGCCAACCGTGACGGTTTGCACAACGCTTGAAACACCTCCTCGGCGATATTCCCTGGCGAAGGTAGGGATTGAGAGGGTAAAATCAGGAAGCGTTTAAGTCCTCGAGCAATAAACACGACGCCAAGGAGTTTCCCGCTCCCGCGACGGAGTTTCCGTCACGCCAGATCCGTCTAGCTCGCAAAGTGGCAGGAGTTTAAAATTAGGTGACGAGTGCGGTGGCTTTGCGTCGTTCTCGCTTCTAGATTGCCACGACGCGAAGACCTCTTTGCTCGAGGCTGGTTTCGCGTTCCGGGACGATCGTTTCGCAACGACAGCAACGGCTGCGGGCGAACCAGCTAGCGCCTAACTGGCAATAATTTCAATGGTACACGTGTACGCAGACGATGATAATCACGCGGCAGACCGCGTACCGAAGCTTCCAGTATCTCGAGTAAATGACTAGGAGATAGACACATCATTGAAGATTTACGGAGGTTATTTGGTTTGGATCGCAGAGAACGCATCATCGCGCATTTCACGCACCACTTTAGAGTATTTTACTGTTTCATGAGTCACTAATTAAGAAGATCGCTTAACGAGCACTTCGTGTCAACACTAATTTATGGATAATTATGTGGGATGTAAATTCTCCGTACTGAAGAATTCGAGAACTCTTTTAGTTTTGTCCAAACAATTTAAATATTGGAAACTTTTCTGGTAGCAAATCAGATTAGGAAAGGGAATATAATAGGTGTATTTATTGGTAGAGTGAACCCTGTGAAACATTTCAATCCTCAATCTGTTATAATCTGAGTAACCGATGCCTCGAGCTTAAGCCCCCAACTAATACAGTACCTACTCCGAGCTTATCTATTTACCCCCAATGCTTTGTGTCTGAATTTCGAAGCAAACAATGATACTGCCACTAAACGTGGAGCGGGTTAACAAGCATTAGTATTATTTGGGTCGTGATAGCGAAAGGACAAGTGGTGAAGAATATTTCTCACGGTTTATCAGAACAAA
Source organism: Andrena bicolor (assembly GCA_960531205.1). Classification (NCBI taxonomy): domain Eukaryota; kingdom Metazoa; phylum Arthropoda; class Insecta; order Hymenoptera; family Andrenidae; genus Andrena; species Andrena bicolor. The sequence goes on from OY482664.1 coordinate 6,043,124, forward strand.
AGTGAAAGTTTGTTTGATATGAATGACACGATAGTGAAGTGAAATACAGTTTATTGAACTCCTTGGAATCGCAGAAGAGCTTCTCGATCCTTTTTTAAGATAGAATACTAATGGACTACCATTTCGAACATGATGTGTATAATATTATTGATGGAGGATAGGGTTTATACAATATCCAACTTCGAAAAAAAAAAAAACGGTTTTTGAATTGTAGGTGGTATATGAAATAAATTGGACTTTTCCACCACACTCCTTTTAATGTGTGCGAAATGTTGGTGCTGGCTCATTAAAAATGATAACTTGGTAATCGTCATCACACGGTATATACTTCAAAAGGCAAGTTCCGGAGTGGCAGTCCGCGTCGCTTTTGGAGGGTTATTTATACAGCCTTCGCAATGGATCGAGTTCCTCAAGCGCCGCGAAAAACGCGCGGGAAAAGTAGGCGCGAAAATCCGTGGACAGAAAAAGGTATCCACTTCCGCACGCAGAAAAATACTGACCTGGGCGAGTCTGGCTGGCAAATGGGTAACTCGACTACAGCCCGACTCACCCAGGCCCTCGGGGAAAAACCCGAGAGTAGGTACCTACGTCTAAAGGGAAAGTTCTTTCTTAATCGCGGAGGCGAAATAGCCACGAAGGCGCTACAGAATCATCGTGCCTCAAACACCACATTCATGCACACGTACATACACTTACTTTTACCTTATTTTACATTTCGCAAATTTTTAACAAAATCTGTTTCACTGTTCGTGTTGCAGCTCGACGACACCGCGCTCCAGCTGTACAAGGATGGCGATTACGGCGCCTATCTGGATCTCGAGGCCTCAATCAGCGAGCAACAAGAAGAATTCGAGGGCTTCCAGACAAAGTGAGTACCTGCGCAGAATCTAATATCGCGAATAAAAGTCGTCACCTTTTTGAGAATCCTCTGCCTGATTCTGCGGCGTTAGAGTAGGCAGTTTCGGATGCGATTTCTTGGAAATTACGAGTGTCGTTGAAATCTCATGGGGGGAAATGGTACAGCAGGGCGAGCTTGTTTCGTCGTTTTGCCAAATTGAATGTCCGGTATTTACGACCGAACGACGCTCGTGCTTTCGATATTCGTGCGACAAACCAGACACGGCAGATGCATAGCGTGTAATTAAGCGCTTTCCATCAGAGAATATATATTTTGTTTGTCTTGGAAGTTGGAAGTTGGTCCTTCCTACATTTGATCCCTTGGGATTCGATGTGCTTTACCTGTTCCGCGTTGGGACAACTGAATTATACAGGGAACTGGTCTTAAGATATATGGGCAAACTTTGAACGCGAACTTTGAGGATGAAAAGGTATCCTATAAACGTAGGTGGAGTTGGAGTCCTGTGAAGTTTCGCATCAAGTTCAACAAATTTTCTCGTTATTTACCGTCGCTAATTAAGGGTTGACGCGTGTGTCGATTATTTGGGAATACAGTGATTTTTGGACTCGTTCATTTAGGGATATTTTACAGTCTTAGTCTGTCGATGTTTTGTGCCCATAATTATGAAAGTGGTCTAAGTCATATATTTCTTGTTTCGAGATACATATTTAATGAATTGCATTTGAATAAATTAAAAAATATTTTTACATTATGCAACATTTTAATTTAGAATTTTATTAGTCTTGATTAATGGAAACTTATTATGAATATGAAATTTTGTGTGAATTTCATACGAAAATGGTGGTTTAAAGTTTGAATTGACTTAAACCATTTTCAAAATTAACTAATGGTTTATTTCTGACGATATCGTAAAAATTACATTGAATTAATTTAGTTTAAAATAATGTGGTGTGAAATAACTGATACTCATTTTTTTTAAATATTGACTTAGACCACTTTCATAATTATGGGCACATATGTACGTATTTTAAGTGTTATAAAGGCGTTCATTCTAAACGCGAATTTAGGTCCACCCTTGCCCCAATAACAGTGCCCTACATATCGGGAATACCCTCTTCGAAATCTCTCTAGAATCTCATACGGAATGCAAATCTAGAATTCAATTCACAAAGCGTTTCACCGCGTAACGCGCGATAGATAAGAAGCCGATTCTTTCTGCAAAACAGTGGCGCGTTAAAGCTGCATCCGCGTATCGGATTCGCATTAAGACCGAGCCGCGCTCGTCGATTTCATCGCCAGCGAAGGTTCAGAGGCTGGGCGAGTAGCGAGGCATTGCATTTAGATTCTTGCCCCTTTTCTCTTTTCATTGATTTTCCGTTTTGCATCGAGCCTACGCGTACGCTCACTCGTCCAACAATGGTTGCTGAGAGACGCGAGAGACTCATCGCGTTCATCGCGCCTATCCTCACCTTGTATCGACTTTGCCTTCGAGTCGAACCGATATGAATTACTCATTCGATGAAAATTACATCCCACGCGCGTCGTGTTCGCACCGAGCGAAACTTGTGCAACCGCGATTCCTCTTCTACTCGCTCGCGGCCGTACAGCCGGCGAACCCCGCTCAAGACGAATCGAACATGCAGCGGGCACGTATTGATCGAGAAGTTTTCGAGATTCCTTGGAACGCGCTTAGGTGCTCGTACTCGCGGGGAAATTGGAGTTTCACGCGAGTTTCCGCGGCTACGGGAGAGAGAAATATGGGCGGATAAAAGAATTAGGTTCCCTTGCATCTCTGGCAGCATAAAAAAGTTTCCTCGCTCGCGTTGCTGTTTTCTCGCGATAGAAACTGAGGAATACACTCTGAATGGAAGGATCTCGCCCGCATCAGAAGAATTTTCGTCCGTTTGACTTCGCGAAGTTTCTGGGTGACGTGGGACACTCTGTTTGATGGTTTGCTGGGTTTCGCGGCTTCGCAAAATGTGCGAACGAGAACGAGATTCTTTCTCAGTCCATTCGTTTAGGTACGTAAGGCATATCTACTCCAACTAGAATCACTTGTCTTTAATATCAAAATTTCTCTTAACCGTCCTCATAATTTTACTTAAAAGTATCGTCCACAAATTCTTCCCTTTAGAAGAATGATTCTGTCTCGACTCGAGTCTGTTACTTTGCTATAGAAGACCTAGGTACATATGAGACACCCGTGCTCCGAATATCGTCTATGAAAAAAAATGTTCATGCGGAAATATCATTGGAATATATAGTGTCCGAAGCGCGCTTTCCATAGGCAACGGAGGGGTTGCAATAGACAGTTGACGGTGGACGAGGGTGGCGACGGGGTGCGGGGGACGGGGTCAAGCCGAGGTTAAATAAATGTTTGGCCAGAGGTATTCGTTCCAATATTTGAAACCCCGGAATTTCCACGAACCGCAAAACGACGTCATACGTTTACCGCGCTCGCCCCTTTTCCCATTCACCCCCGCCCTTTGCGGCGCGATACAACGACCGAGCTGGTCCGATTTTTTTCTCGCTGTTGCCCGTGCCACCTACACGGCTCGATTGAAGCAACGACACGGTCCGTGGATCGCCATAGCCCAAATGGAAACGCGTTCTACGGTTTTTCCGGCTGCGACGCCCCGATATTGGCTCCGTAGGTGAAATTTGTCGACCGACCATGATGCTGTACACGCTCACCCCTCCGCCGTCGCGTCGATAACCTCCACCGATTCCCCATTTTCTCCCCCTTCTCGATCCTGGAGAACAACCCGGGCACAGCTTTCGCGGCCGAATTCTTCCTGACAAGAAGGAATTCTTACCGCCTCGAATCCGCTCTCGATGCTCTTTGGTATTCGATGCCCAACACGATCGTATCGATGCCCTCTAGGTGCATCTTGGGAGAGGAGAAATGTCGAGATGTGGTTCTACGAAGCATGAAACTTCACATTGCTGTTGCTTTGTTACAAGTAGATTTGAGTAGAGATGCTTCGAATAACTCAAAGAACGTCCACGTAATTCAAACAGACCTTGTAATGAGTTTATAGGAAAGCAGCACAGCTAAATCCCACGCCGCTGTTCCATCCATCAGACGTAAATTCCACGTCATTTCCGGACCTACCTGATCCATCAAGTCGCGTCGTCGAATCTGCAGACCGGGTTTCCCAATTTTCCTTGAACCAACCCCCTGAAAAAAAAACTGTCCTAACTTTTCGCCCTAACCCGGTGCTTAGCCTGGGGCGGTCGTAAAACGGGAAATTACAGGGCCGTGCCCACGCGCGACGGCCTCCGGTTGCTACGTCGAATCGTTTGTCGCAATGGTTCGCCACCCACGGCAATCCACGTGGATTACCGGGAATTTTCCGCGCGAACAGCCCTCGCGAAAATTGCACGGACGCGCGGACGAGCGTCGCGGTGGAAAATCCGCGATCGTCGCGACGGCTGGGAAAGAAGGTGGCGCGGCTCGCGTGGGTAACGAGTCGTTTATCTTCGCGCTAATGCCCCGCGCCGGTCCACCCACGCCGCTCCTCCGCGGGATACGCGGCGCGTTCCTCGCGCTGTCCTCCGGCTCTGGAGCCACTGTATTTCGCGAAAAGCAATTCTGCCCGCGGTTTCGCCCCGACTGTTCATATTTCGCGCGCCTACAGACGGACTCTCCGCGGTAACTGATTGCTCGACGGCGTAATTAGGCCGCCACCCACTGCGACGCGAGTCTGAATCAACGCGAGGCTTCTCCTCGAAGCGGACGCACGACCGTGGACGTTGTCCACTTTGCAGATTCTTCGATAAAAATTATTATTATTTATTATATAAAGAACGAAACCAGAGCTTTAAAAGCATTAAGAAAACTAAAATAAAAAGAGATATCGAAACTTAACACAAAATAAGAAAAAAATAAAACATATAACGGAATGAATATTTATTCTCAGTTAGTGACATTTCTGTTAGAAGCTTCTCGTTATGTTATAATCATTTTTTTAAGTTTCCTACTCGGCTTGCAAGATTAGAAGCATTCGGTACTGTTAGCGGGGCCGTCCTCTTGAATAATGCCCACCGTCACACATTCGATAGCGTAGAATGCAGAATGTCGCGTGAGTGAGTCCAGTGTCGGGTAGGTTTGGAACGGAAGCGAAGCGGACCCGTAGGTTTGGAACGTCGACGAGGGCACGACGCGCTACGGTGTACGTGTCCCAGGACATAAGTTCCAGACAGTTTTCTCCCGTCACTTTGTCCGCGGCGCACGGGAATAAGTTGCCGCGAAATTCTAGGACGACGTGCACGCGCCACGCGGAAAATTATGGCGATCAATCTCGTGCGAATAAGCAAGAAGGCGTAGCGAAGCAGGGGCTACCTCGTCACTCGTGGAAACTGATCCGCCGCGTGCAAGTGGAAAACTCTCCCGGGCCACGATGGGTTAATTAATTACATTTGTCCCGGCGTGCAATCTAGCCGCAACCGAGGCGACTATCTGCCGTCTGTCGTCCGGAGATCGTTAACTCATTAACGGATTAACGAATATCTCAGAAGTCGCGGGGCAAGAAATTGCGAAGTTAGGGAAGCTCTGATCCCGTTGCCGCTCCAGGCAAGACTAATGCTTCTCTCCGAACATCTGCGTGCACCGTGTATGCGGGTGCTTCAACTTAAGCTACCGAAAATCAGGCCTTGCACGAGGCTCGAGGGGAACGTTGGGTAAACTGTCGCCGGGTGGACAAAAAATTTGATGTATTATATGCAACGTAGGAAACTAAATTACTGCAGTGTAGGGGTAGGTTCATTCTGGGTTCACGACTTGCGAAGTAGCTTGTTTTCTATTACAAAGAGCACTAAAACGTCGAGACATAACAATAGGGTGGATGTACCAGTAAATGAACACGTATCAATGAATTAATATTTTTTATTAAAATAAGTAAAATAAGTTATTAAAGTAAGCAACTAATTAATTAGAGACTTCTTTTCATTTCTTGCTTCATATCCAAACAATTTTTGCAGCACGTGGAATCAATCGCGCTGCAAACATAATTTTATAATAGTGTTTATTCATTAGCCTTAACTGTTCATTTACCGGTGCGTTTACCCTACCACGTAAAAAAAATCTTAATCGTACACCCAGAGAATTCGACGCTTCCATAACATCCATCAGCTATCTTCCATCAACTACAGACCCGAAAATTGCGTGGAAGAGGATATTTAATCGGTCTGAAGAGAAAGCTCACCCACGAGCCAGTTACTATGACGATATTAATCAGCCCTGTCCCGAAGAAAGTTGCCCGCCTCGTGGAATTACCAGAAGCCCAAAAAGTTATCTGCTCCTTTCCCTGCGTCAGCGGAGTCCCCTTGGCTAATAAACTTCGTGTCATCGCCGTCTCTCCTTCTCCCCGTGTCTTACGTAACCCGTTTGAATGCACGTAGGTACAACGGCGTATAATTATAATGGAAGCTATATATCCGCGAGTATAACGGGCACGGGGCGAGGGCAGCGGCGAAAGGACGAGGGAAGAGTGGCGAGGATAGTGGGTACTCTCCCAGGGGTTCAATAACCAGGCACAATAAGTCGCTAAACGTTTGGCATAGACGGCACGATGAGTAATCAGCTTCCTACGTATCGGTCCCAGGGATCGTTGAGGTGTGTACATACGTCCTCGTGCCGAGATACCTTGCGCATTATCGTCGAGCAGACGAAGAAAGGAGAAAGGTACATAGAGCGTGCCTTTTGCGCAGTTAAAGGGAATTCTTCAGGGGCGTCGATTCGTAAGGCGATAGGTTTGTGAAATGATAAAAGCCAGATGGCTAGAAATTTAAAGTCTTTTTGCTTGAAACTCGCCTGGTTTCTTATAAGAGTATAATTTCCATAGAACGAGCAATAATCAAGTGAACAACGTGGTATTATTAAAGTTCCCAGATTTGCATCGAAGTTGAATCTTTTAAATTATTTATCAGCCCAGACGCGTTTGTCGTTTTTTTCAATTTCTTTTTTTCGCCAAAGACTGAAGAGATAGGGGAACAGATCGAGCCGCGGTTGTTATGGAAATTTTTAAACGACACGTCTAGGGACGATATTATTATTCTTGCGGGTAACTAACGAACCGTCCCCGAAAACTCGCCGACCGAACTCGCCGTTTCGGATTTGCATCGCCATTTTTACTGCATGCTAGCCCCCGAAACCTGTTTTGCATAATAATGGCCGCCCCCTTGGTAGGACACGTTACCGCGATCTACGCAAACCGCATTATAAACTACGCTAATAAATCGGCTCATTAATGTCGTCGCGATATAACGTAACTTGAGCACGTTGTCACGCTAATGTTATTAGCCGCGTCAGCTGAGGGACATAAAGCAATTCGCTTTATTATGAATGAATGCCCGGGAAATTTACACACTTCCTCCATTAGCTACTTTAACCGTATCTCGTAGCCGCGCCACTCTAATTGTAAAACACACGTTTTAAGAGCTGGTAATCACACGTTTACCCGCGTTTCATCTTCTACAAGCGAAGCTACGTCCGTGGTGTCTATCCGCGTAACATTCGCCTGCCGAGCATTTTCATATTTATTCCTTCGAAAAGTTACTTCCTACGTACATACGAGTGGAACGATTTCACGCTGCAGCGTTTACCTAATCTCGAGGCTCCTAACGTTCACTCTGCGCCTTCCAAACGGGGGAGAGAAAAATGAACAGCGCGCAAAAGTACGTACTTACCGCGGTGCAATTTGCAAATTATATTCATAAACATTTATCGGGACCGTGGCTTATTACGGTAAACACTGTGATCGAGCCGGGGAAAAATGCCGATTTCCGCGTTTCGTGGGTACTTTCTTCGAGGCGTCTTGGGACAAAGGCCACCCTCTTAAAGGGAACATTGTAAACTATTGTTTGTATGGTTCATTAGGCGGATAGTTTGCGGTGATGTACTAGCGTCTTTCGCGGAAGTGGAACGAGAAGCTGCGGGAACGGCGAGCGGCTTTAACGAGCGGATCGAATCGTTCGATAGGATCCTCGGCTGCGTATAGCTCGTGGACGATCCATGGATCAGCAGTGACTTGTCTGACACGGTCTTTATTACGAGATCGAGAAAAAATCAGCGTCTTCGAGTGTCGACTGGCCTGCGATTGTTTCTCAGTTTCCACACGATTGCTTTGCGTTCACCTCTTTCCGCTTGCTCGCTCTGGGACCGGGGGAACGAGTAACAAATTGAGCCTATAAACGATCACAGGCCGCGTAGAAATACCAGCGACGATCGAGTGGTAACAGTGAGAACGATATTCCAGATATCTGACGCGATACGGGTTAATAAATCGCTCGTCAAGTGGTCATCTCTTTCGAAACTGATACCTGCAACTAAGCTATTCAAATGCAAGTCGGTATTTCTGTATATCGCGTAGATTAGAACCACTGTTTCTGTAGTGTATTCCTTCTATCTTTCCTTCGTTTCGATATTTTTTGATTATGTATTGAGTAGTCGTTTGCGACTCTATCTTCGTATATTTTCTCGAATATCTTGAAGAGTATTATCGATTCCAACCCACTTAGATATTTTTCGACCGACTCGGCCGACCAGTGACCTCGACCATGATCTTTCTGGGATTGCAGAATGAATCGCTGCTCGAGGCACACGTGTAAAATTGATCTAAACGAATTGAGGGAAGTGGACTGGTCGGAAGGGAATCAAGCGGGTCAGGGCAAATCGATTCCAGCGGAACTGTTCGGGCTGGGTCCGGGCAAATAAGTGCCCAAACTATCAGAACTGTCTGTGTAACTTGAAGTTCTATCGCTTGACTATGCGGCGGTCCGGTTATTGGATTCGATTCGCCGATGTAAGCTATTACCAATGCAAATCAAACGCTGTTTACGATTGATTTACGTTGGTTTCAGGCTATTTACAAGCGTCGAGTGACTTTTATCTGACGAGCTGCGCAAGAATTGCGTCGCATGCGCAATGAAGATAATTTCTAATCACACGACGTAACACTGGCATAAAAAAACAGGAGGTATATTGCACGACGCACATTAAAATTCACCCAAATAAAATTACTAAGCTCTCGAAGTGATGCAACGCAATGTTCCAGACACGTTGCATTGCATCAGACATAAATCAGGATTTAATTCCCTTAGGAACTTTCACGAACAACATTCCCTCAGTTTATCATTTTCATCCACTCGAATCTCTCAGTCTCGTCCGGTAACAAGCAACTCGTACGTTACACTAAAAATATCGAAACGCAGCGGTAGTTGTTTATTGATCCACTATCATGCTCCTCTCTCTTATTTTGCGCGTACATTCGCGTCTATTAGTTCCGCGGATATTTCTGTACCGTTTCGAACGATTCACGTTCCATTACGTATTGTTCGCGGCTAGTTCCGCGCGAACTGCAAAACAGCAGGCGGACAGGGAACCTGTTCAGCCAGAAGGAATTTGGTTGGTACGGAGCTGCTCTTTCTCGAGGGTGTTCGGTATTAAGTAACTTTCCACCGTAAATCGACCCGTTGTTTGGTTCGCGTACCCCGTGTCTGCGTATTTTTCGCTTCGCTCGCGCATCGTTACCCAGCGCCGGCAAGTTTCTTCGTTACATCCAGCCGGTTCGCCAACTCCGTGGTTAATTAACTGGGGAACACGAGAACCTTCGATTCGAGCAACTTTGCTGTCGTAACGAGCGCTGAATATTTACCGTGGACCCGCGACGGCGCCACCGCGAAGAAACAAAAGGATCGACGAAAATCGCGCGATTCCAGCGGATAGAATAGATAACTCTCGTCGTAGGGGGCAACATTCACGGCCAATTGCAGGGGCATTAACATCCCATACACAGGAAGCAGCTGCCACTTGCGTAACCGATGCTTTCGGTGGCCGTGGAGGGTTTCTCTTCCTTGCTTGCTTGCTTTGTTCCCGCGCCACTTGGAGAAGATTTAGCGCGATGAACTATCGTTAGCAGCTGCCGCGAAACACTCTCGACTTCTTTCCCCGTTCAATGGTCGAGCCGTTGCTTGTGCTGCTTCCATCGACCACCAGCAACTCCCTGCTCTAGGCTGTATCGTCGAGAACTCTGTTACGAAGCGCGCATCGATACTGGGCTAAAAACTATTTAAAGGGTTACGCCACCCTGAGACGCTCAAAACAGCATCAAATTAGATGATTTTTTTTTATGATACCATGAACAGAGTTGGGCAAAATGTAATCTAATTACAACTTACAAATTACGATTAAAATGTAATTGTGTAGTTGATTACACTTTATTTTCTGTAATCGTTAATTTAGCTAGTTGACCATTTGGTTTTGTAAACTACCTAAATTAACGATTACAGAAAATAAAGTGTAATCAACTACACAATTACATTTTAATCGTAATTTGTAAGTTATAATTAGATTACATTTTGCTTAATTCTGACCATGAAGTTGAAAATTATTTCTATACTTCTTATGTTTGGGCATGTATTAATGAATATACACAGAAATATTAAAAAATGGCCGAGTTATGTGTTGCCCCGCGAAGGGAAAAAGTACCTAGGTACTCCAAGGGAAAGTAAGTGACTTTAAGAGGAAAAGTACATGATTTTGCGATTCGTATTATTTACTGAGAATAAAAAGAAGCGTAAAGAAAGAAAAGTTTGCAGGAGCGCGTTTTCATTCATGATCTTCTCTGGAGTTCTTTTCTGTAGGAAAATCAAAGATTTCTGAACGGTTTTCTGACCCAGCTCGGAATAAATCTCATAACCGGGTTTAGAGATCTATTCCCAGGACATCGGCTGGCCGTCTGTGCCGAGGGTTTCTCTCGTTTCTCGTTTTATAAATACCTATCCACGTTTCCTTTCCATCGGCGCAGGCGCGAGCGACAATGAGTCAACCTCTTACGCGGTGTCTCTGTGCTTTATTATAAATAAATGACCGGTATATTCGGTACAATGCTCATAAGAGACGTGTAAAAATTTCAGTTGCTTCCAGCATACGATTTTATTTCGGGAAGTGAGATAACTTGAGACAGAAGTTATTACGGTGGTGAAATTTCTATATTTAGAGTTATTATTATCGTCGTTTCCAGAATGATGATAAATATGGTCGTAATAGGAAGTGGAACTCGATGCGAATGCTTCCGCAATTAGTTAAATCTTTTGCCGTGAATATTCAATGAAGATTAAATTGAACTCGGACAATGCTCGTTCTGTTAATAGAAATTCCATTATATTATCCCGGAGTAATTGAAATTCCGGCATATTATTACGAAATAATCGAGATTTAATTACTGCAGCATTCGCTCTTCATAATGCTTTTCATAATGCTTTCGGCCCCATGGTACATTGCATTTTAATTAACGAATTAGTGAAACTAATGCACCAGGAAATCAAACATTAATGCATTTTGCTCTCCTTCGAAACTGAGAGTAATATTCTATATCGGATACAAATAGATGATTTTTCGCTGTTATTCTTATAACATTACTTAGTCTTACGGATGACCTGTATTTTCTATTAACATGATTCCAGTTACTTAACACGGTTCGGATAACGCTACATAACGATTTACATTGTCCATGACTGGATTGACTAGTTAATGGATGTCTTAAGGGGTGTTACATCAGCGCTGGTAATAATGTACATACGATGCACCTCCACCTGAGGACGTTGTATAATAACATGTGCGTCATGGCTTAGTATCCGTTTAATTTAATCCAATTCGATACTATTACTCGGTTGTTACTGCCCACAGCAGCAAACAGCCACTTTACCACGACTTTATTAAATTTCGTTCCTAATTAGGGATGGGTTTGGGTATAGGCTAAATAGGCTCCAGCCTAGGGAGGCAAATTTGGGGGAGCGACAAATTGTAGGGGAAAGAAATTGTGAATGATTTAAACACAGAAGCTTGCGACAGCTTTAAGAACAATTCACTTTTTTGTTTCATGTAGCGAATTAGCAATAACTCATACCTATGTGAGTTACCGCACTGAATTAATTTTGATATTGTTTCGACTCTTTTAAATTAAAATGTTAATATCTCCAAACTCGCCCCTGTTTCTAATGCAGTCACTGCACTCAACTTTCATCGAAAGAAACACTTCTTTTAAATCAGCTGTTAAAGTCTTCCGTCAAATATGAAAACAGGATCACCTTTTAATTTCTTTATGAAATCATTCTCCAATATTCATTATCTGAGTTTTTTTAGTATCTCACACTAGTGAAGAGTTCCAGATCCCAGTCGGATTTTTCGTTACGACACGTGTGCGGAATGTTCCGAGAGCTAACCACTTGGGCGCACCTGATCAATCCAATGCACCGGGTCCAATTTATCTGAAACACGTGCCCTTTTAACTTCCCTGACAGAAGATAGGTAGAGGATCGTTTCAGAAGCTCGGGCCGTCGTAGAAAGTTCGTCGGTCAGGTTCGAATCTTCAGGAAAGTTTGAAACCGTGGAAACGCTGCATCGGGCGAGCTCCACAACGGAATTCAGCAGCGATTTCCTTCTGCTGGATACTTCCGCGGACTTATTTCGTGAACCTGCGTCTCTGAAATCTTCCGCGTCTCGCGTCATATTTTTTTATATCCTCTTGCAGCGCAAGAGTTGTCCGCAGTTTCATAACTATTAACTCCTCGTAGCATCAAAAGTTCGCCTTCGATATCACAGTCGTCGTAATGGAATGAATCTTTGTCGATCAGAGTCTCCTCAGAATATGTGAAGTTTGCCCAGAAACTTCTATGTTGGAAGTTTATTGTATTACCTTCAAATACGTTGAAACACGTTGCCCATGGATGAGACCCCGAATTGTATGACAATAAATCGAATCGTGGTGTCGATATAGAATCTGGTAAGACTTTCAAACTACTAGCAACTCGTAGTTGAGCTTTGGACGATATTTCAGGACCCTTTAACTACACCTTTTACTGCCAGGTGGAACTAACTGGCTCAGCCTAAGCTTACCTCGTAAACTCTTTGGTCAGTGGTCCGTTGAATCGTGACTTACGATCAGAGGCCGCCTCTTTGGACTGTCTGCTTTCAGATTCTCCTGCTCGTTAGCATGAGTGAGGCTTATGCATCCGCGAGCTGTCTCGCGGACGCTCGTGACACTCCCCCAGACAAATCGTGGGCTTGAGCCGAACGTTGCGTACATGCTCGATGAATATTAATAGTTTGTGAGATGTGGTAGACGGGGGAAAGCGTCGATTTTGGTTTTTAAGTAAACTAGTTTAGAATTGGAACCAGGCCCGCATTAAGATTTTTGAGGCCCGGGGTTATCAAGCCTTCGGGGGCCCCCGTAGTTGAAAAGCAGGGGAATATGTATATTGTACAATTAAGTTTCAGTTAAAATGTATTTTCTTATCTTAAATTTTGCAAATTCTTGTATTAAGTCTTCACAATCGACAGATCTTAATAATTGAGATTCAATTATTAAAATCGCTTAGAACGCGCCCCCCCCCCGGGAAGTGGGGCCCAGGGCTGTAGCTCCCCCTACCCCCCCCCCCTTAATCAGGGCCTGATTGGAACGATGGTTAAATTGTACAGTGTTTCATGCAGTGTACACTTCAAACCTAGCATACAAAGCACCCTAGAATACACAGCCTCCTTTCAACTTAAACGAACTTACACCCGTTGGAACTCCCAGAAACAAATCATAGTCAACTATAAAACTGGTCCATCCATTTTAAGCCACTGGCGTTAAAAATTCCCCAAGAAAAACTCATCCTAACGACGCCGGTCTTTAATCTGGACAATGATCTTCGGTCGACGAGCCCCGAGAGTTGGCGATTTTTCCAGTGGCTCCAGAGGGAGGGGGGAGGGCACGGCAATCTCGCTGGTCCCTCAGGTCGGGGGTGAAAAAGTTGAGGCAATTAGGCGCCGGTGAATTCGCAAGCAAAGGAAGTGAGCGTTAATCGGTGTTGGGGACACGATACGGGCGGAGAAGTTCGAAACTCTCCGCACGGCCTCCTATGGTACGCGGCCGCGCGTCCTGTTTCCGTGTTCCGTTTTCACCACGGAAGGTCGAGAGCTTTCGGATCTACGTACACTCGTGGAAACAAATGGTCTACGGGATCAATGGCTAGCCGCATTGGCCGGTAATTACGAGCTGTTACCACGCGAACCGGGGTTGAGACCGATCGGGAGACGAAGAAGAGAGACGGAGGGGAGAGAGAGCGTGGATCAGCCACGTTGCCTCGTTACACAATTAAATTTACGATCGACTCGAACGCGATCGGACGTTGCTGTGGCGCACCGACCGGATATAAATTGCAGGGCGTCCGGTTGAGTTACTGTCGAACCGCTAATCGACGATTAAGCTCGATGACACGGTCCTTCGATCGCTGACGGTCTTTAAACTTAACCCCGGGACTCTCATTATTGGGTTGCCGTGAAGGTGTTACTCGGTTGGTTGAATTCTATACGAGAGTAATCACTCCTTTCGAGTATCTGTTCTTCACGAATCTTCGCGATGATGTTTTATTAATCGCGATCCTTGTTGGACGAGGGAAAGGATGTCGGGGGTGGCGAAAGTTTGTGTGGGTTTGTCTTTATGTCAAATAGGGGCGCCTCACGTTTGTATTCCTTGCGAAGAAGTCGAAATGATTGAATCTTGTTCCTGCACTGACATCGGGTTGCAGACACATTCTTGCTCTACTTGCCGCGTATTTATTTTCCATCATTTTGATGCACAAAGTTTCTAGAAATTATTGCAGAATGTCGCGTACAGACAGTGACACTGTAACTCATCCTTCAGTTCTGCGCCTCGACAAAGGAAAGGGCGGAACAGCGGAGGAACTGAAGAAAACCCGGCTGTCGAGGTAATACTATCGCCTTTGATGTCGCTGTAAAGTTTGCTCTGTCAGATTCAGGTGCCTGCTCCGTGATATAAGAGTCTATGTTTACGAAAAGGCGGAATAACGATGTAAAACTTTATGGTGATATAACGCGTAGGTACCTTGAATCAATACTCAGCCAGTTTCCTATTAGACCCAGTTTCCTATTAGAATCCATTTGTTCTGTACATTGTTGTCTTCGAAACACCGTTGCGAAACGTCCATTCATTACCTACTGTCTTCTGCTTCGCCCGTAATCTCGGCTGAATACCCGTGGAAGACAAAGGGCGCGGAATCTTTGGACCAAACAAGCTTCCTGTTGCCAGCGCTGAAAACAGCTGTTCAGAACGTAACGATTTCAAAGGGAGCTCACGATGAGGCAGCAAATACTCAGGATTTCTATCCCAAGGGGTTAATTAAAATAAGAAAATCTGACGGCGGATGTACAAAAAGGGTGAAGGGAAGATCCGGAAAGTTCTCCAGGATTTCCTGGAGAGGAGGGGATCCGTGGACCTCAATATGCAGTCTCTTGTGGCATTTTATGGAGACCTGCTATCTGACCAGCCCGAGGCAAGAACGCGCGGGAGAAAATCCATCCGCGTTATCCTCTCTTCCCGCGGTGTCCGCCAAGTTTTTCTCGATATCGGAAATATCGTTTTTTTCTAACCCCTCCAACTTTCAAAATCGGATCGTCCCCTCGAGGGTGGCAGTGCATATCTCGCGCCGCGTGTATCCCGCGAGCCGCATTGTACCTGCTTGTTAAGGAATTACGATAGCGGACGATTTACGATTTCGCGGGGTAAAATAATTCCGAAAGAGTTGAGAAACTTCTGCACCGTGGGGATCCCTTTCTGCTTCGGAACTTAACGCGTGGTGGAATTCTCGCGGCTTATCTTCAGTTCAATGTAAATCTCAGTTGCTCTAATCTCATAGAACCTAATGGCGTAATCAAGATCCAGTCTCCAGTTCGAGATCATTTTCCTAGCTCGCAGTGATCCACGCAGAGTCCCCTAAATCCAAGATCCCCTGTATCTGATTTCCCGAATCTGGTCCGTCTGTCTCGGGTCTCCAGTTTTAGGTCACCTCTATCGGCTCTGTTGAGCCCAGGATCGTCTGCATCCGAAGCACCGGTTCATTCCTCGAGTCCTGATCGCGTCGCTCGTTGTTCCCGGCGTCCCTTATTTCACTCGGAGTTTTCACCAAAACCTAATCTCCGTCTTTGCATTCCGCCAGGGTTTAACTAATTCCATGGCATCCAGCCAAACGCGTGCCCGTAAATGAAAGGGCCGGTACCTTGAAACTGAAGCGCAGTCACGGATGCATATGTACGCCGTCTCGTTTATGCAGATGCGCCTGGCAGACCTTGCAGATTATACGTATAGGAGCGCGCGGCCACCTCGCTGATGCGTATTTCGTGTACACACACAGAATATCCGCAAACGGAAATGCACGGGTGCATGCACAGCCGGGCCTAGCGTATTTATGACGGCGCACGGCCGAATACTTGCATCGTAGATCCAGGGATCCGCTCAAGGGCTGCACCGCCCCAATAAGTATCGCCTTTGCGGTCAATATTTTCGGGGAAAGTAGTGCTAGTCTTCTGTCCAAATCCCACGATCCAGTTTGACGCATGCATTCGTTCATTTTTTAAAAATATTTGTTGCATTGGTGGGGTAGCTTTTTTGTGAGAAAGAGGAAGAGTAAACTGTTTAACGTTTACACTTGCAACTGCAATTTTTTTTTTTAAAGTAGTTTAAGGTTCGTTAAGTTGAAGGGCTGATTTGGAACAATAAAGCATCGAGAATCAACGCAATCATCTGTTTCTTCTAACGCTGTGTAAATTTAGCCACCTTCCTTTGGCAAATTAAAGCGTCAAACGATTCGCACAGCCCATTGGCCGCTCAACAAACAGCTTCCTCGTGGCGTTAAATCGCAATCGTCCCGCTTCCGTGTCTAAACGTTGGACAGGGTGTCGCGCCAGGCCGCTTCCTAGATTGACATTTGCTCCACAAATTTCATGGCTAGGCTCGCTAATTACGACGACAATTAGACTGGTCAGCCATGAAATGGGTCCTTTGTACATCGACGAACTTCAAAACTGAGAGTACAGCGCGCGGGGAAATGCGCTGTTACAAATGCGATTAAAGCTTCTACCTAACATTAATCTCCTGCTCCCTTCTTCATTTTTCATTTCAGTTCCCATAGAACTCCGAGTTCTAAATGGGAACCGAAGCATATCTCATTTCATAATTCATTCCTGAATTTTTCGTAGCTTCTCAAACACACACTTTTCAGTAGACACTGGCAGGGAAAACCTTCGAATCTCTCTAAAAAAAGTGCATTTCATATTTCACCGTCTTTTCTATCCACGAAAGAAGTCTTCCTCCATTCCTCAATGCCTGCCTTTGCTCGTTCCTCCCTCTGTTCGCGTCTCCGTTAACCTGTCGCGTTTTCAATCGGAAAGAGGATCTCCTTCTCTGAAAAACAAATTCCCCCGTCCTCCGGTTTTCTAACAACCTGGCCGTGGATCGAGGACGCTCTCCCCCGGCCCAGCTTTTGCTCTTTTTTGCCACCGGGGGCGGAGGGAAAGGCAAAGGGCGAGGCAAAAAGGAAAAGGAAGCGTCGGTGTAGCCGGAGCACCGATGGAAACGAGCCGCAGGCAGATCGTATCGACTTCACGCCTCGTAAACGAAAGCTTCCCTCTGCCTTTCGTGGTCGGCGAGGAGATTCGAAGATGCCGGGCTCGCGTGCATCCGAGGGATGCAGCCGCGTGCATTGCATTCGCTTCAGATTGCCGGCGCTGATCGCCCTGTTCTACAGTGTGTCCATGAAAATGCGTGGACCTCGTATAGCACGATGCTTCCTCTCATTTGCAACACATTCTGCTTCTCATGGAACGCATTTCGCATGGCGGAATCGAATGAAAAGGATTTATCAGCGGGGCAGCGACACGTTTCTTCATTACGTTACTATCCTTTTATTACCGCTCGTTACTGTTCCGTTGCACGGGTTATACGGACTCTTCTACACCACTGAATTTGTGTCTTAACGAGGGGAGTAATTTAAAAACTGAAAAGCTGCGGGCAGTTTTATTTAGTCGCGTCCTCGCGTGTGACAAGAGAGCTCGACGGAATCTCACCGTGTATAAAACTTCGCGAACGGATACTCGATGAAGCGTTGGCATTCATCTGTAATACATAGACGGGGACTAGGCCAGGAGGGCATGCTTCCCCAGATCCGCGCCGTTGACGAGCATAGAATTGGGCGTGCTGTTATCGTCGGTAGCGCTGTAATCCTCGGTAGCAATTTTCCACCGAAAAAGGACGTCCCGGAGGCAAGAGAAGACGAGGTCACAGCCAGATCCGGCCTGTATGCCTTTAATCCCGAGATCCTTTGCGAACGGGCACACAGCGGCGAACGTCTAGCCTCTGAAGCCTGTACCGCTAAGAGGTTAAAGATATTTCATTCGAGTCCGCGGCGCGACACTCGTTTCTCTGCTTTTTCTTCGGCGGTTGTTAAAATGGCGATGCTCCCGCGGTCGTCGCGACGACGAAGAATCGCTTCAAGCCTGGCGTATCGCGCTTGTAACTTTCACACGGCGTTTCGAGCGTTCCTGCTTTCCCGAGGCCACAGTTTTTGTCCCCTGAGATAATACCTAGCACGACAATTATGTAACTTCCAACGACTGTAATTACGTTCCTACGATTTAATGTTCCTTAAAATAATACCACTGCGATGTCACTCTCGTGCTCGCTGATAACGCGGCGGGAAACATTCCTGGAGGTTCCATTCCAAATCGCTACGATTTGTTTCTGCCGGTTTGGCCAAATCACAATTCGCGTAAAATCCCGCGATTTCGAGAGGATTCCTCTCAACTGCCGTTGGCTTTCCTTTCAAACGCCACGGAACATTTTTAATGATAGTTTGGGGAGCAGTGATTTCCAGCCGCATTGAGGCCGAGAGTTAAATCCTTGCAGCGCCGACGGGAAGATTATGCCGCAAGTCTGAAGCCACTTAGAGTTGGTCAGGCATTTTTAATTAGTTTAATTTTCAGCCTGTTAATTGGTACAAGGGCGCGGAGTTGTTCCGTAAAATTCTGCAAGTTCGCGGGAGTAGTTGAACTGTCTACTTGGAACAAGTGGGCACCCTTGGTTTCACGCTGGCCCGTCGGTTATCTTCGCGTGCTTTCCATTCTTCTCTTTAAAAACCTTCTCCTGGGTCGTTTCTATTTTCTCCCTTTCGCCGGTTTTCCGCCCCTGAAAATTTGTGTTGCGCGAAACTTTCTCGCGGGAAGAATACCGGTAATCCAAGAAGTTTTCGCGTTGATAAAACTTGAGGGTATCAAACACATAGGAGGAGATATAGGTACTTCGACAGAGGATTTATACGAGAATCTATGGGACACTGAGAAGAGAGTCTGTAATCTCTTGAAGAAGAACACAAAAGTGACGATGATCCGATTTAGATTGAAATTTAATCGTCTTTACTTAATCGTACTGTTTGTTTAAAAGACACAGAGTAGGTAGGACGACATGAACAGTCCCAAAAACGATTCAAGAATAAATCAGGGCGTCTGAGAAGTTGGACAACGAGCAAGGTCGATGTGAATTGTAGGAACGCGAGGTGTGCGACGCGAGGCGTGAAGCGTTCAGATTGAATCTCACTCGGAAGTATTTGGCTACGTTTTCATTCTCGGTTTAACATAATCTGCACGTAACACGAACTGACAAAGTGGAGGAGGTCAAGCGTTGAGGCGAGCGACGCGACAATAGGGACAGCTCGCGCAGATGCGCTCGTTTCCTGCAACCGGTCTCCAAATACTTACAATTGTTCCAGATTGTATTCGTGCGCGAAACTACCTGCAAAATAAATAGTTTCGGCGGTCTCCCTTTTTTGTCACACCCCGCTCTTTGAAAGAATAACAACCCATCGATCCTGCATCGAGGGAATCAAAGATTCACCTTTCACTTCGGTACGCAAAATGAAATACAGTTTGCATTAAAATTGCAAAATTTCACCGAAATTCGCATTCTACTCCGACTGTTCATTCTACACTTTCACAATTTTCAAGAATTGACTTTCAAATCATATATCAAAATGCGAGTAAATTGTGTCTACTACATATTCGGTCCAAATTCGAGTCGAAATGGCACCGAAAAATTGGCCGAAATTCACTGGGGATTTGCGTACTGAGGCAAACGATAATCGTGTTTGAATGTCATTTTGAAGTCTTTTAGGATTTATATTCTGTTCGTTTAATATTGCAAAGTCGTTTACATTGGACGATTTTTAATGGCGAAATTTTGTTCTTTAATCGCCAGCGTGGGGACGGTAATTTCACTACCGACATAAGCTGTCTAGTTAAATTCCTTCCAACGAAAGTTGCTGCGATGCACGTTCCTTTGATACGCTCCAGTTTAGTGGGACACAATACGAGCCTGTCACGAGGTTTAATTAAATGTGCCAGGGTCGTCGGTATATACGACTGATCCCGTAGTTTAGTCGTGTTTCCAGGCTGAAAAAGGGCCCTCCTTTATTTCATCCCTTAAGGCTGATACTTCAGGGAGTCCTTTCCGAGGCGCTTTCCGTAAACCCCCATCCAACGCTCGAATGCAATGTACGTACACGCTTTCTGTATAATGCACAATAATCCCTACCCCCTCCTCCTTCCGTCCCATCGTTTTTTACACACGTGTCATCTCCTCTTCTTTCTATAAACCTCTTTGTCGCCCTCCCATTGCCGCGTCTCCCTCGAGTCATCGTTTTTCTCGTTGCCTCTAACCTCCCACTCTCTTCCTCTCGTTCTGTATTCTTGTCTCTTTTGCACGTTTTCCTCGTTTTTTTTCCCCCTCTTCCCTTGTCCTTCCAGACAACTTGAGGCGCGGAGAGACACTCTGCATTTCAATTGCTTCCCGAACATCGGCCTTCAGATTTATTCTTTGTCGGTTTGTTTCGTAGTCGAGGGTGAAATTAAATGAGGAACGATTGGCGCGAACACGCCCCGGCTTCCACGTTTATTCGGACCACGCAGCTGCAGTGCACTTTATGAAAATCTGTAAGCTTGCTTCAATCAATGTTTGTAAATTAGAGGATCAGCTACCCAGCATTAATAACGCATTAATACCCTTCTTTTTTATCTCTGGCCCAACAACTACCCACATTTTTACTTCGCGATCCACTGTTAATTATGAACGTTCTTCCCGGCTAGCAAATAGTAAATCTGCATCTAAACCCGAGACAGGACGTCCTGCAGCTCTTTCGCAAGATTCGTCGAGATTTCCCAGCGAATTACCCCGAAGTTTATTTACTCGTTCCGCGGATACGTCGCTCGTTCGTTTCTACCCCGTTGCTCCCGTCTTTTTGCTTCCCCTCGCTCTCCGTCCGCTCCGCCGTGCACCGTTCCTCTAATTCGCGCACACGTCGCCCCGGCGAAATCTCTTTTCCAAGTATAGAGTTCCTTTTACGGTATAATACCTCCCTCTATCCCACCCCGGTCGCCGGATTTGCATCGGGGCCGACATTCGTATACACGCGGCGGCGGGTACCGAAACGCCGCAAAAACCGCATGCAAGTCCGCTGTTTGGATCCCGTTCTGCCCGTTTTCTCACGCAACAGCAGGTGCGCGCTCTCCTCTCGAAAGCTCCGCGTGAATCGGATTAATTACGTTTCGCGGCGGGGGCACCTTTATATTGTTTTCCACCGCTGCCCCTCGGCTGTTTATCTTGCCCGACGATCGCGATGGATTAAGGTTTTTAACGTTCGAGGTAATCCCGAAGAGCGTGGAACTTTTTTCTCGATCGACGTCGAGTCTTCTTGCCAGGTGGAAGATAATGGAACCCGGGCAATTCGATTCTGTCGCTCGTGATCGTGCGATTTGAAAGGCACCGTAGATTCCTGGCTCGTTTGAAGGGTGTGCTTATATAGTATGAATAGCGAGCTGGATTTTAAATCGAGTGCTTTGCGATGGCAGGTGACTCGGTGGACATAGAAGTGAATGAGACAAACTTGAACGGCACACGAGTAGACTGCAGTAATTTATACATCGCCGTGGAGAACTTGCGGCATTATTATCATTATTAAAGTCCCCGAGGCGCGCGACTCGCGGATGATTATGAGAGCGCTTGAGAATCAGTCCCTTGGCCTCCCCCGCGAACTTCGTCGATACGGAATCGCGGGGACGGCTGATGACCGATATTCGTGCATATCGTTGGAGCTCCCGCGGGAAATCTCTGCATTCCAACGATCCGTAGCCAAGTTCTGCGTCGCTTTTTTCCCTCGGTTTGTCTTGAAATGCAACGACCCGGTCCTCTACGCGTAGATATTTCCTCCGTTCTCGTCGACTCGCTCGTAGAATTCATTCCAGTGAAATCCTTTCGAGGGGAGGATTTTCGGCGGAGCAGATGGGAACGATCGCGGCGAAAAAAGCTCGCTACGGAAGCCTCTTATTTTGTTCGAGTTTAGAGGCATCTCTCGAGAGTTGGCCGTCATTTCGGCGAAGCCTGCCCGTTCCGGAATTGGACGTTGAACGCAGATTGGCCGAGGGAATGTCGCGATTTTGTTTTGGCACCGACTTGTGTTATTTCTGCGGTAAATATGCATTTAGGTACTTGGAAAGTGGAGACTTTTAGAGCCTTCATTTTATACGTTTGCACAAGAATGTTTCTAGCGGGAAGCTTGATATCCGTGGAAATGCACTCTTTTTAAAAAATACGCTTGCTCAAAGTTTCAAGGTAAATTGTAGAGAAATGTTTCCTAAGAAAATGACACTCTTCTTCGATCTTTACCCTTACAAAATTGCCGTGACTGTTGTCAAGTATACGGAAAGTAGAAATTGAAACGGCACGGCGCAGATTAATAGCTTTTAAAATCTCAATCACGATGAACGCCGACGGACAAACGGTCACAGTTAAAACGAAAAGACAAGCGGGCAAAGCGTCACCTGGGAGTTGCAGTAAGTTATAGAGGGTAAAACGAAACTCCGTTTTAACGTTTCATTTCACGGGATCCTACGTCCGCCTCCTTATTTCATCTTCCTCTGTCTCGTTAAATTGAAATATACCGCCCAACCTCGTCCTCCGCCATCCTTTTTCTATTTCATCCCGATCTCTCTTCTCGCGGGTCAAGAGTTCGATTTTGCTTCGGCTTTCTGTCGCATCGCTCACAAGTTGTAACATACTGCTTGCTCTATCGAATGACTCTGCCATTTGCACTCTAGCTCGGTTTAGTTTTAATCCAAGAAATCCCACACTAATATGAAGCATCTGACATCAGAATTTTACAGCGACAGTGTCAATTTTTTCTTTTAGAACAGTCTCCCTTGAATCTAGCCTCGAACCAATCCTATTACAAAGTGTCAAATAAGTGAATCGAATAGTGACAAGTGTACTTGGATTCTAAGCGCAGACAATTATCGTTAGTCCTTACACTGATTAGTGCTAGACTCCCTTCGTTCTTGAGTTCGATTGTTTTAGGGTGTGGCTACTAAATGCCAGTAGTTCCGACGGAATCGTTCGTGGTCAGAAACGGTTTGGGTGCTAAAAGCCCTTTGAGTCGGCGAAGGTGTCGACAATCGGGCTGGATAAGAAGGTTCGCTCAGCAAACCGGCTAGCAGTATCAATGCAGAACGTATACGTTTGCGGCACGAGCTCTCCCACGCTCAATTTTCCTCCTCGGTCCACTTTCCGCCGCTTAAAACGGTTACAAATTGTCTGATTGAAACGTGAGAAGACCGTAAATCAACGGTCCATTCTATCCACTCTTGGATCTTTGAATTTTCGAGAGCGTTTCGGTCCCGCACGTCTTCATGAAATCGATTCTGACTCCAACAGGGAACACGAGCAGCAGCTTGAGAATTTCTCTTCCTCCATCTATTCGATTTAAATCTAACACACAAACGATTTCGTTGCTTTACTCTGTATAATCTGTGTACCGGCAGCATTTTCCAAAAACAATCTCTGCTATAAACGTATCTACTCCAGTGCACACGGTTTACGTACTGTCGTACAAAAAGCCACATAACTATAAGAAAGAATTGCATGCTGGCACAAGCTTGATATGCAAACCTGATATCAGGTGCATAAATCGATATTCTATAAAAATGGTTTGCAATCAAGAAGCAGAGTATCTATATGAATAAAAATGTTTCGTAGAAAGCATCGTCATTTACGTAGCGAAACGTTTATTTATTTGGAAGATCGAATCAGGGCATCACTGCGCATTATGGTACATTAAGCTGTCGGTGATTTTCAATGCAATGCTTCTTGAACTGAATCGAAGATATCACTCCCGTAACAGTTACGATTCTTGCCAGCGATCGCTGCGAGACACCGTTAGATCAGGGGACGACGCGAGTTAGCCGATGCCTGAGATTATGAAGGCAGCAGGCACGCGCATCTCGAGCCAGCGTTTTCACGGTACTCCCGCGCAAACGGTCGTTACCCGGTGCACCTGCGAGAACTGCGTGATTTCGCGGCGGATGACGGCCCGGTCAGGTATTGGCGTAACAAATTAGATTGTTACACGGTGTTATAGTCCTGCTCGGAATTCAATCGGGATACCATTCGCCGCGCTTCGTCACCAGCCGCCTCTCCCGACCTATTGATCTGGATTCGAGCGTGGCACCGGCCAGCTCGACCCGATAATTTATCGCTATTACCATTTTGCTCCGCGCACTGTCGGCGATATATCACGGGGATAGCTTCTCCATCGATCTCGACGACCGTTTTATTAGGAGGATTTATGAATTCCATAATTTTCTAGCCAGGGGAACACCGTAGTCCGGCTACGACTTCATAAAATCATTGACCCCTGGCAATTTCACGCTCGATCGCTCCCCCCCGCGGCTCGTTCGCGTCCGTGTCTTCGATCCTTCGCGATACGCGAATCCGTGTCCGATTGAGAGAGTACCAGTCGGCTCGCAATGGGATTAGCGAGGCTCTGGTTGATTCATTGACTACGCGCCGCGGACTAAGTCGTAACGATTCTTCTTCGCCGGTAGCTCCGGTGTTGTGTCCTCTGTCAGAGATGCTTATAGGTTTATTGAAAGTCAGATTGATTAGAGATAGTTGAAATTATTTTGCCAGGTGCATTATTTTGAATTTTTTACACTTGCTCCTGAAGAATATTCCATATAGGGATGCGAGGATAAGTCGAATAGCAAATACCTATTAGAGTATTATAGCCCCAGTTACCTACTATTAGAAGAATATTCTACTTCTATTACACAACCAGGACTAATAGAGTAACAGGTTTAATAAAAAATTCTTCAAATGTACTAACATTCGCACGATTGCAAGCGAGCAACGAAGAAGGAAAAAATGATTCAGTGTTCGAAATGTTCCAGAGAACCTTCTCCCAACCGTACCACTAACAAACGAGAAAACTCCGCATCCCGTTACAACCACCTTGCATTTACACGCGTCTCTCGGTACGGCTCCTCTCGAGTCCTCCGCTGTTCGGCGTCCACCTCGGCCCCCAGTCCCGCAATTCTCGTAGATCACGCACCTACCGGGGCGCGCGTTCACCATAAATCAGCCCCGGCTGTTTATCCCGACGATACTCGCGAGTTTTATCTCTCCTCTTATCCGACGATCGCGATCGTTATCGCGGCGTACGCGCAAAAGTCGGATCGCGACGCGCTTAAATGCCCCACCATCGTTGGACGCGCTTCGCGAAGGGGGGCAGGTGAAAGAAGAGTGGTGGAGGGGGATGGGGCAGCAGCAGCAGCCACGCACGGTGAGCATGCCGGAAGCGAGCCGCGCTGACCAAGACCCCCGCGATCGATATCAGATCCTCGAGATAATCGGCAATTAAGCTTGCGAAAGGACTGTACACCGTGCCGGTGGGTCGTTAGGCTGACCCAAGCGTGGCAGCCAACGGATTCTGGGAACATGGACCAACGACACGTCTTCATTAGCCTTTCATGAACGCTACTCTCGTACCTCACCCCGTATATACGTCCTCTCGCCCTTTCACCCTCCCATACGGCGGCCTGTCCGCCTGGCTGGCCGCTGCGGTACACCGAAGCGTGCTCGTGTGTCCTGGTGCTTCCGTACCCCGGCCACCATGCTCCATCCGGGACCAAGCCGGCAATCGGTTCGCCGCGGCTCGCCCCAGTGACGACCGACCGAGGTACGCGTGTCGCTGCTTGCCACCGAAAAATAAATGAACCTAATGGAAACTGATCGGTCGCTGCCTGTGTTTGCCGGGCTCTGTCCCAGCTTGCAGCACTGATGGACGATGCCTCGTTAAGTCGAGGAAAGAATGCTCCGGGCAAAGCGTGCGTGACGCTGTTGAGGTAGGGGTGTTAAATACCATTTGGAATGGTATTGGTGGAAGCTGTTGGATTATCGATGGGACTTCGATGATTGTAAATTCGGGAATACAGTAATATGTGGTTATTGGAGTATACGATAACCTGGGGGAGAGATACAAATAGTTGAGATTAGTAGTAAGGGATGAGATTCAGAGGCGAAGTTGTACGTTCAAAGTTATAAGTGAAATAGTAGCGCGAAACCGTTCGTCCACTCGCGCAGTTCGAAATCGCTCGATAATCCAATACGGGACGAAATGGACTAGCTCCATATTCTACTGTCTGCAGAAACGCTCAAGGTCCGATGGAATTGTGACACGTATCGGTTCTGTCATCGGGCAGTGAAGTGACGACAACTCGTGGACGCGGCCAGGTACATGTGGATCAGAGTAATCTAAGCGACGGCGTTTCGCCAAACTCCGTCGGTCCTCCGAGTGTCGCCATTTGTATCGTTTGTACCTGCACCAGCTCCCCCGGGATTACTCCTCCAGCGGACCCGACTCGGTATTACAGGCGCGTGTCACGATTTATACTAGTCCCGATAAGCCGTCTAGCAGATAAGCGGCCGCTGCGCTTACATTTCGCTGGAGCTGCGATCTCGTGAAGTTAGGAAGCATGTTTGACGATCATCGACAGGTGTATCCGATTTTACTATTCGCATCCCTCGCGGGCGCGCGTCGCCGCGTTTCATCTCGCGGTTGGATACAACGATCGAAAATAGATTTCAGTGAAGCTTCGTGGAATTCGAAGGGATTAGTGAAATCGGAATATGTATCTCGAGATCTTGTTACTCGGGGACCTTCGCTAGCGCGCTAGGCAGAAGCTTCTGATAATATTCTCACGTGAGACTGTAGGAAAGATTCTTATCTCGAGTCCAATCATAATTTCACCGACGATGGTGCCGTTCCAAAGTCGCCATGAAACATGCATGTACCTACCAAGGTTCGCGCTTGATACCATGTTAAGAAGATCGCCACGTTGCAGTCGTTCCCGTCAGCCGGCGCACACTCCCCGTCGACACTCGGTCGCGTTCGTTCGATGCTCGGTATCAGCGGAGGGTATCGCGTAAAAAGGTGTTCGCGTATCGCCAGAAATCTCGGGCGAGACTCTTCGAAGGCCCGGTCTCGGTCCAATAACTCCATTGTCGAGAGTGTATCGCGGCGTTTCCTGGATCCCCATCGACTCCGGTGTTCTGCACCGGCGATATCCCATAATGGCGGCGTTACGAGGAGGCCAAGAGACCGTATGCATCGAAACGGCCCCTGGTATCTGGATAACTATATTATATGGCGTATACTTATACGGAGAAAAGTGCTGCTCCGGGATAACGGTTCGTTCTCTACGATCACCGGTACCTGCTGCTCGAAAAAGTCATCTCTCGGCGGAGGGAATCGGAGAAGCGGCACCGCGAGCGCCAGAAGGGATGCTCCGTATTGGCCAAAGGTCCTCCATCGATATCGGGGATCAGGTCTGGTATCGATCGATGGGCGGGCGCACGGTTAATAAACCTCCGACGCTTTAAACGGATACTTGACCGAGTACGTACGTAATCCCGAGCAGAAGGATACATAGCCGTCAGAGTTGGGCTCGTCTAATGGTTCATAACCTGGTCGTTGCTTAACGTTTCGCCCGTATAACTGGCGTTAATTGCGATCGTAAAACGAATTGCTGGTAACGACAGCGGCGAAATACGCGTCCTCGGTTATCCTCCTCTTCTTCGCTCCCTTTTTGCTTCCGCCTCTGGAGCACGCCGTGAAGCACCGTCAAGTGATTACGCGGATTAAATGTTGCTTAACCTGCGACCGACAAGGAACAATTTTCGCGGTTCGCGTGTGGTATTTTGTATGGGGGATTATCTTTTATTAGGGTCGTCTCTTGTTACGCTGCAGAGGGTGTAGATTCTGGTGAATGCAGAAACTAAGTAGCTTAGAAGCACGACGGTGACTTGGTGACGAAAAGATCTGGCAAGTTTATCGTCGTCTTTCGCGTCTCTCTATCACGCTCTCTGCTTTCCATCGCAACTGGCTCGGCCCGATTTCCCCTGGATGGAGGAGGTTAAGGGTGAGGAGAGCGAAATGGAGCAGGAGTTCGCTTCCGGTTGGCAGCGACCGTCGCTCGTCGAAGTTTAACGGTGGATCCCAGACCCCGGCCGACCTGAAGCGACTCGTTCCCCTGCTGCGCCCGCTCCTTTTCCCTTTTCCTCTCTTTACGAGTCGATCCGCCGCGGTGACCTCCCGCGGCGTGTTCCCACGCTGAACGCCGTCTCCTGGGTCTGCACGGCGTCGCTGATTACGATACCCTACGCCTTCGATCGCGGAGCGCACGCTCGGCCGCCTCTAGGCTAGGTCAGTACCGTAAACGGCTTACTTGCGCACGCTGACACGCACTCGCGCGCTCCAGCCACGTGTTCCAGCGCCGCGCCGGTGACGACGAGGGAGAAGGCACAGAGAGGTGGACAGGGACAGGCGCTGACCTATGACACTCGGTCAGGACGCTTCTCGATATCGTATGGGACTTTGCAGCGGGATTGCAGTGTATTTTGAGTGGGGGGAGTACTGTGAGGTAATTAGTGCACGTTTAACTAAGTAGTGTGTAAGAACATATCTTGAGTGTAGGGTTTTTCGTTACTGATTACGGGATTTTAGAGACCCAGAATAACTAGGGTAACGGACCCAATTACTGACATCTGACCAATTACTGTCACCTTAAGCTATTTTACTTAAAATAACAAATAAATAAACGTTGTAAAGTCATACACAAAAAGAATTATGTAATTCAACCTATAATCTATGCTATAAATTATATACTACAGTTTATTTATTCGTTATTTTAAGTAAAATAGCTTAAGGGGACAGTAATTGGTCAGGTGTCAGTAATTGGGTCCTTTACCCTAATGTGTGCTTAGGATTTTAAAGCGCTGGTGTTGAAGAATTCTACAGAATGCGTATTTGAGTTTTTAATTGTGGAGATTGTCGTATCCTGTAGTTTGCATTTTCTAGTATTTTCGTGATTTATACTCTTTCCATCCTGAACGTCGTGTGATAAGTAGGATTCGAAAGCCTCGCGAGCAAGAAAACAACTTGCTTCCATTCACTCTTAGCCTTCTAAAGCGTGA
Organism: Andrena bicolor; assembly: GCA_960531205.1. Taxonomy (NCBI): domain Eukaryota; kingdom Metazoa; phylum Arthropoda; class Insecta; order Hymenoptera; family Andrenidae; genus Andrena; species Andrena bicolor. The sequence continues at coordinate 6,072,179 of OY482664.1, forward strand.
ATGAAGGAGTCGGGGTACTCTTTACCACGCGTTTACAATCTTCATTCACTTTTCACGCGAGAAAAAAGGAAGGAGGCATAAAAGTATCCTACGAATCGCTGAAGACGCAGCCATCGTGATGCATCGGTATTGAAACGCGCATCGGGGTTATCGTTAAAAGTGTTTTAGGAACGAATCGCCGTATTCTGCAGTTCGGTTCGCCGTTTCCGCGGCAATAATGCTGCCACGGGAAAAGGTTAACGTCGCATGGTAAACAATATGACGGCGAAGAGCGAAGCACGAAATCCGGCTGCGAAAGCGTCGTTAAGCGAGGCCGTAATCGGGTCGTTTTTATTCATAGCCGCAATGCCGCAGTTATTACTTCAGTAAAATTTGGTTTAGACGAGACTTAAGAGGCTGAATGGCCTCTAAGCTAGATTAGTATGGTAAACGTAAATTTTACTCGGACGGTGGGGCGCGTTCGCGAGCAACACGTGTACCGCGCGATACCGTAATGAAGAGTGTTGATAACGCGACGTATTAATCCGCGAGACGGAGCTTTTTAAATGCCTCGGGGACATTTAAAGCTATCGTTTAATTCCTGGCAGAATGTTATTCTATCAGTGACGTTGTGGCTTAGTGAAAATGAAGAACGTCGTTCTATGAAAATTTAACCAAATTGACGGAAACATAGTGTTATTATGAGAATTAGAGGGAATCGTATTTTGCATTTTATTCTGACGTGTCTTGGAGTTATAGTGCATTGCCTGTTCGTATTTTCTACGCGAAAAACACAGACCACATTCGTTAAAAAATTCCTGAAACTGGTTTCCTGTGTAACAACTGAAAATCACCAACAGAAAAGCACGTATATACGTATACGTCGTTAGATTTACTCTTATCGGGAATATACTCCGCTTATCGGTGCTCTAAGTTGCGAACGTGCACGGTGGCCACACGTGCAGGCCTGCACACGCAAACTGACCAATTCAGCCACCCACAATTGTCACCGAACGTTACGATGCTCACGTAGGCAAAGCCTCGTTATCTCCTAAGCGCGAGCTTCGGCCGTGGCTTGTCGTATTCCTTCCAGAAGGTTGCTTCTTTGAAATCCTGCGTTTCCTTGTTTGAGAGCTATCGAAGAAACCATACAATTGAAGACTAATTTTTATTAATGTATACTCATATTGTTCATATTAACCCGATTTTAGTTTAAACGGGTGTAAAACAAATTAACATTTGTAGGATTCGACCACCATATACATACAATATTATAATCATTATATAGCTAGTTGTTCTCCATGGTAATTAATGTTATTATTATTACATCTTCCCACGTGTTTGTATCGAACAATCCTGTGACATTAACGCAGTTTCCATTGTCTCTTCTCTCAATTACTGCGCAATTCACCTCCCCTTTGTAATTGAAACATCAAATTTCCCTCTTTTCTATTCAACAATTGGATGATCGCCATACTGGGTTAATGAAGGAAGCGTAAATACTCCATAGCCGAGCAAGCATGCTTTAGCTGATATTTGACCTATTTCTCGGAATCCACGCTCTCAGTTCTCGTTTCGTTACTGTCTGCGGTTAAATGCAATCCTATCCGCGCCTCCCAAAGAGCTTCGTGCATAGTTGGAAACGCAACTCGGGCAAGGTAGCGTGAGCTTCCCGAGCTTCGGGAAAATCGAAATAGTTCATCGACAATCCATCCCTATCCTCGAAACTTCGCCGTCAAACGGAGAAACGTTGGCCGGGTACGGAAGGCCATTCTAGTTTTGCTCTTCCGTTCCCTTCCTTTGATAGAACTCACGCGACGTCAGGCCGTGCGCCGAGCTTTGAAACTGAAGGCTTTCGTCACGTGAAAGGAAAAGGAACAAACACTTATGGTTTGTTAGCGCAAGCCTGGACCATTAATTCCACAACGTTCGCTTGAGACTGGTGATTCGATCAAGTGACTTCACAGGTAGAGTTAATTGATCTTCATGAAGGAGTTATATGAGATCATAGTCAAATAGTCAGTGAATATTCATCTATGATAACACACTTGTTGAGTCGACTTTCGATTGCCTTCAAAGGGAATATTAGCAAACTAAATAGCAACTAATATATAAAATGAGTTTACCTTTTACCAGATACCACTGCGGAACCTTCCGCCGACGTAAATAGCGTTCATTAATATTCAGTTGCTCCAGTCAGTCCAACTATCCAGTGAGTAGTGTTCTCAAAACTGACCCACGGCTGAATCCAAGGTCCATGTCCGTGGCTAATTCTTACGCTCGCCTTTATCACTGGTCACTCTAACTCCAAACGAAGTTAAACTCCGCCGTGCCCCAGGCGCGCACAAAACCGCGGCATCGTTTCGCGTCTGCCTCGTTCCTCTTCTTCTTTCGCGTGTCTGTTGCTCGCCCCTTTGGTCGTTTCGCGTCCAGTTCTGTCTCGGTTGCCGAGAGCAGCCGTCCCCGTAAGTGGGACAGTCACCTGAATACTTTGCGGCAATCAAGACTCGATCCTCAGCCACGGGACATTCGCGGCCGTGCGATGGAAAGAGAGGAATAACCGGTAGAGGACAGGGCAAGATGTATGGAGAGGAGTTCACCGAGCGAGACAGGACGAAAGGGACGGAGAGACGTTCCGCGGTGCTCCTGTCTGTCAATGTTCAGTCGTCGTTCGGGGTTCGTACTGCGTGCAGGGCCGCGGAAAACAGCTTTTCCTCGATCGATCTCCAGCCGGAACGGGACGCAAAGACTCGTGGATTCGGTGTGCCGTGACCATGATCGGCCTCAGAGCGACGCGACCTGGGGTTCTGCGCTTTTTGCACTGCGGAAGGGACTTCTGTCGTGTCTGCAGGTACCTTTAGAAATAGTTGCTTCTTTTGTGGGGGTTTCTTCTTGATCGTTGATTTCATAAAACGTACATTTGGGTATGTCGATGTTGAATCAGTTCGTCACAGATTTGTCTGTAGTGTCGTAATGTATTTTATATGGTTCAGGTAATAGACACTGATTGGTCGCTTGTGGTATCGTTCATGAAATTGGTTTCGATAATTGATGGATTTGGAAATGACGGCAGCCTGTGAAAAATGCTTCTGTCAGGGGAGATCGAGCGACGTGGCGTGGAATTAAGTTGTTAGGAAATTGCATCCGTTTGGGAGTTGTCCACCGTTGCGTGGACAAGAGAGTCTCAGGGAAGGAGAATGAAACCGCAGGAGGAGACAAAGACTGCGATGCTTTTGCGGGAAACTGAACTTCACGCAAAAAGCATGTCTCGGTGGTATTCAATTGTTGTATTAAGCGACCAGATGTGGTTGAATCTTGAGCTATCGGGGTAATCATAGTGGAGAAAAAGATTGGCAATTTGTATTCGAAGGTAGAAAGCACCATTCAAGAAACAGAGAAATTTCGAGCAGGCACACTATACATTCTTCCAAGGAAATTCTCTTATGCTTTTCAAAAAGGAATTCAAACCATTCTTTTAAATTTCCATAATTCTGAATAATCTCACATTTTTTGTCTACTCTCTTTTTCCGAGAAATAAACATCGTGAAGGGAAATTTATTGATTGTAACTCGAGACACATTCTTTTGCAACGAACGAGGCTGCGTCCCATCCAGGCAGAAATATTCATTCCCTTTTAAACGGGACGGCTTAATCGATTATCGATTGAACGTGACAGGGCATTTAGAATTACTTGGACGGTAAACGTTTCAAATTCGATGGGCGAGTCAGGGCGTCACCGTATTAAAGCTTGCACTTTAACGCACGCTTCCATCTGGAAGAAGACGTAAGACTCGGATGATCGATCGGGAAATAGCGTGTTTCTCGATGTTGGGGGATGAGGCCAAATGTGAGCAGAGAAAGCGCTTTCAAGGGAAGAGAGAGAGAGAGAGAGAGAGAGAGAGAGAGAGAGAGAGAGAGAGAGAGAGAGAGAACGATAGACGTAATCGTGTCGAGATTGAGACTAGAAATAATTAGTTCGCCTGTCGTTAGGGAAAGATTTATAGAGGCAAAGGGATCTCCGAGTTCTTTCGTGAGCCATGCCTCGTCGAACAGCCCTGCTGGAAATCCAGTAGGGTTGTAACTCCAGCGATTTATTTGTAGAAAAGGCTTCTTCGGTCTGATAGATTACCTTCAAACTGCGTGGGTGATTATCTATTAAAATAGAAACGACGAATGTCTTCGAGACACAGGGGCTTCATTAATTGATTTCACTTGTACAGATTCAATTTCTTTAAGGGGTCTTTCCACTGTGCCACCTTGATAAAGTACCGCAGTTTAGAACATTTCTTTATCACAAAAAGAATGTCTTTACTAAATTGAAGTTTTTTCTATTTATTAATATGTGTTTTGGGAATACAACAAGTTTTTTCCTATTTTTTAATACTCGCTTGCCCCAAAATAAGGGGTTGCAATATGCGCTGTGAAAAAAGATGCCCCGACTGCGTGGTCGATTTTGGAGGAACCATGTATCTGGGGCGGCGGTATCAGGGAGGTTTGTAATCAACATGACTGTCGCTATGGCCCGAACTAGAATCACACATTTTCGTTCTTTTTTTCTCATTTTTTACGTCGCAGAAGGATTAAAAAATTTAGCTACTTTTATAAGTTCAACATTTGATTTCCGCCATTTTGTTAATCCTACGCTACTACTTAGCAAGGTGATCCGCAGAGTATTTCAAATTTGGACATGTAAATTAGATTTTCGTTCCAGTTAGGGCTCCTTCTATGAAATTAACTATGTCATATTTGCATGCGCTTATTAGAACTTTAATTAATATATTGCTCGTACAATTGTCTATGTTCTTTACGTGTAATTAGAGCTGCTATCGAATTCTCTTTGAAAATTTCATATTTCAATCGCGTACCGCATAAAGGTATTTTTAGGTGATTAAAGGTAAAGGTGAAGGAAGAAATCTTGCAAATGAAAGAGGTATTTTCTGCTCTATGAGTTCCGGCGAAGTTGCAAATGCTCGTACAATCCTTACTGAAGAGCTAAGGATTATTTCTGTGAATCGGTGTTTAAGAGGCTTCGATCGTGACTACCGATAATCAGCCATCCCCTTGATCCAGGTATCATCGATCATTCGTTCCGCGGCTACCGTTCGTTTTATGCTTGTCGATCACGAGAACGCATAAACTCGCGCCAGCGGATTATTTACGACTAGACGGGAACGAGCTGTTTCTTTCGAGATCGACAACGCGAATCGTTCATAAATCTGTTCGTAACGGTGGCGTTGCGTTCGCATACGTGTGGTATAAATCTCGCAGATCGGAATCTAATTTTATCTTTGTTACATAATTGAGCAATTTCGAGTTGGATGCTGTAAGCAATGGAATTTAAAATGCAGCAATGCAGAAGCAGTATTTTATTACTCTACTCCAGTTATTTTTTCTTTCGAATTCATGGATATTTATGTAATAGAACTTTCTTCCACGTTACACAGAAGCTGTGCATTATTCTTGGAGCATAAGGAAGTAACGTGAAGCTTCAAATTTAATTATCATTAATTAATATTCTTATCTTCAATTAAACTCAATTCCCAAGTTATGGAAATTGAGCAAACTACGTACTTCCTGCAAAATATCATATCCAAGATAGTCAGAAACACCTCTTCTATTTTACCTAGGTATGTGCCATGTCGCTTTCCGTTAGTTCAAATTTACTTTGCGCGAAACATTTTCCAGAGTTTCACTGCTAGCTTTTTCGTGTATCCTGTCTGGAGCAAAGGGGAGCGTCGCGAAAGTCGATTAGCGAAAGCCGAGTCGATGGAAAATAATTATCGAAGTTCGGCCGCGGATGCTGTTTTATGCGTCACGGAAACGTGATTGGATATTAGCTGTTAACTTTATTTTCAATAGCGTGGCGGAGAAACGGGGAGTAAATGTTTGAGGAAACGGGCGAATTCCCCTTAGAACGAGGACGGCAAACGAACCGCGAGTGCTGGTACATAGAATAACCGACGATGTCGTTTCGAGACGATAGGCATTAAAATGGGATACGATAACGTGGCCAAAAATGTAGATATAGTCAAATAGATCTTGGATAAAATGAAATTTACGATAGAGCGAAAGGGAACTGAGTGCGATGTATTACCCTAACCAAATTACCAGAATCTTTACTGTTTTTCGAGTTTAGAATCCTTGATCTTAATCGTGGTATGCTTCATCGAATACACTGATGTTTAATCTTAACTGTAAATTATTTGCAGATTATAGATATCGATAGGAACACCGTGGTATTCATTTTGTGTAATTTCCAAGAACTCTAAGCCTTCATAAATTATTCTTAAAAATCGACGAAGCAAGAACATTGTTGCTCCGTGGAAATTAATTTCTATAAATTCTAGGATAATAACAGACTCGAAGATATAGGTTTAAAAAAAACATAAACCGTTACAATGAGATAGAATCATGTTTCAGGGCAATTTAACACGGTACAATTCATATCATCGCCCCTACAAATCATTCATTCAAAGTTTCATGGCTCCCGAATTCGTTCTTTTTTACTTGAAACCGAGGGAGCTATAGGTGCGAGTGGTTGCAACGATGAAACTGCATGGTTGATTTTTATCGGTCGGTTTCCTTTCGAGGGGGAAGATAAGGGAACCGTGGCGCGCGTATCGTTGTAACAATTGAAACGTAGTGGATTATAAATCATTCACGCCTGTGGTTTTTAACTTATCGAGAAAAGAGCACGTTGCACGGATAGGCGTGACTCGGCGCCGCACGCAGCAGGAAGGCATGCATCTCGGTGCAGCAGGGAAATTTCGTGGCAATCTTATCGGCCTCACTTTGTGCCTTCTTCCTCGTTTCACGTTGCATTCATTTCGACGGTTAACTCAATTAACGCATAAATAAATTCCACGCAAGCAGAATGACGAGGACACTCTGTTGCTCCAGAGAATTACATCCAAGAACATCTTTTCACTTCGCCTTTTCCCACTCTTTGAAATCACTCATCATTATAGAAAGAACAATAAAAATTGTCCCCCTGTCTTAAACAGTATTTCATTCAATCCAAAGCCGCGCGAATCATCAGCAGTCGCAATATCGTCGGCAAGTGGGATCACCGAGAGATCTCGGTCATCGATACACGCGCCAGCGACGCGAAACCAAATCGACTGCTCGAAAGAAACGGCGAACAGATCGGTCTCGTGGTCGGCTCACAGCAGCGATCGGTTTTTACGAGGATCGTGGCTTTCTTCGCCGCTCGATTGGCAGAGGCGTCTTAACGACGTCTTTACTACTTCCTGTCCGGCTTCTTCACGGACGCGGGAACTCGATTTTACGCGTGGTCGCCCCCCGATGTCGCGCGACTTCTTCCTCCCAGGTGAAACGTACGTCTCTATTCCGGCGAGCGGCTCGTAAACGGACCATAAGAGATTAAAAGGGGACCTAGGCTCTCGTTACTCCGCGGAGCGTGAAGAACGCCGATGCCAAGCAGGGGCAGGACAATCGATAATCAATTTAAGAGATTTGAATAAAGCGCAGGCTGCATTTCCGCGTAAAGACGTTTCTTTGTTGTCGAAGAAACAATCGAGCAAACCTTCAAGTTTCTATCTACTTTCGTTGCTTCTTGTAACCTCGTACCTGTTTCTTGCTGGATTGTATTATTAGACTGTAATCTAAGCTCTATTATTAGACAAGCGGTTTCATACACTTGGAGTTTCGTGTATTAGCTTTTGGATAACACGAAATAGTTTCATTATACCTAATTTTCAGAGGCTCGCATGTCGAGTACTACTTACACGAAAATTGCAAGTGGTGAAATCTAATAATTAGAGCTCGTAGGTGTAGGTGTACAATTAAGGTAATAACTGAGGAATTAATACAGTAATTTTAAGGCTGTAGAGCCTGTAATTAGCCAAGCTTGACGGGTGTTTGTTATTTTTATGACAGAGTATAAGCATACAATCGCGATCTCTTTATTCCCGAGTCTGCCAGGAAAGTTTAGTTTCCGTTCGAGTTTCCTTTCGGGGAATTCCGTGAAATGTCTCGTTTTTCGGCATTCGGTGGTACGAGTCTTCAGCGAAATCTCTGTGAAAATTCGTCTGTTTTCGCAAGTACACGGGTTTCCGTTGTTTTCGCAAAAGTCTGAAAGGAACTGTGCTGCGGTTTCTGTTTCCTCCGTTTCCCGGCAACTCGTCGATGGTTTTCTTTGGAAAGATGATCGAAGATCGAGGATGCATCGGGCTGGGTGCGTCTGGATTTTGTAACGTAGACTACTGTTTCAGCACTCTGGTGCACTTTATCGCGGAGAAGACGACCTGCACGCCGAATTTGGAATAATTCGAAAGTTTTTGCGGAAACCAGCTCGTTAGGGAGCGACGTGTTTACAAGTCAGCCGAACGGCGATGGGTTTCCAGAGTTGAAGCGTGAATAACATGCAAATAACACGCCCGCGAGGTTAATATCTACTTAGAAAACCGCGGAAACCGTAAACATTTAACAGCTGTGTTGGGATTATCACGTGGTTAGCCAACAGACGCTTTACAGTCATTTTTTCAAAACAAGAAGAAAAGTAGAATTCTTTCTAAAATCGATTGCTCTTGAAAATTGGTTCTTTTTAAAAGATATTCGGGTTTTTGTATAAAAAATTCGTAATTATTCTAGCAAGAGTGAGTGGACTTAGAGAATTCCTATTGAAACCAGGATTCTAGCTAACTTACAGGACTAATAAAGTAAAGATATTTCTGGCAGTTTAATGGCGCAAGAATTCCCGATTTTCCCGAAATATCTCAGCGTTCTAGACCGATGCCTTACCGAGGGAACTTGAGGTTCAGATACAAATGGCTCAACTTGCGAACGAACTGCTGGAACATAACTCGCTCGTAAGTCGTTGAATGGGTGGCAGTTCGATAAGTATAATACCTTCCATTCGGAGGGGATTTCTTGTAACAATGTGTATTCCTAATTTGCTATTTCGAAAAGGAGCTTTTGAAATTTGCATGAAAAGTCAAACTTTAATTCCTCGTGGCTTCTACTATTATATCACTAATGCTGCATCCCATACAAGCAATTCGATGTTATCGCGCCAGTAACGGTTATACGAGGAACACAATGGTGGTAAAAGAAATTCGAATACAATGCAAATGCGGACGAAAATTCCAATTTCGATTAGCACGAGGATCGCCGTAATGAGCATTATAATTTAATATGATGTCTAACAGTGGTATGAACGCCGCTCGCGATACCGTGGTTATTTTAATTACTGGCGCGCACAGGTATATCGGGATGCGAGTCTCGTTTTACGCGGTAATTTTACCACACGCGTATTGACTCCGTTAATTGGATTATTACTGTGCACTTTAAATACGAGCAAGCATAGTATGCAAACGAAACGTTGCGAAAGAGGATACCGATTTCAGACATTTTAGATTCTTTCACGAAGCAGATATTCCATTCTGAAAATTAAATAGGTTCATCAAGTCTACTAAAGCTGATTTTCCAAACTTTGAGCTTTTTATCGGAAAAATGCATCCCCACTGTTATTAATATTGATGAGTAGATCTGAAGTTATACGTTTCATTATTAAATGATTGAAGACAAATTGGATTATGCATTTGACGGTTATATCATACAACGGGAAATAGGCAGAAGTGATTCCACTTTCTATCCGGGTAACAGTAGAAATAGCTACGCGTCCTCAACCCCGTTTCCAGAGAAACCAGAGTGGAATTCAGCCCGTGTTAAACAGACTCCTTTTGGAAACGGGATTCTCGCCAGGCGTTTGTTTTTCTTGCTCAAAGCAGGCCCAGACGAGTGCCGTCAAATTCGAGAGTTTCAGCCTTGTAAGCCTCCGGTTCTCCTCTTAATCGGCGCCGCACCCCCCCCCCCCCCCCCGCCTCGAGATTTTTCCGGCGCCAGAACACCGAAATCGTTTTAACACACTCGAAAACAACTTAACTGCCACGCTTCTTCTCCCTCGTAAACGTGTTTGATTTGCACTTTACGAGAGGACGCCCGGCTTCCTTTCACCTGCTTCTCCGCGGGCGGCTCCTTTCCTCGCGTTATTACGAAAATATCGATGCTGTTTCTGATAATCACCGGTTACAACGGCTTAATTGCGTGTACGTTTTAAGGGCATTTAATTGGAGTCAATTGCTTCCGGATTCTCCACACGATACTCAGCCGTTGTCCCATGAATTACGCGAATTTTATATACTCGCAGAAAATTATAAATGGTTCTTCGAATTCTGCATTCAAGGAAGTCTGTGCTTAATTACTATGAATTATTTTGTAAGTATCAGAAGAAGAAATTGAGAATATTGAAAGATAGTTTCCTAGTTCCTGTCATCTCAAGATCATTCTTCCTTCGAATTATTAGACGCACTCCGCTTAAACCCCCTCCAGAATTTTTCAGAGAAGCAAAAAGATTCAAGCTGTCTACAAAAGCTCCTTCATCTAAAAAACTAGCACCTCTCACGCTTCCTCTGACACCTCACAAAAAGTCAATTTATCGTCAGCCCCAGCAATGCAGAAGCGAATTGAACGACTCTCTCCAGCGAGCACCGTGTCGACGCGTCTCGAATGATCAACAAGTTGCTTCCCCCTGTGTCTTCTTCGTCGCCTCCCACGAATGTCCTTTTTAATCGCGTCAGCGATTCGAGCGTCGATGGAGCTGGCGAGGAAACTTTCGGTGGATAGATTCTACGCGAGGGTGAAGCAGGAGGTTGTTTCGAAATGGATCACGAGGACAATGCCTCGTGCCTAGATGGCGCGTTAATGGCGCAGCATCCGGACCACGCGCTACTCCCGTCTTCCTTTGACACCTTCCACGTGTTCGGCTCGTGAATGCGCCGCGGCCAGACCGGAAGGAAGGATGACCGAGACGTTTCCTCGCGGACCGCTAAGAATAGCTCGGGATTATATCGCGATCTGGAGCACGTGAAACTCGCTCGTTCACGTCCGAAAGAGAACGAAGGGTTCGTGGTGGGAGAGGAAGTTTATGTCGAAGTTTATGAATCTTAATAAATTTTATTAGATTAGCTCGACATGTCGCAAAAACTTAATGTCTCCTCAGGCCATGTCGTTACACGCTGCAGAGTATTGCTCGACAACGCGAAATTAATTTCATAACGTAGTTTTGAGGCAAACATTGAATCTGGTTTCATTTCGAGATTGCCTGCTGCGGATTAACTTCGCGAGAAGTGGATGTACGTTGGTGTGTGTCTACGAACACATTAAGCATATGTTTCTTCGTGTATTTTGAAGTAATGAAACGTCAGTAGTGTAATAGTATCATTTGAAGAAAACGAAGTAACCCTGTTTCTATGCATAAATATTTTTAGCTCATTTTCGATTTTACCCCAATTTTAGTTTCCAAGCTTCCTAGCACTCATCCTTCAATGAAGAATAGCAGAGGTAGAAAATGGGGTGAGGAAACGTCGCGCGTTCTTGTTCGCAAAATCAGCCACTTCGATCAGGAAGCTGGTATTTGTTCCAGTTCTTATTAGTAGGCGTGTTCGTTATTAGCGGTCGTTTTCACTGAACCCTCGGAAGAAAGAAGAAACGAAGTGTGTCCCTGGATCCTGATTAAGGTTCTATTACGTCGCGATCGAAAGGAAAGACGGGCGACAGGGTGAACGTAATTTATGGCGGGGACAAGGGTACAGATACATCGATGCCAGGGATTACAGCTGTCAAGTGATTAATTGTCGCTGTATTAGTCGCCTCCAGTGCGTAACGGCGTCGATTAATTTCCGGTTCGACGCTTCTCTTCATTCAATCGCCCGCCGAAAATGCTAAATACGAAACTGACGCGTAATCCCCCAAACCCGTAATCCCACTCGCGTGATTTCCAAAGAAAATTTCAAACTTCAGACACCACTCAGACGTCGTGTGTCGAGGTGAATGAATAATGTACATCAGTCTGTTTTATTTGGAAAAGAAACCAGGGAAAACTCGCTTGAAAGACCCGGAGATGCTGGAAAACGGTTTTGAGTCGATTTTGTTTCCGTTGAGGATTCGAGTAAACGCTTGTTTTTGTTCCGGTGATAATTGATACCTCTGGCGCTGCGTGGAGTGACTTTTGTAATTTATTTAAATCGAGGTTTCGTTTGTCGTTGGTTTTCTAAAGAGTCGCGTTGAATCTAACTGAAATGTATAGCCTCTGGAGGTGGGAATGGACAAAAGAACACTCACGGCAGTGAATTACGTTTAATGTTAGTCCGTTTCGTTGAGACCGAGCCATGTTTCCATGGTACAAGGAAACGTCGGTCAAAGTAATGTGTTGTACGAATATAGCGTCTGGTAGCTGTGAATCAGACTATAGAATGGCGACTTCTTTGTGCTGATAATGATTCACGGGTTCATTCAGTTAAGTTGACAATTATCGTCACTTTGGGTTGCTAGAGTAGGAACAGTTTCGTTTGATGGATAAGAAATTATTTCTGAGCAATTATCTTTGATGTTTATTCTCGTTAATTTTATAACAATACATAAAGAGCAAATGCAAAGTATTGCATGACTGATAGTGTTGTACAAGAAAATTGCTTTCCGTGTGAAAATCACAAAAGAAGTTTGACACGACCTCCAAATTGTAATCGTCCTTTGCGAACAGAAGAATGCAGAGGCGTCGACGTTGAAGCGGTAAATTATCAAAAACAATGGGAGAAAACGGCGCAGTTGGTTCTTGGACCGTGTCCAGAATAAGAGCAAAGAATGTAAAGCTTCCTGGGAAAGAGCTGAAAACAGAAAAGTGAAAAAGTGGGAAAGGAAAGAGTGTCTAACAAAGTTGAGCTAGCCACGCTAAATAAATTACAGCTAAAAACATTTGCATAAGATTCGAAGAATCTACTACGTGCTCGATTATTCCTCCATAATTCAATTTTCTAATGGTTCTCAACTGGCTAACTGGTTCATGCTATCCAAGAACTACCGATCCGGGGCCACCCGAGCTGTTTTACTATTTCCAATATTAGACAGTCCCTTCGATAGGAGGCAATACCTTAGACACAGCAATAGTTCCAAAGATTATACAGATAAATTCTGAACGAATATACTCAAGGCACCAGTCACTGGCTGCAAAATACTTTCCTCTGAGAATGCTGTGATTATGATTGACTATTTCTACTGGGCCTCTGGCTGCATCGACTAACAATTAGAATCCGCAAGAAATTCAGGCAAGGGTCCTGGCTTTGGTAACCTCTCAGCCCTTTCGTTGCCCTCGTATCGAGGCTCTTCTTGGTCTCACGGCGAGCAACCGAGGCAGTTGGCTGCCGTGATAGCGGTACCCTCGACGAATCATCCGTCTGCAACAGAAACCCCGAGATACGTATCACTCCATCTTGGCTAACAACCGAAGATTAACGAGTCGCTTTATCCGCGGACGTCCACCCGTCTGCGGTGGATGGGGCCCAGGCGTTTGTCCTCCTCCTCCTCCTCCTCCTTCTCAGCCTCCGTAGGAATTTCTTGCGGACGGTAATGAAAAAAAGAATATAAGAGGGCACTAGCTATCTTAATAGGGAGCCGGCCTCGATAGCCACCGTTCGAATTGCGAGAAAAGTGTGGCTTCGAGGCGCGCTGCGCTGCCCCAGGTTATGTCGCCCGGGGTTGCAGGAGAATTAATGTCACTTGCTGCCAGAGGAATGAAGAGATAGACTCTGTGTAATTGATGACCGTGTCGCTTGTGGTTACGGTTATGATACTGGAGGAGGTTTATGGTTTGCTTTCCGCAGTTCTTTTGCTTTTCAGCTCCTTCCTCCTTTTGCGCTGCTCATGATTGACTATTAGTAGGTTGGTACCTTACGAAATGTCGATCGGTTCATGTGAACGCCTTTGGATTGTTTTGGAGGTCTGAATCTATCCCTGTTTCAGTTTCATAAAACTCCAGGAGGCACTGTAAAGCGTGAAAGCTCCTTCTGTTTCTTCTCCTTGCATTAATTTTCCATGGCATATATTTCAGACGTAAATGTTTAACTTCCGTTCAAAACCATTCACTTCTTTCGCCCGTTCAGTACAATTCGAAGAACCATCGGTTTGTATATGTTCTTACAAAAGATTCTTCGACGCGTCGAGCTTGAATTTACAATATACTAAGTACGTTTCAACGGAATTTAAACTTAAACCTTTCGTGGCTACTACGAACGCGGATATTTCAAAGTTTGCAGACCGTTTATGGGGATTCAGCTTATTTAAACCTGTGAGAGGCTCAGGTTTCAATGTATCAAGAAATCTTTCTTCTTTTGTCGGGTCTGTCGTTTGCTTCATCACTGTTTCTCAATCGATAGGTATATGTATGCGAATGAAAATCAGCATAGTCTAGGAAACATGAAATCACCTGCTTCGAGAACGTTTTTATTCTTTATTCATCGAATTTTTCTCCAATTAATTGGGAAATCATAGTTCGTTTACGAATAATTCGATATCCTTGGGGTAAGGTAAGCCATGATGTTGTTACATTCTGTAATCGCGCCTCATAGCACGCTCGAGTAACACTTGAGCGTAGCATGTTCGTGGCGTGACTGCCCCGTCAGTGTAAATCGAGCCTAATAGTTTCATTTTCTGAGGTTTAGCGGCGACTAGGTGCGTACGTATGAATAATACGGATGTAATTATCAAGCGGCCGTAAATTGAGGAAGCGGTAACAGTGAACGTTGCGTATTATATACTATCGATGGTCGTCACGTTCGGTTGTCATAATTAGCGACGCTGTCCCGTGGTCATTTTTCGTTCGTGCTGATGGTTAGTGCGATTGGATATGTAATTGCTAATTGGTAGGATTAGGTGTACAGCGGTCTGAGAAAACCTCTTGATCACATAGGAAGCGACCACCTGTTTTCTTCCGATAAGCATTTCTCGAAAGTAGCTGGTATTGGTATTGAAAGAATACTCAATTAAAAGAATGTTGACCAGATTCTTTCAAATTATGTAATTACCGATTTCTTATCTGTGGTTATTGATTACTTTCTCCTTCATTTCTTTGAACAAAAAATTCCAAATGTCGTATACCTTCTTCGAAATGAGTTATTGGATTTCAAATTTGGCAGGAAGAACTGTTTTGTCTCGGCAAATTCATTTCGCACCACTTACGCACAAACAGCTGAGATTTTTCCTGGAAGAATCGCGAGCAGAATCTTGAAATTCTCGACTTTTCTGTAACTGTTTCCTCGCCTGGCTTCTCGGCCGCTCAATTATTTTCTTCAAGATAAACAATTTTGTAAGAAAACACTCGTTCGATAGCAGATGCCCCTTTACAGGCTCCCTACGAAGGACTTTCGTTTATCAGTCGTATCCAGAATTGTTTGCTCAGCTCGTTTCTAAAAAGGAAAACGTCGACACAGATCGAAGCCCTGGAGTTTTACCCTCGCGCCGCGGCGCAATAGTTTCCCTCCTTTCACACTTTATTAAATCTATTAAGTGTTTACTCTGCCACCTATCCTCTCGGGGAATATTGGATTGGCAAAGTGTGGGGCGCGAGATCCATCTTGAAGACCGAGTCCTCGAACGCGAGCGATCGTTCATGCTCGGTCGGCGTCGGATCGAAGGTGATCTCGATTCGAAAAGCGAAATTGTTGGGCGGCTGGCGCCGAGAGATCGCTCGGCCTCGACGTGCCCTAAGGGCCTTGCAGTGAAATAGCATGCGTAATTACTGGAGCGTGGATGATACCTGGGCTGCGTTGCATATCCGTGTTAAGTAAATTAAACGCTGCCACACAGACATCGCGGCGCGGATATTGTCTCCCTTTATTCTCTCTACGCATGATACGAGACGTCTGCGTGTACACAGACAGGGCAGAGCAAACTTGGGAAGCACAGGTAGCGACAATTGCATTGGTCAGGAACGAGACCGTCCACCGTAAAACGGGTCAGAGTTGACATTTCGAATTGTCGGAACTGTGTGCCCATCGTAATTGTCCTTTTACTTCCTTCCCCTGTCTTAGCAAACCTGAAAATATTCCACAGAGGCTGTCCAATTTCTAATCATACAAAAACCGTCGTAGCAATAACACTAGGACCAGCTGTATATAGATTCTTATAAAAAAGGAAACCTAAGTTGCCATACCTAAACCTAAACTGTCATTCATCAACAAACGAATCCCAACCTTCCCACCAATCGATTCACTGTCGCAATACGCTCTGACTTATTCATTCAGTATACCCAGCCCGTTAACCAGTTACTCAACCGGTATCCACTTACACTTTTGGCAGCCTCCTCGTCGTTTACCGACTAAAACCCTCCAGGTGGATTTTCCGAGAAGCAAGTCGCACGTGCGTGTCGCGGCGAGAAGCTCGCGCGCTCCCAGCGAGTCGCGCGACCCGCGCGCGAGCGAAGTGCCCGCCGCGGACAGCACGCGTGCACGAAAGAATATATATCGAGCATCGGCGTGGAACGTATACGTATACGTACACGCGTGCATTAGCGACCAGTCAGCGTTTTGATCTCCCACCACGGTTTCTATTGTGGCGAACGCGGGGACCAGGCAAGAGGCCATCCTGGTAGCAGCCAGTCGTTGCCTAGACCCCGAGACAGTCGCGAGTGCTCCCCCTTCTGTACTCGTTGCAGCTCCAGTCAGGGGGACGTGTGATCGTGTTGTGTATCTTTCTTTCTCTTTTTTCTCTCTGGGTTTTCTCTTTTTTTTTTGGTGATCCTTCGAAATGTGCGCACAGTGCACCTGGTGATTGAGTAAAAGTGACCTGGCTGAGTGCACCGTCGTGTCTGGGGCTAGACAGGGGACATGAGACTGCGACCACGGGATGCCACCTTACTGGTAATTATTCTGTTGCCTCCGTGACAGTCGGGTGGATAGGGGAGATTGATCGTTTGGACGTGATTGAAAGTTTAATAGGGGGAACGGGGATAAGGATGGTTAGGTATTTCAAAGGTGAATTGAATTTAATTCCGGAGTATGGTGATAGATCGTGTACCGGGAGAATTTTGCGACGTGATTGGTACCGAAGATCAAGTGATTCTTTAGTACATTTATTGACGAGGGGTATTTTAATTTCATCTGTCGTGTGTCGTTTTCGAAGCATGTAGTGGGAGTGGGTTATATAATTGGGTTGAAATATGAATTTCAGGGAAACTGTGTTGACTAGTGATCTACAGTGGATTTGATACGTTGTGTCTTCTTCTGTCATCGTACACTTATTTTTTAGAAGCTTTATTCTATTAGGTACTATATCGAGAAGTTTCTTTTGAATATTAAAATTAAACCAGCTTGCATACTCATTCTTAGAGAATATATGTATCCGATGTCGACCAAACTGTCAACTGTAATTTTAACAGAATTATGCATAAAATACCCCGGTTCGCGTGTCTGGTAATTATTAAAAAAGCACGAGGAGAAACAGTTCAGTGGCGAGCTGGACGTCGTGGGGTTGCATCGCGGATGCAACAGGTGCAACGGGTGCAAGGGTGCATTTGAATAATTGGAAGGAACGGGCGAATGGTCACATTGGGGTATCTCTGCGGAATCGATCGCGGTCCAAGTGAATTCGACCCTGAACTCAAGGAAATCGTGAGTGCAATCACCTTCGATCTCTTCGTCGTTCTACCGCGAGCAAGCGAGCCCGAAAAATCGTCGGTGAAATTATAACGACGTGTCTAGAAATTGCACTTTCCTTCGTCCGCCCGTGAAAATCTAATCAGGGAGGGAATTCCGGTTAAATACATTCTTGGAAGGTGGCGTAACCGGGCAATCCAGTTCAGACTTCTCCAGTTGAGGAATTGATTTTGTGGCCCTGTTTTCGAGGCTTTGAGTCGATTCGCGGATCGATTTATCCGCGTGCAGTGTACATCAATCATTTTCCCGCGTTCGATTTGCTGCAGTGGTACTTTGCGCCGAGGTTTTTACCTTGCGCTGCATTTGAAGGTAATTTGTCCTCGAATGCCATTAACGCAAATATGCATCGTGGAGAAATATCAAAGGTTGAACGGTCGCGTTCGATCCACACTATTGAAGAAGAAATTGTATCCTCGGAATCAGGAAGTGTCGTGAAGAATTATTACCTCCGACGTGACTTGCTAGTTTCGCGACAAAGTAGATACTTCATGTAACTGTCAGGTAGCGAGGGGTTAAGCACCTGGAAAACGTAATTTTTTCCCACTTTGTACAATATGTCTTACGAAGCTATTTCTTAAAAATTTATCACCTTTCGTGTCCCTCGAAAAGAAATTTCTCTCGCGTAATTAGTCGACCTGGACCGTCAGCACAGCTTCTCAAAAGCTGCTGTAGCAAGTTCAGTTAATTGCATTCTCTGTCTTTCAAAATGACATTTTACCCAATAACATAAAACTCGGAACTCTAAAGAATTCCGTAAACCATTTCACGCGTGCACCGTGAAACATCCCTCTGATGTGATCCTTCTCCATTGTCTCAGCGCTTCAACCCGAAAGTTGACAAGCCCGGCACTGGACGTAATCACGAAACGGTTCACGACTCAACGACACCCGGTCACGATTGTTCATTCCTCGACTTTCACTCGCGCGTGTTCCGTCGATCACCAGCCGTGACTCGACTCTTCGAAAACGCGGAGGAATAACAGACGCGTTGCACGCGTCCGTTTCTCCGTTTCCATCGGGGTTCGTTGAATCCTTCGGAGCGCCGGCATCGACGGTCGATGTCGCGAAAACGGAAGGGAAAACGTGCCGTCACGAGCGAGCATCGATTGATCATCGATCAGGCCGACGCGTGGCCAGTGAATCCTGATGATCGAACGGTGAATCGGATGTGACCGCGACTGGGGAGTCGTTGAGGTCGGGATTGCAGTAAGAATGACGTATTGCATTTAGAAGATCTACTGCACGGTCCTTGCAAAATATAAATGGCTATCTACGATTCTGCATATTTGAAGATAAAGCGACGGTGTTATTGAGTTCGACGGGTAGTTCGGAAAATGAATGGACTCAGTGATCCTTCAAATAAATTCAATTGAATAATCCATCGAAGGTATTCTTGACTGTGACAAAATCCTGAACGATCGTTATCACACCAGATATCACCGCGTCGACTCGCCGAGAGCTTCATTCCAGACGGCTGATAACCCTTCGCCGCGCGACAACTTGAAAGCTCTAATTAGCCCTCGAGTGACGATCCGAGGCGCGCTCGAGCGAACTCGGGAAGCGGCCGACTAATTATACGAGTGAATTAAATCGACCGCGTAAAAACGTCCTCGTGGAAAACGCGCCTTGCACGTCCGCATTCTCATAGCGAGCGAACCGAGCTGTTGGCGTCGATTTAAATAACGGGGGAGGGGACCAATTAGGAGGGTTAATTCCCAAGTGATTTATGGCCTGAAAAGGAGTAGACGGAGCCGACCTTACGCGCCTCCGTTGCCTAGCCTAGAGGATTCTTGCGCAATCGTTCGCTCGTCCCCGGCGAACACTTATTTCGCGCTTTAATCGACAGCGTCCCGCGCCTCGCGAACGTCGCTTGGACCAATCAAAACGAACGGGCGGATAATTAATTCGTCATTCGACCAAGCGTAAATCACAATAATGACCTTGCCAATAGCCGGACCAGTGCGTTACACCTTCCGCTAGACATCTGCTCTTCGACGTGGAGGATTCACATCGATTCTCTTTGGAAACGTGGAATTTTGTTTTCGAGCCTAGAAGTGATTCAACCGCTTGGCCAGATCCTCGCCAAGATATTTTATTTTTGTGCTTTGTTGTGCTGCCTGGGCTGTTGCATAATTTGACGAGAGAGGAGCTACTCAAATAGTGGCCGTTTCGCAATCGAGTCTGGTGATGATGTCGATATTCGATGGTCCAGGAGTATGAGTAACTTCTTGAGATATTTGTATGATACTTCAAGCTTCCAAGTGTGAGCTCCTTTCTTCTGGACATTGACTCCATAGCTTGGCATAACGTTGCTTTAGGGTTTTCTTATAAGTACTGCTCCGTGAAATAATGAATGAATTTCTGCGTTCCACTGAAAGAAACCTGTTTGCCAGGTTTCAGATATTTGCAGCGAGATATCGATGTAATGGTCGTCGAATATTCTAGCTATGTCGCCCAGAATTCTTAGAGCGAACCTGATATTCTTGTTCGGCTTACTGCAACTGTGATTCTCGAAAATCTTTGAGCGACGCGCATTCTGCGAGCAGGTAAGACAGGCTTTTGTCGGTGGTTCTAATTTACATACTCGCTACTTGTCTAGCTTTTCCGCGGATTTATCGTGGCTAGAATGATGGCATGTCCAATTGGCAATTTCGTCCCACTGCATAAGGGTGCAACTTGGCGGTGGTTCAAAAGGCTTCGACGATTTTTCCGGAAAATTCTCAAACCGCTGTGGTGCCTTGGTTCCCCCGATTTTAATTTCGTTAGGTACAAATAGCTCGTGTTCGATTGCAACAAGTGATTCTTTGTTGTAGTTGGAATTGGAAGTTTAATTTAGATTTTACGAAGTCTTAAGTCAAGTTTAAATTGAACTCGCTTCGTCTCGTCGTTAAATCCAATTCGAGATTGCATCAACTTTAATTTGGGTTGATTTCGTTCAAATTTAGTAGCGCAGGAGTTTGTCATAAATTTATATTTAACTTGTATCGAATTCAGCAGTTGCAAGGTTTAAGAGCCCACGATATTTAAAGTTTGCCTCAAGGCCTACTTGATATTTCAATCATCTCGAATTTAAGTGCAATGCAATCAAGCCTAATTTAAACTTAAATTTCAATGGAAACTGAAACTTAATTATATTGAAAGTTTCAGACTATACCATGATCGTATCATCGTGAAACTTTTTCAGATTCGATAATTCCTCTCGAAATTGTAACGGAAACAATCGGAAGTTCCAAGAATAAACTCCTGAATTCTCACTATTACTCGGTGATCCGCTTAAAATTTCTCTCTGTTCGATAAGTTTCAAGCAGTTCCACCCGTAGTTTCCGGCCGTCCAATTAGCTTGTGATCCTCGAAACGTAATTCTGCTGAATACGGCGCACTCGGTGCAGTTTGCGTTCGCCGAAGTCTGACAGGTTGACGTTTTAAACGACAATACGAAATTACCCTTGACTAGTTGAACGCCTCGTATGCCTAGCAACTGGATGACCTGCTTGTCGCCTGTACTTCCGTTGAATGTTCTCGTTTCTTGGAACTTCCGAAACAGGGACAGAACCATTTCAATCGATTCTAAGAAACTAGAATGAGGTCAAGGATGTTTCATCTCTACCATGCTCTATCGTCCGTTTTAATTGAAGTAAATAAACCTGCACACTGACACTATCAACATCATTTCATAATCGAGCTCTACCAAGATTTCCTACGCTACAAAACTGTAAAATTATAAATTACCAACTCTTTTACCCGCATATACTTTGACGCAGCAGTTGAAGCGTTAGAACGCACATGTAATTGAACTCCGACGCTTTCGTGAGCTGGGCTCCTCGCGCGGTTTTAAATGGTTTAATACACCCGCGGTCCTCGAATTTGCCAGCACCCCTAGAGGCCCGCTAGGGTCCCCAGGATCTCCAGGATGCCAAAGATGCTCGACCTTAGCGCGAGTGGTTGTTGGAGTGGTTCCCCCGGAAAAACAAGCGAATCGTATCGTGGAGAGCGCTGGCTGGCCCTCGAGATCGACTCCAGGAGCCGGGGCTCCATGTAAATGCGATCTCTCACCCTCTCGTCGGGATGGGGGGGCGTTCGCCAGCTTGCCGTCGGCACCGAGTGCACCCGCGGGAGAATGAAAACCAGTCGGGGGAAACGTTCCCTTGCAAATGGAATGCAAAATCCTGGACGGTGCCGATGCTCGTGGGAACTTCGCCGTTCGTAAGCACAGCGACGAAAGTCCCGACGAAAGGATTTCCAATCTCCTTTAATGGCGCATTAATCGCGACTCCGTCGAGAGGACGGGGCGAGCGGGGCGAGGGTGGAAAAAGGACGAGGCCGACGGTTTCGGAGAGGAGGAAGCGTGCTGGGGTGGAGATTCGACGCGATAACCCCCGGCTCGAAGCGGTTTTCAATTGACGACGGCGACCGATAGTCTGCAAAGTTTCTCCGAATACCGATTATCGATACTTTCGCGTCTAGTGGCTTTAATACGGCAACTTCTTTTTGGTGTTATGAAGTGGCGTTAAATAGGCGCTTCCAGGCTTTTTTCCGGGGGATGTATCGCGCTGATAGGGTACCGTAGAGACTCGATATTGCGTGGACAAGGGGGATGGAACAATAGCGTGGCGGTGTAATTAGTTTGGCGTTCTTCTGTTCCACGTAAATTGGCAGCTTCACAGAACAAGTTGGCCTGTATTAATTTAACGGAAAATTGATTTGTGCTTCGGGACAGAGGATGTAAACTTTATTTAACATGACATTAATAACATGTATGTATTAAAAAGCGAGTACGTATAATTGGTGCAACATGGAACGCGTCTGCGGTGTGAATTGACACATGTCTGATTATATACAGGTCGTTTCTACTTGCCCGTTCTACATGGCACAAAAACAATTTATTTAGAAAGTGGAGGTCGAAATTATTCCTGCTTTTCACACACTGTTCTCCCATCATGATCTCGTATTTCTTTCATTATACACGGTTATTTTGATCAAGAAATTAGCTACGACTGTAGGTATTTAAAAACAGATGTTGCTTCATAAGAAAAACACCACGAGGCACTATCTACGTATGTAGTTCGATTTAGAAAAAGATTAACATAATCACACGATGCTCGTCTCGAAAGCCACCTCACTTTTATTCAGATGTATTAACCTCTAACAATATTAATTTTATAAACTTCCTCGATACTCTTCCTTTCTTACATTTTCTGCATCTTACATAAATGCATTTATATCCATCGCGACAGAAGGATGTATCACAGAAACGCAGGGAAATCCCCCATAATCCACAAATCTCTCGATCAAACATAGACTGGATTCGATGCACCCGTTGCGTCATTCCCCCATCCTATTTCGCAGCGTCGCGGTCGCCGTTATCCGTTCCTTCCGCGAGTAGAATCTTTAGTCCGTTTAAATTTCAACATTCCACGGTGCAGAGCGAATTGAATCCAATTCCTCCGGCTCCCTCTCGTCGCGTCTTTCAAGTAACTTTCGAAATTTCTATTTCGGTCTCTGCGAGATTGAAATTCTACTTTCTACAGGGAGGGGGTGGGGGAGGGGGCAGGGCACGCATTCTCTCTCGTGTTTGTTAACGTTTGTTCTCGCGCAATTAGCGCGGAACAATACGCGGCAATTATGCGGAACGCGGATTGAATACAATACGAGGAAAAGAAGACACGACGCCGCGTTTATATGGAAACGTAAACGACGACGATGACGTCCGCGTCGTCGGGGTGCCAGCCAGCCGACATTGAACTTGGCCCCGTGCCGGAAACTTTTTAATTTATTCGAGCAACCTCTGCCCCCTTCGTCCCCCCCTCGCGTTTTAGCTCTCTTAAGGGAGTCCGACGACCCGTTCCCTCGGCTTCTTTCCCTCGATTCTCATGGAAATGGTTTGTTTACGGGATGGCCGGCCGGGGCCGCGAGGCAAGCGACGAGGATCAAAAGTTTCGCTGGGTCCCCCGAGCCGGCGAGATCTCAGAATCGCTTAAAACTTCTTAATATTTTCAAATCGCAATAACGAACTTCGTAATTCGCGTATTAACGCCCGGCGTTTAATCTGCCATGGGCCCACGGTTCTGGTTAACAGAGCTCAATGACGCCGCCCGACTCGAATTATTCGAAAGTTTGTTGGCTCTCTGGCGCCGCTCTCTACTGTTTGGGGCGACGTAGATTGTTTCGCTCGATTTTCGATTTACCTCGAACGACGGCAGCTTCGTTTGCCGCGAAATGAATCCGGAAAAATTCAATTTACGAAGCGAAGCTAAGCGATTCCAAGTTTTGATACGGCTGGAGACGGCTTCCGTTACTTCGTTTCCCTGGACAATTGGCGCGACGCTGTGACGCGCTTTTCATTAAGTAACTTACCGCAATTCTACTGTCGGACGCAACAACGGCTTCAGGCCCTTTTTGCATAAAAGGCATAATTAGATTCTTCATTCTTTTCTACATTTCCTTCTAAATTTCATTACCGTATCTTTAAAATTGATAGAGCCGTGGTAAATTTTGGGAATAGATGTTGACCAACTGACTTAACTCGTATCTAATTGTAAGCCAAACATACATCAACCTGAACATGATACGACCTATGACTATTTTTATGACTATACTTTTTCAAATATGCAAATATTAAATAACTAATAAAAAATAATGTTAAAAAAGAACAATTTTTTCTATATTTCTCCATTTTATGCCAGAAGAGCCCGAGAGGGCTATAAATAATATTAATTTCACTGATTAATTTATTACATAATTCCGATTGTAGTGATGCAACTACAGAGGAGATATATCAATTTTTAAATATTATAGAGAGTTGTACAACAACTTCAGTGTGTATAAAAAATATTTAACTTCGTAATGTTTATACATACATTTCTCGAAATTGATTTTTAGCACCGACGCTCTTGCATCCAACAGTACAATTGTATTTTGCGTGTACACAGCAGAAGGTAAAATACGCAATTTTCGAGCTGTGGAGGCTGGTACAGATAGGTTTCGCCTGATGGTGCACGAAATGAAATTGGATGTTAGAAGACTCGGTGTTGCGGATCGAGTCATTGAACTATCACATAGATATGGGTCAAGCCACTATTGATCATGGATCATACCCTGGCAATCTACATCATGCCCTACAGGTTTTATACCTAGAAATTCTACTCCAACGGATCCTCCATCATCCGTATCATACCTTGCAAGTCCTTTGTCATCCGTATCGAGTCTCCCGAACCCCAGAATTATCTGTATCAAGTCTACGGATCATCTGCCCTACATATTATCCCCGACGACCCCGTAATCATAAGTATCACCACGGTTATCCTTGCAACTGGTGTTTGCGACGCCTGTGCCCCAAATTCGACCGCGTTGAATTTCACGCGCTTCGAGAGACTCCCCCGGCATTTGCCTGAGCAGAACGAGCACGCAGGCCGCTTAGCTTTTCGCACCAGGTGCGAGGCGATTTCTCATCGCGGCCTGAAGTGCTCGCGAAGACACCGTAATCACAGATCGATCTTGGGGCCCCGTCGGAATCGCAATCAGCAGCGTGCACTGTGTTCCCCGAGTTACACTTCCATAGAGGGGGGGCCCTCTGTTGCGCGTGTGGGAAAAGCAGAACGCGTAATCGGTGCCCCGTCTCGTTTAACGAGCGGAAACATTATTAACGCGCGTACCGTACCCGACTTTTTCGCCCCGGATGCGTTTGACGCTGGCTACGCCGCGCCGTATCTTCGCGTTCGTCTTCGTCCTCTCCTACTTGCGGGCCACCTCCCCGTGTCCCTTCGCCGCCTCCTCCTCCTTCGTCCCCCGGTTTCTTCTGACTCTGAAATCCATTGTCTACACGGTCGCCGTAAGTTTCTCAGGGACGCGTGGCGTGGGAAGGTTCGCAGGGCCTTAAAGTTCGCCACTAGCCAAGGTGCGCGAGGCAGATTCCGGGCGGGGGAGCAGCCGCTCTAACCCAGTTCGTATCAAATCGTGCGCGCGCGGTTGTGCAAGCGCTCACGCAGGCCCAATTAAGTAATTACCGACTACCAGGCTCGATTAATTCGCGGCCACGAATAATTAGCGGCCGTCTATGGTGTAAGACATAATTACGCGGTTGCGTCGCCCGATGCTTTTCCATCCGGGGGGACCGAGCCGTGCGTCGCTCCGATGCTTAACCCACTTTTGTCGTGCGTCGATCTTCCGTCGTCGGTCCTGTCGCCGCATACCGCGGCGTTCGGATGCTGGACGTACGGTACTAAAAGTATCCACTCGAATGGAATAGCTGTAGAAGAGCTTCATTCCTCCAACCGACGTCCGATGCGCGTGGGACGAATGTTCCTGGATATTCTGGCGTACCTGGGTGCATTTCTAAAGGTCGCTTTAATAGTCAGCGATACGTTAGAGACGTTAACGTGGATGTTTTTGATTGATCATGTTTTCTGCTTATTACGGAGGCACGCATTCCCACCGTCACTAATTTCGTTCTCTCTCTTTGTCTGTTGCAGCCGAAAGAACTCGATCGTTCTCAGGACACAGCTGTCCGTGAGGGTGCACACCATCATCGGTGAGTATCGGATCCCTGATTCGAATCTAACCGCAGCCTCTCACGATCCACTTCGGCGGATCATCTGACACGAGACAATTCCTCGACCCCTAACTGGCATCGCTGGGTCGAATCTAGGTCCAGTTACTAGGTTTCGGCTGATGCTCGATAAAGATTTTCTCGTCTGCCGAGAATCTATCGCGGTGTCGGCCAGCGACACCAGTTTAGTGTGTTTCGCGGGTGATTGAGATTCCACAATTACGTGTTAATCGTTTAGGTGGGTGGTGTATATGTACAGTGGTGGTCGAAAGAATGTTTAGACAGATTTTTACGTATGTATAGAGTGACTTTAATACCATCGGAATCTATTCTGCGGAATCTCCTAACTTTATGGGCTATAGATACATCGTTCACTTTATAAACTTCAATTTCAAAATCATCGCATGTGTAATAGAGTTGTTGAAAGGTCTGGGATTATAAATTACTGCTAAAGAGACTCGTAAATTCATGAATAATGATGTAATTTACGAATTACAAAATGGAAAAGTTGCTAATGGCAATTTAAACGTTGCGTAATGTTAATGAGAGTCATTATCGAACCACTGGAAACATTTCTTCTTCTGTATGTGCATAATCCAATTAAAATGGCAGAGTATTAAATCGAGATTAAGCGAACGCTGCTCATCTCATTATGAATACTCGATTCAAAGTATCAGGGACGGTATTAAAGGGTCATAAAATTATATATTAGAATCACAAATCAACTATGCAACGAGGACCCTCGAAGGAATCGCTAATTTATTATACGCTTTCTACCAGTGTTTAATTAAATTTAATATGAATCACTTGATTATACCGGATCTCGGGCTACTTTATTCTAACAGGTAACGACACAATTTTATATGCATTCGGGACAAGGTTCCACGCACCCTGATGGTACGAAGATTTAATGTAGGATTAGTGTTCGAGATAATACTTTCGATGAAAACGTCGCCCAGAGTAATGACTACTGTATTAAAGTGCAGAACAGTGTAGCCCCGGCAAAAATCGTACTCTAGGGCTTCGCTAGGGGGCATAGGCCATTAATCACCGTGACGGTTGATGGTTAACCGCATCGTAATCCCGACTAAAAACCGTGTACCAGCGCTGACCGCCTCGGCGCAGTTTCTTCTCCACGGGGTCGCCGGGCGAATTTAGGTCTGTACCACGGCGAATACACGATCAGCTTCTTAACGATGGGATTTTTCTCTCGATCCGCGCAACCCGTGAAAAACTGGGTCGTCGGAAGGTCGACGGATGCTCAACAATACGCGTGGTTGTGAACGCGGCGTAATTGGGAAAGCTATTACGTCAAGGTTGTCCCCGTCCCCGGGGGGGGATCGCCAATTTTCATCGGGCAATTATACCCGCGTAATTAAACGTTCGTGCATTCGCGTGGAAGGTATTTTTGCGGCCCCTCCTCGCGCCCGTCGCACGCAATTATCCCCGAGTCGCGGAGCGTTGAGAGGCGCGCACCGTCCGCGAAGAAGTCGCCCGCCGCGGAACCGTCATTTCCCTCGAGACGCTCGGCCCCCCGTTAAATCAGAATATTACGAGGAAAATTGAATCGCTCGGCACGCGACGAGCTTTCCGCGAAATCACCGCGAAAATGGTCTCGCCGTTTTTCGCTGTCGACGAAAATGTAACCGCCCGCCGTCGCTGCCGCGCGCGCGAAACACTCCAGCGCCCTTTCCTGATAAAAAGAGATTGATCGCCGTGAGGCGATAAGGAGCGCCGGCGAAACATCTTATTTTGTCGATCCCGGGGAAGCGGGAGAGACGCGGGTTGCAGGGATGAGAGGCTCAATGACGTGGAAAGGTAATAAATGGTCGGTCCGTTGTCGTCGTGGTTATGCGTGGCTCGTGGGTGGACGTTGAATGAAGATCGTGGATGTTTATTTGATTAAAAAAATTTGCCTGAGATGCACTGTTTCTTTACGGAAAGAAGGATGATGAATTTTATATTGTCAAATGATGCAGTGGTAACTTTATGTAATAAGTATATGTAGAACACCTAAATTGAAATAGCGTGCCTGCCTATCTCTTAATCCATTTACCGCCGCGAAGAAGTAACAAGCAATTAGAAGTAACAGGCACACGGAGATTTCTCAAACAACCAACGCAATTCGAAAGCAAAGTTCGGTGAAACGGATTCTTCACTCGCGAAATTTAAGAGACAATGGGCGATTCTCCTCGAGCCTCGTATTAACGGCACAGAAAGAGGCCTGTTTCCCAATATATTCCGGGCGAACTTCTGATGGCTTGATAAAAAGTTCCGGGCGCGAATTTTATCGCGACGCGTTGTTATTTCAGCCGCGAGCGTGACTGCGTCGCTTTCATGCTCCGTAATACACTCACGTCTGCCTGTGCTTGTACAAGTGTAACTGATCTAACTAACTGTAATCGTGATTGTCCTCGTATCCGAGGGAGCCTTCAATCCCGAGCTTGCCGTTCATCGCGCGCGTGCATCGCGAAACTCAAGCTCGTCCTTGCGAAACGCTCGAAGGGAACCCTTGAATTGCACTTTTTCTAAGGAAACGACGACCTCTGAGTTTCAGAAAGTTTTTTACGCCGAGATACTTAACTCCGCGATTGCTGTCAACTTTTTGCAGCGCTGCGATAAAACAGCCTTCGACAAGGAAATTCATTGTCCGCAGTTCCATTTAGAGCTGAGTAACCATTGAGACAGTTTAATCCCTCGGTCACGATGTATGCCCGTGATGTAGACTCTTGTTTTCTCACAGCGGTAATTACAAGTGTACATAATTGTTCCGAGCTGTGCCAGATTAAGATGAATCGTAAAGATACGAATTTCTTAAGGTGCATTCTGTCTTATACACACTTTTAATTATTAGCTTACGAGGTCGAGTTCCTTCAAATCTATTGTTTTTCTATTCCCTGGAGAGTGCCGAATGCGTTGACACACGGGGAATGTTAATGCACAGGCTCTATCGTTTTAAAAGGAAATTCCTTTTCTGCTGGTAGGGATTATAAGAATTATGCACATGATAAACCCCCGCGACGGAATCTCGTTGCGCTCGCTCAACTTGTTATTACGTCTGAAATCGGTCGTCGAGTTGCCTTTAATTATACAGGCGTCCGTCGAGGGAAGGGAAGTAGGTGACGAGTAATTAACAGCGATTAAGCTGTTGCCTAGAATGCCATCGCATACGTGTATGTGGATTCTGCGAATGGAGGTAAATCGTCGCGAGATAAATCGAGAATGCAGTGGACTGTAAAAGGCGTGACACGCAAAATGGTATTGTCAAAGATCAAAATTTACTTGCCCGAATAAGGGACATATAATGAGCAATGATAATTAAGATAATGATTAAGAACTTGAAAGTTCGATATCTGAGGTGAAGAGAAACAGAAATTTCTCAAGAATTAATTAGCTGCTTTCTCGAGCCTGTCATTTGAAAGAAATCATAATATACAACACGTAGGCGAATTTCACATAATTGAATGTGGAGTGGGTTCTGCACCGTTCGCGTTTCCCTCTGGCGAACCGAGCGACGCGAAATCCGTTCGTCTGGCCCTTGGCAGAATTCACCTGCGGGCCGTACCCGTTCGTTGAACCCTGCGAAGGTGGTGGAGGAGATGATCGAAGGTCCAGAATAAGCGGCGGAAAAAAGGAGCAGGATGAAAAGGGCGGGAGAAAGGCGCGAGGGGGCCGAAGTGGACCGTGCCGTTTTACATATTTTAACGGTTCTTCGTGTACCCCCGGTCCTCGCGAAACCTTCCGGCCCTTCGTTTCGCTTATTCCCGATATTTCACTCTGCTCCTCGCTTCCTGCCCGTATCTATATTTTATCGGACTGGAACGGTCTGCCCACGTCCACGCCGAATTATCATCGGCGGGAATTAAAGCTGTCCGATTCTTCGACAATGTTCTCGTAATCGTTTCACTGCCGCCTGACCCGTCGATGGACGAAATTACGGTCCATAATGAACGTCAGCTGTCTCTGCTTCCGATCGACGGCGGAACCAACCCTTCGTTCCTGAACGACTTTTATTTTAGAGTCTCGAGTATCTTGGATCATCCAAACTCCGTTGCGCAACAGAATTCTGAAGGCAGGTTTACTTTCGAAGTTTGGGAAGTTTCTTCTATCTGGTTGTTTATTCTTCGCGTTACCCCGCGTTCGAATTTACTTTTCGAAGGAAATATTCTTCGGTGTTTGCCTGCTGGTTGTCGGTGAGGAAGGTAGGGAGTCCACGGAAGTTCTTTTGCTGTGTTATTGCCAACCAAAGAGCAAGCTTCTCCTCTCCCAGAGATTTCGCAGTTCGTTTTAATTCGTTTCAACTTTTGACACTCCACCGGTCACTCTTTCTTCCCACGATTACAGTACACTTCTTGTATGCAAAATCCAGGCGAGCGGAATGAGGTCCCAAAAGTTTGCCCGCTTATTAGTGGAGATACGCAGCATGTGGCGGACATAATCGTCCCGCGGTAATGATTTGCTGCTCCTGATCTTACCTCGAGGCGATGCCAGTTCCGCTTGTAAAACCCCCTGATTCCGTTAGTACGTAGTAATTTGCTCGTTAATGATCGCGTTTTGCCAGCCGGGTCCTCGAGCAAGGCCAACCGAATTTCGCGTGTCGCGCGGCCGATTTCGTCGACGAACATTTCGCCAGCGAACGGTCAGACATTTTGCGCGTAACGCTTCGAGAGCGGTTCGCACGCATCACGCGACATGCGACACGCGGAATCAGATTTCGCGCCTCTTCAGCAGCTGCAGCCGAGCTTGGCCTTCAAGTAGATTCCATCTTGCGCGTTTCCCTCGTCCTCTGCCAGACAAACGACTATCCTCGAGCGTGCCGAGCATGCCTGCGTCGATTAAAATGACACTCGACAGATTTGTTAGAAATTTTTCGCGAGATTCTTTGCGAAAGACTTGTGCGGTTTAATAATTTCAGGTTTTACGATTGCAACATAGTGGAACTGAAAGAATTGGACGAATTTCATACATTAGTAACTTTTTTTTTAATATTTCAAGTGTCTTCTTACTATTGTCACTATGTTGTTACTATTTTCACCATGAAAACTCGAGTAAATCTCTTTTGCGTAGGAAAAATTAGGTAACTCGATTATTCTGAAGGTAATTCTCCATTTTATCGAGTTCCACTGAAACGAATTTCTATCATTTCTGTATCCAAGCTTCTGTTTCAGGAATATCTTGTTCCCAAAAGGGCAGACTCAATATCCCCATTTCGTTTCCCCATAAAGGACGTTCCGTAACGTAAAACTTGAAGAATCGAGCGAGTTTATCCACCGCTTTTTTTCACAAAACACTTCTGCTCGATAAAAGAGGAGAAACTTGCACGGACGCATCTCCATCTCGTAAATAACTCTCTGCTAATCGTCTTGCATCGAGTACGCCGCGGCAGAAGTTGTTCGCCTTCTGAAGTCCGCCCCAACATGGAATTAATTCGTTCTATAGACGCATTCGATTAATTAAAAAGTTGCCTGGCCGTGATCGCGAAGCCAGTAACGTGAGTCGTTTGCGCGAGCAGCGAGCGTGCTCGAGATCGCGTCGAGCGTAACGCAGCGCCAACACCTCGCGATTTTCTTCCAAGCGCCACTCGCGAATCCCTCCGCCTTGAAAGCGACCGCCGCGAGCGGCTATCAGGGAACTTTTTCACGTCTCTGATAGCTTGCTGCCTCGGGCGGAAACTGTCCAATTAAAACCGGCGTTTCCTCGTCGAGCGCCGCAAACCCTAGGAAACTTTCCCTCCATCGCAATCCCGGGATCGCTCGTAAAAAACTGCTCAACGCGCGATATTAGATTGTTCGACAAAGTATGTTCGATTGAGACGAGACATAATAACGGAGCTTAAGTGCAGTTAACAAGATCCGTCCTAGACGCTCTGCAATGCAAAGTGTTACAGTAGTTAATTGTCATCGTTACAGCTATCATTCCTGTACATAAATCTCAGCCACGTTCGCTGCTCGCTGTACTATGAACAGACCATAAAACAGCGAGTCGAAATCACAATGAAATGGCATGGTTGGGTAGTTTGTAGCAAGCAGGGAAATACGTACAACAGTTGCCAAGGTCTGCGACGATTTCGAAGTCGAGGGAGGATGTTTTCGCTTTCTCGGTTTTCGGTGTTGCAACTGCGCGCGGGCTCCTCTACGCGCTTGCCTATCGTAGAGACTGAATGGAAGAGGATCCACGTAGTTGGAGCGGCGGCGTTGTTACGAGTCGGTAGGCTTGCTTAACGTCGCGGACCGAGAGAAGTCGGCGCGGCGTGGCGCGCGTGCACGAGAGAAGGAGAAAGGCTTCTTCTTATATGGTCACTGATTACGAAGGGGCCAAGGGCCCGAGGGCCTTGGGACCGCTATTCTTAGAAGATGGGTCCTTCCACCTCTCTCTCTCGGGCCAGACGTTTCCTTATCTCTCGTCCTACTCTCTTTCTCTGCCCTCTCCTCCCTCGATTCCTTGCTCTTTCGTCTTGCGTATGGCCCCTACAGCGATTCCTAATTACCTGCACTCGCGGTACGTCCGTCTCTCTCCCGCCCTTGGACTCCCCCCGCTCGCATGCATGCATAATGCATTTAAAGATCGCGTGATAGCGGGCGATTATGCGGTCGCGCGGGCCTCCTTTTCCGCGAAAGGAGTCGCGAATTGGGCTCCGCGGACCGTGACTCGACCAGCAACAAGGGCGTGGCCGCGCGAAAGAGAGAAACACGCGTGCTGGATAAGACCGCATGAATGAAAACGATATTTTTCCTCGCGGCTGAACGGTACGCTCCCCTGCGAGCAACCGAGTCCCCTTTGCGGCGAAGGCTTTACGCCTCGCCGCCGTTTCGACGCTTATTTCCATCCAGCGGTGGAGAATCCGCTTTTTTTTCGATGTTCCCACGATTGATCTACATGAGGGATATTTGGAATGTACTGGGAACGGTTGTTGAAAAGTGGGAGTTCTTTTTTAGGGGCGAGGACAATTTAAATAGAGATTTAAAGATAATTTGTAAAACGTTGAAGGGGATCGATAAATTTTATTTTTGCTTTGAACGTTTTCTTAAGCGGAGGTTTAAGTTTCTACGATTTTAGAACTTTGAGAATAGAAGGATCTGAAATATCGCTATATCCTCCGGGTCGTGATTCCAGAATAAAATATCTGTCTGCAAAGATACGAAGAGGAAAGTTCTTTGATAGGAACGTAAGTAGAAACGACGGAAATATATCAGACACCTACCTATTCAGGAAGAAAGATACTCCCGGGAAGAGTAGATTCTTCGTTCATAGACCAGACGTCGATTGCGGCAAACCGGTGATTCAAGAAACGCCGAGCAGACGTGGTCTTTAGCGGATGATATTACTTAATAGTGGCATAAGATTGCAGTCATCGTCTGTAACGCGAATACACCATCGTTCCTAAACGACGCTCGTGAAATTACACAGGAATCGCTTTCTAATTGCAAACGAGCCGCGAACGCGACCTTCGTTTTTCATGGATCTTTTGTATCATCGTTTGAAATTAAATTCTTATCAATGACGTACATTAAACTACGCACAATTACATAAAATAGGTTTCGAGTTTACGAGAAGTGGAACTGTAGAATCCGTAAACACGCGGCGACAATGTTTTCGACCAGCGTATTCCATGAAATTGTCAAGAACGTGGAATACCCGTTTCTGAATATGCAAATCAGTAACATTTGTCAGAGACCTTGAACATATCCGCGCATTAATCTTCAGCTTCTTCCTGATCCCGGTGTTCCGTTACTTTTCAGCACATTAGCAAAAATGTGACGGAATCTATTCGAGCGCGCGTCAATAACGCGGTAGCACGTGATTCGACGTAATGTGTGGACAATGCGTTAAGAGAAATCAGGCAGTGGGTAATGATAGATCCACAGAGTGGAAGTCCTTGAACGGGAGTCGCCCTTGCGAATTTACGAACCACGTCGACTCGCCAGTATGGAAATTAGCTCAATTGGACGGTTGTCTCGGGTTTCATAAAAATACGAGATGGCAAGCCCCACGGACCACTTTTCATTCCTCTGTTCCGTCCCCTTCCTTATATACATCATCTTTTTTCAAACCACAATAATTCGTTATTACATATATTTAATATCCGTTATTTGTATGAAAATGCCTATAATTTCACCAATTGATCGATTATTTACGTAATTTCTTATTCAAAGAATAATTAGAATATTAAATCTAATCCTACGCTGCAATCTCTATTACGGATTAAAAAGACGCATGTAACAGAAATAGCCTGGGAGAATTAAACCGACCATGATGTTAAACGTTCAATTCGAGATTATTCATCTCCGTTGGTTGCTATAGGGGGCAATTATTATCATTCAGCCTGGAAGCTGCTGGATTGAGCGTGTATTCAGAGATGCATGATCGGCACCGTGCAATCAATGTATCGCGGGAGCACCGCGCAAAATTGACTCCGACAGTTTCCGGCTCCTCTTTTCTTTATACGGCGACGCGGCTCTCGCGCGTATTTCTTCGAGTCCCCCTTCCAGCCCCCTTTCCAGCACCCCTCCCCCGTCCCCCATGCGATAATGCATTTTCCGATTTTTCGCCGGGCGAACGTCGAATAACGGCCCTCTCCCCGTGCACACCCCCTAGCGCCTGTTCCCTTTTTCATCCCTTTTCCCTGTGAATTTCCAGCAGGCTGGAAAATCTCGACGCGGCCGCCGAGCCTCGTGAAATTGAATTTAGTGCGCCGCTGGTGAAATGGAATTCAATTATTAGTAATACAGTCGAGCCAGCGATTGAAAAAGAATGATAGAGCGAGCGAAGAAGGGAGAAAGTGGGCTGCGAGGGGTGGCTAAGGGGGATAATAGAAGCGAAACGGCGAATTGGAGCCGACGAAAATTCGTCGTGTAAAATTAATCACAGACTCAATTACCGGTTTTCCTCTAATTAGGGGCCGATGAATGATCTTTGGGGAGGGAACAATTGGACGGGGACTTATTGTCCCGATGTGAAATAGGTGTGCGTGAATTTCTTTACGAAATTCCAGACCGTTTGAGCTGAATCGATGGCGATTAACTCTTTAGGTCGACGTTGTTTTTTTTTTCTTCTACGGAATGAAAAACGATCGGTGGACTTCCTTCGTTTCTATGGTACGAAAGCTGGGCACCTCCTAATTAACTTCACTCCGGTTCGAGGCAAGAGTTAGGTGCGCGAGGGAAAGAAACGCGCTCCCAGAAACCCCGACGAATGACGTAATCGGACGGAAAGCAAAGTTGATAATTAACGAGTCCCTACGGCGTGTCGACAATGTCTAACCTCGGAAACAAAAGCACTGGCAGCGCTCAGCTGTTCCCGATCTTCCTACGCCGAACGAACTTCCGGGTGGCTTGCGGTTTCCTTCGCTCTTGCAGCTTTCAACGCAAGCGTCGAGCTCTTTCGCGGCACCGTTAGAACGTAGAAACTCGCCAGAGCTCGTTTGAAGATTTAACGAAAATGACATTAAGGTTCCTCGGAAATACAGGAAAGTCGTTAATGTCCAAGCGAGCTGGCAATTACCATGCCAGTGTAATTGCTGACCTTGCATTACTGTTTTAGTAGGTACATTACCCACATCATATATTCGAAGGGGGGCTCTGTCAATTAATGACCGCGTTAACTACTCGTAACATAGAAAAATACATGCAATAAGCACAGGTCAGGTTGTTTTGCATTCCTTGCAACGAAGAAACAGCCACCAGATTGCAATAAAATTTTCCCAATCTCCAATTGCTTTGTTAGCTTCGCGTAATACGCATAGCCTCTCTCCGGCGTTTGCGTATTTGCTCGTTGAACAGCCCCTGCAGCGATAGCCACAAAATCGTCGGCCCCAAGGGCACTTCGTTACGACGCGACCCTTTCGAGTGAATCCCCGTTCGAAAAACAAACCCCTCGACAAAAAAAGCGAGCCCAAGCTGGCTTCTATCCGGGTTCAGCCTCGGTTCCCGAACAATGCTCCGCGAGTGTTCGGTATTATTATAATAATAAATGGTTACGTGTTACTTGTCTGTTGCAGAAAAATTGCTGAACAGCGAGGGCCGCGAGCTGCGACGAGCCCTCTTCTCCCTCAAGCAGATCTTCCAGGTGAGTTTACAATTCGCGATACCTGCGGGAACACGGCGGCGCACGGGGACAGAAAGAGAGAGAGAGATGGGCGCGAACGCGTGCAAATGAGACGACTATAGGAAGGGCATTGATACACAGAGAGAAAGGGAGAAGAGAGAAGGAGAAAAGGGGGTTCCATAAAGAGTGAAGGAGGTTAGAAGAGGGAAAGATGCAGGAGAGAACGAGATGGAAGCCGAGGGAGGAAGAGGAGGCAGACATTGGCTATTTTTACGCAAAGCTACTCGCTCGACGAGTAAATATTTGCATGGCGGTTCGAGCGAGTGCATTTTCTCCTTCCTCCTCCTCCTCCTCTCCCCTCCCCACATCAGCTGGTTCCTTCTGCCCGTGGTCCCTTTCTATCCCGCTTATCTCGATAACTGCGGCCCTTTGTCTCGCAAATTCGTTATTCCTCGGCGCAGAGCATGCACGCTGAATTCCAATAATTTTCACTGGCATTGTACGCGACAGCTGAGAATATCCGTGCTCTACGTTACCAACACACCCGTGGTATCACGTAATCCGAGCAGGACGCGCGAATGTACCCCGTGTTCGCCGCTTCTCCACATTTTCAGCGAATGAAAATGTTTCTTTTTTGTATCGTCGATGAGGAATATTTGGACCGTTCGACCCGTTGATTTGATGTTTCCCGTCGAATCAGCAGAAATTCGGGACGCTTAATCGGTTTATTCTCGCATCGGGGCAAGATGCAATTCGGCGTGGCTGTATTCAATGCCATTTAATTAGAGGATCTATCTTGTGGCGATCCATCGAGGTATCGAGCGACGCTGGAGCGAATCCGATCGCGAAACTATCCCCGTGGACGCTCGACTGTTCCAACTTTTTGGACGCTTTTCCGCTTCCGGAACCGGGGGGAGGAAACTCTCCGTAGCAGCGTGTTTATTCGAGAGCCCCGCGTTTTCTTTACCTCTTTTTGCTACCGACAATTAAATCTCGCAATTAGCTGGCCGGCAGAGGCATTCCTCCTCCGTGGAGTTCGGTCGGAGTTGGAAACTCCTCGTCGAAAGAAATCCCATTACACCCGGAAGCCATCGGTGTACTTAAGTGATGGATGAGTTTGTTGTAGAATTATATTAGAATCGTGATGAATGGAACGGGTTCAAAACTCTCGATAATCTCTTATTAGCCGCAGGCATTGCTTCGCTTATCATGGACTTTCGCTTTCAGTTGTAAATTCTGCATTTCTTATTTGTCTGTAACAATCGTGCTATTAACTATATCTGTTAAGGACGAAAGTGACTATTGCTTTGGGAATACAGTTAGTAATTGATGATAATACGTTTCACTTTTACTGCTTCCTGTGAAACGTAATGGCATAAAGTTGAACCAATATCATGAATACTATTCATCCATTATATTCCACATTACCTTATTAAAATTTGAGCCAAATCAAAGCAACGTAACAAAAGGTACACAGTCACCGAAGCGAACAGTTTCATTTTGGTCGAATTGTTAGGGACAGATGATCCAAGAATAACAAGCAGAAAGTATTTATCCCAGCCAGAGAGAAATTATTCATTCAACTTGAGCTGGCGCGCACGTTGCATCGGGATGCAACTGGCGCGCAAACGGAGTCCCCCCCGAAAACAATTCCGGGATTCTTCCTTCCTTCGAGCGATACCTTATCGTTTCAATTATCAGGCCGGGTAGCTGCGAAATTAATTACACGCCCGTTCCTCGGCCCTCCTTCGAGATTCAGCTGGATCCACCCAGCCGAACGGAATCTCTCCGCCGAGGAGTTGGACTTATCAGGGAATCGCCTCTGCAACGTTCAATTTCGTTTCTTAATCCGACCAGCTAATCGGCTCTACATTCGAGTAGATTCCCGCGCGAACTTCCGCCGCGTCTGGAGCAGCCCAGAGGCCCAGGCCGCGAACAACGGGGCTCCGACAAGATCGCGAAACGGCCTGCTCCTCTGGCCGACCACGCTCGCGCCTTGGAAACGACCTGGTTTAATCAAACTTGGAAGATTTTCCATTATACCCGCGACTTCGCGCCCAAAGCGGCATAACTAATCCCATTTACCCCTATCGGCTCTCTGGCTGGCTCCGATGGGAATATCGAGATAAATCGCGAGCTCTTATAGGACAGAATCTCTGGGTTCGTTTTCGGCTTTTTATTCTCTGTGTTAGTAAGAGAAATAAAATTCAGCTTAGGTTGCTAAAGAAATGTGTCAATTTTTAAAGCATTACCGAGCATATGCTTCAGAAGGGAAAAGTACAAATCTTCTTTTAGACACAATATGCGGAATTGAGAACAGAAACGGACTGACCCATATTGAAAAAAAATTAATCTTTGTTATTTTATATGATTAATACAGCTTATTGGAATACATTTCTGCTAATAACTCAATTTCGCAAAAAAAATGTTTTAGTCCGTTTTTATTCTCAATGCCTCGTACCTATATAAGATCCTCTAGCTATAATCCAATTTTCGAAGTAGCCATCAATTCAGGAACGCGAAACGGTTGATTTAGAATCCCTTCACGCGGCGAATAAATTAGATATAAACGTCGATCGCCTCTGCAGCGGGTATCTATTTCACGACCGATGCTATTTACCATAAACTTTGGTTTTGCAGGAGGACAAGGACCTGGTACACGAGTTTGTGCAAAATGACGGGCTTGCCTGTCTCATCAAGGTCGGCAGCGAGGCCGACCAGAATTACCAAAATTACATACTACGGGGTGAGTATTCTGCCAGCTTGTCGATCGTTTGCAATATGTTTCGCGCAGGGCGTCAACTAGGCTTCTAATAACGCGTAGAATCTGTATTTTTTCGACATCCAACGTGAGAGCTTGCAAACTGCAGTCATAAATATTTACGAGTTGAGAAAAAAGGAGTGAAGTTACTCAAAATTGTTACTCAGCAATCTTTCTACTGTAAATCGAGGTGCAAGGCGAGTTACAAAGTGTAGGCATAACTTCAGAGATAAATTCATTACATAAAAGTAGCGAAAATTGTTCCAACAAACGCTTTGTCCTGTTTGTCTCTGTCCCTGAATCCCATTCGGTACAATACTAAACTAATTCCTCACTTAATTCACACACCTAATTAGAATAGTTTTCAGAACGTTACCGTTTACTCAGCCACAGCAAACTTGAATACCGCCTTTGTGAGCATTCCCTAGATATTCAAGAGTTTCTGAAGCAGATACAATGATCACGCTACAATCCCCCTTCACCCGTGAACATAATCGCTGATAAAACACGGTGCATCTATCATCTGAAACTCTGCTGTGCTAAATCCCCGGCGTGTCACCGCTGATATCTAAAATGATCTCCACTCGACAGTCGACGACGCGACCCCACAGAACCGTTCGAAAGAAAGCTCCTGCGAAAACAGACTCCATTTAATGCCAGGCTCGAGTGCTATCAGCGGCATCCTATCGGAATTAGCGTTGGCGCGGGTGGGACGAACGCGGCCGTCTACGATCCGTAATGTAGCGGGCGCAGTTGGCGTCGAGTCGGGTGCACTCGGGGCGAAGATTTCTCGGCGAATGCGACAGAGCGTCGTACGTCTTCGATGCTGTCGTAAACAGCGATAAGATAACACCGTCGTAATGCAGCTAACAACACGTAACGAGCGTCGCATCAACGCCTCCGCCGAGCCGAGCAAGCCCGAGACGCACGTCTCGTCTCCCCCTCTTCCCTTCCGCCTCGTAACCGACGACTTTCCACGTCGGGACTCGTATTTCCCGCAGCACGAGCGATGGAGGACACGTCTCCTCAGGACGGGCGCGGAAGCTGCGCCGTTAACGCTCGTTTGTTTACAGAAGCAGCACGCGTAAGCGCGGCGGGTCTACTCGTGAAACCGCGACGCGTTGCAGATTATGAATGCACCCTTTGATCGTGCCTCGAGTGGCACGACTCCGAACGACGACGCCAGCCCGTCCAGGCTTCGCTCTCTCTCGAGTGCTTCGTAAACCTCCCGGTCGAACAACGCACAAGAAGACCAATTCCGCCTCGCGTCGCCCCAGCCCAGGAGAGGCTAGTTGCGCCGCGCAACCCACTTGTGGCTCGGCGCTCGTCTCCGGTCTCTCTTCCGCCTCCGATAACGAACGGGAGAGCCCGGCTCTCGTCTTCGATTTTGCGAGACTTCGAGTGCATTGTATACCGTACGAGTCCCACGGGAGCCCGAGAGACCTCGGGATCCTGAAACTTCTCGAGCGGGAAAAACCTGATGCCCGCGAGGAACGGAGCTCGATTCTTTACCCCCCGAGCTGAACTGTCGTTGCTGCTTCCTTCTTGTTGCAACGACCCTCGGAGTCGTTTCGTAGTCCGTGTAATTTGTCTGCCCGAGAGACGGCTCCAAGGAGTTTGAAATATATCGCTAATTAGGGAGGTCGACCGTTCTCGATGTAGATAGAAGTGCTGGCGGCTAGCAGATGTGGAAAGCTTGACCTGGTCTTTTGGGGTTGTTGGCCTCGAGTGGACATTAATGGTTCATTTCAAATGTCCTTTTGGGTGGAGATAGGGTAAACTGTGCAATGATTGGCACCCTAAGCGGAAAGCCCAGTTGGAATGTCTATATTTTTTTGTACAGTTTTTAAAATAGTCTTAATTTTCAGTTATTAGCAATGATTATGGATTTATCATTAAAGTAGAACATCTTGAGTAGCTATTAAGTCTTTTATTTTAAAAATATTCAATGAACAA
The DNA here is from genome assembly GCA_960531205.1 of Andrena bicolor. Lineage (NCBI taxonomy): Eukaryota > Metazoa > Arthropoda > Insecta > Hymenoptera > Andrenidae > Andrena > Andrena bicolor. The sequence continues at coordinate 6,112,970 of OY482664.1, forward strand.
AAATATTCAGTACAATCATTGGCACCCTAAAATTTGAGATTATATAGAAAAACGTATGTAGTTAAAAACGAAGTTGAAAGTGTTTAAAGAGACTATTTCATTCACTATTAAATACCTAGAACACTTAGTAACTCTGTATTTCAATCCATTACTTAGTTATGAAGCGACACAATTTTAAGGAAACGCCTAAAACTCTGCCCTTTGTCCCACTTTGTGGTGTTGCCAAATGTAAAATGTATAGTTAGTTCAACTACTGGGCTTTGCAGCGTTGTAGTGAAAGAAAAATAAGAAATTGTAAAAAAGTACTTTCTAAGTTGGTACTTCTTAATATTCGGCTTTTTAATCAGGAGTGCCAATGATTAATGCAGTTCCAACATTAGTGCAGTTTACTCTGTTTGGGATGTAGTAGGATTATGTAGATTGTTCTAGTTGGCAATGTGTATGTTCAGGTACTCAGCTTTGGGGTGCTTTTGCACAGGTATTAATGTCCATCGCATAGCTGAAATCATACTAAGATTGCAATGGAGAAAAGTGAGTAACACATGGGTAAAAAGTATGTACTTTTTTGAGTCTCCTTGAAGCCTCGTCTTAACGAATGTAACGGGCAAGTAGTATCGCCCTGTGTGTGGTCAGACACGGTTAAGGAGTTCGCGCTGTAGACGCGTCCAACATTACACTTCACCTTAGGTTACAAATATATTATTAGATCGACTATATTATTATTGAATATAGCATTGCAAGACGAGTGTCTTCCTTTTGGCAGTAATTATTGAATGCATCCCCTTTTTTTAACCTTCAACTCATTATTTCGCTCTTACAAGCTAAGCGCGTTTCGACTGCGTGTGGCAATTTCACCAGCTAATTAAACTTCTGCGAATCTTTTCAATGAGATTATTGGTACAAGATTACGTCTTCATCTGCCCGACCCTCTCACCGATCTTAGAAGCGACTTCGTTCCAGCGAGACGAATTAGATCAGGAGCAGAGGGTTAAGATCCTTTTACGATTGTTTGCAAGGAGGAGGAGCAAATAGCAGGGAACTTAGCAGTTGTTTGACCAAAGTCGATAAGGATCGAACGAATATTGGTCGAGCAAGCGTTCTCGATAATCGGGTCAGTGGACCGCAGATAATGTCATTCATAAAACAATTTGGTGTTTGCATTTATCAGGCGCGTAGATCAAGCTGCGGTTCACGGTGCCGTCGCTAGAAATGCCACTCAGGGAACCTTTCAACGTTAAGGGTAATTTGGGAGAACTCATTGTGCGTCCCTTATCTCTGGGCAAACGGGGAATTTATTACAAGCAGGCTGGGACGAGCATCTAACCTCATAATCCAGTGAAAGGTAGACTGTGTCGACATTTTGGTGTGCGAGGGTACGTTGATTACAGCGACGCTTCTCCCCGGTATTGGCTCATTAAAGTGCCTGCACTCCAACAGTTTCGGCTTGCTGGGAATGTTCCAATGGTAACTTTGATAAGACATTTCCCCAACTCCAGTGAAGCCAGCGAATCCGCGAACTCTCGTTGTGAAATGGAATTTCATTCCGTCTAATTGTAACACTGGGAACTCTAAAAGAGTTTTCTATTTCCAATCCATTGGAATTTTATTTTATATTCTTTCTAGTTGTGCACATATATAAAGAGGGAATATTTCTAGTTATTTATGCCACTTTTCACGGTGATACATCACTGAACAGTTTCATCAATGAAGATCTCAAATTTCAAACTTCAAACTTTCCTAATGAGGTGATATCGCGTTGACAGGGGTGCTTCGGCCGAAGTATCGTTACTTGCACTAACTATTCTACATTAATTCAACGTCGCCCATAAAGAAAACTCGCGAATCACGACTTAATATTTTCTAGACGGTTCGGCGACGGACGAAACACCTGTTCGGTGGAGTTGGAACGGTCAACCCGACCCTCGTGCACGATTAAGCTCGATTTCGCGGCGAAGACGGCTTGGCAACGCGCGGAGGACGCTCCCGCGACGAACTTGACACCAAAACTAACGTCTCCTGAAAAACGTGGTTCGCTATAAATTATGTCACTCCCGCAGTAGTTACCGTGCCAAAAGTCGAGTCCCTGAAAAACACCGCGTCCACCAAATTTTTGGCCCGAGAATTTCGCCGAGGAATCGCGTTGAAACCCTCGATCTAAAAGTAGGTGGTAGCTATTTGGATCGTTAGACAGAAACGGAAGGTCAGGGTGCACGTGAACGAAGGACAGGAGCTGCAAAATCGATCCATCACTCACTACCTTCCTACAATTTTCAGAAATCTCGTGGTGTTAGTCGCATCTTCATCGTTTACACAGACAGCAGTAGACCATTGCGTAACTAAGTAGAAACGCAACCAATGGTACCATCTCGAAATCCATCATTCAGATTTGAGAAGCTGCCCATTCGTATTTTGTATCAAACAACACTTGGCTGCTGTCAGTAGACTCAACTAGAAATACCTGCAACGTTTCACTTCTGAACCGTGACTTTCCACCGCAGGAATTCTCGATTCGAAAAAAAGGGTTCCGCGCTTCCTCGTTCCGTACCTCGGAAACTGAGTTTCCGGGGCGCGTACGGATTATGCCTCTAAATCACAAGGGGAAACGTTTTCTGTGCCGTCGGACGCAGTGTCGTCGGAGTTTCCACTATTTTTTCCCCTTCTTTTGCTTCTCCCCCAGCTGTTCTCATTTTCGTTACTCTTTCGAGCCCTCGGTTTTTTTTCTGTCGAGGGAGAAAAAAGGAAGGTAACACGAGAGCGCTTCCCGTAACGTCGGCCAGGCTGTCGGTGGATTTTTCGCGCGGAAAATTATGGCTGCACCCCCGGCCGCTGCCTCGTTTCGCGTTAATCCGCGCTCGCGACCTGGGATACCTACGCGTTTCGTGATCCATCGGCCTCGGCCATTCGGTTCGCCCGTAATATCGAGGCAAAACTGGGGCTCGATAGTCGATGATTACGTGTAACGCGATCTCTGCTGTCCCTCTCTAGCGCGCTGCCACGCTTCTAATTAGATTTCGCGGCGTAACTTATGGCCAGTGTAATGATAACGGGCTGGCTAATGCCCGCAACCGTGGCGCGCTTAAATCGCTTTACAATTATTGTCATTACCCGGCGCGATTGTGCCGATGAAGCGGCGCTACGATTGCGACGTCGATGCTTGAAACGTGATGTTCCCCTGGACCAGTGTCTCTCAAATTAACCCCGGTCTTTTAGAGAATTTTTTAGCTTCGTTGCTGGGATTAAGAGACTCAAGTAGAAAGAGAATCCTCAATTCAATCATTTTACTGAAATTCTTTCACGAATAAATGTAAACTTATTAATGAACATTGATAATTTGACTAATAGGATTATGATTATACTGTAGGATGTTCATATTATAGCAACTGCTGTAGAAAACTCATGGAGCATCGATTAATCGCACACCTAAATGTGTTTTGACGTACATAGATGGAAGAAACTTTGTGTTAACAATATAATTTCGCAGTAATAAGCGTTAATATCCCGAAAGAATTTTTTCTCATCTGGTACCCTCGTTTTACGAAGCACGCGTTTTGAGAGACACTGTGCCAAATGATGTCCAATATAATTGTGGGCGCACGTCGCCTTGATATTCGACACGCCACGCATATAAACGTTCATTATAGATCGGACCTTTATCTTTTTATCCGCGCCTTCTCTGGCGGCCAGCGGTCGCATTAAGCCCGGCCTATTTTTCCCCCCATGAATGCAAACGGTTTCAGATGAATTGGATTAAAAGCCGCCATATAAATTCGCGCACGCAGGAAGACATCGGAGAAATACGCGGCTCCATGCAAATTGCTGAATTTACGCGCTCGTGTTGTTACGTTAAATCACCCTGCGCGCGGTCGAGTGGCGAGTGCTAAACGCGTTATGCCGTTTAATGTTTATTATTAGCATAATTACTGCATTAACATTCCCTCTTCTGTTGCGCGTGCGTGTGTTTCTTTTTTATTAGTAGGTCAACAGTAAATCGTGTGCCGGACGAGAGCGTGGTAGATAACCGCGATCGTCGAGTTGTCGCGTAAACGATATTCGCTCTTTTTCTTTCGTTTTTAGGGTTCTTTTTTCAAGCGTGAGAATGGAGTGCAGCGGGAATTAAATTTTGCCAGCGTCGCGTGTTTCTTATCAGCGGATTTTACGACCACATAGCTCGTGATTAATTTTTCCCCCTTGAGATTATGCGCGCCGTATTCCCTAAGTTTCCTCTAAATGCGGGTTTCAACAGTTCGCGCGCGTACGTGGCGGATCGTAAACGTCATCCAAGTGTTTTATTCGGGAAGATTAATCTGTACAGTATATGACGAGTCGAGAGGAATTCGGGGAAGCCGAGGTCTGATGGAAAAATTTTGTGGAAATTTGGCTGAGGACAGAATTTTCTATCTTTCTGATGGATCACGGAAATGTTTACTTTACAATCGTTAATCATTTTCGGCGCTTAAGCAAGTTTGATTTATGTTTTCTGTAGTATCGATAGATGCTCAGAAAAGTTACCCTACACTTTATATCACATGTATGGTGTCTTCAGACATTCTTTCTATCGATCGTAGAAAACTTGCTCGCTTACTGAGCGTCCCCTGATTTGATAAATGTGCATCGAACTTCGATCCCTGGATTCCCCCGTGAAGAAAAGCCACTTTTCAAACTCGGTAGACGAAGTTCACCCCACGACGAAGTACTAAACAGCTGGCATTTGAAGCTCCTCGATGTTTAATTTAACAGCGGCTGGCCGGAAAGTTTTGCCTGAATTTTTCAGTTAGGAAACTACATTAAACAGTCGAGTGGCCAGAAATATTGGACATCACTCTTGGATTTCGGAATTAAGTACTATTAAATTCCACGTTCATCGGATTGTTCATTTCGTGTGTAGACATTTCTAGCGCCCAACTACCATATCAGTCGCCTGGCATGCCAGAGATTTTTGTAGCTAGTCGAAAATTGGTAAAAAAAAAGACGTTGGACGAAGTAGATCGAGCCTTCGAATTCGAGCGGACAGTGTAGAATCGATTAAACGGAAATTTCCAGGCCGCCGATCTTTCCATGGTAGAAAAGTTTCATTCGATCGACACAATAGTTCCATTACGCAGCCGTTCTGTAACGCGTTTTCGCTGATTTAACCCATTTGCATCGGCAGCCGTGCCATCCATCGGCTCGAAATATTCTACATGGTTGGAAGCCTGCATTATTTTATGAACATTGCACGCGAACTCTGGTAAATCATGTTTCTAAGGACTGCTCAGTGTTATTTGATGAAAAATTGTATAAAAAATAACAGAAGTTATGAAGTAGGTATTTACTTCCATAATTCCTAATTATTGCAAATTAGGTTAGGTGACGATACGCCATTTTCATGGAATTTATAGAAAATTCAAATTATTTGAAGAATTACTTGATATCTCTGGTACAACCTAGGAACGTAAATTTTTCATTTAAATTCGCGATTGATTCTAACACGGTGCGTGGTCGATTCGGAGTTATCGATGAAAATTACAATAACTATTGTTTCTGATATTCCTCTCCTACGCCCGTGATACTTTTGCGGTATGCATGAAATGTCGATATCTAATGCGATACGTGCAAGCATAAATATCGGATGGAAAATCGAGTCTAGCGTTTTATGGAAATAATGCGGGTTTGTATGTTTCCAGCAGATGTCCCCTATCGATATTTGAAACGAACGGAATCCCGACATTGCGACTCTATTCCAATAAAATACTCCATACACCCGGATCTATTTCCTTTTGTTGTTCTTTTTGTGCGAGATACGATGCATAAACGAAAACCAGATCCTTTTTACTTTCAAACTCATGACTTCATAATAATCATATAACGTAGCTCAATTTAAAGATCCTCATTTAAAATTAGACTCCACGAAGTGTGACTACTTCAACCTTGGCTTAAAAGAAAGCACAGATATAAAAGAAATTTATCCCAACCTTTAAGTACACAAAATGGCACAAGCCGACGTTAGGTGTGCTATCCAGGATTCCTGGATCACTGATATTAATCCTCGGGAATCTTCAGTGCTCGGGTACTGTTCATTTTCGCGTAAAAGCAATCTCATCGAGAAAAGTACGGATAGCTCCTTAGAGAACAGAGCATTTTCGTTATTTATGAGAGTTTTACAGGAAACTCGAGGCCAGTCTCTGAGGGAAGGGACGAGACCATCGTCGAAGGAGTTGCAAGCACCTGCCCACCGGTAAACACTGCTTTATCGGCGATAAGAGCTGTTTACCGCGCGTCTACTTGTACACATTTGCTAGAGAACTGGTTAATCCACCGTGGACCGATAATTAATTGTCGCGTAGCTATGCGCGGGGCTCAATTAGAACTTGTAGCCGCGCGCCCGAGTAAATTATAACTTCTGACACGCCGGCGTAACGTTCTCCCTACGTGCTGATAATTTGTTCGCGAGCAGTTATTGTTGCGTAATACACCGGCTTTCCGGTGCTCCCTGTTACAACCCACAGAAAGTGATAGTTAAACGCGGTGGCTACGATTCTGGATGAAAACTCATTTCTTCTTGGGAGCTGTAATTTAAGTTCTATCGGAAATGGAATAAACTTAAAACTTTCTCAGAAGAGCCAACAGGTAGTAGATAAATTTTCATTCCAAACAGTTCTTCCTTTATGACTAATTCGCGAATTGCAGATCGTAAGATCTGCTTTCTACGATCAGTATCTTTCTTTCAAGTTTCCCATGTTTTCTCGTCACTCTCAGAAAAAGGGAAATCAGTCGAATTTGCACGTAGGACAATCCGCGTAACAGCGCGTGCTAAATGCCAGCCGTGAGATCCTTTCATTCCTTCCCCATTGACGAACTGAAAAATCAATCCAACAACACAGCGTGACGTCCTATGGCGAATAAAAAAAAATGACCGATGTCGATTTCGACCAGACCCAGAGATTGATGGATTTCATCCTGGCGGTGCCAACTCCAACGAAGAACGCGACAAAAGCTTCTCATTGGATATTTGCGTTGACTGTCAGCGCAGCGGCGCTTTTTTCTCGGGCTTTCGTTCGAAAAATGTTGTAGCGTGAGGGGATTCCGTTGTTCGAGAGGACAAAAGCGCCATCGCGGTTATGATTCATGTGAAATTGATGAAGCGCTCGTCTACGCGTGTGTATTTAATTCGCGCGTCGTGTGTTAGTCGCTTTGTTGATGCTGGATTGTTGTAGCGTCTCTTTGTTTACTTTTTAGATTAATCTCGGCTCTAATGCGGTTCACAGAAACAAAGGGAATGATTAAAAAAAGTGTTTTACAAGCTCCAAGTTGAGCGATTGATTAGAATTCCGCTTTCGGTACCTTATTTCGACACCCTGAAATTTGTTTCTGACAAATTACACCCGCTGTAACAATATTCGTAAATCTTTATGACTGTGTCTTTAAGTCGAGTTGCATTGAAACTCCATAGAAGGGTACTCGATCCAACAGTGTTCCCCAAGTATAGAAACGACCCTTTCATCCCTCCAACCCGAGAGACATGAGGCACAAAACAGTCAGGGGGAGCATCGATTCAGTGTCTTCTGTTTCTGTTCGAACAGCTCTCGGTCAGGTGATGCTCTACGTGGACGGTATGAATGGAGTGATGGAACACGGTCAGACAGTCCAGTGGTTATACACCCTGATAGCCAGCCGCTTCCGCCTGGTCGTGAAGACCGCCCTGAAGCTGCTGCTGGTGTTCGTCGAGTACGTGGAGACGAACAGCCTGCTGCTGGTGAGAGCCGTGAGGTCTGTTGACACGTCGAGGGGCATGATACCCTGGACGAACGTGATGAAGCTCCTGAAGGATTACGATGCCGCCGACACAGAGCTCCTAATCTATGCCACGACCCTGGTCAACAAGTGTTTGAACGGCATACCGGACCAGGATACTTATTACGATCAGGTGGACTGCCTGGAGGAGCAGGGGATCGAGGGTATTATCCAGAGGTACATGTCGAAGCAGGGCACCGACCTCGATCTGCTCAGGCAGTTCCAGATCTACGAGGCCGTGCTGCACCACGAGGACGGGAACGACAGGGGATCGCCTATTCGGCAGCTCGACGATAACATCAGGTATCGGTTTTCACTGAAAACGGCGAGCCTTTCGTGGATGGGGATCTTCGTCTGCCAAGTTCGCTATTTCGTGCAGCCACCTCCCTGATTTATGGCATATTGTATCGCGTAGCTGACGCTTGCTGCACGAATCCTTCGAGAGGAAGGAATTTTTTGTACAGATTTTTCACCACCGTCGAACCAAGATCTTTGAGATTCCGTGTTGGGGGTTCGATAGTAATAACTTTGGAATTCTCTTACAGGTCGCTGAAAATCATAGTGACATCTCAAAGAACGGTATTTGGAATTGCTAGTAGTGCACGTACCCGATATCTCCGGCATTCTCAATATAGTAGCTACAGTAATATTAAAACATAGAGATAATAGTCGTGGTCACATCTCGGGCACAAGGATTCCCAACACGAAAGCTCGGAAGCCTCGAATCAGAAACTTGACCCCGGTTCGCTTAGAATCGCCGCTCCCGCAGAGTCCATAAACTCGGTACAAGAAGCCCGTAATCAGTCATACCAACAACCGCTCACGAGCGGCAACTTGCCGCGTCTTGCAGGAAGACGCTGCGGAACCGGAAGTCCCTGGTGGATTCGCACGAGCGTCGAAAATCCCGCAGACACTCGACGGGCACGTCTCCGTTGTCGATGTCCTTGAACGCCAGACTAAGCCCGCGGCTGAACCACTCGTTGGGCCTCAACTCCCTGAACAACACGCTGAACTCGAGCTTGCCCGACGACGACGACGAGTCCAGCAGCTCTCAAAGCTCGCAGGGTCATCTGGGAGAGGTGCAGCTGAACGGCAGCTACAAGGAGAACAAAGGTAATCACGCCTCCACCATCCTTCTCGTTCTTCTCCCATCCATGCAACGAGCAGAGCCGTGCTTTCGCTTTCCGTCGACTCACGTGTCACCGACGCGCACCGCAGATCAGCTCGTTAGCGATTCGACCGCGCGATGAATACGAACTTCGACGTCCACGAGCAGTGATTTCCGCGTTAACGGATCGTCCCTCTCTCGGGAGAGAGACCTTGCGGTTTTACAGTTCCCCGCGTGGTCCGTTGCGGATTTAACGCGCGGCAACGAGCGTCGGGGACGGGGCGAAAAGCGTAGTCTCGCTCGAAGGGGGCCGTGATTGAGGACGTTCGTTCCGTCGTGGAAAACTCGCCAATTCGATCCGTTGCGCGGCCAAGTACGCGTCGAGCTCGGGTCTGAGCAATCGGAATACGTAATTCGAAGGATAATCAGGGGATGGTGGATTAAACTTTCACGTGGCAATATAGGGGCGAAATTAATACCTTGCGTTTTTCACTATCCGTGAGTAAAACGCGAAGGAACGACGCGCTCGATGAACTGAATTTATCGGTGCTGTCGTCGGACGTTTCGATCTATGTGTCGCCAGCTATAAATTAGAACGGAGGCTGAGAACCGTGCGACTCGCGGGGGAATGAAAACGGCCGGGCGATAAGCACTCTCGTTCGGTAAATAGTGAATTATAGATCGACGCGGAAAATGATCGGTGGCGTGTGCATCATCGGCGAATGCTTTAGAAAAGGAGTGATTTATTGCGCGTTCCAGTGGACGTTGGTGTGACGCCGGCGCTGAGACGTCGAAGGGAACGTGCCGAGAGACAGAGGAGCTTCATCAGGGAGCAACAGGAGGCCACGGCGAACATGCGAGCATCCGTGGGCCATTCGGACGACCAGGAAAGTGAGTAATTGCTTTCAATGTTTAGAACTTGCAGAAATTGAGCAAGTATTTTCGAGAAGCATCTGAGAAAGAATTGCTAATTTAATATTTAAGCATGTGTGTAGGGGTGGATAAAAATTGATTGATCATTGATCGAAAGCACGGTAATTAATCGATGAATTTCCTGTTGACTTTCCGAAGGTCCTTACGCGACGAACGGGCTGCGTTACACGAACGGCACGTCGCACGAACGAAACGCGGACTCGCCCTCGAACAAGTTGTCCAGAACGAACAGCAGGAAGGACTTGACGCCCCTGATGAATGCCGCGAATAAGCTTGACTCCGAGGAGAAGAAACCTTGGTACGGCAAGAGCCCGGACGAGGGTGTCGAGTGCGACGAGGGCAATCACACCGACGAGGATGAGGATCGTCGAGTGGTTTTACAGCTGAAGAGGGAAGGAACCGTCAAGGATCTCACACAAAAGCTGGCGGCTCAAAATCTCATACCGAGCAGCCCAGTCGAGGAGAAGGTTTCCAGGTAATTTCACCATGTAATGCATATACGACAATTAAACGCTATTTAGAACATTGATCGCGGAGAACTATGTAGATTGTAGCGAGTGACGAGCATCGCAAACTTGTATAATTTCATAAACAACTGCTTTAAATATTCCATTTCAAGAAATTCTACTAGATTTTAGTTCGCAGTATTACTTTGCGAAAGTTTTATTACATTTAAATAATGCTAATTCATCAACGAGTGTAAAAAATTTAGGACCACGCAGATTACTATCAAATACCATTCAGACCTATTGATGGGACTGAATTCAATTAATGCCAGTCCATCATTGATGCAAATTCCACCCATCTATGAATTAAGAATATTACGATCCATGCCAAATATCCAACGCGAAATCCAAAGCTGCGCATTGCGCTTCCACTACAGCTTGCGGTTCCCTGGTTGCAGGATAGGGGACATGAGCGGTCTGATCTCGAAGGCGAAGGAGGGTCTAGCGAAGTCGAAGTCGAAGGCGGACGTGCTGAAGTCCCCGACCGGCGACAACCTGCCGAAACTGCAGGAGGCGAAGAAATCCGAGAACGAGCTGCACTGGGAGGAGCTAGTTAAGAAACTGAAGCGGCCGCTCGCGCTCTGCGACCTCGACTTCACCGATCTGAATTCCGACGACGAGGTCGACGTTCTCGGCCCTGTGAACGTGACCAACGGCATTCCACCGCCCCCGCCGCCCATGGTGCCATCGCCTGGTGGTGCACGTGCGCCGCCACCGCCACCCCTGGGGGCGAGGCTGCCACCGCCGCCCCTGCCCCAGGCTCCGCCGCCCCTGTTCGGCGTGAATCTCAAGTCGCCGAGGTCACCGACCGCCAGTGAGACCAGCAACACGCCAAAGAGCCCGACGCCGACCTTCACGAAGAAGAGCAAGAAGACGGTGAAGCTGTTCTGGAAGGAGGTCAGGGATGATCCCATCATACTGTCCCGCCTCGACAAGAACAAGATGATATGGGACGAGCTGTCCCCGGTACCTGTTGACACGCAGAAGCTCGAGCACCTGTTCGAGAGCCGCGCCAAGGATCTCATCACCAAGGTGAGCAATCCTCTCTCGTTGTCCGAAGCTTTACACACCGTTATCCTCTGGGGAGCTTCCTTTAGCCAGGGGTTGGTTCTTAATCTGCCATTCTCGCAAGCCGGCAACACGCGTAACACCATTGTACGATTCACTCGTGGGTAGCTTCGGGCCTCAGGTTGTGGATCATTCTTTCTCGATCGGAGTGGTAGCGTTGGTGGTGAACAAGTGAAATTAAGATTCGGGGGAACGGTTTGTATTGGAGTTTCTCATTGAGGATGTGGGGGCTGATGTATTTGATCAGTTAAGGTGTCTCGGCTTGAAGTAGCCACATTTCCTATTCTAAGTAAAGTGTGATAAGCAAGTCGTCTAGAGATGATTTCTAAATTTTGTAGAATTTCGTTGTATTTAAAAGAAAATTCTGGCCTCTCATTAGCGAGTGAATTTTTTAACTCAACAAAAGGATGGAAAATCGACCTTAAACCCTTTAATTACATATTCACGATTGTAATCACCCCATTTCTATTCTACCACTGAATTCCAAATCTCCCTCGGGCACCAAAAAAATAATTCCGTCTCAAACCGAGCTTCGGGATCAAAACTTTCTCCCCAGTATTCAAGTGAACAATACGCTTTTATAGGGCTTAGCGTCCGCCCCTCTTGCATCGATGAAGAACTACTTATCCCTCTAATTCTCTCTTTCTCTCCCGCGGTTTCTCAAAATTACATTGCACCGCGTATCCGACAGGAAATTTAATTACGCCGAAGGGATCCGGGGGAAAAAGCGACGACGATATTCCGCCCCCATGAATCTTCCCGCTTCTTTGTTTCGCCTTGTTCTATCTCAAACGTGTCCGACGACGACGTCGGCCACCGTTAGCCATTCCCCGACTCCCGATTCGTGAACCACCCTCCAAAGAGCGAATCCTCGGCCTTGCACCCGCTTCTATCTGCCGCGAGAAAACCTTTTCATCCAGCGGAAATTCCGCAGGCCGCGTAGCCACAATCCAGAATACACAAAGCTACGTGGCTGGTTAACCGGATCGCTGGTTCGGGGTTGCTGCTGCGCTTAAAGGGGATGAAACCTTCGAACCCGGGGGTCAAGGAAATCGTTATTTTCTGCAATCCCGGGCTTCTATTTGCGCAAGGTATCCCCTTTTTATAGGGGAATTGCGGCAAGCAAGTGTGAATTCGCTGAAATCGTGGAAAGGGTCGTTCTGGCTTCTTATAGCAATACTTTGGTGAGATTCAACTTGTATTATTCGTTCATCCAGCGTTTCTGTATTTATGAATTATAGAAAATTATCGAAACACTGTTTAACTGTCGTACTTAGATTTCTTTCAGGCTAGAAGTAAATCGTTTCGCGCTGGCTTTAAAAATTTGATATACTTGGACGCAGTAAATAATCCATTTAAACCTGGTCCGTCCCTTTAATTAGCAAACGATTGCCGAATCTTTGAATTCAATCGCGACCAATTTTTTTCCTGTTCGCACATCAGCGATTATCGTCTCGTTAGCTCGAATCGAGAATTTGACCGACGTTTCCTCTCGAAATATTTTTAAATAAAAGGATACCGGGTGTCTCGCGAGAGAATAGAACCCACTACAAGAAAATTCTGGTCAGGATGGAATACTGCAAATTGCATTAAATACAGACGCCCACCTCTTTCTTTTCGCACGCTCTTCCGTACGTGTCTCGACGATAACGGAAGGAATTAAAGGCTCGACGAGTCTCGCTTCTTTTTTTTTTTCACCTCGTGTTAAAATCACAGACCAGGGATGGGACAGCGTACGAATTGGCATGGAAACGCTTTATCCAGTTCACTGTTGCGTTATATTCGACGAAAGTTTTACAGGATTGCGCTTTGCTATCCCGCGACAGTAATAGAGGGTGGAGTTTGTTTCATCCGAGCGTATAAATATTTCCAGATTTACGGAGAAATCATTACGTAAGGAAATTTCGTTCTAAAACTTTTATGAAGCAGCTTTAAGATGTCTACGCTTCCACCCATTTCTCTGCAAAATTCCAATGCCATCTTGGAGGAAACCTCGAACATTTCAATACCATTCATCGTTGAATTAAATTCACCGCTCATTTTATACTGACGCGCGAGTGGAATTTGAATTTCAGCCAAGTAGCACGGGCAAGAGATTGACTTTCAAAGTCGTTTCCCTCGAAAATTACGCTGTTACGGCAGGCACAGGGCCGCATCTGTCTCGGTTCTACCTCGCATTTCGGCTCGGTCTTCGTGCTATTCGTTTCACTAACCCGTGTTAGCGATACTACACCATTTGCAATCGTGTAAACGCGGAAGCTGTCGCTTGTACAGAGGATCGAGGCTGCACAGTCACTGTGTTAAGGCTTCGCCCCAACTCTGCCGTTGCCTTTGACACGGATTACGCGTTTAATCCGTTCCGATTTACAAGGGGTGGGTCGCGTCCCGCGCCTCCCTCGGTCCGCTTCCCCCTTGAACGGCTTTATTTCCGATCGCGTGCGAAATAACAGAAACGTCGCGGAATCTATGCCCGATCCCAGGAGCTTCGCCTGTCGCAAAGCAAAGAGGAACTGTTTGTCGACGCTTAAGAGGATAAAAGGTCTCGTTGCCCGTTTTGTTCCGCCGCCCCGTAGTCGCTCGCGGTTTCCCTCCCCCTCGTTTTCGTTTCTCACCGTGACCATTCGATTTCGCGGCTTCCCACCGAACTCGGCGCTAAGTTTATTAAAATATTCGCCCGTCGGCGACGCGACTGTTTGCGCATCGCCAAACGGAGACGGGAAGTTTTCTACGGAGTTGTTTAAAGCAGCCGAGAGATTCCCGCTGGACTCGGAAGGCGGAGGAGGACTTCCGTCCTCCATTCTCCGCGCCTCGAGAAATAGAAAATATTACGCCGTTGGTCAGCTACGACTGTCAACGAGCTTAAAGGATTTAAGTTCCCTCCGCTATTTCGCCCCCTTTTCTTTTGTCGCCGCTCCACCGTCATCTTCGCGCTGTATTTCATCGGACTTCCGGGAAGAGACTTTGCCTCCGCACAGTCGACGCCGCTTCCTCGCGTATTTACTTGTTAAACGAGGAATCTTTTAATTGGATCGCGACTTAAGGGTGTAATTAGAAAGAAGTAATAATGAATACGCGGAAGATGTTAACATTCTCCGCCTTTCGGTCCCCTGAACGTTTTCAAAAGATACAAACCGAGGAAACTCTTAATTTATTTTAACGAATAAAACTGTCTGAATTTCTTCTATTTACCTGAGAAAACTATAATCGTTGCAATGGATGCTAAAGTCCTGTTTTGTACAGTTATCTTTTGGTACGCGAAGTAAGTATTATAATTTAGCCGTGAACGAAATTCATGAAAGCCCAGGGCCGCGGATATTTATCGGCCTTTATAAAAATCTCGTAGCAGCGCGGAAGAGCTCCTTAAAAAGCGTGCCCGAAATTGAATGAGCAGCGTATTAAAAATACGCCAGAGGGGCGTGTCCTTGACAATTTATTTAATCTACGTGCTTTATGTTATGAAAAAGCCCCGGCTTTTTAGCCAACTCTTGCTCTATCGAATTTCATGGAATAAATTTTCGCCCTGGGAACGGAAATGGGCATACGGTATTCCCCTATTTCGCCTTTCGCAAATCCTTGCCGTGCGCGCGGTGAATCGGGCGCGTTTCAAGTAAATTTTCCGGCAAATAGAAATGCAACGGCGAAAGCCCGCCCGTAAAATCGGCAGTGCCTCCCGTGGAAATCATTATTCCCTGACTAAGACCTGGACGACAGGATACGGAAAATGATATTTCCACGACTACGCCGTGCTCGCTCTCTGTCCGTTTTAATTAACTTTTTTTCCATTGAAATTTTCCATTATAACGTTATGGAAGCCTCCTCTTTTCGGCATTTTCCAACAGAACGGAGGAAAAATTCTCCAATTTCTGCCGCCGCGGAGACACAGCATGGAACATCGCCGTTTTCCAACAATTTTTTACCACGCTGCGACGAATAAACATTAACATCCATCTCGATCGCGGAGCCCCGTTTGAGCAGTTTTAATAACGGAGAAGGGTAGCTCGACTTCTATTTAAAAAATAAGTGGGTGCTGTGGAATCACTATATTCACCTCCAGGGAATTTTTCTTTTTACAGGAATATTTGCTACTGCACATTATTATTTCCCTTGGAAGGGAATATTCCGCAATTCTACGTTTGCAGTCGCATTCCGCTTGCCCACCTTTGCTAGAAATGATTAAAAAGTGTTTGACTTATCTCGCAGAGTGGTTGGAAGTTAAATCACATGCACATTGGACAGTAAAGAGCCACGCATTGCGTGGCTCTTCTCTCTTTGAATCACGCACATTTCCTCGGTAGTAAACGATCGTGTGTGGATGGTTCAAATAGTCGTCGTACGGCACCTAGATTAATTTCTCCGTGCTAGCGATATCGAGTAATGTCCCCCGGTCATTTCTCGAGCCGTGCGTTTTCCCTGGCGCGGTGAAAACCTGGCGGAAATTCCTCAGCGATCGGTCGGTCGCGTTCAAAGATTCCACGTGAACGGCCAGTCGGTGCCGCTAATTGCTCCTGTAATTGCATGTCGGTTTTATCGGCTTTGCCCGTTCGCGTTCCTCACGTTCTAAATTGTCGCGAGCCAATGGACACGCTCGCATAATGTCGCATTACACTGAACATCTCTCTCCATCGCGCTACTCTCTTCCGCCCTTCTCTCTTTCACCCTTCCCACCTTCTTTGCTCCTCGCCCGCCAAGCTTTTCCTCTCGCGAGCTCATCCTTTGAACTTTTATGTTCACCTCGGAGTCCGGTAATAATTAATGCCAGGCAACGAGAAAAAGAGAGACCGTGAATCGGCAATAACGACGGGGCACCGGATGGAAAAGCGAGGGCAAGCAAACGACGCAGGGAAAGGGGAGGGAAATAATATCTGGGAGGTTGTTTATAGTCGTTTTGTTCTGTTTTTTTTTTTGTATATTTCGTCAGACCCAATGGACTTGAATGTCACCTTATAAATATTGGTCCTGACAAACATTGACTGTTCGGAATCTTGTCATTATTAATTTTCACACGTAAAATTGATATCCTGGTAATGACAGATTTAAAAAGGGCACTCGAAGGAGCAGTTCAATTTCTCATGCTACCTTTTATCTTCGTGCTACATTGTATTAAACAATGTGCTTACTGCGAGCAATTTCTCATATATTCATACATGAACGATTACAATCTTGGTATAATATCGCAGACATTGTTAGTTTAATGATGTAGCTTTATCAATAACACATCGTAAATTAATACCGTCTGTAACTTTAACGTTATCCTACTATAATAATCGCGAATAATAATAATAATGATGCGGCGAATAGTGGTTGGTTGGGTGGTTGGTGATATGGTGGTTTAATGCAATACGACTAATCTTTTCTTGTATTTATTTGCAATATTCTTGGTGCTCGCACGAAAAAATGAACGAAATGGCATGCTGGAATTTTACAGGAGGTGAGTCCTAATTTCTTAACTTCACTTAACGCCGGTTTTCACTAACCCGTAAATGAGCTTTCATCCGTGCAGACGTCAGTCTCCCGTTTCTTTTTATGCTTCTCGCCTAACAAACGAGGGATAATAAATCAATATATTTCCCTCGATAATCCCATTAATACAATTGTTCGACGAATGAACCCGTTGACTCCATCACTACAGTTATCACTAACTTTCTTCGCTTTCGAAAAGTATCTTAATTATTTAATCCGGGTATAGTTGCTTTCGTTTCGCTTCTTGTAGTTCCATAACTACCCTCCTGAATTTCACATCCCCCCTGTTCGCTTTTGTCTCCCATTTCTCCCGTTGTTACTTTTAACATAATAACAATAACCACCATTGGATATTATACGCCTTCCCACTCCACTAATTCCGTTTCACCGATAATAATATTATTCTGAGCCGATTGATCCGCAGAAACAGCAGACACATTACCGTGTTTCCATCTCTCCGTAGTTTCATTTCCCACCGTTTGGTGTATAAATATTTGATATGCACTTGGTTGTTGATATATTATTTCAGCGGGCAGACGTGCGCCCCGTTTGAAAGCCACTCGTGCACGGTGTTCGTTGTTAATAATTACGTTCACGATTTGGAGTGTCCGTAGCGCAATAATGACCCTTTAAGTTCGCCAATGATTACGACTCTCCTGTCAGCGAGTAAGCGTTCCGTTTCTTTTTTGTCGCCGAGTAGAAACAGCAAGAGATGAACAAGAACAAGGAGATCATCGTGCTGGACCATAAAAGATCGAACGCCATTAACATCGGAATGACGAAATTGCCGCCGCCGAGATCGATTAAGACCGCGATCTTAAAAATGGACGCGACCATTATGAACAGAGAGGGTATCGAGGTAAGAACATTAATTTTCTTCCTTTATTAATATTTATACTGAATTCACTGAACTTCTCAGTACCTAATCGGATTTCAATTACACACTTCAATCTTTACTTTCAATAGACAAGATTAAATATTAGTTAAGGGTGTGCAGACTGCAGATACCCTTAAGATTCGAATCGATGTAATACCACTGAATTTCACTCGATCAACATTGCCTGCGATACTGACATTTTAAAATACCTTCATAACCACGACACACACAAGCAATTTATGTTATTCGCAAGAAATTTAACCACGATATTCCTAGAAATCGATGAATCTCTCTCACATGTTTCCGCTCGTTTCTCCATTTTCTCCTCGAACGGATACATTCGTCACGATCCCAATTTCGTTTGCAACCCCGATCGAAAGCGTGACCGTGTTAGTCACGATCCTTGGTTCACGATTAGCCCCGTGGTTCAGTTAAAACGCGCGTGCCCCCTGGTTTCTCGGCTGTTTTTCTGATTTCTCTAATTTCTCTAATTTCCTGTTCGTTTCTCGTCTTCGTTCGTCCCTTATTCCCCGTGTCCCGGTTCCCCCGCGATAGAAACTATTGACGATGCTGCCAACCGAGGAGGAGAGGTCGAGGATACAAGAGGCGCAGGCCGCCAATCCTGACCTACCTTTGGGATCGGCCGAGCAGTTTCTTCTAACTTTGGCCTCCATCTCGGAGTTGCCCGCCAGGCTGAAACTTTGGGCATTCAAGCTGGACTTCGAGAATTCGGAGAAGGTAAGTCACCAGCATTCTCGCGCATTATTATGCGCAGGGACGCCGGTGGTTCGTTGCGTCCATAATCTATTCGGCCGCGAATTTTTTAACGGGCATAAATCTATTCGCTGCGCGCGATCGTAACGCTCGAGGTGAATGTTTAAAATGGAAATACAGCATTTACTTATTGTTAGCTGAAGTCTCTTAACTTTCCACTGTCGCTGTAAAACGAAAATAGAGAGGCGCGATAAACACAGTGGCCGCGTGAGAAGCGTGCATGACATTTCCAATGGAAATTCTATTAAGCCACGTCGCATACGAATGCACGTAATAGGGATCGAATTGGCCCGTTATTTCTCACGAATCTCGTCTCGAATTCCGCGGAGATAGTCGCAGCCGCGACGAGGAAAAACGCCAGGTATGCAGGGAAGGAAGTCGCGGGGAACGTTCCCCGCATAATCGCGCGATTTCTTCGCCTGGGAACACGGCGAATTCCGATACGCGATCGTGTGCTACCAGCGAGCGTGCATTACTTCCTCCACAGGACTGGCGCCTAACTCGAAACACTCGGCGAGACCCTCGAATCGCAGCCATCCTATTACCACCTGACGTATTCTCCTAGTACATGTATCATCGCGTATAATCTGGAAATGTTTCTGAAATTCTCCACAAAGGCGATAACGCTTCGCAATCGATCCCTAAACGCGAATATTCCTACAGAAAATATTGACGTTTCCCTTTCCATCTATCATCCTTAAAGATTTAACGAGCATCGTCGTTGCGCGAAAATCCTTTAAGGAGGGCGTAGCACACGTTTCTCCGAAACGTAAAACAAAAGCAACAGGGAAACGTACGCGCGGGGTTGGCGGTAACGCGCGAAGAGGTCAGCAACCGACGCGACGAACCAGCCGGTGTTTGAGAACGCCGCGCGAAAGAAATAATCGTGAGCCATCTTTGTGACTTCAGGAAATTGCGGACCCTTTGATGGACCTGAAGCAAGGAATGGAGACCCTGCGAGTGAATAAAACGTTCCGCGGGATTCTGAGCACGCTCCTTTCGATCGGGATATTCCTCAACGGAAATGAGGTAGGTATTGAATGCCGGCCAAATGATATCCGCTTAATCCGTCCGACGGAGTGGCCGCTCGCGCGGAATCGATATCCATCGGCGTCGATAATTTTCGTGTAACTGTTAGCCGACGGTACGGAAAAGGGCGAGGGAGAGTTGAGGGTGAAGATTGGGATACAGGCGCTTCCCTTGGCCGAGTGCCACGCTTCTGAAAACGAAAACCCCTCGACCTATCGCGTCGCCTTTTGTTCGATAACGTTGCAGTGACCGTGGACGATGTTCGTCACAGTTTGCACCTTCACGCTTGTAGATTCTGTAGATTGGAAAAACGCTTCCTGATTCTGGCTGCTCTACAGAGTTGCCTGCGTAACACGGTCACTCAGAATAGCTCGCGAATTTATTAACATTTCTAAATTTAGCGAACCCTTGCCAATCAAATAATTGCTGACACTAGCTTTCGTATTCTAATTTGCTCCGTCATCGATTATACTATACAACATCCCAAAGCACGTATCCCGAATTACGTGCTCGCCGTGGCAAAGGGGAACGCGGAACGCCGGGACTGCAGCTTCCCTTTAAAACCCATCTGGTCACATGGTAACGAAACTGGTCGTTTAAAATAAAGAAACGACGTCTGCAGCCGCGTGTAACGCGAACGTAACCTTTGCTATCGTAGCCGCAGTCCCGCACGCGATATCAAACGCACAAACTGTACGGTCGCACGAATATTCGTGTACGAGACACTTTGCGATTCTGATTCGACGCAGGACGATTCCTTTTCGTTCGTCATCGTTAGCTTCCATTTGAATATATTAACAACATCAGTGGCTCTTCAGGCCCGCACGACTAATCATTTCTTATCGCGCGTCGGCGTCGTTGTTCACTGTGGTTTTACACGCCACGCTCATTTATCGAGCGTGTCGTACGGCCGCGGAGTTTTCAGCTGACGCGAGCCGAGCATTTTCTTCGTATCCTGCAGTGAATCGGTAAGAAAGCGAGATAGCCTTAAGCGGGACAAAATTTCCTATTCAGGTTAATAGGTTTCCCTCCTCGATCTATCGAAATCTTTATTCAAGCAGCACAGAATCTCTATTCGTACAAAGTGAAGATCATTGAAAACTGCTTGGAAAGGAAAGTCTTCTGTGCATTCGGGATGTCGCCCTTGCCGACTTAGAGATGCGGGGATATCGATTCCAGGCTTTTCCCGACAATTATGTTACACGCGAAAGTGGTCAGGAACGTTCGGGTGGAAAGCCTGCGGCCCCGAAACGTGGAAGTTAGCCCCGGCAAGATTCCAGGCGTCGCGTAAAGCTGACACGTCCTCCTCTCGGGCTTTTTCAGGTGAAGGGCTTTCAGCTGGAATACCTCGCCAAAGTACCTGAAGTGAAGGATACGGTTCACAAGCACTCGCTGCTTCATCACCTTTGCCACATGGTGATGGAGAAGTTTCCAGATTCTACGGATCTCTATTCGGAGGTGAGATAGAGAGGGCGAGAGCGGGGGGAGTAAGGCGGGGCTCTACTTCGCGCCCCGGAGCAAGTGGATAAAACTTTAGTTTGGCGCGGCGTCGTGCCGCAAGACGGAATAACTGGGGAGCTACATTCGCGAAATCGGGACCAAGTTCGTTCGTGCACCCGAAGAACTTCTTCGCGGAGACCGTTACCAGCGTTATTCCGTGGAATTGTGTCCGCCGCGCTGGTAACTCGTGCTCCCGTGTAATTGGAGGGTGCACAAAGTCCTACTCGCGCAAACAATTTTCAATTTATCGCTGTCTCCTACCGTACTAAACAATGGTCTCCAAGTTCTTGCCTCTTCTTGGCAACTCTTCATCGCAAGCTTTATTAAATTCATGCGTTTCAATTTGAATTCCGTCTAATATAAAGTACAAGCTTGCAGTGGAAAGTCGCACAAATGGAAGCAATTTGCTTTTATTAGATTAATAAGCTTTCCCGTCGCATCACACTATTTCTCCATCGACCGTCGCTTGTAGTTTTCGAAATTTTCCCGCGTTCCAAGCGTAATCAGGAGGGATGGGAATGTTGTTTAGATCGGCGCGGTGACGAGGGCCTCGAAGATCGACTTCGACGAGCTCGCGTCGAACATCGGGAAGCTGGAGAGCGAGTGCAAGGCGTCCTGGGATCACCTGAAGCTCATCGCGAAGCACGACGGCTCCACAATGATGAAAGTCAAGTAAGTACCGTGTGGAAATCATGCGTGCCTCATCCGCGGCGAGATTGCAGCCAATCGGAGCGGGCGCTCTCCCGTTCCTGACTCGCCGTCAGAGATCTCGGCAAGTTTCCTTCGCGAAGTTTCGACCGCGAAATTCGCCGGATCCGAGCAATGTTCGATAAACTCGCGACAGACTTTTTTCCTCGGTCGAAGCTGGCGCCGTTCCAAATGGCACCACCATTAATTACTGAAAGCGTATTTCTTCCTTCCTTGGTCCGACTTCCTGCGCCCGTTCCCTTGAACTTTTTTCCTCGATTTTATTCCACCTTATCCCGTTTCTACTTCGAGCTTCGCGGTGGATCTTCGAAGCTTTTATCTGTTCATCCCCATACCCCCAGCTGCTCCTTATCTAACTCAGCTACATTGGGACACGATACCCTCCCTCTCCCTCGCGTTCCCTTTGTTTAATTCCTATTTCATTAGAAGTTGTTACACAAATGTCCCTTATAGAGAACAAAGCGCCACCATGCACCACTAAAGCTCGAGAAAGGTACTTACTTCCTCGTTACCTTTAATACTGGAACACGCTATGGTGCAATAGATCACGCAAACCACCAGTTAATACTTCAAAATCCACTAACGCCATTTGTATCTCTTTTTTTAAATATAAATTGTTTCTTAAAGCAACCGTTCCTCTGCTTCTCTCAATCTCAGTTCATCAATATCATCCCTTTAAGAGCGAGACTCTTTCGCGTTCCATTTCCTTTCGCTTTATACAGTCCTCGAGGCTGAGTGATTAACCGATGCAGTCGAGTTAAACAGTGAATTTTCAAGCATCTATAGATGCTGGTGCTCGCGAAATTACATCGACCCGGTTCGGTCATCGTTAACGCTGCCCGTTTCACGTCGCGGGATCCTTTGTTCCCCGAGCATGCGTTGGGACGCGTTTAATCGTATTTACAGTTCC
Source organism: Andrena bicolor (assembly GCA_960531205.1). Lineage (NCBI taxonomy): Eukaryota > Metazoa > Arthropoda > Insecta > Hymenoptera > Andrenidae > Andrena > Andrena bicolor. The sequence continues at coordinate 6,135,613 of OY482664.1, forward strand.
CCGTCAGCGGAGAACAATGCTCTCGTGTCTGGGACCCAGCAAATCTCGTACTTAATTGCGACGACGTGGCGCGGGGAGCGAAAGCGGGGGAAGGGGGACGGAGACGTAGTAAGTAGCAGTCGCACGAGTAACGCTTCATATCCTGTTGTCGGGATGATGCACGCTGTTATTTCGCACAGATATACTGCGGTGATATTTTGTTTAACGGTGAAACGTCTCGTTAATATCGCCGTGTCTGGCGCGGCCCGCGTTAATTAAGTGTAACGGGTCGTCCTAAATACTGGCCAAGTTAATTCGTTCCTGCCAGAAACTCGTTTCAGCGATCGTCTCTGCCTTGAGCGCCCCGGTGAGCTCGACACGAGTAATGGGAACTTTTATTGCAAAAAAGCATCAATCGCGATGATGAACGAATGGTAACGAATCTTCAGACACTGGTCCCCATCAGGTTTATCGAAATTTTCTCTCATCAACATTGTGGAATCGACCAGCTCTATCCACAGAATAATTAATGCTTTTCTCAATCTATTCGAAATTCTACTACCTAATAGAAAATAATGTAACAACGCTGAGCGTTTGTCTACAGAAAACGTTGCGACAAAAAAAGGTTCAGAGAATGATCGTTTGCACTGTTGCAGTTTCCTTGTAAGAATTATATCCGCCAGCGTAGCAAGTTTACAGTGCGTTAATCTGTGCTTTCTTGCCCCTCTGTTGAAATAGAATGTCGGACTTCCTGGCGGACTGCGCGGAGAGAATAATCGTACTGGGGATCGTGCACAGGCGGATCATAAATCGATTCCACAAATTCATCCTGTGGCTGGGCATCCCGCTGCACAGGGTGCAAGACACGAAGCCGAACGAGTTCTGCCGTATCGTGTCCGAATTCGCGTTGGAGTACAGAACGACGCGGGAACGGGTGATACAGCAGCTCGAGAAAAAAGCCAATCACCGTGAAAGAAATAAGACCAGGGGGAAGATGATCACAGAGGTGAGTTAGACCCACGGTTCCCGTATATTTCCCCAGGTTCCCGTGGTCGCGACTGAAAATCTTTCGGAGCAGGGAGCTGCTGCTCTCATCAAATACAGTTATCGGAGCGTGAAGGGCATTATGGTGGGTCCTCTTTTCTCCACCTCCGGCTAGGGAATAAATTGCTTTTTTGCTGCGGGGAGAATCAATTTCTACTCTCGCCTACCGTGGTTTCACTGACGTTGGCGTGTATTCGCGCCGAACCGATCACATTCGTTGCCTACCGTTGTCGCGTTTATTCCTGAGAATTTATTATTACACATAGCAAATGCCAGACAATACACATCACACAGAACAGACATTACATTACACAATACACGTTACAAATGACGCGTCGCCTCTATCAAAAGTGTAGCAAAGTTGCTAACAGAAACTCGGCGACCCACAAAAAAAATGTAACGAAGTTGCAAATGACAATTTTTCAACAATGTTGCAAATTAAATTCGATGATCGGACTCCAAAATCTCGGTTTTCAACGTTGTGCTTTTTAGCAAGAAGCCAAATTTTGGTTTCAATTTTGTTGCGCGCGCAGGAATCCAGAAACCACTTGTTCCGAATTCCATTGCTCGCTTCGTGCACCTGCATGGGTCAGGTTTTCGGCTACCACTTGTAACAAAGTTGCAAACCGAAATTTGGCTGCCCGCGGAAACGCACAAAGTTGCAAACCGGCATTTTGAATCTCTAACACCGAAATTCCATTTGCAGCATTATTGAAAATATTTATCGTTTGCAGCTTTGTTGCGCTTTCGTGGGACGCTAAATAACTGCTTGCCACATTGTTCACCATAATACTGAAGTGACTAGTTGCTAAGTTGAGAGCAGTGCAGCACGCGAATTGTGACGTGTAACATGTGAAGTGTGAACGTGTAAAATATGAAAACGTGTTAAAGGGTTAAATTTATAAAAAAATAACTATTTTGATATTAATGCGTCTTTATTGTAATAACTTATGAAAACAATTTACAAGCATTTATGTCTGCCTGTCACCACACGCGCTTCCTATTTATAGCGCCAAATATAGTATCACATCCATAAATAGTACAATTTCCACGTTTTCATTGCTCTCATACGATATGATCGACAAACGCCACCGTTGAACCCGATGTCCCCTCTGATCGTTACAGGTTGGTAAATTCAGGACGAAAGAGGATCGCGCGGACGCTGAGCTCAGGCAACTACTCGGAAGCGATATCTCCGACGTCGAGAGTATTCACGGCACCTTGCCCTGGAGGAGACAAAGAAAAGATGGTGAGTTTCATTCCATTTTTACGTCTCCTCTTATTCCCTATCCTTTGTTTTATTTCTTTTGCTCGACTGGCATGCCTACGCGATCATTCCTTCCCAGACTTTGGCTTCATGAACGATGACTCTATCTTCGAATGTTTACGAACTTCGATCGATATCTGTCGCGTGTAACTATAATACATACAATAAAATTTTGAAAAATTAAAACCGCAGTCGATACTGTTATTCTGTAATACATTTATTGTCTACGGAAAACTGGAGACTACTATCTTCAAGGACTTATGTTTTTCCACTAGCAATATAAATGATTCAGATATTATTACGATAAAATGGTGCACTGGCAGCAGAACGTTCTATGTTGAATTTTTGTTATCAGAAAACACAGTTCTGTGATTTGTAATCATCGGTTCGATTTCCACATTTCCGGTGTTGTTATATTCAACGAAAATAATCGTCGGTATTCTCTCTGTCTCTCCCTCTTTCGTCGAGCATCGGGACGCAATTTGCAACATAAATTCCTTTTCCGGCGCGGCGCGTTCATTGATCGAGGCATTCTAATATCCTGCCGTCGACAAGTTTCATATTTCTACGTTACTCGATGTCTGGCTCCGCGAAATCGTGGAATACAGAATGGGGCAATAAAACGTAATAATACCGTCGCTCGTTGGTCCGGATCGAAGGACCGAAATTGTAGCCCTGATTTCCCAGTTTTTTCGTCTGGTCTCGCAAAACCGTATCATCTTAGCGCGACCTTCCACCTCTGACGCGGCGCGATCAAATTGTTTTCCTTTTTACGCAAAATTTTGCCCCCATGAAATACAGCAGAAACTTTTTCATTTCTCGGCAGCGTCCGTAGATCGTCGCTGTTGGGCTCAACTTTTCGCGCGGTGGTTTTTAGCGCACGGAAATATAACGCCCCCACCCCTCCCGCCCCCCTTAAAAGGGTAAGCCCAGCGCCGAAGATAAGAACAAAGTGCGAAAATTTCTCCTCGTTTCAGTAATGTTCTAGCCGGTGGCGGCGCGAGAGATAAATGCCCTCCTTAAGCAAACGCCCTCCAGCCGTGAGATTCGAGGATAGCGTCGGCTCATTTGATGGCGTTACCGGAAGATGAGAAGTAACGACATCGAGATTTTAGAACGCGGTCGAGGAGCGCGGTTGCTCGTCCGGGAAAATACGAAACTCGCGTTTAAATCGTAATCCCACGCGGGGGTGGGGGTCGCATTTCTCCTTGACCCTCCGCAAATATATTTTCCTACATTTAACATTACTCGTGCTTGCCGCCTTCCGTTTTGCCCCGTATTTATTATGAATACGCCTGTCAGAAGCTTCTGGTTTTATTCTTGAATCAAGTATTAAATATGTTCCTTGATACTGTAAATTATGGAATTGTTAAGTTAACAATTAACAAATTCTTGTCTGCGAACTGTCAACATGTTCGTTAGCAATTGCTCTTGAAAGTCGGATTAAAATTGGGTTAGTTATTTATAAGCAAATGCCACTTTGCCCGACTTGTGTGTCATGTCTGACTATGCACCGACACATACTACTTGGAACTAGCTGTAATTTGTCATGCGTCTGCTTATAAATACGTACGAACTACTTAGAAAATTCTCGTTGCAGTTATGATTGATTTGCTAATATGTCTCAGCTTCCTATTACCTTCTATTATATCTGTATAATAATATCAATTTCATACTTGTGTAAAATTGCATGCATAGAACAAAACATTACGAAGCACCGTGCAATATGCATTTCTCGCGATGTAAACTGCAAGAACACAATACTGTATCGATGAATTCACATTTTGAATGACAACTGATTGGAGCAGTGTGGAAAAGTCGGGTGAGTATTTAGTTTAGGGATTGGTTACGATCGAAGGATATATTTCAGTGATTTCATGACACGAGAGTCATACAATGATATATGATGATATTCAATCATAAAATTAATCAGAATCGTTGATAGACAATCAAACTAAGATTCAATCAAGGCACATCAATCGGCGTAACACAAATAAATAAATAAATATTCAAATTCAACCAAATACCAAAGGAACGATTTCATCGAATCTCCCTTCGTGCCATCGAAAAGCTTCATTCCGACGTTACCTCGGCACACTTTGCCGTAACTTCTGACATTCCATCATAAAAATCAGCCATCGTACAACGCGCGGCGATCTTCGCAGGACACTTGGCTGAAAGAGGCGGAGAACGAAGGAAACTGTTATCGCGGTGGTCACGCGAGATTGTTCCGGATTGCAACCGCGAATCCTCTCCTATCCCAAGGCGGCATTGGAATTTTTATTCTCACCCTCTGCGACCTGTGCGCGTATAAAGGGTGGAGGCGCGAGACTAGCCCTTCTTTACGGCTCGTAAACTTGCTGGTCCTCGTGCATTATCGTGGCTGCAGCCATCATAACTTCCCTCCCTTTTATTCCCGTGTATGCTCCTCTATAAAATACCTAAACGCTCCGCCTAAGTCGTGCCACGGCGCTTCTACACGGCCGACGACCGCTCCCCCCCTTAACCCCTATCCATTCAAGCTCTCCACCTCGAACACCTAGAGACGTCCTCCGAATCCACCCACACGCATCCACCCTCCGGCCCTTGCAAGGATCGCGATTTGTCCTGGCAGATTCTCCTCGACCCGGGTATCTTCCGGCCCGTTATTGCATTCATATCCACGGCTACTTTGAGAGGGTTGTATCTGCGTCAAGATTGCTGAGAATAAAACGGGGCGAGGGGTGGTCCTTCAGAGATGATTTCGTTTAACTCGTTTCGGGTGTAACGCCAAGGGGGCGATTCTGGGGGATTCGCAACGTTTTAATACTGCACGTTCAGCAAATATTAGCGAGAATAAAGTATTCGGATTTTCATTCCGTGGAGCGTGTCTGTGGAAATCTTTATGCGAGTTCATTGAAGAGGATTAGAGATTCCATTTAAAAAAATATATCTGTGGGATTTGGTGTTTGACTTCATTCGGAATTTCCAGTACACTAACGTAGCCATCCTTCTATTCTTTTTCTTCGTCGCATTTAGAAATATAATTACGCACGTGAAATCCTTCCGCGGGATATTTATCCTGCTTCGTCCCTCGCGCCACGAGAAACTCCCGTTGGGGTAAACGAGCCCGGTCTCTTTCATCGTGAATTTGATCCATAAAATCGCGGCGAAGACGACGAGAGAGTTTCCATTTATACGCGGACCGTAATTTACACATTCATGCGGCCGTTTGGTATTTCAAACGCGTCGAACATCAAACAGTTCGCGGGTTGTCCCGCAGTGGGAATAGAATCGCAGTCATTTAACGCTCCCAAGCGGTCCTCGCGTATATCAGCAGCGAAAAGCTCCACTAGTCGACGACATTCAGTGCTAACTAGGTTGACCGCATCCAGAAACTTCGCTTTTTCCTTCTCTTCCTTTTCCTTCGCCCATGGAAATCCCGTCGCTATTCCCACCCTCGGCATCGCCGCCCTCCTCCTTTCACGGTTCTCCGTGCGGCCCTCGTACACCATCGTATCGGATTTACACAGCCAGAGAGGCCGCCAATGGAGGCTTCTTTCAGCCGAGTTTCAAAGAAGCTCTCAAAGGAACTCCCAGTGCTTTTGACGGTTCCGAAGTTTTCACCCCGCGGACCTGCGAGCAGAAAGACTGCTCCGCGAAGAGTTGGCCGTGGAGCCGCTGCGAAAGAAGAATGGCTCGCCGCGCCTCTACAGACCCGGCTATCCGAGTGAACGTGACAGTATGAGGGCTCTCTACGGCCGCCCCAAAATACAGTGTGTCCCAGAAATATGTGGTCACTGATGATTTTGGACTAAACATCTTGATCTTATTGCTATACGTCATTGTCAGGGCACCATTTTTATCGTGAATATCAGATGGAATTAGCTTTAAAAGTAGCCCGGAAGCTATCAATTTTAAGCTAGTTAGTAAACGGAAGTCGATTGATTTCTTGACACGCAAAAAGTGTTTTACTTCCCTTCGTCGATATGTCATCGCGAAAGATTTATAGCCACGCGAAATTTGTGTTGCAGGGCGCACCTCTCTGGGCCCGCTGATCCGCGACGAGAATACGAACGGGAACTTAACTGACGGCGACGATGAGCTGCTGGAGTCGTTGGTAAAGACCGCGACGAAGACACCAGCGACGAGAACGACGCCCAGAGAACGCAAGAGGACCAGACACGCCGATCGTAAGTCTTGTAAGTGTGATCCCCGCACCCTGCACTTGGCCTCCCTTCTTCCCTCTTGATCGATCTGTCCACGTTTTCGGAGAATCGATCATTCGATTCGCCCGCCGTTAGCCGCCTTCTGGCACTTTCGCGACGGCGTATTTATGGACCGATTTCGAAAGGTACTTGCTCGTGGGAAACGCGAATTTAGGACCGACAGATTGCTGGAATAATAAATAGCGAATAAAAGCTTGAAGGGTGGAGAAGATTTCGAGGGATCAATTAATTGAATGTAACTTTATTCTCCCTTAAATTTCCCATGAATTATCTCGTTGCGTTCAGATCACTGTGTTCTTTAAATAAATATTTGCGCAGTAAAGGAGAAGATATATATTCTAAATGTATTATTCAAAATTCACAGACACTGGCAATATTTCCCCCTTCGCGCAAGTGATTAATTTTTTTATTTAAGTTCTCATTACTCGAGCTCCAAGGGATGACACGTTCTATTACCGTGAACAAGAAGCACGGTCTTAAAACCGCGTTAAAATTAATTAAAAACCATCCTGGAGGATAGCGATCCCCGTCGGGGATGCAAATGCTTACGCATTTTCATTTGTATCCTTGGGGGAAAATCTCCCCCATTAAAACCGCTCTCCCTCGCCATGTTTGTACCTCGGAACGATTTTATAGCGCGTAATTATCAGCGATTTTCGTTAGTCGTTCCAACGATTTATATCCCCCAGCGTTCCGCCTCGACGCTGCGTCTGGGTAACTGCGTCCGAGGACTATCCATTCGTGTGAAAGTTCATTTAAAAATTAACGTTCATCCCCTGGAGAATTTACGTGGCGACCTGCAGCTTCCATGGATTACTAAAAAAAAAAAAAAAATTCTTTGCAATTAGCTTGAAAAATTAACTGAAATCTAAGGTAGATTCTTACGAAGCAACCACTTTCACGTGTCCATCTGCCTAATTTTAGTAATCTGATTTAATTGCAGTGGATGAACTTTTCAACAGAAATAAATCCGTGAGTTTTTACTCCGGAAACTTTGGAATCTGCTCGGTTTAAACGCTTGTAAGGAAGTTGATCCTTGGAAACTTTGACGCCTCTATTATATACCGCTCAGTCGCACTTTATCCACGGAGTACTTTGTACAAATGGGGTCTTCGGTTAAAGTCGCGTTGGCACGTGAAACATTCGGTCCATAAATAGGGGCCCGCGGGACGTCGATCGATAAGCGGAAGTACGGAGCCAAAATTCTGAACGCCAACGATCGAGGACGACGCGAACAGTGTCGTTTCCTTGGTCGTCGTTGAACTTTTCTTAAAAGCACCTTATTAGCACCGATCTATCCTTCTTCATCTCTCCTCTGCAAACTTGCGAGTGTACATACTTCTTCCCCCTTATAGGATCGGGCAAAATGAGAAACGTGATAAGTTACTTCGCGGTACAGTGTAAGAAAGAGAAGGAAGGGATACTTTCTTAAGGTATCCAAGTGAAATGGCCTCATTTCTGCCAGCGAAAATAAATGAATTGTCTAGGAAATGCCAATGTTTCGCGTGGATTACACGTCACGTAGGTCGTGAAGCTTTCACAACTTTTCTCAGCCAACATCTGCGCTACTGTCTTTTTTAAACGGTTTTTCGCGAAAAGGGGAAGCACCCAGGGTTCGGTGAAAGTGTCATTTGCATTTTATATTGCGTCCATTCATTTTTGGAATGTACGGTTTTCAGGCTCGACCCTGTCGTTCTCGTGGCCGAATGCATCAACGTTTGAAAGATTCGTCAGGCTTTTTCATTCTAGGGTGAAAGCCTTTAATCGCGGTGTGCTTAAAAAATATATCCTCGAAACTGTTTACCTTTTCTTTAGATAGTGTACAAAGCGAGCGTACGATAAGGAGAATATAACAAGCAATGGAAGAAGACTGTCTACTTTCTGAATAACGAGCTTTCTATATCTACAATAGGATTTCATTATTTTTTACGAATTTTTCGGAGAAAACTCTTTGTCCACATTCGTGAAATATAACTCACGTCCTTTTTCGATTCGTGAAAAATGGGTTGCAGAGGATTTGCTGGTTATAATGGAATTCAATTGAAGAATGCTGCATATTCTACTGTGATTAAATTCCATTCATTTTAGGAAAGGTTTTGCATTCAAACGCAGATCACATTCCCGAATTATAGATTTGTGAAGAGAGCAAATCTTCGCGATAAAGATGTTACAATATCTATAAACTTATACTTTTCGAGAATTATTAAATTACCTTTTAAAAGGAACATTTGCGTTTTTAAGCTCGCTTTGTAGCTCGCATAAAATTCGTTTCACAAAAAGTCGAACGCCTGTCTACCTCTAAACCTCTCGTGCGCAACATCGTGCCAGTGGAGAACGGTAGATAACGAGTAGTAAACGCAGGAAATGAAGTAAGTGATATAATAAAGGCGGTGGAAAGGGATGATTGCCTGGAAGGCGAAGAATCGAGTATCGCCGGGGGAAAATAACAATTGTCGTTGGGTTAGCATGCGTTACAAGTAATTCAGGGGAGGGGAGGGCGTGCTTTGCGCCAAGGGAAAGCTCTATCCTCCTTTTCCCTTTCCCCCTCATTTCCTCCTCTTTGTCCCGAATTATCCAGTTTAAGGTGGCGTAGCAAGGGGTGTGGTGATGGCTTTTACTATAAGTACGCGCGCATACGTAGCTATATATGTATGCACACGTACACGTGGGAACCGGTGGTGGTTGCTAACGGGGTGGTTTAGCGTTCTTCCCTTCCTCTTTTTTTCTGTCTGACAGTGAAGCGATCCCGCACCCGGGAGAACAACACCACGCCGGAAGGGTACCAACCCTGAAGGGCTACCGATCGTGACCGACGCGATGAAGGTTCGCTGGTTTTTCCATTAAACACAACTTATCTTTCTCTCTTTGCCTCTGTCTCCGCGGCGCTCTTCCTTTTTCTCCGTCTGGCCTTGCGTGGAATGCGGTCTTCTCTGCTTCTTCTCCTTCTGTCTCGGCATGCATTGGTTTCTTCCCCTTACAGCATGCACACGTTCCACCTCCTCTTACTGTCCCCCCCGCGCGTAGAATGGAATTTTTGAATGTTTAAAACGTCTCGACGCGAAACGTTGTGATTGGTTAGGTAATCAAATTAATTGTGCTTGGTAATAATGAATGAGTTGAAATGGATTCCATCCCTGCTTGTGAATAATATATTCTGTATTTTATACTCAATGGTCGAAGTCACTTGTAAGTGATAAGTAACGAGGCTGCAGGTTGAAGGTACACTTTTCGGGTTCACGGATTGGAGAATCGCAGCAGGGGATGCGTTCGATTACTTTGCGAATGTATCCTCCCGCGGTTCATGTCGAAAAGGCAAATCAGCTCGCTCTTATTCGAAGGTTAAGTGAAAAGTTTGCCCGCTGTGTGTAACCTACGCCTCCATTACGCAAGTTTCCTCGTCTTGGAGAGGAATCGTGGAAGGCGAATGCATTAACCTTATACGAACTTCCGCTGGAGTCTAAGTCTAGAGCAAAGACGGTCTCCTTCTTATTGGTGCCACTTTGAGAAACGATTCAACCAAGTTCTGCAACGGTGATCCAAATTTTTCATCTGTTACCACTCCATTTTTCAACGCGATATTAATGCAAACTACATATAGATTCGCGAGGCCATTAATGTTGAAAACTAATAATGCCTCGGATATGTAACGAACGAATTGAATAACGATGATCTATAATCTACGAATAGACGAAGAGTTGTAACAAATTATTTTATTGTTTTATAATTATGCATCCTTCTGTCAGCTCACATTAGCATCAATTTCTATTTAATCGCTCGTACGAGGGGAATTAAAAGTTGCCGCGAATTTGTAGAGGCGCCTAAAGCTTGCCGCTCGGAAATTTCAATGAGTTTCCCAGGGATAAGTAAGTTATGAATCTATATCGCGTATCTTGAACTTAGAAAATTCCTCTGGATCCACTTTAGACGAGTTACGTAACGTATAACGACTCACTTAGGCGTTTCCATTTCGTCGACGTATTCCAGATCGATCGGATGAGGCGCGTTGCTTCGCCGACGAAATAATTGATGGACCACGCCTTGAAACCGATGTATCGGTCCAGCGATCGATAACCTCTCTGGATCCCAACATCCGCCCCTTTGCGATTGTCTACGTACCATTGTTTAACGATCTTTCGAGGAAGATGAATCGTGTGTATCATGAACGACTTCTTCCAAACGAACCCTCCCTCTTATTTACATTTCTTCTCGGTCACTTCAGTTTTCTGACTTCTCGATATGCACTAAACTTAGGGTAACGCCAGATAATCGAACAATATAGATAGGTACCTATAATAATTGTGATTTGCAGATGGAAAGAAGTGAAGGAATAACAAGTTTTTGGCAGGATCCTCTAGTATTCGGAGAAATTAAAATTTCTACTAAGTAATATTAATAATAATAATAGAAATAATACCTAATAATAATAATATATCATTATGGTCTTCGAAGGAATTAGAAAAAGAATAGGAAAAGGAAATTAATGTTGAAATAAAATTATAGTAATGCGGCAGTTAAATTGAATAGAACATTGGCAATTTATAGATACTTGTTTGTAGATAATGAAATTGTTATTCACAGTGGTGCTGCTGTATTCGACATGATTGGTGAATGAAGCCATTTAGGGTAAACAGGATTGAACATTATCAATAGTAGAATAACGAGGCAATCTTATGTAACGCAGTTCACGTTCGCCTGTGTATTAGTGCATTATTACCGTAATACACCTTAATATACGACGTGGATGTAGCTGTCGGTTCCGCTTCCTAATCATTTCATGAAATAATTCTGCTTGCGCATTACGTAACACGCTTCGTGCACGAACTTGAGAGAATACATTACGAGAGTGGTTTGCAACCGAGCTGATTGATCTTTTCGCAACATTAGCAATTCCTCTCAAACGAATTAGAACAGTGAATTATTTAAAATATCAAACTTTCTGCTTAACGATTTCCAAATACAACTTGAGAAATTGCCAGAACGTTTTAACGTGAGAAATTTCCAAGAACAGGAAGGGAGTAATTTCAAGGGACAAAACTTGGCCGCTTGCGGTCAAGAAAGAGTAAAAAAAAGTCCACGTTTTGAGGTCAATATTCTCGTCAATTACCTTTCATCGAAATTACTGGCTTCTTATCAGTAATCTTATTCCATACGTTGCAATAACCTACACGTCACACGCTAACTTAATCCTGTGTGACTAAGTAGTATGAGCAGTGCACGTGACCAATTTCACGTGTTCTTGAGTTTCTAATATGGTGCCTATGGTAGAAGCCTTTTCCCTAATATCAATTACGCAGTACGCTACAAATACATAGATAGTTGAACCAGAAGTGTATCAGAAATCCTAATTGATCAATCGTGGAAGTTAGATTTCTCATTGATCATCAGTGCATCTCAAAAATTCATATAGAAGATACAAATCTCCCACAAGAGGTATAAAATATTCGCACAAAATTCTCCACAGTTCTCTGTACAAACCATTTACAAACATATGAATTCTCCGTCGCGTCGCAGCGAAGCTCGTGCAATTACGAAAGCGTCAAGGTAGGATGCAATTTGTCTCAGGCATCTATCCGAATGATTTCGTTCAAGCTCATTAAATGAACCGTCGAGATTACTACCAGAACGCGTAAAATATCGGAAGCACGCGGCAGCTTTAACGTCACTTTCACCGTGGCCTCGTTTACACGAGGACCAATCGAATTACCATCGATCAAAACGCGCGTTACACAGACACACGCACACACACGTGGAAAGAAGCATCGAGAGAGTAATTCCGTTTGCATCGATCTACTTTCTTGTTGCGGCAAATATTTGCTAAGTAGTTCGGATGGAGTGGAGCCGCACGAGTCGATGCACGATAAACGCAGAGACGTGTCTCGTTAATAACGTGATCATGGATCGTCGTCGTGCACGATCAGCCGCGGCGAGGCTCGTGCACCGCACACGTCACGGCAAATAAATTTCAGCCACGTGGAGGTCGTGTTTACCAGGCAATCGTAGCGCGAGCGATTTACCCGGGCAACATTAAATTGGGAGTCAACGATGCGCGAAAATCCACCGATTCCATCGGCACCAAATCACGGCTGACGAAAAGAATGAACCCCCCACGGTGATGCAATTTAAATCAACCCTCAAATAGGTATCTTACTTTCAGTGATGGAAAATTCAGTTTCGTTTATGGCTAAAAATATTTAAGAGGAATGTCAATTATCGTTGATGAATGAGATTGGATATGAATAGAGCTTACTTGCGAGTCTTCAATGGAATGATGGTTTTAGAAAGACACTTATGAAATGAGGGAATCCGTTCTTAAAGTTAGAGGTATTTAAAATGCTGAGCACCCATGACGTTTCGGTTGAATCGAAGTGGGAAGATCGGAATTAAGATTATAATGGGATCGGTAGCTTCAAAAATATTCCGGGGATTCGAATGCACAGAAATATGGAAGATAGGATTACTTATAGGGTAAATCCGGGAGACTCAGTCGGGCTGGAAAGTTGGTCGATTGACTATATTCAGACTCTACATCTGTGAATATGTAATAGTGTGTTAAGGTTCAGAACAATTAATTCTCTAAGAATCAAGTATTCCGACCAACTCTCTGGCCCGGCCGCGTCTCCCGGATTTACCGTATTATTAACGAGCTAGGTTCGAAAGCAAGTCGATCATGTCACACTTTTTGTACTAACCGAATTAATTTCTGACATTTACAATTTCTTGATATAGTAAAAGGAGAACACGTTATCCAATGAACAATTGCGTAATTTTCCTGTATAATTAAAGAACATTTCAGCAAGAATGATGAACGGTTTAGCGTTTCATAATTATCTGATTCAACGGCCGCCGACACGCATGATAATTTTCCAAATCTATTAACTACCATTCATAATTATACATGCAAGTTCGAGGCACTCATTGATTACGTTGTCCTACTAGCGCCATGTTAATAACAAATGCCGTTCGCACTAACGTGGCGGAATGAATTTGCGCTTGATCAATCATTGTCGATCGGCTAAACTGCTAAAGCATTTACTATTATTACTACCATGACGTTAAGGCCTGTTCAGTGATTTCAGCAAGATATTCAGTCTCTGAATCGAGTTTCTTTGTTCGCTAGCCATAAATTTATCCCTCCAATATGTAAAAAATTAAGTAGTACAAAAATATAGTATTAATTGAGGGCCAAAAATCTTATTTTACCGAGTCCTATAAATGCCACTGAATAAAAAGAAGAACTATAAACCAGTCTCCAATACACTTGTACATATACTTTATTCTTAATTATATGTTTTTCTTTCAAACTTTATCGCATGCAATGTTTTGGAATGATTAGTCTTGAGTGACGTGTTCACTGCTTTAGTTATTAAAAAAGTTCGACGAACATTTCGTGTTGAAAAAGTTCTGAGTTGAAGTAGTGGGGTAGGTATATACTAAATATATATTTTATTGGGGTAACCAGTTACAGAGAAATAAGGGTACTCGATTACTGATACTAAAGTGTTTTATCATCGAACAATTCAAATACTTCAGTGTCAATATACTAAAGTATTAGAGTCCCTATTAGAATTTTGAAATGTTGAGATATTATAGCATCGATTCGCGTTAGATTTCTATGAATCGCGAAAGAATAAGATACTATATATATTCTTCCTTCACGAACTGTTTCTCTATACACGAAATGTTCAAATTCTCAATCCACCCGCAACTCGCATCGCCAGGTCGTGATTTCCTTTGCGTTAAATATGAATTACATAAAATCCGCAGTGCGTAGAACGCTGAAGAACGGCCTCTCGGAAGAGGAGAAGAAGCACATCGCCGCCTACATCAAGGGCTACTGACTGTGATAAAACTCGAACCCCGTATCTCGTCCACGAGAAGAGAGGAATAAGGCAGCACGATCATCGAAGCAATTGATCGGATGTTGACGACACGGCCAGGACACCGCGATTTCACGGGGGCGCAATCGAAGAACGCGAGCGAGCAACACCTCCAGGGAATCGCAGAGACACACCAAGGTTATATGTTAAATGAATTATATATACATATACATATATACATAGATACATATACATATATATTTCGATCGATCTGCCTGCACGCTAGCAGGAACCTACTGTTTTTATCAGATACGTTGTCGAAGACGAAAACTGAGGCCTTCAATTCTATATTCGCTCTCATCGCATGCACTGTCGTTCGTTCTTCCGTTTCGACGAATTTAAGGCAGAAATAATAGTTTAAACCCAGACTAAAATCAGAATTGAATAAAGGGCATTTGACTGTGGTTAAAGTTACATACGTTCGCTTCTAATGCGTGGATGCTAACTAATTCTGATCGTTCGAACAAATGTTCGATTTGTTTGACGTGCGTAGAAATTGAGTAAAAAAGGAAACTGAGTATCGAAAGTGTACTCAATAGCGTAAGCGAAGTATTGTATGAATAGAGTGGCAGAATTAATCAGGAAAGTCATGGAAGAAACTTCTATTTCTATTGATTAGTGAAATCGCCGTTGCCTATGTTTAATAATTACAAATTTATGCGAATAGATTTTAGATTCATCTCTCTCATTTGTCTGCAATTTGCATTTTTTACAAGTCTTACTTCCGATGTGTTGCGCGGAGGCGGTAAAAATTAGAAACGTAGAGGTTTTAATTCCAATTTTATTATTTAATTTCGAAGAACTACCCTAATGTGATCGCGTCGTTTTAAACGAACGAACGTCGAAGGCGATATAAATGAAGGAGTTACAGAACTCTTCCCCCCTAAGCATATGAAATTTGTCAAATAAGGTTTGCGCAAGCAGCTAAAGTTTTCGACAGAAGTAAAAAGTGAAGCAGGTTATGGTGATCGGTCTGGACTTATTCGCCGAGTCTCGTACTGCCACGCGATTTCTGGCAGGCTGCATGCAAAGGAGACGAGCTTACGGGTCAACGTGCCGCGTTGCGACCGAATGTGACAACTTTGAAACTTATATCCTGTTCATCTTCCTCGTGGAAGAAACACAGAGAGAAATTTTCCTAGGTGTGTCTTTCGCGTTAGCAGATTCTCTGGGAAGAACTACTAGCGCGCGGAGATAAAGCATTTTTCAGCAGCATTTGAATGAATTTCCCTTTGCGTTTGATTTGAAATTTTTATTGAAATTCGTGCTGTAGAAGCTCTTCCGGATTTAAACGGCAACACGGAAGCTCGAACGACAGAGAGACGGGAAACAGACAATCGAATAACGCGTGCCTCGAACGACTTCCGATCCATCGATCAGTACACTTCGAATTCTTTCGAAGGATTAGAAGAGCCCCGAACGAAATTGAAATCGTTTCGCGACGGGCGAATCCTTGCTCGTGAATGCATATTTTTTCGTACGACGCGATTTCCGTCGATACCCGTGTGTAGCGAATTTCGATTACCTACGCGACGTGAATCTGTAAACGGTGTGATTTGTCCGACGAGAGGAGCGAATTGATTAACTTAATCGTCACCTTATTATCGCGTCGCCTCGCCTCGCGTACGCGTAACCATTGTAATTTCCTGCGGAAAAGTGATTATTGAAATAAAATTGCGAGCAGTAACCATTGTGTCCATTGATTCTGCGTTCACCCTTTATTTCGCACCCCGTTCCTTGTTTCCAGGACGAAGTCGCACGGTCGAGGGATTGAGAAAGTCCATTGCACCAAAGTCTGACACTTTTGATTGTAATTTATGTTGATAAGTCACTTGCTAGTTATTTCTATGTACTCTTTTATACATTTCTCCAAGTGTCACTCTTTGGTGCGTAGACCTTATTGAAAAACACGTTCAAGGTAAGTTTGCACCGTAAGTATTCACTTCTTTTTACAAAAAGGCAAAACACTGGAACAGGGATACGTGTTTCTTGAACCTTTTATAGAATAGAATCGAAGAAAGAATCCTCTTGTGTACCTCTCATTAATTAATACTAGCCCATACGATGTAAATTCAAATGGTTACTTATTTAAGGTTAAAATTTAGGTTGGGGAACTAAATTTTATTGAATTTAGAATTGTTAGGTTACTTATTTAAGGTTAAAATTTAGGTTGGAGAACTAAATTTTATTGAATTTAGAATTGTTAGGTTACTCTTAGCCTTTATTATGTTTTCCGGGAGTAGTAGATTGAATGAGGTTTGCATTAACCAACTTGGGTATCTTTTATTTAAGGCTAAGAGTAACCTAACAATTCTAAATTCAATAAAATTTAGTTCTCCAACCTAAATTTACTTCCTAACATTTCGTTCAACGCGTCCGCAGCTGCATGGATAACATAAGCACCGAGAGTCCTCGCGTTTAAAGCTTGCCCCGTTACCCAAGAGGATCCGTCCTTTTCTCTCTTCGATACTAGACTTTGGAGTCGGAGTCGCGAATTCGCCAACAGCGCACGAGAGTTGGCTAGACGGTGTCAAGCCACTCCGACCATGGCCAGCGCAGTTTAACTTCGGTGATCTGGCGGGAACCGGTGAATTCTGCGTGCCGAGAGCCTTTGGCGCGCAACTCGGCACGATTCGCCGTGAGAAAGCTACCGGGATCTGCTCGATGTACTCACCTGGATGAAGGGGAAGCTGGTGAACGGAGGGTGTTTACGAATGAAGCGAGACGCCTTGTATAACAAACTGTGCTCGAGACACACGATTTATTATTAACCTTCGTCCAACTTTAACAACATACAATATAATGTAGTAATAAAAACGTATCAGTTAAAAGTGTTAATAATGATAGCGGCGATCGTGAGAAATATGATCGCGTCGGATGCGACCGCCATTCATCTCCACCACGCATCCTCGGGATCGCGCGCCTCCTCCCGGCTCCTGGATACGTCCTCTCGCGTGAAACTCTGGTGGCCGTGAATGCCGGTGTGAAAGTCGATGCACGTGGAAAGGAGGGTTCTGCTGTGTGATACGGCGACAAGAGGAGGGGGGGTGGTGGTGGTGGATAAAAAGGAAGAAGCCTTCGAGAGAGGGGACAGAACGTCTCTGTGTGTGATTTGTTAGCACCGTTACGGTCGATGCGCCTTAATTAAATGCTAACATCTATAGTCGTGTAGAAAAAACACTCTTTCTCTCCCTCCCTTTCTCTCTCACTCTCTCACAGTCTCACACGCTCTTTCTCGCTCTCGCTCTCGCTCCCTTTCGTTCTCTCTGTCACTTTCTATCTATATTTGTATAATTATATTACGTAGAACAGCCTCGCTTCTCGCCAGGATCTCAAATCACCCGACCCGTCACACGCGTATCCCCCTCGTTCTTCTGTTCCACGTTCCTATCGAGAATTTACAAGTTACCGTCGTCGCGCGTTCGGAACGCGCCTTTGGAAGCTGCGCCACTGATCGAGAACCGTAGGAACCCTCCCCGAGAAACTACCCCCGGCATCGCGGTCTTCCTTTTCCATCCCGCGTAATTATCGTCCCGCTCGTTCGACGCGTCCGCTGTTCCTTCCAGGAAGCTCCTCGCCGTTCACAGGACGAAGTATCTCGATGCGACGGAAGTAGAGGATTCGCTGCTTTCGATACTTTCGCAGAGAGTAGTTGACGGAGTGTCTAGCCCCGTGCTCGCGGCTACTCCGCGTTGCTCAGCACGAAATTCGACCCACTCTACCGAGCTCCCGCCGGTTCCTCAGATTTTCGAGCGCTCGACGTGTCGGCCAGTTCACGGTCGAGAGAAACTGTCCCGTTCGAAGAGGAATTTCTGCTCTAACGCGTGTTTCAGCGTCGATATGTCCACCGAGTCACCGTTCCAGAGAAACGATCCAATTCGGACTGTAGACTGCTGGAACCGTTTCCTCGGATCTTCCCGATCGGTATTCGCAGCCGTGTCCTCCTTCCGCGAGAGAAGTTTCCCGGCGAAGAACAGATCCCGTCCGCGTTCCTCAGCTTCCGTTTGTTCCTCGTGATCCTCGTGGACAGACGGATGGGCGATAGTCGGCGGGCAGCAACGATCGATCGGGCACGCCAGGCGGTTTCGTGTTCAATGGTAGTCGCGGACAGGAGAGAACTCGAGGAGGCGATTCCGCGCGGTTGTGAACACGTGGTGGCGCGAGACACGGCGCCGACGGCGACGCGGTGCTCGGAGGCGCGGCGACGCGGCACGATGACTTCAGAGCTCGTCGTGCTTCGGCCCACTGAACTCGTCGTGGGAGATGAAGCCGTTCTTGTCCTTGTCCTCGTGCTGGA